>OX155904.1:24962700-25690154 GCA_944588485.1 Phosphuga atrata
CGTCCGGGTTGCCCACCCTGAATGAATGCAAAATATGCGACACTGGGGTGGCGCATACAAAACGCCAAAGTGTAATAGGGGGTTTAGTGAGAACTCCCCCAAACCACTTTTCAGTCTTGTCTATCTAGTCTTGTAGACAGACAAGACTGAAAAGTGGTTTGGTGTTGTTTGTCTAGTCTTGTCTGACTTGGCTAGTGTGTCTACTCTTGCCTATCTAGTCTTGTCTGTGCAGTCTTGTCTGTCTAGTCTTGTCTGTCTAGTCTTGTCCGTCTAGTCTTATCTGTCTAGTCTTGTATGTCTAGTCTTGTTTGTCTATCCAGTCTTGTCAGTCTAGTCTGGTCTGCCTAGTCTTGTCCGCATAGTCTTGTTTGTCTAATCTTATCTGCCTGGTCTTGTCTGTCTAGTCTTATCTGACTATCTTGTCTAGTGTTGTCTCTTTACTGTTGTCTGACCAGTTTCGTCAAAAGTCTTGTCTGTCTAGTCTTATCTGTCTAGTTTTATCTGTCTGGTCTTGTTTGTCTTTTTTTCTGTTTGACCTTGTCTGTCGAGTCTTGTCTGACTATCTTGTCTAGTGTTTTCTTTTTACTTTTGTCTGGCCAGTCTCGCCTCTCTAGATTTGTCTATCTAGATTTGTCCCTACATATAGCTAATAATTCTAAAATGTATAAAGTATACGTACAATATAATCTAATGCATAGGGATCGAAATGTGTGTGAATGAGGTCCTGCGGGTGGGAAGACACCTTAACGTATGCAAATGCAAACGCGGTAGAGGAATGGAAACAACCCTTTAACTATCTTAGCCTCCCTTAGACAAACAAGCCGTTCGTTCCTGTTACAGCGGTATTGTTTGGTTTTGATTACCTGTGATCCTTGTACAGAACTTGCACAACTCTCTGCCTCCGCGCCGCATCCCCGCGCCCCGTTCGCGACGGCGGGATTTTTTTTTAGATATTGAAAGGGGGAACAGCACCTGAGGAACTCGATTAGAAAATTTGTTTTTGAATTGTTCGCCCACCTTTTCCTTTATTATTATTATTATGTGATTTGAATAAGCGGCCGGCGGGTATAATGGGTCGCGACGCGTACGTCGGTAGCCGAGATCGAAGATAAATTGAGGATAAAGTTGGACAAAAACGCCCCCGTTTTAAGTTTTGTTCGATGGATTCGGAGTCTTTTGTTCGATAAGGTTGTTTTTTTCTTAGTAGTTCGGTTTAAGAAAAACGGTTTTAATTTTTTCTTTTTTTTTTGATTATTTGTTGGATGGGGATAATTTGGGCATAAAAGGGAGATTATAAATCGATTTGGGAGATTCTGTCAAGGTATTTTTCCTCTTGGGCGACACTTATTTTTACATTATCCACAAATTTCTCAATAATTTCACAAACGTCAATAACCTCAACAAAAAGTAAATTTCCGCCAACTAGATAACCCAATCACAATACCTAAACATGGTTATTTATAGGTCAAATCATTTTCCACGTTATAATCAAAACGTTTAAACCTTCTTTTGTTAATTTTGATTTACATTTTCAATATTTAACTTTTTTATATCGTGTTTTGTTTTGGTAGGAGGAGAGGAGGAGGAACGTCTCGCGGCGTGTCTAAATAAAACTGACAGTTTTACTCTTCGGGAATTCGTATTTTAATATATATTGGATTCGTGTACTCCGGGCCATATTAGTTATGATTGACTGACATTCTCAAATTGATGTTAATAATTCTCCACTCTCCGTCGAGACCGTTCCGTCTTGCTCCGTCTTCACCTTCCAAACAAAAACGAATTTGCCTTTTAAATTTCTCGCATTTCTTTTCTTTCTTTTTACATCGTTTTATTGTCTTGTATGTATTTGATTCGTTTCAACCGACCTCAAATTCGACGAGTTTCTTCTTTTTGGATTCGTGTCCTACGAATCGGGCACACCTGGTCGGAATCCCCTATTATTAAGGCTTTATCGGCTTTTGATCGTAAATTTTCGAAGAAGTTGAAAAAAAAAATGATTTAAACCCACCCAAACACCCTCTAAATCTCTTATTAAAGAGAAAAAAAAACCTGCTACCAACGAAATACTTTATCAACAAAATATTTCCAAGCTCGTTCAGGAAGTAATGCATTTATGACAAACAATTATTGAAATTCCTCACAAATATATAGAAATTACATAAATTATACAATATTTGATTTTGTTGATTGGTTAAATTGGTTCCAATATGTTATAAAATATCTGTCAAAATTGACATTTTGGCAATTCAAGTGACAAGTTTTCAATGTCATAAGTAGGTTAAACCATTTATTGTCAATTATATTCATGTTTGATTATAATGTTATTATTAATAGGAGGACCGGAGAGCTATGTCGTTTCTTTCTCATGTCGATATACGTTTGACATATATCAGATCACTGTGTACTTCAAAGTCATTCCAAAGACATTTTTGGTTAGAGTGATTTGTTTACTTGTAAAAAATTTAATAAAATTGAATTTTAACAATATGTTTTGAAATGGCAAACCAAATACCATGTGTGGGCCTTGTATGGACTTTGAGTTTCACAAGGGTGGTAACGCAACAGTTGCTTCCAAGAATATTTGCGATGTTTATGCAAATGTATTACACGTTCGCAAATGGCAATGGTGGTTTTTTAAGTTCAAATCCGGTAATTTTGATTCTGCTGGCTCGTATCGATCAAGAAGCACAGGTAGAACCAAATCCGTGTCAGACAATCGAGGAGCTGTCAAACACTATTAACCAAACTTGGTCCACTATCCAAGAACATTTGCAGCATATTGGGAAAGCAAGTACAGCAGGAGTTAGGGTCCCGCATAATGTGTTTGATGTAGCATCCGTTCATTTTGAAGTGCTGATGCCTGGACAAACAGTGAATGTAGTACTGTGATCAATTGGAGCAAGTGAATCAATCTTTAATTGATAAGTGGCCAGCGATTGTAAACGGAAAATGCGTTTTCTGCAACACGATAATGCAAGACCACTCTGTGCAAGACGAACCCTGGAAAAATTAATGAATTGGGGTAGGAGGTATTGCCTCACCTATTATCATACCCGTCCAATATTGCGCCTTCGGATTTCCATTTATTCCGATCACTACATTTTCTAAGTGGCAAAAAATTAAAAATTTAAATGATGCCATGATTTAGATGATGAGTCCAAAATGCCATCTACTGATATTTTGTACAAAAACCAATTGATTGTTTGAATAGTATGGTTGTAACCGTTACCACGCGGTAGAGGAGTGGTTAAAACATAATTAATTTATCAATTCAGTGCAATTGCATAGTGCATAGGAAATTTGCACACTACATGGAAAAAGTTGTTGATAACGAGGGTGGTTACATCGTTGATTAAAAATAAAAACTTCATCAAATCAAACAGTTAAGTTTTTAACTGTTTGATTTTAATGTTAGAAGACTTTACTTTCTGGTCCACCTAATAGATAGCTAATTAAACTTGATAAATAGACAAATAATTGAATTTCATAATTCTGTAGCACTTACAGGGTTTTAACTTCAAATTCGTCTTTGCTTATAAATTCAATTTTGTGATTCTTTAGGTTGAAGCTCTTCCTTCTAAACCTTAATTTTGTAGAACTACGTATAATTTCGTATATATTTCGTACAATTTTGAACATATTTCATAAAATTTCGTACAATTTCGTATATATCTCGTACCATTTCTATTCATTAAATTATTCTATTTGATATGACTATTTGTACAGTTTCTGTGAACCAAAGAGTCTAAATTTTACTAATTATTACTAGTAAAACTTGGTTTGACTTGGTCAAAAAATATATCGTTCACATTTCAAATTCAGCGTTTCAAAGTTCAATTTCGTCCTTTCAAAGTTCAAATATGTCCTTTCAAAGCTCAAATTAGTCTTTTTAAAACTCAAATTTATGCGTTCAACACTTCAGTTCAAATTTGTCCTCTTATAGTCGAAATTCACCTTTATAAGCATCAATTTAATACAATTGAGGCGGTTTTTTGAAAAACAACACATGTCCATTTTTTAAGTTTCGGCGGTTCTTTAGTAATTGGTTAGTGCTGCTATATGCGCGTGATTTGAAGCAACTATCCTGAAAAAGAAAGCCCCAGGCTTGCCCCCAGTGTGGCACAAATTTTCGGCGGTTTTGGAAAAACATCAAATGTCCAAATCGATTTGTGAAAAAACAACGTATGTCCATCATCCTACCTGCTCCATTGTAACCTTTCTTCGTTTGTCTTTTCGTTCTTTCTGCTTTACATTTTATTAAATTGATTGTTTTTAATTTTGTGAGTACGTATTTATTTTGGAATTTCTCGTGAATTATGAACCATTTTGGAGATGAAATATGTGAAATAGCTCCTACTGATCAGCCTAAAAAAAGGAAAAGGAAAGTGCGGGAGGCTATCAAAAAAGCCAAAGTTTTGGGTCTAGAGCACAAAGGCCACAATGGTAAAACTATTCCTGCTCGAAAGCAGGGACCTGACTGCAAGTAAATAATACATATGATTAATTAAATAAGTAGTATATTATTCAGTAAAATAACTTGTAAAACTACATTATTCCTATCCAGTTACTATGAGTTCAAATTTAGGAAGGGATCTTATTAGGGTTTTCTAATCATTTTCCAGATGTAAACAGTTGGAATGTTATAAATTTCTCAATGATCTTACCTGTTCATCTCTGCTATCACATTTCAACTCATTGGAGTCAAAAAATAACCAAGATTCGTACTTGGAAAGTATGATCACCATAAATAAGGTCCAAAGGCGTAGGAGCAGAGAGGATACTCATAATACAACAAATGGCCCTGCAGCCGCTTTTACCTATTATGTTAGTATGTACCTACTTCTTTTTCAACCAGAAACGTGCTTAATTTTTTAGTAGCTTACTTTCCCAAACAGCTTCTTTATTAATAAAAATAAATCGTATTTTGCAGGTTAAAATTCCCGCTAAGGATCAAAAGATTTGTGCAAAAGCTCTTTTGAGCATTTTTGGAGTAATACATATGAGAATTAGGAGGATGTAAAAGAAGTTGGTTGATTTAGGGACTCCACCAAAATACATGAGGGGCAAACACGCAAACCGGTAAGTACAAAATTTTAGAACATTATTAAAGTTTACATTATTATTAGGTACACTTGTTTTAAATATATATCTGATTTTGTAAATGCCGTTTCAGGTCCCATAAAACAAGTGACGATGATGTCACTGCTATGATGAACCACATACAGTCCTTCAAGGCACGGCAAAGTCATTACACAAGGAGGAAGAGTGTGGAAAAAGTATACCTACCTGACGGTTTGAACGTCAGAAAAATGTTTAACATGTTCAAGGAGTTACGTCCAACTTCAAAAGTATCGTATTTGGTTTACTACAACATATTTCGCAACAAATACAACATATCTTTTGCTTATCCAAGGTGTGACACATGTACCATATGTGACGAACTGCAGAATAAGCTCAAAACTGAGATGCATGAAAGTGGCAGGTCCAAACTTATAACTGAACATAAAGTTCATCTTGCAAAAGCCGAGGCATTTTACACTATCAAGCGACGACTGAAACAACGTTGTAAAGTAGAGCCAACAACATTTGCTGTGGCGTTTGATTTTATGCAAAATTTACCCCTGCCGAACTTCACGACAAATACAGTTTTCTTCAGTAGACAGTTATGGTTCTATGTATTTGGGATACATACTGTTGGAACAAGCGAGGCTGATATGTACACTTACTACGAAGGGTGTGCCAAAAGGGGCCAGAACGAAGTAACGTCCATGCTTTTTCATTATTTAAAAAAAAAAAATTGCCAGGAAAATTGTCAGGACCTATGGCTATTTTCTGATGGTTGTCCGGGCCAAAACAAAAATTATATCATGATGCAGTTTATTTATGTTTTGGTTCATGTGCTGAAACTTGCAACCACAGTCACACAGGTGTTCCCGATGCGAGGACATTCCTTGTGATAGCGATTTTAGACTTATTTCTAGATTTAGAAAAGAAACAGTGGACATCCCTGAGCAGTGGGACAAGCTTATTAAAGAGGCAAGGGCCAAACCCAGCCCTTTTGAAGTCGTTAAGGCAGGGATCCAGAGTCATTGGTTTGACATGTTGTTGCTCAATATCCATCAATCAAGCTCAATACGCCCTTTTTTTCTGAAATCAGCTAAGCCTGCAAGCAACTTAAAGAAAGCTAGAATGTATAGAGTGAATGAACAATCCAGAATTTGTACAGACACGCCTAGCATACCACGGATCGCGGAACTTGCACAGAATAATAAAGAAAGAAAAATTATTGCCCACAGAAATTCAGTTCATTTCTGAAACTACAAGTGTTCCGATCAGCGAAGCCAAACTGAAAGATGATAGAAATCTCAGCCGGTTTTTATCCGATTCAAACCATGTTTCATTCTACGAAGGTTTAAGTGCACGGAACGGAACTGCAACTGACGAACGGCCAGAAGTTGATAGCGAAGATAACAGCAGTGACGTGGATGAATAGGCATTATTTCTTTATTTTTAATAATTTTTGTTTCTAAACGAGGTCCTTAACTTTTAACTTAAATGTTACTTGCTTTAGACTTTTGCTTTCTTTTGACATAACTTTAATTGAAAATAGGAGTTTATTACTACGATATCTTCAAATTTGTCAGTAGCTGGAATTACAAGGAAATCTTCTGTTACTCTTTGGCACAACACGCTCTATATGCGTGGTGTGAGCCGTTCGCTGCATCAAAGCAAGTAACGGGAAAGGTCAAGACCAATTTTTGTCAGGGGCTGAAGGCCAACAGATATTATGAAAGAGTAAAGAAAATAAAGTTCGAATTTTTGTAATTACTTCCTTAGGGATAAGCGAACGAGCAAGATAAGCGAACGGCTCACACCACGCATATAGAGCGTGGTGTGCCAAAGAGTAACAGAAGATTTCCGTGTAATTCTAGCTACTGACAGATTTGAAGATATCGTAGTAATACACTCCTATTTTCAATTCTATTATAAATTTGGTTCAAACCATAACATCTCATTCATAACTTTAATGTTTTAATAATTGAAAATTAATAAAACAATTGTTGTTTTACTACGTTAAAAAAACTTTATACAATGAATTTTTATTTATTTAATATGTCTACATTTTTAAATAATAATGATTTTATTGAATTTTTAGGTATTATTCTTTTAAACCTAAAAGATCAGGACATATGTTGTTTTTCAGAAAAATTTCGTGGACAAACGATGTTTTTCCAAAATATTTTGGAACCTTTGTGAGTCAAAAGCATAAAAAACATAACTATTAATCAAAAAACGTTTTGGAGCTGCATATAGTGATTATGGGCATTGTAATAAATTCTTCAAATAGATATACGACTGTCACAAACAAAGACGGAATGTTTTTTTTATTTTCCCAAAATTTAAGTTTTCGGACATGTGTTGTTTTTTTAAAAAACCGCCTCAATTGTATTTCAAGTTCAAGTTATGAATGTTCAATTTTGTCATTTTAAAATTCGTTTTCGTGGATTTTAAAAAATATATTCGAACAAGAAATATCATATTATTCTAATGAACGAATGTTGTTTATATTCGTTCATTTCTTGTTTTTTTTTTTCATTAGAAAAGTAAAGGTAACTGAATTTTAAAAGAATAAAATGTAACTTTCTAAAAGCAAATTTCAACTCTGGAAAAGATGACTTTTAACTCTGGCAGGACGAATTTAAAGTCTGGCAGGACGAATATAAACATTGACAGGAGGAAGATAACATTAAAACACCCTAGTAGAAATTGAAAATGTGGACCTGGTCCGGCGTAGAATGTAATGCGCTATAAGAAGGCTCCTCCTGTAAGGTTGGCCCGATGGGATGAATATTTTTATGCTTAATTTTAATTTAATTAATAAAGTTATGCTTCCTTGATGAGTTCTAATCAAATCGGTACGACTTGTTATGTGGATTTCATTAAGCGCTTACTATCTTTAGATTTAAATAAAACAAAGTATGCGTGAGGTATCATCGAATTTTTTATTTGTTTGAAAGGCCTATCGATGCCACTATATATGGAATATAACATCATGCAATTGTCCGCCGCGGCTTCGTTAGGTGGGGTAAATCCGAAGTTTCCAATTTTCCATGATTCTGGTACATAAATCAGGCGATGAATTTTACCGATGGAAAAAGTTTTGTTGGATTTTAGGACCGCTGTGATTTGTGGCTTATTCCGGACATGCGACTAAGTAAGAAAACTCTTCAAGAAAAAATCTAACGGGGTCAAATCGCACGATATCGATGGCCAGTTCACACTACCTCCACGTGATATGACCATGCCTTCAAATCGCTCGTACAGAATGTCCAATGTGGCAAGAGCTATGTGGCACGTAGCGCGGTCCTGTTGAAATCACATGTTGTTGGTGTCCATATTATACAATTCCGGCCAAAAGAAGTTGGTAATCAAGGACCTATAGCGCTCGCTGTTGACGGTGTTCGGCCAACGTCGTTCTCAAAGAAATATGGACCGATGACGCCGCCAGCCCAAAATGCACACCAAACACTAACTTTTTCGAGATGCATTGGACGCTCTCATGTGGATCTCACTGGATGTCATGTGGATTGGTATCGTCCCAACTCGACAATTTTGTTTATTGGCGCACCCATTCCACCAGAAATGGACCTCATCACTGAAGATGATTTTTTTATGACCATGAGGGTCAGTTTCCAACTGCACCAGGGCCCATTCAGCGAACACACGTCGTTGTCAATGATCGATTGTCTTTAGCTCGTGGGTCAGTTGAATTTTCTTCGGGTGCAGACCCAAGTTACGACGGAAAATACGCCAAGTTGTGATCAGCGAAAGGCCGAGGTTCTTGCGAGCGAGGTGATATCGACTACCTCGGATTCTCCTGCATATTTTTACGGACGCACAGTGGTTCAAAAGAAATTTTACAACGAGATTTTTTCATTCATTCTGTAACATTTGTGCATCTTAACATTTGATTTTATTGTGTGTTTTCAAAAAGTTCTGTGCTATTTGTGCATTATGGAGATTTAAGCTAAAGGTAAGCACTATATTTTAAGCATATTTTTATTCATTAAATGTAATATAAACCTCTTTTTTTATCATTGTTTCTTAATGGGTTAAAATATGTTTTTTGAAATGTATATTGCCAAAGTGTTGACAACTACTTCTAAAAAACGCTTAACCGGCCCTGGGAGGCATATGAAAGAATTCTCGGAATGAAGCCTTAAAACAAAACGAAGACGGGTTGATGATCTTATCCGCACCAGAAGTACTAGTAAGCTAACCTACGCTGCTGAGGTATCAACGCGGTTGTCAGGTAGTAGAGACATGGCAAAAGAGATACAAATTGTGACTTACTTAAGAAAGGAACTTAGGAACAGTTGTGCATCAAATGAGCAAAGAGCTATGACCAGTAACGAAGCTTGGGCGAACTATGTTGAAAGTAAATCAAGAAGTCATGCCTACAAGTAGACTCGGAAGTGGAGCATTAAAATTGGGCATAAGGTATTTTCTTCACTGCATAGTCTTAGGAAGCTAAATTAGCTTGTTATCCTCGAGAGGAACAGATGGTTGTGACTGAAACGCGAGCCGATATCAAACTTCAAGCAGTTTAAATAAAACTGCAGAACGTTTGTTATTGGCACAGGAAGAGGTTGTCAACAGTCCGCTTCCTTGCTCGTCATTTACTTAGATGAGTAAGTGGGGCTGTGATGGAAGTTCCGGTCACATCACATACAAACAAAAATTTACAAACAGTGAGGACACTGATGAATTTTCGTTTGTTTCTTCATTCGTTCCCCTTCATTTAAAGGATAAAGGAAAAGAAAAAGAAAGAAAGGATTCAAATAAAGGAAAGTGGTAATAAAGTCTGGCAGAATCCTCGACTATTTTCTACAATGCATTGTCGTCGAATAAAGTTTATCTTTTCCAAAGAAACTAAAGCTTTAACTGTGGAAGAAACTAACAATGTTTTGGAAGATATAAATAATTTATTGCCGACAATATGCAAAAGTAAAAGAAGCCATGAAGATTTGGGCCATGCATGAAATGCTTCTAACCAAGATTGTTGGGAAAGTCTGTAATGCGTTGACCGAAACTTCCTGATCAAAGAAGTGCTTCATGTGTGGGGCAACCCCAAAATGATGAATTACGAATCAAGAGAGTTTGTAGCCAAGAAAGACAATCTTGGTTTTGGTTTATCTACATTGCATGGCTGTATTAAGTGTTTTGAACGCTTGCTTCATATTATCTATCGTCTTGATATTAAGAAATGGAAAATTATATCGGAATCTGAACAAGTTAGTGTGTAGCAACGTTCTGACGAAATAAAAGTCCTTTTTAAAGCTGAAATGGGGCTAATTATAGATAAGCCAAAACCAGGGTATGCCAATACAAATGATAAAGGAAATACCGCAAGAAAGTTTTTTCAAAATCCAGAACTAATTGTAAGTGCCTGCTACTGTTCACAAAATCCTTGTTCATAGTTCGGAAGTTATAGCACCTGCTTTGTTGCCTATCGGCCAGCTTTCGGAGGAAGCTCAAGAAGCGCGAAACAAGGACTGCAGAAGCTTTCGTCAACACAATACTCGCAAACAGTCACAGTCAATAGAGATTTACTTAACATGTTATTGATAACATCTGACCCTGTAATATCTAACTTAAGAGATGTCCCGCGAAAAAAAGGCTTCAAAATTCCCCTCTGAAGTCCTAGATTTTCTAATACCCTTTAGTATTAGTGGAAAAGACAGATTAAATGCAAATAGTTCAGAAATTACTGATCATCATGATCCTGATCATGACTACTCAGCAGCAGATTCATCTGAAGAAAGTGATGAAGACAACTAATATGTAGCTTTACATAAATAGATATTTTTGTTTAAATATTTCATTTAGTTTTTTTGTAATATTACAAATCCTTAATAATTGTTACTGTCAAATTTAAATAAATATTTTTTAAGTTACGTTTCTACTTGTTTTTATTAATTACCATGAAAATTAATGCAATTTACGGTCAGTATGATACATTTTAAGACAATTTTGATCTCAAAACGCACGAAAATAATTTTGTCCAGCTAAAAGTGCTACGCGAACCACTGTGGGATGGCGGCGATGTTTTCGGCAGATCTTGCGTTTCGTCGTCCTACTGGTGGTCTATTGTTTAAGCATTAGAAATTTATCCACCACACTGCGAATAGTCCTTCCGATAGAAAGATTATGACGACCGTAAACTAGGAGCGGCGAGCGGAGTGTTGCCCGAACAGAACACTCATGTTGATAAAACAATTTTGTCATTTGCAATTGTTGTTAAGCGCTATATCCCTCCATGGTGATTTGGCAAAACAGACTGAATAAATTACAGCCAATTCGATAGGTGTGGCTTCAACATTATGGCCGCCACCCACTTTCAAAGTTCGGAAGTCCCTTTTCTAAAACCCTTTAGAAGGAAATCCCGATGATATGGGAAAAAACTAAATAAACTAATAAATATATTTGCAGCCGGGTGACTCAACTGAAGCTTCACTATTCACCCGATCGGGCCAACCGTAGAGGAGCCTTTTACATAGCTATTTACATTAGATTCTATATCAGTCACTTCGTTGTACGCCCCACCAGGTCCCCAGTTTCAATTTCGACTAGGGCATGTCAAATATATATATTACTTTTAAGCATTATTCAGGATATATATTCATCCATAAGAATATTTTAATAACATATATATGTCAAACCAGTTTCTATCAATTCTATTAAAAATTGGCTATTACTAATGTAATATTAACTGATTACTAATTAAACTTCCCAGCGCATAGGTCCTCGCCCAACTAAAATCAGCTGCCAAAGATAGCCGGCTAAGCATCAACCCAAGCAAAACAAAGGTCATGACACAAAGAAGAATGCGCCGGTAAGAATTACAGCTGCCAGACAACATCGCGGATGTCAACAAAGGCCATGGGACGATAAGAATACCGAATCAGCCCCAGAAAGGTATCGGGGGTCATAATTTTAGGAAATGTTGGTACTCAGAAGATACTCCGATGCTGCAAGTTTCAGATTTTTAGATATTACCGTTTCTGAATAAATCGAAAAATACTGAAAATCTGTAAAAATTGTTATTCTCAGCACCTTGTGAATCAATTGATCTAAATACGGGATATGTTTTGGGGCATGGTGGTAGCTTCTAGGAATATAAGCAATATCTGTTCATAGGAACCTTAAAATAAAACTATTTTTTCTTAATTTTAATTTTGACCATGTTACGATAACGATAAAAATATGAAACGATTTTTTTTTGAATTCCTCATTCAATTTTCGATAAAATTATGAGCTTGGGGAATTTTTTAAAACGGTACGCCATATTGAAAAAAAAATAAAAACCGATTATTTGCTCAAAAATCGATTTCTTTTGAGGATTTAACTCTTGAAATGATAAAATACAAAACTTATGCGATTAATGTACTAGTGAAAACAACAGAATAGATTAAGAACACTCATATAAAAATAATTGTTCTTTATTCAATAACTTTAATATTAATATTTAATTATAAACTATTAAAAAATGCATTAATTATATTAATCTGTTAATGATTAAAAATTTCTTATGAATTTGTGACTAGTCCTCGTCGCTATCTTCATCAATCACAGTGGTGATATTGCCTTTATTGAATAAAGTATTGAGTATTGCTGCTGGTCTGGGGATTTTAGCCAAATATCGTCCGTGCGCCAGGTAAAAAATGATTGCAGCTACGTGTGAACAACAACCAATTGTCCTCAGTCCATTAGCACATTCGCAGCTATATCTTGATATTCCACTCCATCCAATTGTATTTGGTTTATATTCAATAAAACATCTGTAAACCTTTCTACAAATATGGCGAGATTGTACTTGAGCCTTCAATATATTAGTTTTATCTCTGACAAACTGAATAGTAATATTATCCGATTCATCCATCGTCTCTCCTAAATATGATATTGCTTGTTTATATTGATAGGAACCCGTAAATAAAAGTTTCAAGTCTTTTTCGGTCATTTCTGGAAAATCTGTCAAATCACTAGACAGAATTGTCTCAAATGGAAGTTTTTTTCTCTGCCAACCATTTTTGTCTACTTCTCTACTTCTTCAGATAATGTATGATCAGTATTATTCCGAGATTTTATCGTTTCAACAATTTCATCTAAATATTCTGCATTATAAGTTAGACGTTTGTTGTACTGATAGTGAAGAAATGATGCAATTCTATAAAAAACTACCGACTCTGGGTAACATTTTATTGTCGAATTTTTGGTGAAGTAGATGATATTTTTGTTTCATCATTCCGTGTACTGCTTAGACTGCCCAACGAATTTTTGTGACATATCTTGACGCCTTAGATTGAGCAGTTGTTAAACGATTTCGTTTGCCTTTCAATGCCGGCATCAACACTTGATAACCTTTTTCTTCCAAGTGCGCCTGAACGTCACGAAATCCTCGATCAACAACAAAAACATCATCAGGTTCCAGTAGATTGCAAATCAGGAGTATCGATAATGTCTTTTATTATAGTAGCGTCATTCATGTTGGCATGATAGGGCCTTAACATATCTACTATGTATCCATTTGTCGTACAAATAGTAAATGGCTTACATAACGGTACTTTCTTCTGCCCAGAATAAGACTTTCTTTGATATGCGTTATTCGAGCTCTTTTGGTGACGAGCATACGTTTCATCGTAAATCAAGAAAAGCTTATCACTGCGATCAGCAAACAAACTTTTTAAAATCAGTGATGAATTATTTTGAATGAGATCATGTCGAGACACAGAACGAAAACCAAAATACCGAGGTAAAACATCCTTCTCAAATGATTGTATCACTTGGTCACAATATTTTGAAACCCATTTTTTCATTCTCCAATTGTAAAGTCGCTGATATCAATCTCTTTGTGTTACCAGTACGTAGCTTAAATAAAAATACGGTAAGAGCTTGAGTGACCGTACGAGAATCTGTATTTCTCATAGTTGTTAATAAATCTCTCAACTCGATTATGTTTTCGCGTCTTAATCCAGTAAATATGTAAAGTTGTTCATCAGGTATACGAAAATCATCCATTTTATCAATCAGTGTAGAGTCACATTCAACAGGCAAGCTTGCTATCAATTTAGTTAACTCTGACGATTTAAAAAAACTCCAATTAGAATAAACTTTCAGTAAGTTCAAATCTTCAGTATAAAAGCGTTATTTATGAGATGATCGCTGCAACATCGATTTCCATCCGGAATGAAAATTCTTTTCTTAATGAAGCATTGCATACGAGCATCTCGAGGAACAACTACCAGATTTCGATTTGAAACAGAACACACACAACAATATCTGTGAGTTGCAACAGTTCTTTTAATTTGAACTTCAATACATTCTTCTGTATCATCATCACATACAACCTCTAAATTAAATGATGGATCATCAGTACTTGACTGAGACAAAGTCATCGATGATAAATTCGAATCATTTCTTTCCAACAATTCACTTGTATCTGAAGGTAATTCATCCTGTAACGATGTATCCTGATCCTTGTCATCAAGTTTAGTTTTCTTATATTTTTTGAACGACAATTATAACACAAAACATCACCAACTACAGTTGGATGATCAAAGATCGTTGAAAAATCTTCAGCATTTTCATCAGATTGTATATATTTTGGAGTACCTCGCGTTTTTTTAATGAATTTTGAACAAATGCAACACTTTGGATTATAGGTTTTAGATGTCGACATATTTTCATTTCTATAATAATATGGTTAGATAAAATTAATTATTAAATACAGAAAAAAGTACCACCAATACTTGTATAGAATGCCAACAAATAATTTTAAGGTTATCTACAGATCCATGGTGGGTTTTCATGAAAATAGAAAACAGTGATAACAGCTTTGAATTACAGTGCCACTTAACTAATAATTGAGCGGGAAAGTTTAAATTCCCTAAAACGTAGTTGAATTATATAAACAATAGTATTTTATACTGATTTAATCATTATAGTTATAAATAAAGTTTATAATAATGATTAGAGTTCATTACATGAGGAACAATTATTTTTATATGAGAGTTCCTAATTTATTCTGTTGTTTTCACTAGTACAGTAATCGCAAAAGTTCTGTATTTTATCATTTCAAGAGTTGAGTCATAAAAAGAAATCGATTTTTGAGCAAAAAATCGGTTTTTATTTTATTTCAATATGACGTACCGTTTTAAAAAATTCCCCAAGCTCATAATTTCATCGAAAATTGAATGAGGAATTAAAAAAAAAATAGTTTCATATTTTTATCGTTATCGTAACATGCTTAAAAATTAAAATTAAGAAGATAAGCTGGTTGTTTTTAAGGTTTTTATGAACAGATATTGCTTATATATTTTTTCTTAGAAGCTACCACCATGCCCCAAAACATACCCGGTATTTAGATCAATCGATTCACAAGCTGCTGAGAATAACAATTTTTACTGATTTTCAGTATTTTTCGATTTATTCAGAAATGGTAATAGATAAAAATCTGAAACTTGCAGCATCGAAGTATCTTATAAGTACCAACATTCCCTAAAATTATGAGCCCGATACCTTTCTGGGGCGGATTCGGCATTCGTATCGTCCTATGGCCTTTATGTATATGGGTGTGGAACTCAACAAAGATGGTACCGAAGACGGAGAAGTAAGACGTCGAGTCTGAGCAGCAAAAAAGGCATACCTACTATGCAATAGCGGAAATATTAAGATCTAATAGTGTGCACCGCAAGAACAACCTTAGAATATACAAGACAATATTTCGGCCCTTAGCAAAGGACAAAAACAAAAATGCAAGGTAGGCGGCCGGTATGGTGGCCAAGAAAATAGTGGGGGGTAGAGAGGGAGGTGAGACCCAGGAAGATGTATACTAACTACTCGGAGTAACAGCGTGAAGAAGAACACAAAGGACAGGGAAGAAAGGAGGACGAAAATACAGGGGCCCGGGCCCGATTTGGGCTGTAGCGCTATATGAAGAAGAACTAATTAACTTAAACTAGTAATCAATTACATTTAAAAAAAAATCTGTTATGTTCCAGACTAATATAGACTATATAATACCAATAAGATTATATTATATAATTATTTAAATAAAAATGCTATAAAATTTTCTGACAAATTTGACATTTTATCATAGCTAGTTTATCGAAACGTTAATTTTCGTATTGATGAATTTTCAGAAAAATATATTATTGTCATTTCAGATATTTCGGGAGTTACTAAGTAATTCACTATATTAATGACATAAGTGGGTTAAACTACTAATTAGTATTATTACTTTGCTAAAAGTTTTACTAATTTAGTACTAATTAAACTTGCTAAAAAGGAAACTATAGTCCATTTTTTTAAGAATGCAGTTCAGGGAAGATATGGCTTATTTGACCTTGTTCTCCGATTGGCTTAAATCGAGGAGAAGTTCACACCGACGATATTTCTCTACTCATCTCTCTCTTTTCACATACATTTGCAGTCAACGTCGTAGAATTTGGTGATATGTAATTATATATGAAATATGAGTTATTTCTAAATATAAAAGAACGTTAAATTATACTAGGGTTAATAAGTACTATATTATACAACAATGTTTTCTATACAATTTAATATTCAATTTTAAATTTAAAGATAAAAAAATAATTAACCCCAAGGATATTTTTTTCGTACGCCCATGCATGTTGAGCTGTTAGTTGTCAATCGCGCCGTGTCAATTCACATTTGTCATTTGATCTGTTTGTATAATTTAGATTTTTTGCGTTTTTCTCCATTTATTTGTTTGTATTTTATTACTATTGTTGCCATTTGGAGTATTTAATAGATATTCAATCAAACCATTAATAAATTACCAATTTTATATTCAAGTAACTATTGAATATTATAACTATTTGAATTTAGCGCCAAATTTTGTAACTAGATTTAACATTTGTCATCGTGTAAATCAAGTTTCTAGTTACTGCATTCTTAAACGAAATGGACTATAATTAATTGTATTTCATATTTTCCTCATTTTTACAGCATTTTGCCGTATTTTTCTTAATTGTAAATTCATCTTTCAAAGCCTAATTTCGTTCATTCAATGTTAAAATGTATCTTCCTAATGTTCTTTGCTAGATTTGATTATTTATAAATTGGCGGAAATTAAACTTTACAAAGACGAAAATGAACTTAAAAAAGGATGTCAAAGGACAAATTTGAGCTGTGATAATAAAGAACACCTTAAATTTGACATTTCATCAATTTTCAACCAAAACTCAATTCACCATGGTGTGTGTAATGATTATGACTATGTAATAACGAGGTCAAATTTCTTATTGTTAAAACAATTCTAGATTAGAAATTGTTTTAGTAATTTATAACTAATTAAACTAGAAATTGAACTTAAAAATAATAATTTGGACAAAGGACAAATTTGAGTTGTTACAGTTAAAATCATGTCAAATTTGACATTTCAACAATGTTTTGGTTTTCTAAATGTCAATTTATCAATCTCATCAAAAACTGAATTTTAACTATGCAAGTGCCAATATGAGCTTGGACAATTAAAAACACGTCAAATTTGTCATTTCAGTGCTTTTAAAAACCTTCCAACCTAGGTTAAATCTCGACAGCCCGACACATGGTTTTCAAAATAATGTAAGTGTATTCCGTTTTATATTTCAAAGCAGCAAAGCTGCGCTGATGAGAGATAGATCACGAAACGCTTCTGAAAATGGCTATTCACTTGGGTTAAATAGAAAATTGTGATCTTATAAACAATGTTGTTTATCTAGTTCTAGTTTAGTGCCCCGGAAGTTGACTGGGGCTAGTAAATAGCATATATATATTTGTTGTGTTTCAACATGAGATTTGTTTTGTAGTCTTAAAAAGACTTAATAATATTATACAGTTGCGGAAAGGTTGAACAAATTTATATATTCAAGCTATATTCCGCTTTAGCTTTCAAGCTATATTCAGCTACTTTACCAAGTTGGTGGAGCTGTGACAGTTAAAAACATGTCAAGATATTTCAGCAATGTTTAGGTTATCCAAATAACAATTTATTAATGTCGTCAAAAAATTCTGAATTTGAGCTGTGACAAATAAAAACACGTCAAATTTGAAAATTTTTCAACCAAATATTAATTTGTCGTGTATTGAGCATGACCATGTATTAAAAAGGTTAAATCTCTTATTTTTCAATACAGGTTAGGTCAATTTAACTCCAAATAAGAAACGGTTTTGATAATTTATAACTAGTTATGCTTGATAAATATGAAAAATTCCGTTTGATTTTTCATGTGACATATTTAAGTTTCTGGATTGTGTCTGTATAACAGGGCTATCGTTATAAACGCATCATTCAAGCTATTGAACCCTGTCGAATTTATCCGTATCGGTTGTCCAAATGCGGACAAAGCGGAATAAAAGCGAAAAGATTTTTTATAGAAAAAAATCTCTCGAGGGTTGCAATTGTGTCCATTCGGGGTCGAAAGTGTGTGTAGAATGTCATTCTCCGTCACCGAAACGTTAGGGTATTAATAACACACCAACCGGAATCGGTTTATAAGGATTTAAGGCGATTTTTCATGGTGGAAGAAGTATCGATGAAAAATTCAATACAAAAGATTTTTTTTAGAATGGCTTAATGGAATATTATATAAAGAAAATGTCCTTTGGAAAATGGCAAAAAATGAATGCCTAAATGGCATTTGTAAAGCCATTGATTATAGAAAACATTCAATATAGATATTTAAGAAGTGTTATTTAAAAATCTGGCTAATATTGATGTTTTGTAATTGGTTTTGTCGATGTGACAATCATTTTTTATGTTGTTTTTTTAATTAGATGCACGTTACTGAAATAATTATTTAAGGATAATTAACGAAACTATTTGGGTACTTGGGCAAGTTTGAAAAGAACAAAAAGAGAAGGAACGATGGAGAAAAAAAAAGAGTGCACGTAATGTGGAGAGACCGCAGAGGATTTAAACTCGAAAGACAAACAGGCTGCTAATTGCGGCCGTCGTGAAAGACGAACGGCGGAGAAAAAATATAAAACGTAAAAAATCTTACGCAAACGGAATTTCCGTCCCTGCCTTTTCCGGATTACAGAAGTCCGATATGCAAAAAAATTAAGGCCAAATCCAATTTCGCGAATCGCAAAAACCATTTATTTGTTCGAAATCCTAATTTCAAACCTTGATTGGGACAATAACAAGCTTACCTTACCTCAGCATCCAAGATAATTTCAACGCAAACAATAAATTCGATTACATTTCTTCTAAATTACAAAAAAATCTTTTATTATGTAATGTTTGGGTTTGGTAATGCAGTTTGTAAGCGTATAAGTCGCGTTAATTAGTGAGTAATTGTGGGCACGATGACGTGATCGCGAGACAATGAACTTTTTTTTTCTGTTTATAAATTAAGTGGAATAATGTCACAACAGATTGGATTTCAGCTAACAGTGTTACAAACGTCGAGCGAATTGACATTTCAATACGAACGGAATTACCTGCAAGCGTTAAAAAAACAAACATTAATAATAAATTACATTTATTTAATTTTAATAAATTATAGCGATTCTTCAGTGTATACTGAATTAGTTTTTTAATTGTATACTTGAGTGTATACTTACTAGACAATATTTGCAATCAAATTGTTATTATATCAATGTTAAATCACAAAACAAATTATGGATTTCATAGTTTTTTTCTTAAATGGATATAGAATTAATGTAGATAATGTGATATTATTTAACGTGAGAGTACAAATACTTTAGAATTCTGAATTACTTATACCTCAACGATAATTTATGTTCCGTTTATTTTGCAGGAAAAGCTTGAAATTAAATTCAGAAACAACAAATATTATCCCATAAGGATGTGTACCCTTGTGCCAAGTTTTAAATTTCATTTTTCAAAAAACTATGTGCCAGAAAATCGTAATTTGTAATACAGATTACAAACAATATACATACAACTTATAAATCTATAGTTTCTAAAAAAGTTTTTAAATTCCTTCCTGTGAAATAACAATTTGCAAAATTTGAATTAAATTGAAGAATTTTAATTTTCTTATTAAATTTGACGATTCTGAATCTATGGGAGAATTCTGGAGGAATTCTGGAGATATTTTGAGGGTTATCTTTCTAAAGTCATCAATTTATGTAAAAAAAGATGGAATCGAATGATAATATCAATACAGTTATATGAAATTGAAAATTTTAAGGGCGAAATTGAGCTAGAACAGAACAAATTTTAATTTTGTAAGAATAAATGTGATGCTTTCTGTAAGGACGAAAAGATAAAATCATTGAACGCGCATTTGGAGATATCAAGAAATGCAGAAATTACCAAACTGTCTCAACTGACAGAACAAGGTTTTACTTTCTTATACTACTCAATTTTTTTTATTTATTATAGTTTTGGTGGTGACGACTTGAACTGCGACCTATATAGATCTATGGTACCCCACCCTCTACCTCTAAGCGTTGGTATACAAAGCCATTTAAAGCGCCTCCTCATGTCCTGACTCCTTTAGGAATTTTAGGATCTGGGTGTGATTCAAGGACTGCAAATCCTTTGCGTTCAAGCAGTGCGCTCCAAGGTACATTTGCCTCTTGCGGAACAGTGCTCCGTAATCTTTGAGCATGTGTATGGTGGTTTTGCTCTGCTGAACCACAGAATCTGCATCTGTCATGTTCCTCTATGCCTAGGGCCTTGAAGTGTTTTCTAAGTCTGCAGTGTCCCGTCAGAACTCCTGTCAGAATTCTAAGCTCTAAGTTCCTGTTTAGTTTCAGGCAAGCTTTCATGTTCTTTTCTGGTTAAAAGATCGCAGCATTACTTTAGATTGTCTCTACCCTGGAAGTTCTTTCCAGGTTTTCATCCATTGATCTCTTATTTCTTCATCTAAATTTTTGTGGATGGTGTTCACACTCATACCGCAAAAGGGTTCCGGACCAATAAAGGGATTACTGGATCCCTTGTTTGCTAGGTTTTTGATCGACTAGTGATAGGCAAAGGAAGATGTTCTTGTAGGGACAGAGGAGGACTTGCCGCCTCCTATTACAAAATAAGAATGACCAGCAGGCGCCCCAAAATAGCCCAAGTGAACATCTACCATGCCAAAGCAGCCTCGGCTGTGATGGCTAGGATGTTCACTAAACAGCACTTAGAGCTAGCGTTGCTGCAAGAACCCTGTACCTGCGGAGGTAAGATTAGAGGCCTTAGCAACAGGGAATGTAAGAATGCAAGACCGAGGGCCTCCACCGCGAAGTAGTGATCGCATCAGCATATTTACCTGGTGATGGTAACAGCATACCACCCATGGAGGTACAAAAGCTGGTCGAGCACTGTAATAGGAGAAGGCTGCCACACATCTTGGGATGTGACGCGAACGCCCACAACGAGATGTGGACACGGACACTAATAAGAGAGGTAAGTACCTTTTAGAATACAGTTTTAAAGAAAACTTAATTGTGTATAACGTCGGGAACACACCAGCTTTTGTCACTAAGGCCAGAAATGAGGTACTGGATATTACGGTAGGTAGCGCTAACGTAAGTAAACTAATTAAAAAGTGGAGAGTTTCGAGTGAACCTTCAATGTCAGATCATAGGATCATAGAGTTCGAGCTGGAAGGAGCGAGTGAGGAAAACAGCCTCATTCGAAACCCTAGACAAACTGTGTGGCCTATGTTTAGTTCTACAACTAAAGTTTCACTCAACTAAAAGAGAACCTAGAGCAGCGGACAGTGCGATGTAGTATCAAACAATACACCGTACTGGAGCAGGCTGTAGGAGAAATAAATGTAGCAATCACCACGGCATTTGAATGCAGCTGCCCGGTATAAACCGTGAAGGAGTATAAGGATGATTAATGGTGGAACAAAAATTTGTCTACATTAAGAGCAAAAGTACGTAGGCTTTTCAACAAAGCCAAACAATACGAAAATTGGCTAGAATACTCCGAGGTGCTTACCACCTACAACAAAGAGATCAGTAGTGCAAAAAGGAAAAGCTTTAGGACCTTCTGTGAAAACATAGAATCCACCCCGGTGGCAGCTAGACTGCACAAAGCACTAGCGAAGGATAGAGTGGAAATGACAACCACTCTCAAGAGAATGGATGGGACCCTTTACGGAGGATGAAGAACAAAGACCTCTCCTCCTACTAGAAACCCATTTTCCGGGATGTAGAGGATGCAGGGAGACCGAGGGCTTGGTGCATCCACGAAAACCAAATCGGGCAGACTGGAGGAGGGCAGCGTCCATCTGTACGGAAAACTTTCCAGCCTTTTAAGGCCCCAGGTGTGGACGGACCAGTTCCTGCCTTCCTACAAAAGGGAGGGAGAGAACTAATGCCGTATCTTCTAAATATCTTTAGAAGTAGTTTAGCGCTCGGATATATACCGGAGCTATGGAGAAAGGCTAAGGTGGTATTCATACCGAAGGTGGGGAAGAAAGACACCACTCAACCAAAGTTATGCAGACCCATTAGACTAAAATCTTTTATGTTAAAGACAATGGAGAAGGTAATTGATAATTAATTTAGGACAATAGTGCTGGTAGGTGCACCACTACACAGCTGTCAGCATGCATACAGAGCAGGGAAATCCATAGAAACCGCCCTGTATCAGCTGACAAATGAAATACAAGCAGCACTAGAGACAAAGGAGGTAGCGATATGTACCTTCTTGGATATAGAGGGAGCTTTTGACTACACCTCACACGAGGCTGTCAAAGCGGCCATCGAAAGAAGGAGTATCGACAGCACTATCTCAAAGTGGATGGGAGAAACTCTAAGAAGCAGAACAGCAGAGACACAAGTAGGAAGAGACACCATTAAGATCTCCACTACTCGAGGGTGCCCACAGGGAGATGTACTACCACCACTAATGTGGAGCCTGGTAGTTGATGAATAACTGGTTAGGCTGAACGGCCTATGCATCAAATGTCAAGGTTACGCCGATGACATAGTCATAATGACCAGAGGAAAGTTTGACTGAACGCTCTGTGAAATTGTTCAGAGAGCCCTCAAAGTAACTAGTAGATGGTGCCAAACAGTGGGACTGAGACTCATCCCGAGCAAAACCACGGTGATATCATTTACTAGAAGGAGAAAACTAAACTGCCTACGGCCCATACTGTTAGATGGGAGGGCAGTAGAATACAAATAGGAGATAAGGTATCTGGGTATCACACTAGATAGCAAACTCCTATGGAATATACACACTTAGGCAGCGGTAGGTAAAGCCAAACGCGCATCAATGGTGTACAGAAATCTGGCAGGGGGGGTTGTATTTTCAACAAGACGGCGCTATGTGCCATACAAGTAATGATACCATCGCTCTTTTGCGTAAAAAGTTTCCAGACCATGTAATTTCTCGAAGAGGCTGTCACAATTGGCCACCGATATATTATGATTTCAGGGACTATACCACTGTGGCCGCTGAAAATTTGAGTGATTTTCGCGAATTTTTTGGAAAAAACATTTAATTGAGTTAAATGTTTCAGGAAATTGAGAACATATTTGGCTATATTTGATCTTCATTACAAAAATTTTTCATAGAAAAATATTAACATCCAAGCGACTTATGCGCTGCCTTCTGAAGCATCAAAAAAAAAGTTCCTCCACTGCCCCCCTCTTTGAAGCCGATTGAGTAGCTGAACCCGAAAAAAAAATTGTGTAGATAAACTAGAAGGTATTTTATGTACCATGAACTAGAATTACCGAAAAATATCAAAATCCGACAAAATGGCGTAGTTATGCAAAAAAGTCAGTTTTTTTGCCTAAAAAAACTGTTCGTTTTTTTAATGCCAAATCGTCAAATATCCAATCAAAAATATCCTAGTTGACGGTATAGTAAATATATTCAAGAGTACTCAGACCAAATTTCAAGTCAATCGGACAATTTCTCTTAGAGTTACAACAGGGGCAAATTTGAAAAATGCCATTTCGAGAAAAACGCGTTTAAAGTTAAGGACTATATTTTCCCAACCTCATATACTGAATACGACAAAAAATCTGAAAAAAATCTCATATATATTAAAGATGTCGGAAACATTGCTTTTACATAGTAATAATGTTGAAAAGTTATTAACAAATGGATTTTTTTTTAAATGTTTCTTAACAAATTTTTGGAAAACCTATTCTTTTTTTGTTTCAAATAAAAGAATTGATTTTTCAGAATCCGCCTAAATTTTCCCAGATTTTAATTTTCTTTTTGCCTTTCTTTCCAATTTCGAAAAATGGTCGAAAAAATATTTTTCAAAAATATAAGAAAAAACCGAAAAAATTCAAACGAATTCAGAAAAATTCAGAAAAGAAAGATCTACTTAGTAAAAAATATAAACAAATAAGTTTTCCAAAAATTTATTGCCTCCAATTCCAAAAATTTATCGCCTCCAGGCAGGTGCAGAATTTTATTCCTGCGAGCGGTTGCGCTTTAGAAGGCTGCCATTCACTACGTGAAAGATAAGGACTATGCCAATGGCCCACAATCGATTCAAGACCTCAAATATGGAATTCGTGAAGTTATCGAGGACAAGCAGCGGCAAATGTACGAATTGGTGATGGAAAATTCCATGAAAAGAATATGGTCCTGCAAGCCGTGGTGGCCATTTGGCTAATATTGTTTTCCATTATTAATAGCATGACACCCTCTCCTTTACAGTTAAACAAACATCCGATGATTTAGCTTAAAAACACTAGTTATAAACCTATTATTGGAAGACCATCCAGTAGACCCCCAATAGATGGCCCTGGCTAAGTTTTCGCAATAAAAATCTGCCTCGAAACCCCCCCGATTAGTGGCTCGCCATCCACGTTAAAAACTGTAAGGGCTCCCCTACACTTGTGTCTAAGATTGATACACCAAGCACAAGTGTAGGCCGTGGGGGGGGGCCAAGGCTCGTCCTGGGCTGTAGCGCCATGGATTGGAAGACCCTCTACTACTGAGAAATTGACATTTGAATAAACGAAACGTTTTTAAAATGTCAAAATTGACTCATGTCAATTGTTTTCGTGTCAAATTTCGTAAGTTGACATACAACTCCAATAAGGAAATGCCTGATAGCGGTGCCTGGGTTGATTTTTATAATTCACCATACACCAGAATGATAGAAACATATTTATATCCTCTTTAGAGTTAGGTTTTGTAATCTTGGTAGTAATGATACAGATTTTAATTTTTATTTTCAGATTTTTTTTTTATCAATTTTCAGATTACAAATTTTTTTGCCAAATTTGAATTTCTTCGGTGGAGTGAATTCGTTATAAGCTCACAGTATCTCAAACTCTCCTCAGTCTCCGGTATCACCACAAAATTTACACTCATTTCAATACGTTTTCTTTAATTTTTATTATTATATTGTAATGAAAAAACATTCTGACATTTCACGTCACTTTTTTAATATCGCGGTCTTGATTGTGTACATTTTATTTTTAATTATTTGTTTATTTTAATGTAACCTAGCGATATTGAATATTTGCGTGCGTTACCCAGGTTATGTAGAAATACAACGAGATGTGACATTTTTCGTTTTGTATTAAATAATCTACGTCAAGAAGTACTTTTCGCGTATGAGTAATAAAAAATTAATTTTGAAACAGTCATATTTTCTTTCAGTTTTACATTTTTCTTATCTCAAATAATACGGAAACTAAGCAGATTTTTTAAAAATCTTTCAAATAAAACTTCTAGAGAATTAAATTTTCTATAAGAAGATTCTTATAAACCGATTAATTTTCAGTTTATCAATTTGGTAAAAATCAACCTTGCAAAAATAACTCGGAAACTAAGCGAAATTAAAAAAAATATTTGAAATAAAACTTGTTGAGAATTAAATTTTCAATAAAAAAACTTTTTATCTCTCATGTTGGAAGTAATGAACCTTGAAACAAACTCAAAACTTTCTTATTTTACATTTCTTGTCTATTGGTATAAATTAAGTAATTGCTCAATTACGTAAAATCAATAAATGTTTTATAGTAAAATCATAAACATATTATTTATTAAAGCATTTTAACAGGTAACCAATTAATAAAACGGAGATCAATCTCAAATAGAATTAACAGAAAAAGGTTTAACCTTCTTTTGACATTGAGCAATTGCCAGTATGATAGACGAAACTGAAGTGACAAATTTGATAAAAAATATTATTGTTTTAGCTTGTAATTTGTCCTGTCAAAGTTTAGATTCTTCGTCACACTTTTTAAAATTTAGAAATAAACGTTTAAACTACCATTTAATGTTTATAAAGTTCGATTTCGACGATATTTTACAAAACTAACTTTAGAAATAAACGAAAACAATGGTTTTAACAGACAACTTGACTGACAACTTTGAAAGCTCGTATTTGTAGTTAAAATCATGCAATATGGAGAAATAATAAATACATTTAATTTAAAAGTTTAACTAGATAATACGTTATAATTAATTAATAAATTAATTAAATAACTTATTAAAGCCAAAACAAGCACAACAAAAAAATGATCTTGAACAACTGAAAAATTCAAATATTTAAAAAATTATTTCAAGGAAAATCGACAACAAGTTGAACGAGGTTGATTGTACAGATATAATGCCCGCCATACACGCTACGGTCTATCGAAGAGGTTACCTGTGCAGGTTTGCTTGCGCAGGTCAACCGTAAGTCGGTACAGTGGACAAAAACTGTACAGGACTATTCCCACATACGCTCCGGTCTACCTGCGCAGGCAAACCTGCACAGGTAGACCTCTCCGGTTGACCGTTGTGTGTATGGTGGGCATAAGCCGTCTGGAATTGTGGAGTCAAACAAGCGAAATTTTAAAAAGCGCATCAAAAGAAGTCACTATTAGAAGATATCAGCCTAAAACTAAATGGACAACTGACGAAATCCTTGACTTAATGGATGAAAGACAAGTCTACAAGAACAAAGATGATGCAAAGAACAACAGTTTGCAAAGAATCATAAGATCCAAAATTAGACAAGCAAAAAACACCTGGCTTGAACAAGAATGCTTAAAGATAGAAAGGCTCCAAAACTTTCACGATGATTTTAACTTACATAAAAAGACAAAAGAGGCATCCGGTATATACAAGAAAAAAACCACGAATAAGCGATTGGATAACTACAACAAACTGATAACTGATGCTGAAGGGAGGTCTGATGTTTGGGTGCACTACATTAACAAGCTATTTGATGATTCATCAAAAATGAACACGGAGTACCAAAGTCAAGAAAACGGGATAGGTCTTCCAATAACTAAGGTAGAAATTCAACATGCAATCAAATCAGCGAAAATAGCAAAGCACTTGGATTAGATGAAATACCATCCGAAATCATCAAACTGTTTGACTCTGAAAACCTTACTATACCCGAAAAAATCTTCAATGGTATCTACGACACTGGCATTTACCCAAACGAATTGCTGAAATCTACTTTTATTACATTACCGAAGTGTAATGCCCGTGTAATCCACACTCTCGCGAAGTAGCACGGAGTTGAGCGAGGAACGAGAGTGTGGTCAGGTTACTCGGTCCGCCTTGTGCTTCCTCGCCTGGCCAAGGCTAACTTGGCTTCATGAAGCGGGTTTTCGTACCCGAGTCAAAGGGACACGAGGTGCGAGTACGAGGAAGGCAGAATATCACGTCTACACTCTCGTCTTTACACTTCCTTTCCTATATATTATACACACACATAGTTGCAGCAGCAGCTACCACCTATTCGGTGTCAGTCATGGCACTGAGGTCCTCGCGAAGTAAGAAGAGAGTGTAGATGCCTCCTCCGTCTAGTTCCTCGCTTCGAACAATTTCGGCGAGGATCCTCGCCAAAGTTACTCCGCGAGAGTGTGGAGCGGGTATAATAACACCAAAAAATGTAGTGAGTATAAGTTAGAGTATAAGTAAGAGTATAAGAGAGGAATCAGTCTAATGAGTCACATGTTCAAATATTTATATATCGTTTAATCACAAAATGCGAAGAAATGATGGGAAGAACACAGTTTAGATTAAGAGAAGCTATGAGGACACGAGAAGCTCTTTTCAATCTTCTGATCTGGTGAAAGATCTGGTCCAAAATTGTAAAGATGTTCAAAAAGATGTCTTTATTTGTTTTATCGATTATGAAAAAGCATTTTATCGTGTACAACATGATTTACTCATCACGATCTTAAGAAGTATAGGTCTCGACAACAAAGACGTACGACTTATCAAGAACCTATACTGGAATAAAAAATCTAAACTAAAGTTGGATGATGTGACCGACGAAAATCTCGACAAACAACAGAGGTGTTCGTCAATGATGCATTCTCTCCCCTCATCTGTTATAATTAAATAATCTACCAATATCTACTTTGAAGAAATTTTTAAAGAAGCTACAAACTTTATAGACAAAGGCATAAAGGTAAATGGTGTTTACATTAATAACATTAGATACGCTGCCGCACAACGTTGATAGGATAGTAGTATAGAAGAATTACAATGTTTGGTAAATAGAGTAAATGAAGAAAGCAAAAAAGCGGACCCAACTATGAACATCAAAAAAACCAAATTGAAGATCATCATTAATAAACGTCTTCCATATATTGATGCTGTAATTATAGTCTAAAACAAAGCTATCGAACGCGTATCTAATTTCAAATACCTAGGCTGCTGGCTTAATGAAGAATGGAATTCTGATAAAGAAATAAGATGTAGGATAGAGATGGCCAGATCTTCCTTCTGGAAATTCAAGAAAGTGATCTGCTATAGTACAGTCAACATCCATCCTCGTATTCGTTACATAAAATGTTAAGTATGGTATACTCTTTTATATGGTCTGGAGACTCGGACCTTGAAGATTTCCACAATGAACAAAATTCAATTGAAGGCTTCGAAATGTGGTGTTACCGCCTCTTGCTGAAAATACCCTGGACGGTTTGAACCTCCAACACCCCCCCGTTGGCTACGCCCATGAATGTAGTATGATTTTACCAATAGTAAATTATCATTTAAATCAACAACCTGATAAGTTCATGTCTCTCTCACGAAATGTCAAAATCTAACCTTCGAGGTTTTCAAGTAAGTGTTTTTCAAGTTAAAATTCATAACAGCAAAACTGCACGGATGAGAGATAAATCTCAAAACGCGTCTACAGATGGCTCTATTCAATTAAGTTAATAGAAAGATGTGATCCTGATAAAAACAATGTTATTTTTCTAGTTCTTGTTTAGTGCCATAAAAGAGAACTGGAAGCTAGTAAATATACTTACAAATTTCACAAGAGATTTGTTTTGTAGTCCTAAAAATAATATTATAGAGCTACGGAAAAGTTGAATATATTTATATATTGAGGCTATATTCCGACTTTAATAAGTTTATATGTTTATTTATAATGTAGTATGGATCTACCAATAGTAATGAAATAAGGATCAGTCTTAATTAGGATTAAAAATCAATTCTCAATGTTATTTGAAGAAATGTCATTTTCCCTTGGAAATTATTCGTTGAAATATTGAGATCAGGTTTAGTCAAAACCTGCTGAATATGAAACATATGTGAAATAAATATTTCAATTCGCTATTCTGGTAGTTTATTTTAGTCTTCACTACAAGGCTTAATATTGCAGCGAAAGATTAAATTAATTATTATATTAATAGATCTTCATTAACAATTTGTTTAATGAAATTTGTACTTTGATTTATGTGAAATAATTTTCTTTTTAAACTTATTTCTGGACTTAATATTCAATTTTAATATAAACTTTCGATAGGATTTTTGTTTCTGATTTATTTATTTATAAAAGCCCTGCGTTGGTCTATATAAATGTATCAATGCATATAATAAGGCCGGCAGGTGGTCTTTTATACGGAGCGTAGACGCCCGTGGTCAGTATCTGTCCATCCGCCTGTCAAACTCCGCTTTTATATAACGCACACACTGGGCGAGATAGAAGGCTCCGCGAGATGTTTGATGGCGGGTTATGGCCAGTAATTACATCTCGTCTCAGCTGATACACTTAATTATAAAACGGGGGGATCGGTTTCTCCTGAACGGTTTTTAATTGGTTGTCAACTCGCGTTGCATTCGACGGTTCTCTTGTGTGTCTATCCATCACCAAAAGGAACAAGAATCGTTCGGCTGCGGAATGAAACACGTCGTGATACCAATCCGCGTCTTTCATGCTAATCGCTTTGATCAAACTTGATTTAAAATTATCTGTAATATTTTTAAGTATACGATACAAATAATAATCTAATCAATTTAATTTTGATTAGTCTTCTTATTCTAGTCTAGTTTATTAACTTTATTAAAGCATGTTAACTCTAGTCTAGTCTACTGATTCTCTTTTAGCCTGTAGACTCAAGTTCTAGTCTGTACACATGCAAGAATACATGTAGAAGATAAGACAGATAAGTCGTATCATAATTTATGTTTTAACTAATGTTTCTGATTTTAGGCCTAACTCTGTTAATTTATGTTTTTACTTTCGTATTTATTTATTAGAAAAAACATATAAAGAGGTCTCCACACAGTCAATATAATTGCCTCAATATCATATTTTTGTCAATGTATTGATCTCCTCAGCGGCAAATTGTGTTTATAAGATTGACGCCAATTAAATTGAGACTTATCAAATAAGTTCCTTCAATGCATTGAAGCCATATCAATATTTATAGTCCGTGAGAGGGGTATATTGACAATGTTTTCATCATGTTGCGCAGTAGCGGTAGAGGTGTCAACATTTGGAAACATCTTTACCAAAACATAATAACCTCCTTTACATTTTGATACTTTCTCTGTCTCATAACATTGCGATAATCGTCAGAAATATTACTTAGTGCTCGGAGTACTCCTCCATATCCATGACTAGGACGCTTTTCCAGCCACTTCCTTGCTCACACGTTTTTTGGTAATCTTTTTTCTTTTTCTTAATTGCCATAGTCAAAGTAATTCAAATAATATCAAACAAAACGTAAACTAATTGAAGGAATTAAATTGGCCGTGTCAATCTGGGGCATCTTCAATATTTTTTCTTTCAAAATATTTAGTCAGAGATATTGAAGCAATTATATTTACTGTGTAGTTTACTGTGTGTTGACAGACAAGACATTTATGTATCAAAATAATTTGTGTATTATCTAATGTTTTTGATTATTGTTCGAACATTGGTAATCTGTTTTTCTTTTCGTTTTTTATGCATTCGAGACAACGTCGCGATAATCTTTCCGTATTAGGGGAAAGGTATTAAACTTTCCTCCGTTTCTTACTGCGGTGACGAAAGGAAAAAACCGTAAGAGATTTTTCTCCTGTGAAGTGTTGATGCGAAGGGAAGATCCAGAAAGAATAATGTATCTATACTTATGAGGGTTGCGGCGACTAATCCGATATATCAAATCAAAGATGCCGTGTGCCGTCATCGCCCTGAGCTCGCCCCCTGATTGCTTTATCATACATTACTACAAATACTGCGTTGAAAAAAGACTAGAAAAGGTTTTTTTTTGGGTGGGAGGGGGGCTTTGATCTCGACAAACACAGACAACGGATTTTGTTTTAATGTGTTTACGTACAGACAGACGGACGCACTTCGTGTGAGCCGATGATTCATTAGGCAGCTGTCGAAACTGTGTTGCATGTAGATGATGCGTCCAATGAGTGTTAATTGGTAATACGCGTTGCTACTGCGGGTCCGGATCGTGTAATTGCCGCTTTTCTTCAGTAAAACAGGAAACGAGTAGGACGGCGATGAGAATACGATTTTTTAATTCACACATTTATGTGTCTGCCTAGTCCTGAGAGAATGATCTTAACTGCTCGCCTCGACTTCCTCTTTATCGCCAATCATGAAACGCATATTTTCTAATGAAATTAATAAATTCATTACTCGCGATTACACTATGTATTTTCTACTGGTTTCCTTTAATTTAACTATGAGTCAACTTTTTTAAAACGCTAGGTTTTTGTTTAACTCTTCTAGTTAAATCTTAATTGTCTTTCGTCCACTATGTTTAATTTAAAAACCAATTACCCAATTCACAATTCACATGCCAAATTTAAAATTGATATAGGGAAAGTTTTAATGTGAAATATTCAATTGGATTTTATAATATCCAGTTAGACAAGTTCAACTGATTATATTATAATTAGTAGCAATGATATTGTAAATAGTAATAATATGATTTAATTATTAGGATTAATAATATGGACCGTTAATTTTAAAAGTGTTGTAAGTCGATTAAAAGAAATGAGATATAACAAAAATTTGTAATTAATTTAGTGAAAAGTAGCCCGGAAAAAGAAGCATATCATTTCTCAAGAACCTAAGGACATGGTATTCAAAAACAACCACAGAACTGTTTAAAGCTGCAGTCAACAAGGTCATCATAGCCAGGATGGTCGCCAATATTCGAAACGAATAGGCACAAGAAAAAGAATAATGTAAGGTGTAAGTCGATTAAAATAAATAAGATTATTTATTATAGATATTTATAACCAGTGGTGTGCTGGGAAAATATTAACAATGGGCTCGCTGCCTGATGACCGCCACCTGGCGAAGGAGTACAAATTTTGTAACCCTTTAACCCTTCAAACGCTTTAGACTTAAGAATATCCTCGATTTTAGCTTTATAGCAACCAGCAGCATCCTTCAAATAATTAATAGCGTTAATAGACCGAACAATTAAAGTATTTGCTTTAACAATATTAAAGTTACGACTTTGTTAGGCTTCTGAAAGGTAGGCAAATTCTTGTAAGACATCAATCATTAAAGCTAAATCCTTAAGAAATTCCAAATTGATTTAATAATCCTGAAGTTTTGCAATTAGATTCAAAATGTTTGCATAAAGCAGGATAATTTTTCCAAACCGCCAAGCGTATACGCTACAAGCTGCCCATCTAGGTCCACGACCGATTTCTATAATTTCCATATCTATTCCTACAGCATATGTTTTCAAATCTCGCTGATATTTTGGAGATGGGTATAAAAAGCATTGTTCCTATCAAGTAATATTTCAAAATTATTGATTTCCCCTATATTTTTTATTGCATCTGACAAAGCTAATTGTAGCCGGTGGGCTAAGCAATGCCGAATTATAATATTTGGAAATAGTCAATATGCACGTTTTTTTTTATATATTTATCTACGACCACTATTGTAAATGCCCATTATTGTACAGTTCGTGGACTATGTAAATAGATCATACCACACACATATAGGTATAACAATCCGCGATTAATGTTATGTAATAATTCAAAATCACCCATTAACGTTTGGTTTACGATTCGTTGATTGGTTGAGAGCTGCAAGTTGATACTATTTTTAAATATAGTACTCCGCGATTTCCAAACAATCATTAAACGTCACATCATTCATTTAGAAGATGTCATTCATTTCGTTTTTTCACGTTAATATCTAACGAAAACTACAAATAAAAAGTACTAAAAAACTATGTAAGCATTATGAATGTATTTCTTTTCTGTATTTCTATCAAGTTAAATAAGGTCTAAAGTGTTACATCAAACATATTTTTCTTATTAAAGAGAAACAAATTAGTGTGGTCGTAGATAAAGTATAGTACATAATTCGAGTTGTAAGGCAATTACGAACTCGCGGAATTACGCGCTCCCAGCTACGCGGGTCGCGTGTAACTGTTCCGCTCGTACGTAATATGCTTCTTACAACTCTCATTACGTAATATACTATTTTAATTCACTGTTTACACCGTTATAACATAGTAAAAAATATAAATACTGCTTAAAATGTTGTATTAAAATGCTAAAAAAGTTGTAAATTTACTTAAAAAAAATATATTTAAAATAGAGAAAAATTTTGAGCTGTTTAAACGTCACGGTGTCGCGCGGTTTGTTAATGACATCATTTACTACCGACAGTTCAGTCCAATGTTTACTAGGGCTGTTCTCATTTTTAACGTCACGTTTTTGACGTTTGTTTTCTAACCAAAAGACTGCAAATCTGTACAATACCAACTTATTTACATAGTATGTTACGTCACTTTCGCCTTAACCAATGATGTTGCGTTTTAAAAATTTGAATTTCCTTCGCTTAATTTGCACTATTATTTATTAATTTTAAGTATTTAAAAAGATATTAATTAGAAAAATAATGGTTTAGTTGAAATGTCCGGTCAATAGAGATTCGAAAAAAAAATATTTTTAATTTTAATTTCATTTTTCAAATTTTAATTTCATGCAGATTCCCTATTGTAGAACAAGCCCAGAAATCAACCCAGAGAATATCGACTTAACTATTAATAACCAACAAATCGAAAAAGTATCACACTACATTTACCTGGGCCAGAACAATACAATTGGGTAAAGCAAACCAAATTCTACAGGTGTCAAGACGAATAAGCCTCTCCTGGGCCGCTTTTGGAAAATTAAGCTACATTCTCAAGTCCAGGGAGTTCCCGATAAACCTTCGAAGGAAAGTATTCGAATCGTGTGTACTGCCGGTCCTTACCTATGGCCTCGAAACAATGGCGTGCACTAGGAAAACATCGAATAGGCTACAAACCACACAGAGAGCTACGGAGAGGGCTATATTCGCAATTATCCTCAGGGACAGATTTCGAAACGAAGAGGTCCGGAAAAGAACTGGTATGACGAATGTGCTAGTGAGAGTAGCGCAACTTAAGTGGAGATGGGCCGGTCACATTGCGAGGCAAGACACAGACCGATAGACAAAGAGAATCTCAATATGGCGCTCGAGAGAGACCAAACGGAGTGCGGGCAGACCTCAGACACAATGAGATACCTGAGACACGCGAGACAGTATTGCAGGAAAAAGGTAGAAAAGGTGGATGTCAGGAAAAAAACTGGATCCAAGCTGCAACTAACAGGAAGACGTGGAAATCCTTGGAAAAAGCCTTCATCTAGGAGTGGATAAACGAAGGGAGAAGAAGAAGTTGAAGAAGACTTACTGAAGCTTCAGTTTTCTTACCCAACATGACACTAACCCCATCAGAGCAAAATTCAATAAGATTTTCTTTCAAAAATTTGTCAGAAATACCGTGATTATTTAAAGTTTTAATGAGAACAGCGGGTATATATTCAGCAGTTGCATTTTCTAGTTCAATGAGATCAAGAAATATCCAACACTTGTTTTGCCAATGTAGATGATTTGTCAATTATGATGCAAATTTTGGCATTTTTTTATTATTTTTGTAAATATTTCCTATTTCCAATGCTTCGTGAACTTCATTTTTAAGGTCACTTATTTCTATTTAGATTAAGTGAATCTGTATAAATAAATAGTATATTCACTTAATCTAAATACAGGTGGATGGGAGAAATGCTGAGAACTATAACAGCGGAGATACAAGTGGGAAGAGACACCATTAAGATCTCCACAACTCAAAGGTGCACACAGGGAGGTGTACTATCATTTAATGTGGCTAATGTGGAGCCTGGTAGTTGAATGAAGGAGCCTGGTAGTTGAGTGGCTAGTGTGGAGCCTGGTAGTTACAGATGAATTACTGGTTAGGCTGAACGACCTAGACATCAAATGTCAAGGTTACGTCGATGACATAGTCATAATGGCCAGAGGGAAGTTTGAGGGAACGCTTTGTGAAATTGTTCAGAGAGGCCTCAAAGTAACTATTAGATGTTCTCAAATAGTGGGATTAAGACTCAACCCGAGCAAAACCACGGTGATACCATTTACTAGAAGGAGAAAACTAAACTGCCTACAGCCCTCTTAGATAGGAAGGCAGTAGAACACAAACAAGAGATAAGGTATCTGGATATCACACTAGATAGCAAATTCCCATGGAATAGACACGCTGAGGCAGCGGTAGGTAAAGCCAAACGCGCCCTAGTGGTGTGCAGAAATCTGGCAGGAAAAAAGTGGGGTTGTAACTCCACAATCCTGCGATGGATGTACACCATGATAGTGAGACCTGTAATCACTTATGGGGCAGTTGCGCGGGAAAGTAGAACCAAGCTGGCCTCTATGAGGAAACAGCTTGAGAAGATTCAAAAACTGGCGGGTGTCAGCATCACGGGGGCGATGGGGTCGTGCCCGACAGCAGCAATGGAGCTGCTCCTGGATGTGACTCCGCTGCACGTTGTAGTAAAAAGGGCCGCCAGATCGGCGATTGTAAGGTTCAGTAAGGAAGGAATGGGCACAGGTAAAATAATCGGGAACAGAGACCGAAACAGCCTCGCTGCCAAGATCCCCTGGCTGAAAGTATCAAAAGACGAAATGGTATGCAAATACCACTTCGAGAAAAACTACACAGCAATGTGTAGTAGTAAAGCCGATTGGAGCGACGAATCGTCAGCATACCACATAGAGTAAAATTCAAATTAAGTGGTATACAGACGGTTCGAAGACAAGGAAAGGTCCTGAAGGTCGTGCAGGAGTGTTTGGACCTCGTACCAAATACTTCGAATCCATAGGAACATCCCCATGTATCTGCCAAGATACATGGGGATTTATTTGGTAGACTTAATTATACTTAATTTTATAGAGCTACTGGTTAAATATATTTATATATTTAGGCTACATATCATCTTTTATAATTTTAGAAGATGTACTATGTCTTTTTTTATGAGAAAGGATGGTAAGTAAATTATTGTTAGTTTTATGTGAAAGTGCAAACACAAAATATAAGTTCTTAAATAAAAACTGAAGATTGGGATAGTGGAAACTGTGAAAAGGTGATTTTCAAAAAAACCTAACAAAACCTAACAATGGGCTCGCCAATTTATACAAAATTTAACAATGCGATCCCCCGCGAGCCCAGTCCAACACACCACTGTTTATATCTAATTAATATTTAATAACTTAAAAAATGCAACTGCTTTCTTGAATTTAAAATTGGCCAATATAAGAAATTTCGTTAATTGAACATTGAACATAAAGGTACAAGATTTTGCTTGGATTTTTTTTGAATACCCGCGAAAGTAGTTCGCGTAGCCAAAGCCACGATGAGGTACTCATCGATATCAGTAAAGATCTAGAACTAACACACCTATTTCAAGTAAAATAAGGTCTCAAACAAGGGGGTGGCCTCGCCTCGATACTGTTCAATTTGGCACTGAACATGTCATCTGGAAAACCACAGGCATTCGAGATAGTCCACAGAGTCCAGCAGCAGTTCCAATGTCGTTCTTGGAGCCGGCTTTGTACCAGAATGGGTCTCCTATACTTTTCTTGTGATATTTTCTACTGTAATTATTTTTTAAAGGGTATTTCGAATAAAAGCCTTTGAGGCATCTAGTCTCCTTCCTTGTTAACGATTGGCGCTTTCAATTAGGCCATACTATCAGTTTTACGCTACAACTCTGTACACCGCAAAGCAAAACTGCAAAACTAGCTCCGTACAAATCGCTCATTCGACTTCGACTATGTTACGGTAGGGAGACATGGGTACTTACCCAGAGGACATCAGAACATCTTAAATGATTCTAAAGGAAACGAATCATCGATCGTTCGAAACGAATCGATAAGGTACAACTTCGACATATAGGACATCTATAAGAAGCCTGATTTCGCTATATTCATCCGAATAGGAAGACTAAGATGGCAGTTAATATTCCGAGGATGGACCCAATAAGGACGCCCAAGCGGAAGGTGCAGAGACGATAGCAGGAAATAGACTGGTCGGCAAACGCCGCAACCGTTGTGAGGGCGAGGTCCAAACGAATGCGATGTCGCTTCTAGGAGTCGCTGGATGGAAGTCGGCAGCGGAGAACCGACTAAACTAGAGGCTAAGCATAGCGAAGGCCAAGGCCCGATTTGGGCTGTAGCGCCTTTGAAAGGACGGAAGGAAAAAATCGTGGCCATTAAAATGCTGAACATTTATTTTATTGAAGCAACATAAAATGGACAATGAATGAATCACTTTTAAAATAAACGGTCCATGAAAAATCTTTAAAACAATTTCCTATAACTCTGAATTGAAAAATTTACGTTCCAGTTTTTACCACTAATTTTGTAAAGATATTATATAACTTGTGAATTTATTTAAATATAAACACTCAACCCGATTCGAGTTTCAACAATTTTAATTCAGAGTATATATGGATTACCACGTACTAATAGTCGTAACCGTCCATTTAATCATTTGTAGTTTTAATTTCAGAAAAAAATTAATAAACTCTTTAAATTTGTTGAGTTAAAGTATTAAGTCCAATAAAAATTTAAAAATATACATAAATATTTATTGCATGTATTAATTGTAATTTTTCTAGTTAATTACGCTCTAATTGATGACGTGATCCTTTCATAACAAACCTACCAACGTTTTCCATCACATTCTTACAGTTTCAACGATTCTTTCTGTTTGTTGATGCTGGCGGATTAGTAATAATGGTAATCGGTTGCTTGCTGCAGCGAGCGATGAGTGAGCAATATGTGGTAGTAGCGTTCGCGCGTTCGTGTATGTATAATTAATAGTGATTAACTCACTAACACTCGCACACGAACAGAACTAACACATGCACACACACACGGAGCGGTACACAGACGGCAGCTGTCAATGGTGACGTCACATCCTGTCAATGATCCTCTTATTGACGCCCCGGCCATTTAACGCGCGTTATTGTATCGGAGCATTATCTACTTATAACTCATTATGTCGAGCGTTTCTGTGTGTAGAACGAGCGTAGGTGACACTCACACACACGCGGATCTACACAGATGGGAAATCATTGTAGTACAATGCCGTTTTAAACTTCTTAGGACTAATGAACGATGCATGTATTGTCTGGGTGTTTAAGCACCTTTGTCTCCTTTTTATGAGAGAAATGTTTTTTTTTGTTGCTGTTGTGTTGTTGGTGTTTAAAACTGAATTATGCTCTAATTGCAACACTGCAACCTGTTACTTATCTAAACATAATTTCGGTATGAAGCAAGGAATTTGTATGCCAAATGTTAATTAGTTTACATGAAAAATGCTTGGGAAACTAAGATTTGTGATTTTTTTAATTTTTCGTTGATCCAGTAATCAATTTAGTTTTAATTTCTTTATGAGTTGAAAATTTTTAAACTAATTTTGTTAAATTGATAATCGAGAAAAACAAAAGGAAGCTGCAAAAAATATTATTACTAGGTATTTTACCAATTCACAATTCAGCATGTCCATTGTGCCTAGGCTAGGGTGTGCAACTACGATAGGTTTATCGACATTCAGGATCCAGAGGCAATTTAGTTTTAGTTTCTTTATTAGTTGAAAATTAGAACTATGTTAGTAAAATTGATAATTGTGCCAAGCAAAAGGAAAAGCTTAAAAAAAATATGATTACTAAGTGGCGCAAAACTCATCATCGGATGTGAGTAATACGTATTTTGTTAATTCACAAGTCAGAAAGTACTTTGAACTTAAGATTAAGATATGGAACTACGAAAGGTTTATCGAAATTCATACGAATATATATATATATATATATATATATATATATATATATATATATATATATAATGAGCTCATTTTTGCAGACGAAGCAAGGTATTAACTTTGTATCAAAATTAACTACTACCAACTTGACAGACAGAAAATCACAAGATGACAAGGTTTTTAATAGGAAATTTAATTCCCCGCATGTTTTATTTGAAACATTTTTTTTAATTTCTCATAATTTCTGTATTATTTGCCAATTGTTGGTACAAGAAAACTGTCAAACAAAAATAATGTTCAGGGTTGATAATTACCAACTTAAGAAATAAAAATCACTAGGCAAGTAGTTATGTACTAGAAAATTTAATTCTCTACAAGTCATTTATTTAATATTTTTTATTACTCATGCGTTAAAAGTACTATCTTGGCGCACACTTTTTAGTGCGAGAAACGCCATTTTTGATTGTATTACCACATTACTTGGAGAACGCACGCCAATATTCAATATCGCCAAGTTATATTAAAAAAAAACAATTAAATAAATAAAATAAACAAAATCAAGACCTCAAATATTATAAAAGTGACGTGAAAGTGACAGAATTTTTTTTTCGTTGCAAAATAAAAATAAACGAAAATTTAAGTTTTTTAAGTAATTAGTAATCAGAGGCTTATCACAGTTCTTATGAGTAATCCTAACCACCGGAGACAATTAAAAAAGCAAATTCTTCAGTTTTTATTTTTTTTATGGGCCCTGGAACCCAAACTTGTAAATTTGTAAACGCCCAATTTCGCTCTCGTGACCAATTGACAACTTACCGCCCTTGTTGCAAAATATAATATTTTAATATTTCGTTCAGTTTCTGTACTATTTGCGAATTTCTGGGATAAGAAAAATGTGAAATAAAAGTAATGTTTGGAGACTGTTTAGGATTGATAATTACCAACTTGACAGATAAAAAGTCGCGCTAGAGCAGCGATGGCGAACCTATGACCCGCGGGTCAGACACTGACCCACACAGGTTTTTTAAGTAACCCAGGCATTGATTTTCTAACTTTTATTATATTCTTATCAAAGTTTCTCAACCACAAAGATATGGATATTAAATATATCAAAAAGAAATTTCCATTATTGTATTCAATTATTGTATTTTAAATATGTTGTATGTGAAGGACCATTATTATAATCGTGTATAAAATTATAAAAATCGTGCGTAAGTCCAATATAAATCAAATGGAGTTTCATTATTAAATGATTTCTGTTTGTTGGTACTATGGCAACAACTCGCGTCACTAAACAAAAAACAGACGTGGTGAAATTTTTTTGACCTTGAAATTGACTTAATTTTAAGTCTCCACCCCTCAGTCTGGATTTGTCTGGCTCTAACATAACTTAATCTAATCCAGACTAAATCTACGTTTACCTAGATTACATGGACAACGACCAAATAGTGTTCCCGTCACTGTGCGTTTTTACTAGTTAGCAACTTTTGCCTCGGGGGCGCTGAACGTTCTAAGAAACATTGGTTCTATTTAATATCTTAAGCAGAATATTCCACATCTTTTAATTGGATTTTATTGTATAATACATCAGGAATTTTTATGAACTTATTCATTAATACGACACCAAAGGAAGTAAATTCCTACAAAGCGTTAGAGTTTTGTCTATAGAGTTTTTGACTAACTTGTTTGCTTCTCCTGATATCATCCCTTAAAGTTGACTTGGCTCAAATTGAACCTTCACTCGGTTTTTGAAATTTTTTGCCAAAAAAACAAAATTGCCGAAAATTGGTTAAAACAACTTTCATTGAGAATTAAATTCTCTATAACTCATATTTAAAACACTTTGGTCTATTTCATCCAGGTTCTGAGTAAAAACCTGTAAAACATTCAGATTTTTTTCAAAATACCGTGCTATTAAACCTGTAAAATAAATATCAATTTCCTGTAACGCCATGCGAAATTTTTGCAAATTTTACAAAGATTCTTAGACAACATTAAATTTACAACAAGTTTTGTCTAAAACGTTTCATTAAATTCTTTACTTTATTGTGTGTCAGTCTGTCCGTCTGTCCCTAAATGTGGCTGTTTGTGGAATCGTAGCTCCTAAACAAATCGACCGATTTTGATGCGGTTTTTTTTATTTGAAAGCTATCTTAGCTATGATTTATAAAGATCTGTTCATGCGCATGAAGATCATCCGCTCATCTCATTCTTGATAAAATTAATCTGCAACCAATTTGACAGAAGTATTTGTCTAGTTCCGTATATACAAACTTGTGTTTGAAAACTGATGTTATCAAGAAGGTTCTTAGGTATAGTTCATGAAGATCTGTTCAGGCATTTGATGATCCCTTTCAACTTATTAATATTTTGATGGCGAGCGTCGCCGCGTCGAAGAACTGCTAAGTAAATCAAGTAATAAAAGCAGAACACAAAGAAATAAAAAGAAGATTGATAATGATAAAGTGTGGATTATACTTACTCTGTGTAAGCAACGTACGTAAGTGACAAAACAACAATATCCAATCGTTTAGTTTTCAGTCTTGATTCATTTACACAGAAAAATTCGCAAAATAAAGACAACAGTTAACGACGTCTGCTCTCACCTGTCTGCGCGTTCTCGTTAGCGCCAACGTGACGCATATATGGAAACTCTGCAGGAACTTAGTAGACCTTGTAAAGTAGATTGACATATCTAAGTTCATACGTATTTTCTATTCGTTATACCTAGGTATAACTAATTATACTTCTTCACATAGCGGTCCCCCGACGCGGCGACGCTCATCATCAAAATATTAATTTGGGTATTTATAATGGAGTTAAATGGGCAAGGAAGAAATTATTTTTTTTTAATTTTTAAAGGGAGGTTTTTTTGTGTGGGGATTGCTTGAATTTTTTTTTTTTTTTATATATATTTTTGCTTAAATTTGACAACCCAAAACATTTTTTAAGCTTCATTCCGTGTTTTGCATAAAAACACAAAATAACAAAAAATTGTTGAAAGTCACTTTTATAGAGAATTAAATTCTTTAATTTTAATTCATTACTTTTATCTAAAAAAAATTGCCTAAAATTCTTAGTTTTTGAGTTTTAGTCTTCCAAACTTTGAACTTTTACTTAAATTACATTTTCGATTTTTTCAGAAAATTTTCAAAATAGATAAAAACTATTGCATATCACAGTGACTTCTAGTTTTTATTAATCGTCCTCAGCATCGTATTCAGCGTCCCAAAGTTAGTCGGAAAACATATATCATATTGACAAGAAGCTTTTAATTCAAAAATACCATCGAACCAGCCATCGATCCGCTCGAGGATCCTTATACAGTATAATCTCGATAATCCGACACAAATGGGACCAGACAACCACCGGATTATAATGAAGAGTGGTGGGAGGGAAGAGCGCAAGTGGTCTCCAGTCCGCCGGATTACTGGACGTGTAGTCCGATTAATCAACGGCCGTATTACCGAGATTATACTGAATACATTTTTTGATTTCGACCTTTATTTTTTGCTCTCCACTTCCAAAGTAGAAGTTGTAAAACAAGAAGGTAAATTGAATTTTGTAACAGCCTTATAAGTGAGAACAAAAAAAAGGAGTCTGACCTCCCTCCACTTTTCCTAGTGATGCCACTGGTCTAGTGACCCTCGAGCTAGAACGCAAAATATAATTAACAAAATTTGACCCACTACTGAAAAAGGTTCGCCATCCCTGCTATAGAGCAAAGTTTCTATAGAGTAAGGTTCCATAAAAAAAAAATAATTCTCTAAAGTTTTATTCATAACCTTCTGCAATATTTCGCTTCGATTATCTTTTATTTGCGAATTTTTGGGGCAAAAAAATGTGAAACAAAATTAATGTTTGACATTGTTGACGGTTGTCAAATAATATTTGATATTTATAAAATCACTAGCTAGAAAATACAAAGAATTTTGTGCGAATTTTATTTAAAACATGTCTCAAAATTTCGTTTAAATTTCCGAGTTATTTGCGCATTTTTTTAAGAAAAAAAAAGTGAAATAAAAGTTTTTATTGGTAATCACCAACATGACAGACCAAAAGCCACTAAATACTAAGTTTCTTCCAGAAAAGTTTTATTTCAAACACGTTTTCAAATGAAGGACACAGGGAAAGAAATAGGTATTTCAATTCCCAGTCGAAAATGAGATATATCGATGGCATAGTGCCATGATGGCATAAACAAACATGAATAGTACAAACAATTGTGTGCTATCTCATGTCTCGTGCTTAAATGAGAGAAAGCGGTTAGTCAGGAGATATAGATAGTTTTCATAGTTGCAATACAGAGCAAGAATGACGTATGTCCGATCGCTACATGGAAAAAAGGGGGAAGGGAAGGTCAGTTTTCTTTGTGGGGGTCGTTTGGCTGAAAAGACTTTCTGCACTACGACCAACTTCTACCGATCTATTGTGCTTGACCCCACTACAATTACTCTCCAAGGAATTCAACTTCGTGAACGAAGTCTAAGATATTCCTGAGAGGCTTGGTACTCAGCTCCAAGGTGGTCAATCTTGCGACCCCGAAGTGGGCAAGCCTTATGTGTGCTAGCGCTACACATGTGCACATTATGTGTTCAGCGGTTTCTTCATCTGATTCACATAATCTACAGGCAACTTCCTCTGCCTTCCACATTTTGTGTAGGTGATAACTCACCGGACAATGTCCTATGGGTATGCCCTGCGTTATTGCGGCAGAATAGTTTATGAGCATTTTAGCTTGCCGCTGTCCAGGCGTGTTCTTCCAGTGGGTTTGCTTTTGCTCTTCTTCCCATTTCTTAGCCCCCTGCCTTAAGTGGGCTTTTGTAAGCCCACAAGTTGGCTCCGGGCCCAAGAAGGGAGCCTCGGCCCCGCTTTTGGCGAGTGCGTCGGCCATTTCATTCCCATATATGCTCTGGTGACCACATTAGCGTGAGTCTATCTACCTTTCACCAGTTGCTTTAGGGTTTTTTTACAGTTCCAGGTTACTTTGGAATTAAAGTTGTGGGCTTTTAAATTCCTTAGAGCTACCTGGCTGTCCGTTAGGATGTAGATTTGCACTCCTTTAAAACGTTTCTTTAGGCATATTTGTGCGCATCTTTCAATGGCTATAATTTCAGCCTGTAGTACCGTGGGAGCCTGGTCCAATTCCTTGGACTCCCTGTGACTCCGGTTGTATGTGCCAATTCCTGTACCCTTAGCAGTTAAGGTCAGTTTTACTGGCGCTGTAGCAGGACACGCTGTCTTGACTCAGTATATTATATTAAATTGTTTTGTAGGGTTAAGTTTGTCAGTTGTGCGACCTGAGACATTCCCGTAGTGTTTCCTGTTCTATGTCCTGTAGATGAGCCCGTTGACTGTGTTATGATGGTGTTAGTGGACAACAAAACAAATCTAAAAAGCGCTAGAAATTTGGGCATATTCACGAAGAAACAAAAAGTTATGTTTCATATCCTGATAGTAAGGAAGGCACCAAGGATAAATGTGATAAGAAATTTGAACATGATGGATTCAATAGATGAACAAAACATATATTTGTGTGAACAGATAATTTTTCAATCTATCCAGCAACGTAGACCACAAAATTCTTAGGACAGTGCACATCTTCATTATGCTGCCATCAGCATCACAGAATTCGGTATTAGTGCACTGTCCTCAGAATAACGCTAACCTAGAAACTAAGGAAAATCAAATATGTTTTGGCTACTTCATGGTATTGGCAAGAAAAGCTGGTCCCAAAAAAAATACAGAAGACGCTCAAAATTACATGAAGTGGAAGTATTACATAAGACGCGCAAAATTACATGCAGTGGACCAAAAGATTCTGGGGCTATTGGCTATTCATGGTATTGGCAAAAAAAGCTAGAAGTACTACAGAAGACGCTCAAGATTCTGGAGGAAAACACAATAATCACCGCCATAAAGTTTCAATTGAAACATGATCGAACATATAAATCTTTCCAAGGACGAAAAATTCACAACAGCCTGAAAGATTCTACGAAATTATACTTACCCTAGAACATGCATATAAACGAGATGCACAAAATGATCCAGATCATCCAGATCCAGATTGTCCTTCTTCCTGCGAAACATAGAACTATATTCTCAACCGAATTTATAATAACAATAACGACCAACAAAGAAATAGGAGATTCCTATGTAGAACAATTTTAGGTAATATTTATATTTAAATAAAATTCCTCCGTATAGTATGATTCAATCTTGTTAATTATGTTATATAGTTCCTTTTTAGATTCTTTGAAATGCTTAATGTATTTAATATCTGTTGGTAGCCTGTTGTAGAGTTTAATGCTGCTATAAAGTGGGTTTCTTTCGGCCATTGTTAGGTTGTGTTTCGGCAAATCGTACAGCTCATTATTATAACGGGTTCGCCGTTCGGTCGGCTTATGGAAACCTACGAATAAGTTCTTATGTCTGTAAATAAACAGAATAAAATAAATCTTCTAAAAACACCTCTACATGTTTCACGATACTGCAAATTTTTACCAGACTAATTGTCTCGGTTTTATCTTTGTTTACTAACAGTTTGTTATTCGTAAACCATGAAAAGTCAGGTGCTTGAAATAGTGCGAAAAGTGTAGTAGGTGTTTTGATGTATCTGATGACTGGAACAAGGCCAGACTTAGCTTACGAAGTTGGGGTTGCTAGTGATGTGAACCCTAGTGATGTGGACATTGTTGCAGTAAAGAGAAAATCGAGATATTTTTAAGGCACAGTGGACTATGGGATCACCTATAAGGCAACATGCAATTCAGACCATCTGATTGCATACAGTGATGCAGACCATGGGGGAGATGAGGCAACCGGACGATGCACAACAGGAGTTATCTTCATTTTTTCAGGGGGAGCAGTAAGTTGCTTTAATCAGAGACAAACCTCAGTAGCCATATCCACAACAGAAGCTGAAGTAGTTGCAGCAAGCGAGGCAACAAGAGAAGTTGTCTGGTTGCAGTCTATTACGATGTATTGCAAATCACAACAAGTCCTGAGTTACGAGTTGACAATCAAGCAGCAACCATGTTAGCTCAAAACCCAGAGCTACACAAGAGGGCCAAGCCTATCCATATAAGGCACTTCTTTGTAAGAGAAAAGGTGGTGAAATAACTGTGGCCAAGGTAGACAGTGAGGATCAGCTAGATGATGGACTCACGAAGGCTCTACATGGACCCAGATTAAAAAGACTATTTAATGATGTGGGTGTGAATGAACAATAAACACCTACTCGAACAAGGGAAGGTGTATTTTGTGTCCTGTGGGCGTTTTTGTTTTTGATGGTTGGCAGCACTGAGCAGCCGGCTTAAGGGTGTCGAGTTTTGCATGCGCGCCCGCGGGTCAGACGCTGACCCACACAGGCTTTTTAAGTGACCCACGCATTCATTTTAGAACTTTTCTTCTTCTTAAAGTGCCTATTATCTGTGGATATTGGCTATCACGTTGGTCAAAATCACTCTATTCACTGCCGCTCTAAATAGAACTGTTGATGTCATTCCGGACCATGTTCGAAAATTTCCACGATATTCGTCTGCGTCCTGTTGACCTTCGACCCTCTATTTTCCCCTATAAGTTGAGTCGAAGAAGGTGATATTTTTCACCTCGCATGATATGTCAGAAGAAGTATACCAATTTTCTGCGCAAATATAGCCGACATAGCCAACTTAGTGTTCTGACTAATGTCATCCACAGACTTTTTGGTTACTAGAACAGTCGTGTCGTCTGCGTAGTTAATCATGGTATGTTGCAGAATGATGGGTGTTTGTTGTGAATGATGAAGTCATTTAAGAATATTGTGAAAAGTGGAGGTCCTAGTGTGATACCTTGTGGTATTTCCAAATTTATAGTCCTTAAATTGGAATTAACAAATCCATGCGGAGTATTCAATTCACTTCTTTGGTTTCAATTTCTTAAGTAGGAACTAATCCAATTTAATGCCACTCTTTTGATACCATACTTTTACAGTGTATTCAGCAATATGCCATGATCAACCAGGACATATGCCTTAGAGAGATCCATTAGCATCCCAACAGGGATATAACGCGATTTTAAATGGTGTATTATGTCGCTAACGAACTGATAGCAGGCCATGTCCGAGTCCTTCCTTTTATAAATCCGTGTTATTGGTTGTCTATTATTTGTTGTTTCTAGAAGAAGGAGAGTAATCTTTCACATATAAGTCTTTCGAAAACTTTCGAGAAAAACATTTATGGGAGTATAGTTCCCTATGACAGCAATCTCTCGATCTAAGTAACGGGGTAATCAGTCCAATTTTTAATTCCTCTGGAAATTTGCCCGTTTTCCAGGAGTAATTTATGATATGTTCAAGTGTGAAATTTCGTCCTTGCCCGCACTTATCTTATTTTGTAAATTCATGATAGTATTATAAAGTTCATCCTTACTAACTGGTGTTAAAAATATCGATTTTGTAGAAGTCATTACTATAGAAGTAATGAGAATCCGCTAGGTTTTCAGGAATAATTGCGAAAAAATTATTTATGTTGTTGGCACTTGTCCATGGTTCCTCCTTGAGGTTAACATAGGGTTCATTGCACTTTTTATTAAACTTATTGTTATCCTGAACTGCTACGTGTCCAATCCAAAGGCACTTAAGTCCAGCTACACACTCAATGATGTCTTTTACCTTCGGTCTGCTCCTAATTTCTGTATTGCATATTTTGTCTCATAGGCTGATTCCAAGAATGGACTTTTCTATTGCTCCTAGTGTTGTTCGGGGGCGTTCTGGATTTTTCTCTGTTAAGGTTTTAGTTTCTAGTGCATATGTGGGTACGGTCTAGATGTACGTATCATTGACTTTCCTTTTAAGACTTATGGGGACGATTCGATTTTTAAGATTATGTCCTAACCCATGTATGGAAACATGAGAAGTCTATATCTATAAGCCACAGTATTTAGAGCAACTAAAGAATAATATTATACAGGAATTTGATAATATAAACTGACAAAATCTTCAAAATACCATGAAAAATTCAATATAAACGTCCAAATTTGCATTAATTCTATTAACAGATATTTGTAGGATTTCATTATTGAAACTTGACCTGACAGAAAATTCTAAGTCGCAATGAAAATTTATCATAGACATTATTTTTCCAATAAAAGAAAATTTATAGAGAGCTTGGCAAATATTTCAAATTAGATTTCTTCCGAGCATTTTTAGCCAAAACATTTCGTTCATGGACCGTAATTTGGGGAAACCCACCCCTATTGAAATTGAAACTAGGCATTACATATATATCGGGTACTTCAAGCTACGCCCGAAATCCCTATCTTCACGTTTAAAATTAAGCGATTATTGTCCAAAAAGGGTGTAATTTTTAGTGTAGAAATACAGGTGATAGGATAATGAAAAAACAAACTCTTCAAATTTGATACCAGATGTCACTAAAACTGTGCGAAATATACAGATATAACTGCACCGTGTGGACGCTCTACAAATTGCAACGTTTTCATTACGTCTTAAAACTGCGCAGACAAAACATTGTGCAAAACGGAGAGTCTGGACCGGCCTTAAAGATAAAACAATATGTTAATAGCCAACTAGAATAGCAAAAGATAGTCAAGCCAAAATAGATCTACTTTTTGCGAATAGGACGGTACGGAAGTGGAAGAGAAGCAAGAACCCCAAATAACAGACGTGGTATTAGGTGTAAACTTATACAGCACTAAAATCAGCAGCCCAAACAATCTGCTTCCAAATCAACATCGACAAAACAAAGACGCTAGTGCAAGGTAGAACGGGTACACCAAGAATACAAACACGAGACAACTTGGAGCAAATGAACGACTTCAAGTATCTGGGCGGAAACATCAATAGCGAAGGCCTGGAGGACGCGGAAATTAGAGCCAGAGTGATGATGGCAAATAAAGCGTATTTCTCATTGGCGAATGTACTCAAGTCCAATGTGATATACATAGACACAAAAATTATAGTGTACAAAACAATCATCCGACCAATAATCACGAGTTAATCATAGATTGGCGATTTTTCGACGAGCCATCAATGTCAGACCACTAAAAGATTGAGTTCCACTTAGGTGAGGCACACAATGTGGTAATAGAGCGCAGGAACCCTAGGTGTACTGATTGGGAACTCTACAAGGAGATCCTCAGACAGGAAACCGAAGGTCTCCGCCTCATAATAAACACAACAGACGATCTGGAAGCAGCATCGTTTCATCTAAAAGGCGTTGTAACACACGCCTACGAGACTAGCAGTCCTCTCAAACAGATGCAAAAATCAAGGGCTGTTCCTTGGTGAAATAAAGAGCTAGGACGTCTGAGAAAGAAGGCCAGGAAATCCTTCAACGGTGCGAAAAGAACAGGCAACTGGGAAGCCTACAGAGTAGCACTTACTAATTACAACAAAGAATTGAGAAGGTCGAAAAGGAAAACCTGGCGTTGTGTGAGGGCATTGATCAATGTGCTCCAACGGCAAGGCTGCAAAAGGTTTTGGCAAAGGACCACTTAAATGAAATCGGGCTTATTAAGACACCGAGTGGTAAGTATACCAAAGATTTAGAGGAAAGTCTTAGCGTTTTACTGCTGACGCACTTTCCTGGCTCTAAATCAACCATAACAGGTAAAGGGATAACGTGGATGAAGCGCCCAACCAAAATCTGCAAAAAAATGGCAACAACCTTGTTTACTGTTCAAAAAGTCGCATGGGCTGTGACGACCAGTTTCAAGCCATTTAAGGCTGCCGGACCTGATGGCATTTTCCCGACAATGCTGCAGAAAGGGATCGAAACCATAGCCCCCGGCATTGCTGAGATATTTAAGGCCAGCTTTCGACTGGCCTACATACCGCTGGAATGGAAAGAGGCCAAGGTGATATTCATCCCTAAGGCAGGGCGCAGGCCTCAAGACCTGGCAAAGTCCTATCGACCAATTAGCCTCACTTCCTTCCTCTTGAAAATAATGGAAAAAATTGTGGACAATCACATACGGTGCGGACCTCTCCATAAGCACCAATGATACGAACCACAAGATAACGAACACATTGGAGGCAGCACTGGACTGCAAAGAAATTGCAGTAGGTATCTTTATTGATGGGGTATCTTTAAAGATTGGTTGATAGGTATCTTTATATAGAGGGAGCGTTTGACAACACAACCCGTTTATCAATAAAAAATGCAGCCACCAACAAGGGGATCGAAGACCCTTATCTATGAGTGGATTCAAGACATGCTGACCAATCGTAAAATTACCGCCGTACTGGGGAGTTCAACGAGGACGGTAACTACAGAGAGAGGCTGCCCACAAGGGGGGTGTTATCCCTCTGCTGTGGTGACTGGTTGATGATCTCCTAGATGTGCTTACAAAGAACGGGTATAAGGCGGTTGCTTATGCAGACGATGTTGCCATCATAATAAGGGGTAAGTTTGGTAATACAATCATGAACCTTGCACAGAGTACACTTAACACCATCAATTGTTGGACAAGAAGGAGGGCTTTAGTGTCAACCCGAACAAAACAGTAATGGTCCCCTTTACCAGAAAGAGGAAGCTGAACTTGAAAGCTCCGAGCATTGAAGTTCAGACGTTAGAGTTTTCCGAGGATCTGAACAAAACGCTTCCGCATCTGAACAAAATGCTCTCAAAAGCCATAGCGGCCTTTTGGGATCTGCCGTAAGCTTATTGGGAAAAGATGGGGACTTAAACCGAAAATGGTCCTATCGTCTTACACAGCAGTGGTAAGACCGATTATCACCTACGGTTCACTCGTATGGTGGTACAAAACAAAGGAAATAAAGACCCAAAACATGCTGCAAAAGCTACAACAATCTACTCGATGCAATCTACTCCAACCACAGCAATGGAAGTTCTGTTGGACCTACTTCCACTGCACAAACAGGTAGAAAAAGAAAGTCTTCTCAGTGCTCTGAGACTAACGTGTACATCGCCTATTCAGAGACACATGAAAATAAGGGAACAAATCGGAGAGAAAATTCTGAAGCATCCCAGGGAGGCAATGTCTACAGAATACGACTTTGACACAGCCGTTGAAGTGGTCATCAATGACCGCCAAAGCAGTGTCCACAGAATCGAAAAACTGAAAGACAAAGCGTCAATGTGGTACACCGACACATCAAAAACTGCTAACGTTACAGGAATTGGCATATACAGCCGGAGTCACAGGGAGTACACATGGCATTGGGCCAGGCTCCCACGGTACTACATGCTGAAATTATAGCCATTGAAAGATGCGCACAAATCTGCCTAAAGAAACGTCTTAAAGGAGTGCAAATCTACATCCTAACGAACAGCCAGGTAGCTCTAAGGAATTTAAAAGCCCACAACTTTAATTCCAAGGTAACCTGGAACTGTAAACAAACCCTAAAGCAAACAAGAAAGGTAACAGACTCACGCTAATGTGGTTACCGGGTCACCAGGGCATATATCGGAATGAAATGACCGACGCACTCGCCAAAAGCGGGGCCGAGACTCCCTTCTCGGGCCCGGAGCCAACTTGTCGGCTTACGAGGCCCACCTAAGGCAGGGGGATAAGAAATGGGAAGAAGAGCAAAAGCAAACAGAATGGAAGAACACGCCAGGACAGAGACAAGCTAAAATTCTCATAAACTATTCCGCCGCAACAGCGCAGCAGATGCTAAGCTTCTCTAGAAGAGAAATCAGAACCTTGGTAGGCATACTCACAGGATATTGTCCGGTGAGATATCACCCACACATAAAGGGTCAAGCACAATAGATCAAGTTGGTCACAGTGCAGAAAGGCTTTGCAGCCAAACGACCCCAACACAAAAATACTCACGTACGGCTGCGGAGTGCGGATCCTCACCGCAAAGAACGAAGCAAGAGGAAAATATTAAGAATCCTAGGACCAGTACGGGAAAATAAAGAATATAGGAGGCGATATGTGTCGATATACAGTGTCATATACTTGAAACTATAGCGCCTCCGGTGGGCAGGCCACATTATAAGAATGCCACATGGTAGAATGCCCAAAAGAATCCTGTACAGCCGAATGGAGAGGAAGAGACCGATCGGGAGACCAAGAAAAAAATGGGAGGGTGAAGTAGACCAGGACGCCAGACGAATCGTTAAATTAGCAAGATGGAAGGAAGTGGTCTGTGTGAGAGAGAGAGGAAAGGAGGAGGAAACAAGGGGAGGCCAAGGCTCAAATTGGCCTGTAGTGCCAGACGATAAAGAGTATTAGGTGTAAATAAAGAGATATGGGGAAGCCGTTACTAGAAATGATAAGAAATTTAACAGAGACGAATTCGTTAGTCTACTGGAAGATAATATGAGGCGAGAAAAAGATATAAATGACAACCTGAGAGCGAAGAAGATTGTGTATGTGTTGGATGTTACTGCATCTAGAGAATGTTTTAAAATACCTACGGTATGGGACGGTGGTAAAAGGTGGTATTCCGACGAGTTACGGGAGGCAGCAAACATATGGGATAAAGCATACACAGAAGCGCTATATGATAATAATGAACAGACATGGTTTCACTTTAAAAATTAAAGAAAAAAAGTTGTAAAATTAATTAAGGGAGAAAAGAAAAAAATATTACGAATAGATCTTTGTATAATATATAAAACCCTACAAATATGTGGAAAACATTAAAAGAGGTTATTAGGGGTAAGCCAGGGTGTTCAAGTACCATCGAAAATTTTGACTTTGAATTAGTGGATGGAATGGTCGAACGAACTACAGCTAACAAATTTAATGGTTTTTATATGGGGAGGACTCATTGGGACAAGGGACATTTTGAAACATCAAATAGTTCCGTATATATATCCGGAGCAGAAAAAACGGGACGCAATGGGATTGCCTTCATCGTTAATCAGAAAATCAGCAAGTGGGTAAAATCTTACGAAGCAGTAATTACGGACTAGGTAACAGAAATGAACGAGGAGAACGTCTGATCCGTTTTGCAGTTGACAATAACCGGGCTAAAGCAAACACCCTTTTCAAGCACCACCCACGAAGACTATCAACATGGACAAGTACCGACGGAAAGCACAAAAACCAAATCGATTATTTTCTAATCGAAACTAGATGGAAAACATCAATAAGAAACGTGAAGGCAAAACCAGGTGCTGTGTGCGGATAAGACCATAAACTATTATTAGCCTCAATATCCCTCAAACTACGAACACCTAACACATCAGAAACAAAAAATACTAAATTAGAAACTCCCAACACACAAATTTTTCAACAACTCAAAGGCCTGGCACCTCTACAGAGCCCAACACTCTATGGATGTCCACGAAGAACTGGATAAAAGCTGCAGAAAAATCTTGCACATCCGATAACATACCAATTAATTAAAAAAATCACTGGATATCCAATGACTCAATAAAATTGATAGACCAAAGAAGATAACTTAACAACTCAAACATGCAAGAAGATGAAAAAGACAAGTAATTAAACATCTTAACAAACGAATCAAACAGGAATGTAGACGGGACCAAAACAACCATTTAAAAAATATATGCACGGAACTACAACACCACGCCCAGCACGGAGAGTTTTGCGATCTGTATGATAAAGTACGATATCTAGCTAGAGAATTTAAACCACGAACACAAATTATAAAGGACAAAAACAAGAAGGTTGTAGTAGATCGAATTATAATAGCGGAAGTATGGAGACAACACTGCAAAGACTTATATAAGTCAGCTAGCCCCACAACATCCGAAGAACAAGCAACACCACAAGAAAGAGAACCTGGGATCTTAAAATCAGAAGTAGAAAAAGCTATAAAAACACTCAAAAATAGGAAGGCAACTGGGGCAGACGGCATCACAGCTGAAAACTTAAAGCCATGGGATACTACGGAACAGATGTAATGCACGCGTTATGCTCTAAAATATGGGAAACGGGCAAATGGCCAAAGGAATGGTGCGAATCTATATTCATCCCCATCCATAAAAAAGGATTAAATTGATAGACCAAAGACCAAAAGGATAAAAAAGGATTACCGACGGAATGTATTAACTACAAAACAGTAACTCTTATTTCACACGCAAGCAAAGTATTACTCCACATCATTAATGAACGTTTGAAAACATTTCTACTCCCACAAATATCGGACGAACAGAAAGGGTTCATACCAGGTAAAGGTACACGAGAGTAGCTACTCAATGCCCGACAGATCATTGAAAAAGCGAGGGAACACAACTTAAAATTATATTTGTGTTTCGTGGACTATACGAAAGCGTTCGACTCTGTGAACTGGTCACTTCTGTGGAAAGTGATGGGTGAAATGGGCGTTCAAACGCATCGGATATTATTAATTAAGAGACTCTACCAACACAATAACGCCAAGGTCAGAACAGGACAAACAGTGTCCCGAGCTTTTAAGAGAGAGAGGCCGGTGTCAGACAGCGATGCATACTATCGCCCCTCCTTTACAACATATATAGCGAATATATCATGAGAAAAGTCCTAAACGAATGTGAAGGTGGAATATCAATCGGAGGAAAAAAAATAAGTAACCTGAGGTATGCGGACGACACCTTGATTATTGCAGCCGATGAAGAACAACTGATAAACATAATTAACATATTAGAGAACTTTAGTAGAGAATATGGTTTAAAAATCAACAAAACAAAAACCAAAGAAATGACCATCGATCGATCCAATGACACATCCAATATCAAAAACGTAGCGAGATATAATGTGGTGAACAAGTTTGAATAGCTGGGATCGTTGTTAACCAAAGATGGAGGCTGCTCAGAGGAAATAAAGAGAAGTATAGCAATGGCCAGATCAGCAACAACTAATCTCGTAAAAGTATGAAGAGATCAAACCTTTACAAAAACAGTGAAAGTAATGCTGGACAATTCCTTGATCTTCCCAATTGCTGTTTACTCCGCTGAAACATGAACACTAAAGAAAAAAGATCGAAAAAGAATTGAAGCCTTCGAATTATTGGTGTATAGATATATACGAATCCTAAGAGTGTCATGGGTGGAACACAGAACAAATGCCTCTATTCTACAAGAACTAAAAATCAAAAAGCGTCTACTAAACCAAATCGATAGAGCATATCTCAGTTACTTTGGCCACATAGCTAGAAGAACAAGTGAGATAGAAAACCTCGTGGTAGAGGGAAAAGTTGAGGGAAAAAGACCTAGAGGACGGTCTCCAATGAGATGAACCAACAGATTAGAAGAAATGACGGGACACTCAATGCACGAGGCAATACATCTAGCACAAGATAGAAACGCATGGAAACACAAAATTCAAACACATACCAAAAATAGTATCACTACACTCTCCAGAGGGTAGAAAGACTATGGTAGAAAGAATATGTGGAGCATAAGTGACATCATATACATTCTATAAATGGGAACGGGTGTGGGAGTCCGCAAAGAATAAACAAGCTGAGAATAATACTGGAAGCATGAAAAATATAGAGATCATTAGTATGAAAGAGCTAAAGGAAATAGTCATGGGAATGCCATATAAGATAGGTATGGATGAAGGAATATCGAGTAATATCTTGAAAATAGCATACTGTCCACTAAAAGACAAATTTCTTGATTATTATAAACATATCAGTAAAAGAGGAACTTTGCCCTAATGAGTCACCTGTTTTGTATTATGTTTTGCATTTGTTTACATTTACATTATGTTTTGCATTATGTTGACGTTTTCCGGCTACGGTTATTCCAATAGCTAAAGTGACAAAAGCAAAAGTGTAAGTGATTATAGGCCTATTAAGATGCTGCCAATATGTGAAAAAGTGCTGGAATTAGTAGTAAAAAGCAAATTGAGACTTACTTGGAAATCAGTGGTATTATTACAAAACATCAATCGGGCTTTAGAAAACAATATTCTTGTGAAACGGCAATCCAAACAGTAATCGACGAATGGAAATTGGAAATTAATGAAAGAAAAATGATAGCCGTAATATTTATGGATCTAAGGCGAGCGAGCGTTTAAAGCAGTGGCTAGAGAAATTTTATTAGAAAAATGATACAAATATGACTCCATATTATGGAGCAAGGGGCTTTAGAATGGTTTTGATCCTATTTAAGTAATAGATCTCAAATTGTACGTTTTAATAATGAATGATCGGAATTAGGTACAACGAAATATGCGGTACCACAAGGGTCTGTTCTAGGACCGCTTCTATTTATTTTATATAAAAATGATATAAATGATGTATGTCCAAAGGAATGCCATATTAAAATGTTTGCTGATGACATTTTTATATATGTCACCGGAAAAACCTGTGCGGATGTTGAAAGAAAATTGAGAATCGTGTTTGCTATTGTAGAAAGGTGAATGAATAAAAAAATATAAAAAATGAATCCTAGCAAAACAAAATACATGGTAAGTCGGAGTATTAGGAAAGTGTTAAGCAGAAACATAACGCTAAAATGATTTGCTGATGTTAACATTGTTAACGAAATGTATACATGTATTATAAATATATAACTTTCATAGAAAAGTATCGGTAAAGTATCAGTAATGGTATATGCTAGATAATAAACTTACCTCAAATTGTTGTTGCGAACGTTTAACGGCAATATTTTCTCCTTGAAATATCCTAGATTAATGTTCAGCAGCAATCAGCTAGCAAACTAGGACTGCATTTGTTGTAACAATAACAGAAAGGGATATTTTGCCTCACCCTGTAAATAAAAATGCTTGTAATAAAAAGTTCTTTGTTGGTTACCGAAATACATGAGAAAACAACTAAAAGTGTTTGCTGTCGCAAATCTAGTAATAGTTAATAATATTAATAAGTTAATTAAATATCGTTTAGCTATCCAATTTGTGAGAGAATGATAAGAAAACGTAACATTTGGCAGTGATTTATAAGAAAACGTAACAGAATTTGACAGTAATATGTTTGAAGTTGTACTTGAGAAAAGCAGTTACAGCAGTAATCCAGATTAATTTACTAAATGTAAAGGTTTTTGGTTAAAGAGTAAAACGAAAATCCGCATTTAGAACGGAATATCGGAGGGGGCTGGTGCGACAATGCCGCGTCGAATATTAATGAGTGCGCCGCGGCCCCCTAATTAGTTGCTATTTGTATTTGAATTGAAATAATATTTCTTGATACATATATTCAATGGATAAACATTTGAAAAGCTAATATATGTATGTAAGCACAAGATGTTTTCCCAACTAAAGCTTATACAAACAACTTCGAATTGACATTAAAGATAATATTTGAAATTTAATGACGCGAACGGTGGCGGTGGCGGTTCGGCGTCGCCGTCTACGGATCGCGGAAAAACGAGATATATGCGATACTTGATGCAAGGCGCGGCTTTACCGGAAGTGGAGGGCCATAAATCCGAACACACGCGGTTTTCTTTTCGATACTTAACTCGACATTATATATCACAGACACACATTGCGACGAGTATCGTCGCGACGCCGTTTTTCACCGAGACGCGACGCCCGATACGTCTATGTCGACGTACACTTAAGAACACCCCCGATTTATAGACCCATTCCAAATCACAAAACAAATATTATACAATTATTACATAAACATATTACTCAGTTATAAACAACAAAAATTAAATCAGTAAAATTTATTTCAATATACATATTAATAATAATGTAATCATTGTTAAGTTAATGAATTATAGAAAACACTAAATCAATTATTTATAGTACAGAGTTTTAATGAAGTACAAAAAAATTAAATTTAATAGTAAATTTATCAAATTGGAACAGCGATTTAATTAAAATAAATCAATTTTCCATGTATCTATCCGTGGCGCAATTCGTTTCTAATTTCCTAATTTGCTTCTGATTTAATATATTGTATTCTTGTTAGATTGTCGTGTGTCGTGAGAGGACGCGAACGTGGAGTGACACATGTCAATTCGGATACGTCGGCCGTCTTCTCCCGATGCCGTCGCGTTCCCGGATTCAATTATAGCCCTAATTGAAATCAATCACACTCGGATTAAGGGAGGAAGAGACACGGTTTTTCCGTCTTGGGGAGTTTCTTTTTAATTCGTGTAAAAAAGTGTGGAATTGGTGTAAAATTGATTAGATGTAAGTGTTGGAGTTAATTATTGAATTATTTTATATATTTTTTAAAAGTGGAGGAATTTTCTGTATAAAATATTTTTGCAAAAGAATTAACATCAAAATTGTCAATGACCGCGGACCGGATCCGCCCTTCCGCTTTATTTTATGGTAACAATTTTCAAATCTTATTAAACGTACCCGAAATGTTTGATATACAAAGAAAAAAAATATATTGAAAACGAAACTGTTACAAGAACTTTTTTGTAAACCCATTGGCCTAGATACCTCGAGCAAGTCTTGTTTACGAGGGGAAAACCAAAGTCTTGAACTTGTCGCGTGCAGTGCAGATCAGATGGGCAACTAGTGCTAAAAGGGGACGGAGGTTCGATGAACCCCTCGAACCCCTCAGCCGTCGCGCCGCACGCCAAATAAGACGGGAACAATGGGCCCGGATTCAGGAATCATATACACATGGGATAGACGCGCATTATCCGACGATTCAATAATGAGCGCGCTAAATCTAAACTCACATCAAGTGTATATATAGGAAGCTTTGAAGTTGACAATCCAATTGTTCTTAGGATATTCCTTCGGCCTCTTATCTACTCAGTGAGCGAGTGTGTGAGACGTCGCGAAGTTATGAAACTCGATAAATAAAATATCTGACGGAAAAAACGCGACGATTTTTGTTGTTGTGTGTATTGGATTTGTTGGGTTGATAATGTGTGGGAGTTGTAACACAATGGGGCGAACTGAAATTGGGTCCATTCAGTGTTTCGCTTTTAACCGGACGTTGTTATATTTACTTTAATATACAACCAATTGTTATTTCCTTTCATTCAATAAAGGTAGAATGAAAATAATGGAAAGGAAAAGAAAGGAAAAAAAAACTACTCTCACTCGCACACGCATTCAAAACACCAAAAACCAACGATAATAATAATAATAACGAGGAGGTCCTCTCCTCGCGTCTCCACACCATCGAAGGTGTAAATCGCCGTCGAATTTATTTTTTTACTCTTTTTTAAACGCTGTATCCTCTTAAGAGAATACAATGAAAGGGTGCGCAACCGTATTGTTCGAGATTTTGATTTGAAAGTATAATATTTTTTTGTCGCTGTTGATGTTTGTACTGATTGAAATTTATTTCGGTTGAATCAGACAAAACGCCTCCTGTTTTCGTCTCCTACTACACCTACCCTCGCTCGACACTCTCTCACCGACTAATTGCGATTGTTGTAAACACATTCGCGGCTGATTGAGATTCTATACGGCATCGTCTGTTAAGCATTCGCTGATAATAATACGTCAACTTATGCAGAAAATTACTCCGCCGCTTGTTCGAGGAGTTCGCGATGCGATGCGGGGTGCGCGAGTTCGTGGATTAGACGTTCGTCTTGCCGGCTATATAGACAATAATTAACTCTCCTTTCTGTTCGCATCCGCGATAGACATACGTTTGTATAATAGATTTGATCTATTTTCAATTATTAATCTTATTCAATTATAATTTCTATTATTGCTGCTTCTATTTCCCAGTAAGTTTGCTGTTACATCATTATGTTACATTGTTACATCATTATGCAACATACAAGACAAGTATGTTGCAAAAATATTTTGAAAAAATAAAAATGACGTTAACGTTGTCGATTGCAGATTTATGTGCTAACTTGTACTGCACCATCTTTCTTTAATCGTTGGTATATTTACTCCTAAATCCTTTAGGAATTCCAGAATCTGGGTGCTATTCAAAGATTGAAATTCTGCTTCGTTCAAGCAGTTGGGACCGACTGCTTGAACGAAGGTTCGACGAAGGTACTTTTATATCCTGCGGAGGAATGCTCCGCAGTTTTCCTCTGCCAAGCTGTAGAATCTGTCATCTTCCTCTAGGCCTAGCTTCTTGAGGTGTTTTCTAAGTCTGCAGTGTCGCCTCAGGAGTTCCGTCAGAATACAGATCTTGTTTCTATATAATTTCAGGCAAGCTTTTCTTCTCTTCTGGTTAAAAGATCCCAGCATTACTGTGGATTGTCTTGCCTGGAAGCACTTTCCCGTTTTCATCAAGTGTTTCGTTATTACTTTAGCTAAACTTTTGTGGATGGTGTTCATACACATACCATAAAAGAGTTCCGGATCTACAAAGGGATTACTAGATCCCCTGTTTGCTAGGAGATCAGCTTCTCCATTTGCTGGTATTTCAGGGTGCGTACCAGGCACCCTGAAACCAGAACTTTATTTTCTCTGCCAAGCTTGTTTAACTTTCTCACAGAGTCCCATACCAGTTTGGATCTGATGGTATATGAGCTAATAACCTTCATGGCTGGTTGACTACCTAAGGGTATAGTTTACATGTACCTCTGCTTGGAAGATAATTGGGCAGATTCCTATGGTCTCGAAGTATTTGTTACGAAGTCCAAACACTCCCGCACCAGTACCTTTATTTGTCTTTAAACCATCTGTATTGCACTTGATTGCACTTTGCTCAGTGTGGTATGCTGATGATTCGTCTCTGCAATCGGTTTTACTGCTGCACATTGGTGTGTAATTTTGCTCGAAATGGTATTGGCATACTATTTCGCCTTTTGGTACTTCCAACCTGGGGATCTTGGCAGCGAGGCTGCCGATTGTTGCGGTGTCTGCTCCCGATTATTTTACCTCTGCCTAACAGTCACGCTTCAGTTTTTGTAAAATTTTCTTTTGAAAAATTATTAATTTTTGAGATTTATTTGAAATGTTTACAAATAGATAATCGCGAGAATATTTTTTTTTAATTGAAAGAAATTGTAAATTAGAAAAAAAGTTAAATTTTAGAAAATTGTTGTTTCAATTTCGATAAGTATTCGAAATTAAAATTAATTTGTTAATTTACTATTCGTAATGATCTTAAAAACAAAGTTATTTTTCTGGTTCTTGTTTAGTGCATTGAAAGTGGACTGGGGGATAATAAATAACTAAAAAGTTTCACATGAGATTTGCTTGTAGTCATAAATATACTTAACCCTCCCATGCATCATATCCACTCTAGTGGACAGCTACTATTGGCTAGTTTCAGAACTCCATGAAACCTATTTGGTAACCTTTGATTCATGGAGTTCACCCAAGTGGACTTCCTCTGCATAGTGGTGCTACCTAGTGGCTAAGAAGAGGCTTACTATAGCTGTGATGAGCTTATAACTTGTACAGTGTAGCTAATATGGCAGATTTGAAAAAACCTAGTGCATATGGCCGTACATTTTCCACAAGATTATTTTATGGAAAATTCTCAAGAGTAGTAAGTAAATATATTTCATTTTATTATAGTATGCTACGTTACCTGACATGTAATTTTATCATTCGGCCTTTATAACTACGTTGATATGATACAATATATAGCTGTCAACTGTAGTGGGTAGCATGCATGTCGGGTAACAAAAGAAAACGCAAAGTTTTTCATCGTAGTAGGTAATATGTACAAAAAGAATATGTAATATGTTCCAAAATAGTATGTCATCAGCCTTTATGTCCCCACTGCTGGGGCACCGGCCTCTTTTCTGCCACATATCCAACCTCAGCACTAAGATTTGAATATGGGGGGCCTAGTATTTTAACGTCGTCGAATCCAAACGACAGATTTCCAGAGAAGGTGTTAAACAGTTAAGACCCCACGGTTGCCTAAGCCGGATTGAGGAATTGAGTGTGATGGGTTGCAGCCATTCGTATTTAATTTTTGCAGCTTTTGGTTCTGTGTAGGATTTGAACCCCAACTGTCTGACTCAAAAGCCAAGTGCTTAGCTATTTGAGCCACCAGAACACCTAAAATAATAGGTAATATGTACCAAAGAAAAAATCGTGGGGACTCAAGGTGTAGATTCGGGCTGGCAGTTCTGGTTATGTCTATCGATTTGAAGTGAACCAAGGAGCGAGTGGTGGTAGAGATAACATCAGTGAATTTGGTACCTGTGCCGATGTTGTTTTACGTCTCTGTGATGATATACATCACAAAGGTCGTAAAGTGCTTCGACAAACTTTTCACCAGTATACCTATGCTCGAGGAATTACAAAATCGTGGAATTTATGGCACTGGAACCTTTCGAGCCAATTGATTAGAAGGGACAGCATTCTAACTGCCAACAGAAAAGGAGTTGAAGAAGGAAGGCCGTGGTTCGTTCAGATCGGTCAGTAACGAGAACAATATCAGAGTTACGCGGTGGGTGGATAATTCTTGCGTCCACAATGCATCAGCATGTCATCCCCACACGACATATGGACGACATGGCTGTACGGTGGAGCAAGACGGAGAAGAAGACATTAAATATCATCCGCCTGTTTGCCATAATATATTACAATACAAATATGGAAGCGTAGACTTGATGGATCAGTGCATAGCACTCTATCCACACCGGCGCCGCAATAAGCGATGGTACCTAGGTGTGTTCTTGCATGTTAATTTATCTGGCCGTTGAGAACTCCTGGTTTTTATACCGGGAAGCCGGAACGGATGTACCCCTTCTAGATTTTAAAGCGTCAATTGGCAGCGCTTTATTGCGATTAATGTCGGCACACATAACCAGAGCAGAATAAGAAGAGGACGACCGTGCTCAACTCCTCCTTCTTTGAAGAAATGTCCTGTCGCGAAGGCTCCACCTGAGGTGCTATACCATGAGGTGATCACTGGCCGAAATTAACGAATGCATTAAAATGTACAGAGTTGTCTAACTTCTTAGTGTCTCTGGGCAGAAATGTGTTACCATAACTAAAAAGCTTTATTCAGAAAAGAAAATAATTGAAAATATTTATTTTCTACTAAAGAAAAAAATAAAACTATATTAGTTTGTGTTGTTAAAACGAGAAAGAAATTTAATGTTTGAGACTCATTTGAAGAAGAAGCCTTGCGTTTTGTAAACCCTTGTTTTATAAATCGGTGTAAACAGCTTTCTGCAGCCTTGTGAAACTCATTTTAAAGAAACTGGACAAAGGAGATCACGTTATTGGATTAGTTTTTTGACTTAAAATTTGTTACAGTGAATATTAACAAAATTGAATGTTTTTCATTTCGAGGATTTTTGTGAAATCTGTTGAACGTTTCTAACAATAAATTGATATTGTTCTAATGCGAAGGATATCTCAATAGACGCACCACAAGGTTCTTTCTGTCTTGGGTCCTCTCTTATTCCTTTTATTTATAAATGATCTCCTAGAGTTTTTAATTGCTGAAACTGTTTTGTTCGCTTGTGATACAACAATTGCAGTATCAGCAATTAAAGGGTCTTCCAATAAGGACTTCCGAACTTTGACAGTTGGTAGCGACCATAATGTTGAAGCTACCTGTCGAATTGGTTGTCATTCATTCAGTCTGTTTTGCAAATCACCATGGACGGATACAGCGTTCAACAACAAATGCAAATAATAAAATTGTTTTAACAAAATGGGTGTTCTGTTCGGGCAACGTTCCGCGCGTTGCGCCCATTTTACGATGGCGACCGTGGCGACCGGCGAATCGTCCTACCGAGAGGACTATTCGCAGTGCGGTAAATAAATTTCCACTGGTTTCCACTTGCTCAGTAAGCTATAAACCAACACCAGTACGATGACGAAACGCTAGATCTGCCGAAAACATTGGCGCTGTCCGTAAGAGTGTGCAGTAGAAGCCGAGGCAGTCGATTTCGCATCGCTCACAAGAACTCGGCTTTTCGCATACCACAACTTGGCGAATTTTGCGTCGAAATTTTGGCCTGTACCCGTACAAAATTCAACTGACCCAGGAGCTGAAGGTAAACCACCATAGACAATGACGTGTGTTCGCTGAATGAGCCCTGGAGCAGTTGGAGAATAACCCCAATTTTCATAAAAATCATCTTTAGCGATGAGGCTCATTTCTGAATGAATGGGTACGTCGATACACGAATTGTCGATTTTGAGACGATACCAATCCACATGATATCCAAGAGCGCTCAATGCATCCCGACAAACTCACTGTGTGGTGTGAATTTTGGGCTGGGGCGCCAGCCGATGACTCCGCCATGGCGGAGTCATCGGTCCATCACCGTCAACGGCGAGTGCGATAGGTCAATGTAGGTCAATATAGGACAATGAGTGATACAGGTCAATATAGTCAATGATTATAGGAACCAATTTCTTTTGGCCTGAATTGTATAATATGGACACCAACGACATGTGGTTTCAACAGGACAACGCTACGTGCCACACAGCACCTGCCATATTGGACATTCTGTGATTTGAGAGCATGGTCATCTTATGTGGAGGTAATGTGAACTGTCCGCCGAGATCATGAGATTGGACCCCGTTAGATTTTTTAAATCGCATGATTTTTTAAGTGTTTTCTTAAGTCGCCTGTATATGTAAATGAGCCACAAACCACAGCGGCCCTGAAAGCTAACATAACTCATGCCATCGGTAAAATTGAGCCTGATTTATGCATCAAAGTCATGGAAAATTGGACCTTTGGGATGCACGTCACCTAGCAAAGGCGAGGACATTTGCAGGATGTTATATTGCATATATAATGGTATCGATAGGACTTTCAAACAAATATTTGTTTCTGTACACAATTTGTTTTATTTTAATTTAAAGATAGGAAGCGCTTAATGAAAGACCCTACACATGTGAAGGTAGTGGAGGTTATAAAAAAATTTAATAATCGGTGTACCAAAAGTAAACTTATATTAAACAGCAACAAAGCAATCTGTCTACAATTTGGATAAATTTGGGAAAATTTTACCCCTCAATTTTCGACTAATTACATTATAATCTTGATAATCCGGCGGTTGGTTAATTCGACAGGTTCAGTAATCCGGCGTGTGTCCCGCGCCGGATATAAAACTCGTGCACAGAAAATATAAAGTAAAATATAACACCACCCAGTGTTTTAGGAGAAAGGTCTGACCAACACAGCTTGCTTTTAACTCTGAAAACTTGATTTACGATTCTTACCAAGCTAACTCTACTCTAAAATTGTCTTACTATCTGTTCTAAGTTTGCACATTTTCTTTTGTATGTAGATATTTAACTATGTAGCTACATATTTTATTCGTTCTGAAATACAATTGTACATAAATTGTATGTAAAATTGTTGTAGTTTTGTTTAAACCCTGATAATCTGGCAGTTGTCCGGTCCTATATATGTCGGAGTATCAATATTATACTGTATTATCAAACAAAGTTATAAGCTATCCAGTTCTGCTAGATATCTTAGTATATCTTATCCACTTCATTTTACAAAATCGGATTCCAGGGGTTATTTCTAATATAAAGAGAGAAGCAAAGCTGTAGGAGTCGCTTCAGAAATAATAAGTTAATAACGTTGCCTTCAATATATATATATATATATATTTAAATGCTTATATTATATACAAAATAATACCAATGGCACGCGTGCAATTGATGGCACGCGGCAGAATATTTTGGGCACGCTAGCGAACAAAACGGTTTACATTAAGTTCAAAACAACAGAGTTCACTATGAAATGTGATATTACGAACGATCGCGAGTGATCCTACTCTACGAAAGCGTAACAAATCAGACTGTTTCTACAAAATGAGGGAAAAAATGGACAATACCCACAGTTTTTGGATGCTATGTGTGTTTCAAAATTGAGGTTTTTTTACAGACATATGCCAACATTTCAATGAATTGAACGTAAACCTTCAAGGCACAAATAAAAGAATTATCGTCATGACGCTTAACTGAAACATTTGACGCTTAACTGAATGTTTTCAGAAATGATATTGTATCAAAAAACTACAGATATTTCAAAATCTGAAAATGATTAAGATGTAGAAACAAGGCGAAGAAAAAGTTGCTGAAGAATTTATTTCTGTAATTGATTCTTTAAACAAGGAATTTTCAGCGAGAATTTTTCAGATCAAAGAATTATCTTTTTATTAAGCTTATTATGTACCCTAATGCGACTTCATTTGATAAACTGAACTTGTCCCAATTCGATTGGTTGGAAATTGAGGAATTTGAAATACAGCTGATTGATTTCCAGTCAACATGGAATAAAAATATAATAAAAAATATGGTCAAAATAATGGTCATATGGTCAAGTTCAATATGGATGCAAAAATTTATTGAAACAAGGAAAGAGTTGGAATTAGTTGAAACAGAAGGAAGAAGTACAAATACCAGAAACAACATTTGGGAAACATGGAATTCGCTTCCAGATACATCTACCTGTATGAAAAAGCTGGTTCGTGCTATTTTAACTATATTTTCATCTACCTATGCCTGCGAGTCATTATTTTTGGAGATGAGTAACATTGAAGACTCGCTTAGAAATCGTTTGACAGATGACTCCAGTTCAGTATGCATTCTGCTAAAAGTATCATCTTACAACCATAATATAAGTAATTGGTTATCTAATCTGTAACAACAGAAGTCACACTAATGTTACTTTCAATTCAATTATGCGTAAAACTCAAATATTTTTTATTATACATTGCAAAATGTATTTTCTGGCAGTAAATAAAGGGTTTTAAGTTGATTGTATTTAGTATTATTATTTTCCCAGTAATCACTAAAACAAAATTATTAAACGGCACGTCTATGGCCTCATTAAACATTTCTTGCACAAAAGAAAAATTGCACGTTGATACATAAAGGTTCGCCACCCCTGGTATAGGATCTAACATTCATTCTTACAACACAAGGCATGGAGCATAACTAAGAAAAGAAAAACACAACCCTTTTCAATTTCACAATCACCTACCATCAGAAATTAAAACAAAACATTTTAAGCAGTTTACAAAATCACAAAAGATATACTGAGAGGCGCAGACGGTGCATTCTATAGTATCAATGAATTTCTTGAAAGAAAGAAAAAAATTAAGTGTAACATAATATATATTCTAGCTGTATCAATTGTAAACCAATATTTTCTTATTTCTGAATCTTGTTTTATTTGCATTTCTGTTTAAATATTATTTTGTTCGTTATTAAGAAGATATTGTATAATACCATGACAATCACATCCAAAAAATTGTGAAAAAAGTATAATTATATATTGGCAAATTCAATAAATTATTATTATTACTTTTATTATTATTATTATTATACGATCTTTTTAAATTTACAAATGTTCTTAAATTTACGTTATTGTTTTGATTTTTGGCGAATAAAGGAAATATTTTCCAACCTAAATTTGGATATTATAAGTCTAACGTCTATCAAATTATAAACCTTGACCACAAATATTGTTTTACAATTTCTTCTCAGAAAGTTTAAAACGAAAAAATATGAATGAATAAGAGAAACAGGGTTCGATATCCTTGAGTAAATATTATTACTTCGATTTCTAAATATAAATTTGTTTGCGTAGTCTCAGTTTCAAGTTTCCATTGTGTCAAGATCTAGTTTAACAAAAAATAAAAGAAAACAATATCAACAATAACCAATATATCATTCTTCAAGATCTTTGAATGATATCATCGGCTACCAATGCTGTCGTTTACTCATTCATCGATCGAGTGAGAGTGGCGAGACCACCCGCGCTCGTTTGATACGACCGTCGAAAGCTGCTGTTGCTGGCGATGGCCCGAACCAGCGGCAGCAGCAAGTTTGGTGTCGTCTCCGTGTCTCTAATGTTTCTGTTGCGGAGAGAACGAGATTTACCACTCCAGATATGACAAAATGATCATCAATTAGACAAGCGCGGTCATTTGTCACATGTCATTGGCGAATTCTGATATAGCGCCTAACCCTTCTAGCTGCCGCGTTCGCTGCCTTTCGATGCTTTTCCTACAGTCGACCAAATCAAAATTGTTGAATTTTCATTCCAAAATTATTCGTAAAATTATTTAAGTTTATTCTAATTTATTAGCGTCATTGCATTACAATATCTACAATAATTTTCTCTTATTCTTCAATCAACTCCACAAAAGTACATTTCAAAAAATATTAATTTCTAAATATTTATGTAGTTAAATATTAATATATACAATAAATGTAGTTTCAAATATTAGAAACCTGAAATTTAAGCTAAGATTTAATGTTGAACTTAATAATAATACGACGCAGGATTATAAATTTTAGAGAAACTTGATTTTTTGTATTCTTGTAGGTATTGTTTGACAGAACTTTTACAAATATGTCGGTTGCTTAATTTCCAAAAATACTAATGAAAGAAAGGAATATTTTTAATAATATTATATTAAGAATATTTTTAAATATTTTTCTCAATTTTCATGTATTCATGGAGAGATTAGGATTACAAAAAATTAATCAGTTTTTATCAATATTAACAGATAACAATTAGAATAACAGTATTCAAATCACAAATAAATAATATAATTAATATAGTAATATAATTATAATTGGCGAAATATATTCTGAATATATAAATATATTCAACCTAATCATAGCTCCATAATATTAAGACTACAAAACTACGTCATATTAAGACTACAAAACAAATCACATATTGAAACAACTACTTCCCTTGATAATATCACGCTGGATATTGAATTATACAACAGATATTTGCATGTTATTATTAGCCCCAGTCCACTTTCGTGACACTATACAGGTACTTAATAAATAACATTGTATTTAAGATCACATCTTTCCATTTAAGTAACTAGCCATCTGCAAACGCATTTCGAGGTTTATTTCTTATCGGTGCAGCTTTGCTGTTTTGAATTATAAATTGGAATACATTTATTTGAATGGTTAGGTTAGGTTTAAATTTGAAGTTTGTGGAGAAAGACATGAACTTAACAGGTTACTGATTTAAATGATAATTTCATATTGGTGGAACCATAATAATTATAGTAACACGAATCTCGAAACGCGTCGGAAGATAGTTATTCAGTTAAGTTTAATAGAAAGAAATTATATTAAAAACAATGTTATTTATTTAGTACTCGTATAGTGTCACGGAAGTGGACTGAGGCTAGTAATAACATGCAAATATCTGTTGTATAATTCAATATCCTACGTGGTATTAGAAAGAGAATTAGTTGTTTCAACATAAGATTTGTTTTGTAGTCTTAATAAGACTTAATATTATAGAGCTACGAACAGGTTGAATATATTTATAAATTCTGGCTATATTTATATACTTACTCTGGGTATTCAGAGAGCTTACTCTGAGGCATAATTAACTGTATTGTTTATGGAACATTATTTCTATAACAAATTCCAAACTAATCGAAATATACATCATTTATTCATCAAATATTCAACATTATTCGAAAATTATTTTCTTAAAAATCTGCAAGAAAATCTTTGCGGGTAACAATGTGAAAATTGTTACATTTGATATTTGGAACAACTTGGAATTTTTCGAATATATTTGGTTTCAAGAAACTTCAAGCAAAATTCTTTCAGCTAAAGGATCTGATTTAATTTTGATTAAAATTGCACAATTTTGACAAACAAATATTTGCGATAGACACAGTTTTGGGGTTTGCTGTATGGTGTTGACATATTTTTGGTTTTTGAGAAGAAGTGAAAAGTTGAAAATTCTTCAATTAATTTTGCGCAAGTTTGCTAAACTTTTGCAAAAAAACATTGCCAACAGCAAAGTTTTACAATTGTGAACAAACTTTTAGAACATTTTTTTTTGATTTCGGAGAAATTTCAGCAAAATTTCTTTCAGCTGAGGATTCATTCATTCTCAATGGTGCTACAGTCCTAGTAGGACCTGGACCTCCTCCCACAGCTGACGATTATTGATTAAATTTTGAACAAAACTTTCACATTCAAATTTGCAAAAATTTCCAAAAATTGACCTTTAAACTCCAATCAATTTTCAACTGTAAAAATTTATTCAATTGTCTTTTCCTTAAAATCTCACCATATTATTATTATTTATTTATATATTATTATTATTTAAACAGTTACATAGTGCAATTACATTAATACAATTACGTGATTACACCTAGGTACGGTCGAAAAGAAAATCGGTAGACAGTATTGTGTGAAAAAGTTTGATTAAAATGCAAGCAGAAGTGAACCTTGGTGTAGTTTTAGTAAGTAACGTCTAGAATTTAGATACATGCTATAAGTGTTTGGTGATCAATATAGATAAAGTTCTTACATTTTCTGAAATTTTTAAAATTCTTGGTATCTCTGAAGTCACCCGGTAAGTAACTTTGATATTTAATTGTTGTTGTTTGAAACGCTATTTTGTTATTCAGCTTCGTTTGAATTTTTCAAAAATGCGCTTGAACAACGCATACAAATTGTGAACAATTATTATCAAAAATTATGCCGTTAAAGGCGGCTTCACACGATCCGGCAGACCTGCAAGTTCGAACTGAACAGCCCGCCTGAAAGTCGGTCACCTGAACATGTTCACAACAATTTTTGAGACTGTCTGTACTATTTTTGTTTGACATGCTTGACAATACTTTGAAAACATTTTAATAAATGGCCGAGGAAAGCTGCACTACTTTGTAATAATTCTCATCATCTTATCTCGGGAGCTAGGACCGCAATTAATATGAACATTAACTATTTTATCGAATATTTCGTCCTCAGGTGCTAAATAAACTAGTTTATCACGCTAATCTGATTTTTTTATCACAAATATATTATTATCGATCATATCGAGTTATATTTTTTTAGAAAATAGTACTCATGACGTGTATTTGCAACTGATTTCTTGCTTATGGCTTTAACGATATACAAATCGATCTAGAAAATTAATAAATAGAAAAATAGTTATTCAAAGTTGCCTTAATCTCAAAATATTTCATTCAATATTTACCGCTTTTAACTGAGCTGTAGTATACGCTCATTTCTTGGGCTGCTTTGCATCATATTCATACCTTTAAAAAAATAATTCTATGTTTGCAGCTATTCCTTCCATTTTGTTGTAAATTAAATAATTACTCTTTATTACAGAACATCCCAAAACACGCTAGGCATTACACGACGAATCAAACTACATAGTGCGTCTGATTGTGATACTTTGCTTTGTGCCTAGGCCGCACTACAGCTAAACCGCCGCGGTTTTTAATCGTGTGATTTTGTAAGTCAAGTAAGCTAATATAAGCTGCCTCACTTGCGATTTATTCTCGCGACTGATTTTAATAGCATAGTGTGTGCTTCTCGAGCGGTTTCGCGGTTTCGCTTTACAACGGCTAACCGATAGCTGGAAAAAACTGTAGTACGGCCTCGGCCTTAAACTCGAGTTTCCGGCGCCGAGTGGTCATTTCATGACTATCTAGGCGGGAAATGCAATTTTAATATTTTTCACTAAACGTCGAGGTTTCTGGTAGTGCTTAGGTATTTCATGAAATGACGGATTTTGCGAAAATACTACGACATGTATATTCCGGTCGATATGTGAGTTAAGACTGTTCAGGCAGGCGGAGAAAAATCAAAAATATGTTCGTCCACCTTTATTCAATCTTTACACCACGCCGTAAGTTTCTTTTTGGGTTTCTATTCACCCAAAGAAGCGACTGTTAAACCGAAATATGCTAAGACGTCGTCGTCAGTGGAAGTCATGATGATAATTCACAAATATTTCAGAATCGTCTGAACGTGTGGAGGGTCCAGTCTATTCAATCTTTACACCACGCCGTACGTATCTTTTTGGGTTTCTATGTACCCAAAGAAGCGACTGCTAAACCGATAAATACTAAGACTTTGTCGTCATTGGAAGTCAAGATGATAATTCACAAATATTTCAAAATCGTCTAACCGTGTGGAGGGTCGTCAGTCTATCCGACGACCGATCTTCAGGCGGATTGTTCAGTTCGAACTGGCAGGCCTGTCGGATCATATTTAGCCGCCTTAATTCAGATTGATGAAGAAATTTGAGGAATCTAGATCGGTTTCTGATCGAGTAAAGTCCAAACGTGATCGTCCCAGGCACTAGACCGAAAATATTGCTGCTGTTGCTGAAAGTATGCGTGGCAACCGAAACCGGTCCATTTTTCGTCGCTCACCACAACTTGGTCTTTATCGGACCCCAACTTGACGAATTTTGCAGAAAGACCTGCACCTGTAGCCGTATAATATTCAATTGCTATCTGAATTGAAGCCACCAGACCACGTCTCCCATCACACTTTTGTAGACTGGGCTTTGAAGCAGCTGGAGACTGATCCCCGGTTTAGCGAAAAAATCATCTTCAGGGACGAAACGCAACGCAAATAAACACAACTCCGCATTTGGGGCGACACCCATCCACGGGAGATACTGGAGGCCCACTTATATCCTGAGAAACAGACTGTTTGGGGGGGATCATTGGTCCGTATATATATCGAAACCAAAGAGATCAGGCGGTGACTGTTAACGGCGAATGGTATAGAACAGGAGTCCTCACTAGGATTTTTTAGAGAGCCTAATTGTTTTTATCAGATTTTCCTGAGGGCCGCAAGAAAAAATGTATTAAATAATAAACGTCTTTTAGGTTTGTCGACAGCTTTATTAAATCAGAAACATCTTGCTATTCATCTGGATAATTCCTTCAGCTGGCATAATTCCTCCAGCTGGCATAATCACCCTTTTGACAGTTCTTCAATAAACATATTGAACTTTTTTTCCTGTGAAAACCAATACTCATCATTTTCTTTACAATTTTGTTGTAGTCTCCTTGCAATCGAGTCAGTGTTTCATTCACAATTCCCATTCAATGCCCATTCCTAACTTATGTGTTTAAATTTACGTTTTTATGTATTTCCCTAACAGCCTAGATCCGCAAAAAATCGTTCGGAGGGCCCGCGGGCCGCGTAGTGAGGATCGCTGGTATAGAACCATGATAAGAAACTTTTTGTGGCCTACAGTGGACGATATGAGCATGGGCAAGCACGTGCTATACAGCAGGTGATCGTGAGATCTATCGCACTTACAATTAGACTTTTTTCTTTGGGGCTACGTTTAGTCGTTGATCCACGTCAATAATAACAGAATCGTGCAAAGCACATTTTAGAAAATTTAATATCTAGACAGTAAACAGTAAATTTATATATACTGGAAACTGCCTCATATATCCACAAAATTTGCGATGCTCTACAAAATCACAAAGACAAGCATACATATACAACAGGAAAACACCACCTCTATACCAAGAAAACAAATTTAACCTTGTGTTCAAAAGGACTTGAGAATCAAGGAAATAAAATTTACAATACAATACCAAAAACAATTAAAAACGAAATCTCACTCAAAAAATTTAGAAATAATTTGAAAAAAGTTCTATTAATTAACCCAATGTATTGTATTAATGATTATGTCTACGTGGTCTGTTAGAAAAGTATCCGACCTTTATCCGGTAAAAAAATGTGGCATACCTGAAGCGCTGGAAACCTAATCACCCTCAAAGTATTCTCCTTGGAACTCCACACACTTCTCCCAGCGGTGCCGCCATTCGGAAAAAAAGTCTCTTTCGGAATCGACTCTAGCTCGGCTGTCGTTGCAGCCCTAATGTCCTCTATTGTCTGAAATCGCATTCCTTTCAATGGCCTCTTGACTTGGCCAGAAGTTGCAGGGAATGGGGAATGGCCAGAAGTCGCAGGGGGCCATATCAGGAGAGTAAGGAGCCTGTCGAACCAGAGGAATCTGGTTTTTCGCCAAAAAAATGTAAACCAAGTGCGAAGAATGTGCTGGAGCATTGTCGTGATGGAGTCGACAATTTCCAAATGACCACAATGCCAGTCGCAATTTCTCGGATAGTCACACGACGGTTCAGCATCACCGGAACGTTCCGCGTTCACTTTTGCAATGGCATGGTCATCTTGGCATGTTGATGGCCGACCAGGGCATGGCTCACTTTCCACCGATATGCGACCGTCTTTAAACCGGTTGTACCACTCCTCAATTTGTGTGATTCCGTTAGCATCGTCACCGAAAGCCGTCTGAATCTTCCGAATGGTTTCCACCTGGTTGTCGCCCAGTTTCTGGCAAAATTTGATGCAGTAGTGCTGCTCCAGTCGTGCCGTCATTTTACTTGCATTGAAAACCCGACGAGAGCACTACACACTACGTCACTCGAGCACTGCTCGACAGCAACTGACGCTATCTACAAGCGGAAAAAAATTCACGCATGCGCACCGAAGGTTCAAGGTCGGCTCATGCAAGCGCGCTTGATTCAAATTCATCAGGTTTTCAAAATAAAAAATCGGACACGTATATTAATTTTAATTAACTTTTACATATTATTTTTTAATTACATTTTGACATAACCTAGATATCTTGTATCTCATTTGATAAAAAAATAATTTGAATTTTAACCATTTACATTTGTGAACATAATTTGACGAACACATTTGAAGAACAAACCATAAAAGTTTCAGCCAATTTCTTTCACCTGAAGATTATTGGTTTAATTCTGAACAAACTTATTTAAAATCTTCGTTGAGAATTTCCAAAATTTCCAAAAATTATGACCTTTAAACTCCAACCAAATTGCAACTGTTTAGACTTAACGCAACCTTACGATTTTTAACATTACCCAAAAACTGATAAGGCTGTTGTTAAAATTCAATTAGCTCTAGATTTCAAGTAAAATTGTACACTAAAACATTAAAAAAATCTCAAAGAATATAAAAAATTCCCAGCGCTAAACCCGTGAAAAACCAGCGGTATTACTTTTAGTTGTAGTGTAGTTTAAACGATGAACATAACATATACATCTACATTATACACATTATAAACCTAATCTAAAACTAATACAACCTAAACTAACATCTCATAACCGAATACTACTATACTGATTATATATAGTAGATACTAGGACAGGGGTCGTCAATTGGTTTCAAGTAATTTAACATATATACATAAGAAGAGCCGCATTGGCGATAGTTTTGAAAAGCGCATTAGATCATTTCTATTCACAAATGTTATATATTTAATGATATTTAATAACGTTCTAATTGTTTACGACCCGTCACACGCTATGTTCTATGATGAATTTTAAAAAAAATATATAATTTGCAGAATCTTCACTTAATAAATTAAATTTTATCTTTTTAATTTGTTACAATAAAGTTAAAGTATACATAGAGCGACAACATCACTTCCTTTTTCGAAAAAATAATAAAACTCATTTTATAAATCACATTTTTTTCTTTTTTTTTCTATAATGTAGGTACATTACATACATGTATCTAAAGTTTTGATTTACATAATTTTGAAAATTATGTCAGCTAGGTGATGCCCCCCATTGTCCATAAACTGAGTAAGCCGAGTTTTGGCGATAGCCATGATCCTTATCAAGATATTGGCCTTCGGGTCATCTAGTCTCCTTGGACAGTTGACAAAACGTAAGATTTCAAATAACCCTACAAAAAGAAATCGCGAAGGGCAAAATCGGGTGAGCGGGCTGGCCACTCCAAATCGCTCCTTATTCAGATGAGGCGCGTTCCCTCAAAGCAGCCATTGATGCCGTTCAAATATGAGACGCTGCTCCGTCCTGTTGAAACTAAATGTCCCCTAAGTCTAATTGATCAAGTCGTGGAAAGAAAAATTCCTCCAATATGTTTACATACCGGTCCGAATTTACTGTCCTTGCGACTTCATTTTCTTCAAAAAACGAGGGACCAAGAAACCCAGCTGAGAAAACTGCAAACGACACTGTGAATTAAGATGAATGTAAAGGCCTTTGGTGCAAATATAGGGGATTGGTGTTAGCTTAGTAGCGCATGTTCTGCTTGTTAACGTATGAAAATGGGTTTCATCGCTGATAAAAAACCACAGTGCCCTTAGGAACGTTTTAGAAAAAACGCGTTTCAAAACCTCACATGCGTTTCTTCGAGAATTGAAGTGTCGCTCTGAGAGTTCCTGCACAATCGCTTAATTCAAGGAATGATAATGGAAGGTCATCGTGAAGAATTCGCTTCACTGAAAGATCTAAAAGTCCAAGGGTAGATGCATGCTTTCGCGCAGAACGCCGTGGGGATTGCAAGATTGAAGCTCTCACTGCCACAATGTTCTGAGATGATCTTATGGGCCGAGTTACACCAGTTCTTCGTCTGGTCGCACTCCCGGTTTGTCGGAACGTAGTGACCCATATAACAATTGATTTCGCGGTCCGGATAAGGACCCAACGGGGCTATATTGAAGCGGTTTCGGAAAACGCTATGCGAAATCGCCGCATGCAGCTCGCGAGCCGCGGGTTGCCGACCGCTGAACTTGTATATCAGTTACCATCAACTAGCGATCTTACTTTGGGTTGTGTTGTTAGGCTAGTTAATGCTAGCTAGATTAATCCAGAGTTTCTTAATCATTTTGTTGTTGGGTTTTATGATCGCGAAATTTAAAATTTACAAATGTTTTTAATTAAAACAATTTTGTTATTTTATTTAAAAAAAATGCAAATATCAAATCACATGAAATATTTAAATTCATTATTAAATTGGCAATCCAACGGGGTTATACTGAAGTGGTTTTGGAAAATGCCATGCGAAATCGCCGCATGCAGCCGCGAGTTGCCGACCGCTGTACTTGTATAACAGTTACCATCAACTAGCGATCTTCCTTTGGGTTGTGTTGTTAGGCTAACTAATGCTAGCCAGATTAATCCTGAGCTTCTCAAACATTTTGTTGTTGGGTTTTATGATCGCATAATTGAAAATTTAGAAATATTTTTATTTAATTAAACAATTTTGTTATTTATTTAAAAAAATGCAAACATAAAATCACATGAAATATTTAAATTGGAAATAAATATTTAAAACATGTGATTAGATATTTTAATTTTTTTTAATTAAATAACAAAATTGTAAATTTTCAATTTTGCGATCCTAAAAACCAACAACGAAATGTTTGAGAAGCTCTAGATTAATCTGACTAGCATTAACTAGCCTAACAACACAACCCAACGTAAGATCGCTAGTTAATGGTAACTGATATACAAGTACAGCGGTCGGCAACCCGCGGCTCGCGAGCTGCATGCGGCGATTTCGCATGGCGTTTTCAGAAACCGCTTCAATATAGCCGTGTTAGATTTGTTCCCGAAAATTTTAACTGACTTTCAAGTTTTTGTGATTAATTGGAACAGAGTGTAATCAAAATAGTAAATTTTGTGCAAATTTATTAAGAATTTAGTCGTTCGTCAAGTTTCAAAAATATTGGTAAAGAAAATATAATAATTTTTCGTAAATTATAAATATTTAATTTAAGGTTTTTTAAATCTTTAAGATCTTTAACTTGTGAAGAAAAAGGTTTAATTTAGGAAAACAGAAGTTACCAGAATGGTAAACATTAAAATTTGGATCTTCCAGTCTAAATAGCATAATCTGATCTCATTCTTTGCACGATGTCCTAGAAGGTTTCCTATGGTTATTTTCTACTTCCTAAATACACAAATTTACTTTAATATACTTCTGGAAGCAAGAAAATCTTTAACGTTTTGAGTTTTGATCATTAATTTATATGAAATCATTTAAAAATTAGATTTAAAATGTTACAATTTAAATACTCCACATATCTACGTAACCTAATTAGTCCACATTTCTTTATACCTGCCGCGTTTATTCTTAATCTTGTTAGAAGCTATTTAGACAACTAATTACAGTTTCATTTATAAGCTTTTTTGTGATTTCGAACTTTAATTATCTCATCTATCAGGTTATCTATCATTATTTGATACAGCTTAAACAAGTTATTTCGGCTCTAATTTATTCATCGATTTAAAAATCAAGAATTTCAATTGGCAATTACCGAATAAATCTTGTATGCGAAGACCAATCTGTCTAAACAATTTTTACCAAGCTTGCCTTGCCAAGCTATTGACTTTTCGGATTTGCGAAGAGACGGAATTTTGAATGGCGAACTGGACGGTTGTAACGATTGTCGGGGTAATTAATGGTTTATAATAAGGAACGGGACGGGACTGATGTCGGTGCGAGAGCATGCCGCCGCATAACAACGATCGCTTTCTCGACCGACATAAATCAAACGATCGGACGATTAATCCTCAAACGCATCTCTTCCCTTCACAATTAATACAAATAAAATCCAAAAATAAACGAAATCCCAAAGTATTCCAAAACAAAACCTCATATTAACAAATAGATTCAACAAACATGATATTAGTTATACTATCTAAATCTTTAAAACAATATCTATTTAATAATGTGGATGATATAATAAAAAAACAGTCGTATAAATAAATCTATTTTGACATTGGAAGGATCGTAAAAGTATTCGGATCCATTTGTGGGTTTGATAGCATCAATTTGGTTCCTATTGATTTATGAATAATCTATAATTGAGATAATAGATGAATTATATAGAGTAGATACTATAATGTGTGCTATGTATTGGGACAGCTGTAGAGAGATTGTGTGTGAGATGTTGGGGGGAAATTTGATAGACAATGAGGAAAATTGGGTAATTTATGATGAGGCGGCAGTAATGATAATTTCATGGGGGCATTGATGGGCTAGGACTTGGACAATGGGTTGATGAAATTTTGCTGTTTGCCAAATAATTATCTTGTACGTTGTTTAACATTGTGAATTTAAGCGTTTCCAAAAAAAGATCTAACTCAGATTCAACATGGATTAATTACCAATGCTTTGTGGAGAAGATATACAATATGAATATATTGCAAAACTGGAAAGCAATTGGTATTAATTGAAACATATTATGTTGGTTTGCGATACTTCCGCTCAGGAAAATTCAAATGGGACCAACGAGACATTTTAAACACACATCTTCGAGTTTTACGGGCGAAGAAGAATCGAGTGCGCCGTGTCCCTCGCGAATGTGTGTGTCCATGAATAAAACAGGACGATTTCCACGTCGGAGATCGTTCCTCCCCGTTTAGAATTATTCAATACCGCATTTAGGGATATGGAGTCACGTATAGGAAAACGTACGAATATTTTAAACTCTGTCTCTGGGATATTGTTGAGATAAGGTGCTCCTCCTGGCCCGCAGCCGGAGCGCACTCCTTCCGCGGTATCGTAATGGAGCAGGAAATTCCGGCAAGAAAATATCTCTATTATATACGTATGCACGGGGATCATAAAAAAATACTGCGGTTTTATTTATGAAAACGGATACCTACTGTCAGGTGATAGACTTTAATGCCTTGCAATCCTCGCTCGAACCCCTTAAACTTCGCTCTCGCTAAACATCTATCCGATTCCAGACCGAATGCATAAATTACGTAAATATTTTATTCAAGAATATATACAGTTCACAATAAGCACAATTTATTGCTAAGAGGAACTGGAATTTTCTAAAGTACAATTTCGGGCAACAATTGAAACAGACTTATGAGACTAGATAAAAGTAGTTACACACACACTAGACATTAGTTCGCATTGGTCATCAGTAGTTATTTTCTTTTAATCTTATCTGTTTTGTCTCGTCTGACTAGTCTTGTTTGTCCAGTTTTGACTGTCTAGATTTGTCTATATGGTCTCGTCGGTCTAGTCTTGTCCGTCTGGCCTCGTCTGCCCACTCCCTGCTATCTAGTCTTGTCTGATTAGTTTCGTCTCACTTGTCTTGCATGTATAGTCTATCTATCTAATCTGATCTAACCAATCCTGTCCATCTAGCCTTGTATGAATACTCGCGTCTGTGTAGACTTTTCCGTCTAGTTTAGTTTATCAAATCTTATCTGTCTAGTTTTGTTTGACTAGCCTTGTCTGTATAGTCTTGTTTAAGTAGCCTTGTCTCTCTAGTCCACTCTGTTAACTCTGTGTAGTCTTATGTTTCTAGTCTTAGCTGTCAATTCGGTCTACTTTTGACTGATACTTAGGGCTTCACACGACACGAGATAGGGCGACAGTTCCAAAAGCTCGTCTCGCTCTCGTTACTTGTAAAAAAAAAGTCTCGTTCTCGCTCTAGGAACCGTTTGTCTCGTCTCGCTCTCGCTCTCGTAACCGTTTGTCTCGTCTCGTCTCCTTGTCATCTCGTCAAATATCGTTCTTGCTAGAACTTATTGTTAAGATAGTCCAAAAGGAGGTAATCATTAATTTTATGGCGTTCTAATCATTAATTTTATGGCGTAATGCGTGGTAATAATAAATGCGCGATTGCCCGTGTGAGAGTCGAAGATTGAAGAAGAAATTTGAACGAGATCAGAAACGAGACTCCCGTGTCATGCAAGAGCGAGACCACACACACTCTCGCTCTCGCAGGAGCGAGACCACATAAGGTCTCGTCTGGGTCTCGCCTCGCTTTTGCGAGACGAGACGAACAAAATATCGTTCGTGTGAAGCCCTACTAATACAAGATCTAGTCATGTCTGTCTAGTCTTGTTTTAATAGCGCTGCTTGACTGGTCTTCTCTGTACAGACTTTTCTGTCTAGTCTTGCTTGTCTAGTCCTGTTTGTTTAGTCTGATCATGTCTTATCTATTCTTGCCTCTCTATTCAGACCAGAATTAGTTGATATGTTTGTAATTTGTTAGCATAAATATCTTGTCTCTCAAACCATTGATATTTCATTGCCTGATTTAGCACGTTTGTCTCATCTACTTAGCGGGAGGCTACTTCTATCAACACTAAATTGTTTAATCGCAAAGTTGCTTTAATTTTAAATTATTTTATTATAAATAAAAATGTTTCGATATAAAGTTTCGAGAGAGTGTAAGTAAACCAACTTTTAGTCCATGGGTATTAGTTTATTGTCTCCTCCGAACAGTCTTCAGTTTTCTTACACGTCTAGTCAACTCTAGTCTGCTGAGTCTTTCCGCAATGGAACTGAATATATCTTTCTAGTCTTGTCCATTTAATATTATTTAATTTTTCCTATCAAGATTTTTCAGTCGGGCTTTCTCTCATTAGAGATGTTTGTCTAATTCGGTTTTTCCAGTTTTTACTCTTTAGCCATGTCTATCTACTACTGCCAGTCTTGTCCTGTGTGTCTAATTTTGCCTGTCGTGTCTTATCTTTCTAGCATTGTCAAAAAATCAAATCAAAATCAAAAATATATTTCCCCAATGAGATGTAAAATCCGGTAATATAGGGTATGTCAAAATGGGATATACAAAGAGCTATACAAATAATGTTATAAATGCATATGGTGATCCAGAAGGAAAAACTCATTCATATTATAGATTGTTATTCATGAGCAGTAATTCCTTCATTCTGTGTCTGAATTTCTTATAGGAACTTTCTTCAATTACGCTCATTGGTAGTCTTTCGTCGATTATATAGTCTCATATAAACTTAGTAATACCAATATTAACTTATAATACCATATAGTAACCCCAAATATATTTGGACTTTTTCCACCAATCGTTAGATTAGTTTTGGGTTGGTATAAGAGTATAAGAGATGTTCCTTCCTTTTTGTGTTGTGGTGGTGTATATCTAAGTTTTTTTTAAGAGATGTTTATATTTATTGATGTAATAGGTGATTTCAAGTATGTAGAGGCTGGTGACTGAGAATCTATAATTCCTTGAAATGTGGTCGACAGGAGGTGGTTATGCGGATTCCTCATATGGTCCTGATAATTCTTTTTTGTATCAATAAGGATGCTTCTATCTGTGGTGAACATCTCCATAGCAGTATGCCATAAGTTAGTAATGGGTGAACTTCGGCAAAGCAGGTCCTGTTTTCGCAAAAATTCTCTTAGGCATCCGATTTCATATATCTTCTTATGGAGTTTGATTATTGGAGTTCTTATTGAGATTTGTCGTATGGTGATGTTGCAATGGTTTAAATGTTGCATTGGTTTAAGTTCTCTTCTAGATGAATTCAAACAAATTTAGTTGCCTTGACTCTATTGACGGAGTCGTTGTATAATTTCAGTGGAAGATCTTTGGCGCGGGAACTGCGTGCAGTCTGGAATAATGTATATTCAGTTTTCTCACGGTTGAGGAAAAGACTATTTGCAGAGAATCATTTGTCCAATTTCTCCAGAAGCATATTGGCTCGCTGTGTCAGTTTCAATATGTTCAGAGACGATGAAGCTCGTCTTTTATAGAGTAACCCCAAAGTCTGCATACAGTGTATAATGTTCTTTATTTATGTAACTAAGCAGAACTGAAATATATATTTGGAACAGAGTTTGAACGAGGACACTCCCCTGAGGGACACCCGCATTGGTAAATTTGATATTGGATAGGCTGGACAGGCTAACAGTTCCGGATTTGATCTGAAAAAATTGCTGTCGATTATCGAGAAAAGATTTGACCACCTGGCGGATTTGGCTCTTATCCCGTAATTGTAGACTTCGTTCAGAAGGTGGGTGTGAGACACGCTGTCGAACGCCTTAGATAGGTCGCAGAATATCCCAATCGGGATATGATTTCTTTATCTACATCCGCTGTAGTCGTGTTATAAAATTCCGCTATAGCATTTGTGGTGGGTTTTCCTTTGCAAAATCCATATTGCTGCTTAGGAATGAGATGATTTTTTTTAGAAACAGGATGAGGGCTATGGGCCGATAATTGTTTGGTTGTTTTTTATCTCCTTTTTTGTGAACACGAACCATTTCAGGATCTTGAATCACTGGGAATATGGGATATAGGGTGAATCTAGGATGGTTGCGACTGTTTCTACGTGGTAATTCATACTTACATTGAATTGTTGCACAATTTAATGTAACTGGGAATAGTTACGAAAAAGAGGCAGTTACTATTTTTGTAATTGGCTCAGCTAGTAAATGTATATATTCTTTAACGATCTTGGTTGGAAATTAGTTGGAGCCACAAGTTTTGCTGTTCTTTAGACACTCCGTCATTTCTATAACCTCATTAGAGGAAAATTCCTACAGGACCATAGTATCAGGGTTGCAAGCGATATGGTCGTTAGATATGTACGTAGCTACGATATTTTGTAGGATTGAGTAAGGATCTTGATGAAAGAAGCCGCTAAAAATCGTCGCTATTTGCTTCGGATCGGTCACGAGTGTGGTGTTTTCCCAGTTTTTAATTTCTTCCTTGTCCTTAGTTTTATTAGTATGTTCTTTTATCACTTTCCAGAAGGCTTTTTTTGTATATTCGGAGCCTACATTACTGTTTGGCGAAAAAAAATCTTTTATAGAATTTATAAATTTGTGATGCTGCATTTTTTGGTATAAATATATTTTGTGTAGCTCTATACTGTTAGTTTACGATGAAAATGTCTCTTGGATTAGTGACAGATGTTTTTACCTCCTTATTGATCCAATGCTTTTGATTTATGTTAATTTTTGTTATGGGAAATCTGGAGAAGAAGTAATGTTGCAAGATCTTGATGAAACATATAGTCTTGTGGCTGTAATCTGGTTATTATAGATTTCCGCCCATGATTCGGACTGCAGATGATCAGCAAAGCGCCTTATTCAGTTTGTCTGCGTAGTATTATCAATCTAATCTTGCTTATTTAGACTTATCGGTGTAGTACTGTCTGTCTAGTCTCGAATGCCTTACCTTGTCTGTCTAGATTACTCTGCCTAGTTTTATCCGTCTACTATTGTATGTCTAGTCTTTTCTGTGTAGCCTTATCAGTATAGTCTCGTCTGTCTACTCTTGTCTGTCTAGTCTTATGCGTCTGGTCTTCTCCATCTAACTTTTCTGTCCAATCTCGTCTCTCCAGTCTGTCTAGTCCCGTCAATTTAGTCTTCTCTGTCTAATCTTGTCTGTCTAGTTTTGTCTGTCTATACTTGTCTGCCTAGCCATGTCCGTCAAACTTGTCGGTCTATTCGTGTCCGCCTAGTTTTGTCTGTCTAGTCTTGTCTGTCTAGTTTTGTCCGTCCAGTCTTGACTGTCCAGTTTTGTCTTCCTTCTTCTCCAATGGCGCTACAGCTCAAATCGAGACTTGGCCTCATGTAGCCCCTGCCTCCAACGTTCGCAGTCGTTTGCTGGCTTTCTCCAGTTTCGTGTCTGCAGCAGTTCTAGGACGTCGTGCTACTTTATCGCCTGCTTTGCTTTTGACCTACCAGCTTGTCGTTTTCCTCCTTGGAGTTTTTGGAACACCATTTTTGGAACACCAAACACACACCGTGTGTCTGGCATTCGTTGTGCATGCCTAGCCCATGCGAAGTCTCATTAGTTTTATGTGTGATGTGATCGGTGGTTCTTTTTATAATCAGTACAGCTCGTGGTTGTAGCTGATCCTCCACACCCCATTGTGATATATCGCTCCGTTAATTTTTCTTGTCTGTCTAGTCATTATCATCATCATCAATCAGTAATTTTGGTCCAATGTGCTGGATATAGGCTTCCCTTAGATTTCTCCATTTCTGCCTGTATTGTTCCTCTCGCATCCAGTTTCAATTGATGCGCTTGATATAATAATAATAATAATAATTTATTTATTTTTGCCTCTTTGACAGAACGATCAGTATAACGTAGTAATAAGTAACTTAAAAAAATATATATAACTGAAAGAGAAAAATAAATTCTGATGCAGAGGAAAAAATGAGATGTAATTCAGATGTGTGCCAAGGCACACCCTGTTCTTCCATTACACCTCGGTACATCAAATTAATAAAGATATATAATATAATTAATAAAGATATATAAATATAATTAAATAAATATAATATCAATTATCGACATAGCTAAATAAAATAGTAAAAGTACAGTTGGAGTAACATAAGTACATGAAGGCAGGACGATTTTGTATAGCAGCTAACATCTCACGGAGATACAGGTAATGGGGAACATTGTTTATTATATAAAACTGCGAAAATATATTTTTTAAACTTAGATTTCGAATCGAAGTCGTTGCAGAAGAGTGGAAGGTTGTTAAATAGATTCACAATTGTATAATGAAATGATCTTGCAAATAAACTTGTTTTATGAGCAGGTGGTGATAAGCGGCCACGATTTCTTGTATTAAGGGTATGAATGTCACATCTATATGAAAGTTTTTCGAGCAGATAAGCAGGTGTTTTATATTTGATAATATTATAAAATAAGGAATAACTTTGCATTATGCGACGGTTATCCATATTTAACCAGTTTAAATCAGACAGTTTGTGGCTTATTTTATCGAATTTGCGTAGACCAAAAATAACCCGTAAGCATGAGTTTTGAATCCGTTGAATACGAGTTTTTGTCCTTTGGTCTAGGCATGGATGTAGTAACGGAGAACAATAAGAAAATTGTGATAATACTGTCATTTCACACAGCGACATTTTTATTCCTTGAGATAAAAACTCCCGATTATGATATATGACCCTTGGATTGCCGTAAGCAATACTGATACATTGACTCACATATTTATTATATCTAAAAGTATTATCAAGGGTGATGCCTAGGTTTTTCGCTTCAGAAACAAATGCGATGGGCTGATTATTTATTGAAGGTTTAAAACTGGTCACTAATTCAATACACTTTCCTTTAGGCCCAAAGAGAAGGTATGCTGACTTAAACGGATTTAAAATTAGCCCATGAGAAAGGGACACTTCGTATAGTGTATTGAGGTCATAATTTAGTTTAAGTAATGCATCGCGGTAATCTTCGGCTGGAAAAGAAATGTACAGTTGAGTATCATCCGCGTACATATGGTATTTGCAATACGATAACTTATCTATGATGAAGGCCGTATATATAGTGAACAATATAGGCCCCAAGATCGACCCCTGGGGGACACCAGACACTGACTCCTGGAAGTTTGATATACCAGACTCTAATTTTACCGCGTGGCACCGCCCTACTAAGTAATTACTTAAAAGAACTATCGCTGACTGACCGAAACCAATGTAATGAAGTATTGATAGTAAAAGTTGGTGATTGAGCGTGGCGAAGGCTTTGCTGTAGTCAAGAAGTACAAGTGCTGTTATTAATCCCGCATCGGATTCTAGTAGGATGTCATCAGTGACTTTCAACAGGGCAGTGGTGCAACTGTAACCTTCTCTAAAACCTGATTGGAATTTAGGTAAGATGTTAAAGTATGCCAAGTGCTGTTTTATTTGGTTGTTCATGATTATTTCTAAGATTTTGGAAAGTGTTGGCAGAATACTTATTGGTCTCAGATGACTAAGTTGAGTGGGGTTTTGTTTTTTCGGTAATGGCGTAATCAGTGCCATCTTCCACGCGCTGGGAAAGACCCCATCTAGTAAACAACTATTTATTATATAGGTAATGAAGGGCAGTATATAGGGGCAGCATAATTTAATGAGACTAATATTCAAACCATCATAGCCACTGGAGGTGGATTTGATGTTTTTCAAAATTTTATTGACATCCTCTATATCTACAAGTTTGAAGGTGAAGCCAGAAGAGAAATTACATTTAAAGTTATGTTTGTAGTAGCCTAGGTCACTATAGTTTACATTGGGATTTGGTATAGAACCAGTGAAATAGTCATTTATGTCATTAGCGTTCCCCAAGTCAGAGGGAATCTGACTAACTTTGTTACTCTTATTTGGAATAAGATTCAGGGATCTTAATTCCTTCCACATTTTTTTAGGATCTGTGGTATCTAATTTCCATTGAAAGAAAGCTTTCTTTTCATTTTTTATTGCCAAGTTTGCATAATTACGAAGACTTTTGTAATAGTTCCAATCACTTGGGCTTTTGGTTTTTTTGAATTTAGCCTTTGCTTTTGTTCTAAGTTTAATTAGAAGTTTAATATTATCCGTTAGTCATGGGGGTGTTTGTTTATTTACTTTTATTGTTCTAAGCGGAGCTAGTTTGTTAAATATATCTAGAACACAGTTATTGAGCAGAGCTACTTTGTCGTCAATGTTATTTAAGTAATAAATTTCGGCTAATGGCGAAGAATTAAGTTCATTAGATAGATCATCGAAAGAAAAGTGATTAAAATTACGGTATGTAAGTAATCTGGATGATAATTTGTTTACGTCGTTTTGAACTTTGACATAGGCTAGATCATGATCCGAGAAATCTATATCTTTTACACCAGTATCTTGTACTAAAATATTGCCGGTAATTATGATCAGATCTATCGTGGTAATTGAGGAAAGCGTGACTCGTGTAGGCTGGGATACAATTTGCTGCATACCTGCAGAGCGTATGCTGGAGTTAAGGTAAACTGTTTTGGGATCGTCTGGTTTCATCATATCTATATTGAAGTCACCTAAACAGATGACTTTTTCACAAGAAGTAAGTGCGTTATCAATGGACTCTTCCAGATGATCTATGAAGAGTTTATAATTTATAGTCTCGGGTCGATATAGGACGCCTATAGCAATATTATTTATCGAGATCCATAGTTGTTCAACTGCTGGATCACTATTTAAAATGTTAAATTTGAGATTATTACGCAAATAGAAACACACACCACCACCTCTGTTCGGGCGATCACATCGAGAAACTCTATACCCAGCAATACTAATAATCTCATTACTAATGTTTTCTGAGAGCCATGTTTCACTCACTGCAAGGACGTCATATTCGAAATCTATGAGAAGCTGCCTAACACAATTAATATCCTCGGACCATCTTGTCGGAGGGCGTACTCTGCTTCTGAATGCAAGTTGTCTGGGACGCCATTCGAGTATCCGTTTCGTCCACCAATCTACGCTAGCCTGGCAATGTGGCCGGCCCAATTCCATTTCAGTGTTGTAATCCTCTCCACTGCATCTGTTGCGCCTGTTCTTTGTCGTATTGATAGGTTTGGGACTTCATCTCGTAGTGATATACCTAACATCGACCTCTCCATAGCTCTTTGGCAGACTTGTATTTTTCGTGTTAGTGTCAGCGTTTCTGCCCCATACATCATTAATTAATATTTGCAGGCAATACACAATACAATTAATATTTACAGGCAATACACATTGGTTGTATACCTTCTGTTTAAGGCATAACGAAAGGTCGGATTTATAAATATTTTTTAGGTTTTTTCAGGTTAAACTAATTCTTCTGGTGACCTTGGTCGTTTGATTATCGCGACCTTTATTCGAATTTCGTGACCAAGGTATTTGTAGGAGGGCACATGTTTAATTTCGATGTCGTTTACTGAAATATTACCACTTGCGACGAGGTTGGTAATGATTTGAGTTTTGTTGGTATTTATCTTGAGTCCAACCGTGTGGGCGGATGCGTATACCATCTCCAGCATCCGTGTAGCCTCGCATAGGTCCTCCGCTATTATGACGATGTCGTGTGCAAATTTTAGATGGCTCAGTTTTTCGCCGTTTATATTGATGCCTTTTGTTTCCCAGTCCAATTCCTTACTCATGTAGTCTAATAACACCGATAGATTTGGAGAGATTGTATCTCCTTGGCGTACTCCGCGTTTTACTCTAAACTTGTTGGTATTCTCGTGTAGTTTTACGCTGGTACCTTTTCATAAGTTCTTTTTATTAGCGAGGAGTAGCGGTGATCTATTCTATATTCCGCAAGTGCTTCAAAGAATTTATGTTAGTTTATTTGGTCACAAGCTTTTTCGTAATCTATGAAAACTTGGATCAGTGGCTTGTTGTACTCTATGCACCTCTCGATCAGCGTTTTAATCACTTGCAGATGGTCGTTTGTCCGGAAACCAGATCTGAAATCTGCTTACTCATGCGGTTGATAGAAGTCCAACTTAGGTATTAGGCGCTTCGTTATTATCTTGCTGAAGAGTTTATATACGTGTGTTAGGAGACTGATAGGACGGTAATTTGCTAGTTCCTCAGTGTCTCCCTTTTTATGCACAATTATGATTACCGCATTGTTCCAGTTTGACGAGGTTTCTCCTTTCGCTAAATATGCGTGGAATAGTTTTTTTTATTGCTTTTATTACCATTTCTCCGCCTGCTGTTATTGCTTCTATTACAAGCCCATCTTCACCTGGTGCTTTGTTGTTTATCATTTCATGAACCAACCGAACCGAACCGAACCGAACTAAACTGAATTCAATTCAATTCAATTGAATTCAAATGAATTGAATTGAATTAAATTAAATTGAATTGATGTGTTTTCCTCGTTTACACAGTATAGTTCGGCGTAGAAGTCTAGTCAAATCACATCAAAATATTTATTCGCAATGTCTCTATCTGCGGTGAGGATCCTCATAGAAGTTTACCATATGTTACTAGTGACTCTACTTCAGCAAAATAATAAAAAAATAATACGTGAGAGGATCCTCGTTCCGTAAAAACTGTCGAATGTACCTGATTTGAAATACATTCTTGTGAAGTTTGCTGCAAATGTGTGGAATTGTGATATTCCACGTTTTCCTCGAAACGAATACCAAGAAATTTGGTTACATTAACTTTCTTGATGGTGTCGTTATGTAATTTAAGTGGAAAGTCTTTCGCACAAGAATTGCGTGCAGTCTGGAATATCATATATTCAGTTTTGTCCCTGTTGAGGTAAAGACAGATTGCTGAGAATCATTTGTTCAGTTTTTCCTGAAGCATATTGGCTAGAGGTGGGTTTGCAGTCGTAGCATGTTCAGAGACAATAAAGCCGGTATCGCCTGCATACATTGTGCAGTGATCTTCATTTGTGCGGCTAGTCAAGTCTGAAATATACAGTTGGAAAAGTGATGGAGCAAAGACACTTCCTTGATGGCCATCCATATTTGTAAACTTATCAAAGGATTGGCCTACCACCGTCCCCGATTTTACTTGAACAAGTTACTGACGATTTTCGAGAAAGGACTTAGGCCATATGGTCGATTTGACTCAAATCTCTAGCCTTATTTGTCTAGTTTTGTTTGTCAAGACTTGTGTGTCAGCTCTTCTCCATCTAATCTTTTTTGTCTCGTCTCGTCTGTCTAGTCTTGTCCGTCTAGTCCTGTCTCTCTATTCTTGTCTGTCTAGTATTGTCTGTCTAGTCATATATGTCAAGTCTTGTCTTTCTAATTTGTCTCTTTAGTCTCGTCAGTCTAGTCGTGTCTGTCTAGTCTATCTAGTTTTTTCTCTCTAGTTCTGTCTGTTTAGCCTTGCCTATCTAGCCTTTTCTATCTAGTCTTGTTTGTCTAATCTTGTTTGTCTTGTCTTTTCTGCCTAGTCTTGTCTATCTAGTCTTGTCTATATAGTCTTGTCTGCCCAGTCTTTCCTGTCTTCTCTGTCTACTTTTGCTTGTCCAGTCTTCTGTCTCTAGTCTTTTCTGTTTATTCTTTTTTGTCTAGTCTTGCCAGTTCAGTCTCGCCCGGCTAATCTTGCCCGTCTAGTCTTTTCTGTTTATTCTTGTCTTTTCTGTCTAGTCTTGTCTATCTAGTCTTGCCTGTCTAGTCGTCTCTGAAAAGTACTTCCTGCCTTGTTTTTTCTGTCTAATCTACTCTGTCTAACCTTATCTGCTTAGTCTTTTCTGCCTAGTTTTTTCGGGCTAAATTTGTATACCTAGTCTTGTTTGTCTAGTCTTCTCTGTCTAGTCTATCCTATCCTATCAAGTCTGTTTTCCTATTCTATTGAAATATCTATTTAGTGTAAAATACAGTTTCCAGCAGCTAGTAGCACACAATATAATATTTTGATTTCAATTAGGGTTCGATCGGGACCGCTCGACTCGGCTAACGTTATCGGCGCCGTTATTAACAATAATAGCCCACAGGATCAATTTGTACATTACGTACCGTATATATACATATATAGGAAACACACACCTGTCGGGTAATTAACAAACTATAATTAACCTACCAGGCTTTGCTTGTTGATTTTGCCGATACGCCGCCGTCGCCTCGGACTCGCCCCCGCCCACGCTGACCCCCCAAACTGGCAGCAAATTCAATTGACCCCCATTAGATAAATTAACATCTACGGAACGAAATCATCCCCCGGTGGAAGTTTTAACTTGGCCTGGACGTTACTTTATTCTATACGTGTTCCTGGCTTTATTATTAATTAGTTTTAATAAAATATTTCTCACAGTTATTACAGGTTTACAAGCCTAAATACACACATTTGGGCAAAATCAGATAAGACGTGCTATCAATATTGGAAATTATGTCTTCATTTTTTTAAGTGGATAAGAAATATTAAATAGACGGGACGGGATAAAAGTAATCAATACCAAACTAAAATAAAACTAATTTAACTGACTCATGTAGGAATAAAGTAAGTTATGAGTTAAGTTATTGATAAGAAACGTGAATGATTTGTGTACATCTCGTTAGTCGGTTAGGTATCTTGTTTGTGAAGGGATACAATGTATTGTTGGCGGAAGGGAGCGCCAGGGACGAGTGGGAGCAATATGGAGTGTGCTCGAGACCGTCGAGGAGGCGAAGAGGAACCCGCAGGAGAGCAGGAAACTTATTGAAATACCTATATATCCGATTTATTTTCCTTTTCAATAAAGACAAATAATAATAAGAAGAAAAAAGGAGGATTCGTCCCACTCGAGGTTTCCAAATGGCATTCGAGATGCTTCAGATTTGTCAGATATTTCATTTTGTATGGAAAGTTTCTCAGAAACAGAAACAAAATGAATAATTTAATGTTTATTTAAATTTTTAAATTTAATCGAGTTTTAGTTTATAAGATTGAGTAAATATTTGTCATATTTTTTGTTAGTTAGAAGTTATTATATTTTCTTTGATAAAGTTATAAAATAGTTGAATCGATGGGAAATCCCGATAAGTTAATTGTTGAAATGCAGTAAACAATAAACGCCGTGCAGCAGATACTAAACGGAATACAGATAACGGCAGATAAGAGGTAAAACTGATGGGTAAACGATTCCATCTAGCAATAACTAATATACACTGCGGTTTGAGTGCGATACGGCCCGCTGATAAACCGGTCTGTTTGTCTGTGTAGTTGATAGTTATTATGGTACCATCTCACGCGAGGCGATAGCGCGAAATATCGCGATATAGATATATTTTAGTTTCGAATCATCCCTTTGATTTATTACTCACTCTATATACATAACTTATTGATATATTACAAAAATATATAATATACGTAATACATAGAACTACGCAATCTACCACATCAACAGTTATAATCTATCGAATCTAGCAAATTGCCTAATAGGTTGTATAAACTCTTCCAAGACCAATGTTAGCTAATCTATTTAGATTTCAAGAAAAATGCTATTCCGTTCAATAGGCCATATTTAAAACAAGACCTACAAGACAAGATAGACAAGGTAATACTGACAAAATTAGAAACAAAAGTATTAAGTTAGGACTTAGGCAGATTACAGTGAACAGCGAGACTTGAGCTTCAAAAATTGAAAACAATCTTACAAGACAAGACTAAACAATACTAAACACACTATGCTTATTAAGTCAGCAAATGAGCTTTTCTTTCGCCATAAAATAATCGATGCACCAAATAGACAAAGAGCCTTCTGGAAAGTAATTAAGTAGCAGACGAATAAATCTAGTGCAGCAGAACTAATCCAAATAGAGGAAAATGACATGCTAGTTACTCAGCCAAATCCACGAGATAGTCCAATTATATAAGACAAAGAACTGGGCAAATAGGACAGGAAGACAAAAAAATGCAAAGAACCAAATACATGAAGACTGGCAAAAGTCATAGAGTATGTCCAAAACAGGACATTGGACCAAACTATTGATCCCAAAACTTAAACCTTGGCTAACACGGAACCATGGTGAGATAACTTACCATCTAACACAGGCCCTCAGCGGCCACGGATGCTTCAGGGAGTATCTACATAGTTTTGGCAGGGCAAGTGACGCAATGTGTGTATACTGCGGCGACGTGGACAGTGCACTTCATACTGTGTTTGAATGCAGTAGGTGGATATCCGAGAGGGACAGATGGAAGGAGCAGATCGGCCTCATCCTAGAGGTGCAAACACTGGTAGACGCGATGCTGAGATCACCAGAGGACTGGACATACACGGAGACAATGATACGTGACATGCTGACACAAAAAGAACAAGACGAACGGACAAAAATCAACTACAAAAAGGAATATCAAAACTATAGAGCCAATACTATATAGCCAGATTCTCGAACAACTAGGGCGCCAAAAAACCGTCCGGGCTGCTCACCCTGAAGGAATGCGCAAGCGATACCGGGGTGGCGTACTTTTTTAAGCCAAGTGGAAGTAGGGGTTTAGTGAGTGAGAGCCTCACACACAGGCTGGTAGAGCTTCCTCCAAACCACATATAAAAAAAAAGTTACTCAGCCAAAACAGATTGCAACAATTTTCAACAACTTTTTTGAGCAAGCACCGAAAGTAATTCGCCAAAAAATCCAACCAGCATACATCACTGATGAGTAGGGCCCGGATTAATATGTAAATACATATTTTTATTTTAAATTATTTTCGGTCTTCTATTTTGTTTTCTACACAAATTATGATATTTGGAACGAGTAAATGTAATCTTTATTTCCAAATATCAAAATTTGTGTGGAAAACAAAATAAAGACCAAATAATTTGAATTAAAAACATGTATTTACATATTAATCCGGGCCCTACTGGTGAGCATATCACACGCATCTCACAAACAACATTCCTGGAAACATTTACAACAACTGAATTCCTACAGATTATGGAGTCACTAAAAAATACAACTACTTGTGGCCCTGACTCACTACCTACCATCATTCTCAAAGAATTCAGACATGTCTTGGTACACCCAATAACAGACATTGTTAACGCCTCCCTCGATAATTAAATCTTTCCAGAAATTGAAAAAACCGCAATAATAATACCTGTATATAAACATGGAGATAAGTCGTAAGCAAATAACTATCATCCTATAGCCCTGATATTGGTTCTAGCAAAGATATTAGAATATTGCATGCGGATTAGAATGTTGCCCATCATAGAAAAATTCCACCTAGTGCCAAATCAACAGCACGGTTTCTCCAATGGTAAATCTACAACAGCGTCAACCGAATTCTATAACAAAATTTTAGATGAAAGATGAAGGAAATCATCCGATTGGTATCTTCTGTGACTTATCGAAAGCATTCGACTGTGTGTCGCACAAGCAACTCCTTAACAAAATTTACAATTACGCTATAAGAGGTAAATCTGCTAGATGGCATACATCTTTCCTCACAAATAGGAAACAATTTGTGAAAGTAAAATGCGGATCGATAACTGGCCAATCCGACTTCAGTTGTATAAACATTGGTGCCCCGCAGGGCAGTGTCTTTGCTCCAACTCTATTCCTACTACAAACCGCAGACCTGGTTAGCTATATTGGAGATCAACACTGCACCTTATATGCTGATGACGCCAGTTTTATTGTCTCCGAAAAAGATGCTTCCAACAACCCACTGCGTGCCAACATGCTCTTGGATACACCTAGTAAATGGTTCCCACACAACAGTCTCTTTCTCAACAGAAATAAAACAGAATACGTTATATTCCATACAGCACGTAGCAACTACCCCATAGACATCCAGTTGAAAATAATTAACGACGAAATTAAACGAACCAAGGTGGCTAAATTCCTAGGAATTTATTTAGAGGAACACCTTCAATGGAACACCAACATATACAACATATGTGCTCCAAACTCCATAGGAAGCTCTTTCAAATAAGGTGATACCTTTCAATTTCTAAATACAATAAAGACAACTCTTAGACAATTTCTAAAAATCGAAAATCGCCTTACATTCTACTATGCGGAGATCCATTCAATAATTTCATATGGCATTCTGCTTTCGGGATGCTCGTCAGAAACTGAATGCATCTTAATAGTGCAGAAGAAAATTATCAGAACCTTAATGTGTATCAAGATCACGGACACCTGTAGACCCCATTTCAAGAATCTGGGTATTCTCACAGTCACAAGTTTATATATTCTAGAACTAACATGCTACATCTATAAACAGTAGCAAACCTTTCAGAAGCATCTGGATAAACATGACACGAGAATTAAACACCAACTATACAGGCCCAAAACAAACCTAACACTCTGTGGAAAAGGTCCAAACTGCCAGGGAGTAATCATTTATAACACACTACCAATCAAACTAACAGAGGAAAAATCTTATAAAAAAATTAGGAAAACAACAAAGGAAATCCTCCTCTCCAACACAATCGACAGCCTCGAAGAATTTATACTATATATTAAACATGTAAACTCTAACAGTATATTGTAAAGATCTAATGTTTGATACTTCCGATAGATTCTATATCTCATGGGCAATAAATTATTTGATTTTGAGGTATGACTAGACAGGTCTAGATAAAACTAGACAAATCAAAATCAGACAATACGAGACAAGTTCATACAGGACCAGCCAAACCTGGCAAGACCGGGCAAGACTAGACAGGATAAAACAAAACCAGACAAGAATAGGCAAGACCAGACAAGACCAGACAAGACCAGACAAGACTAGACAAGACCAAACAAGACCAGGCAAGACCAGACAGGACCAAATAGGACCAGACCAGACTAGACTAGACCAGACAAGACCAAACAATACTAGAGAAGACCAGACATGACAAGACTTCTTCTTCTTCTCAGTCTTCGTTTATCCACTCCTGGATGTAAGCCTCTTCCAAGGATTTCCACGTCTTCCTGTTTGTTGCAGTTTGGATCCAGATTTTTCTTGCAATCTTTTGTATACTGTCTCGCCATCGTGTCTGAGGTTTGCCCGCGTTCCGTTTGGTCTCTCTCGGGCGCCATGTTGAGATTCTCTTTGTTTATCTGTCCGGGTCTTGTCTCGCAATGTGACCGACCCATCTCCACTTAAGTTGCGCTACACTCTCTAGCACATTCGTCATACCAGTTCTATTCCGGACCTCTTCGTTCCGAACTCTGTCCCTGAGGGTAATTCGAATACGATTCGAATACTTTCCTTCGAAGGTTTATTGGGAACTCCCTGGACTTGAGAATGTAGCTTAATTTTCCAAAAGCGGCCCAGGAGAGGCTTATTCTTCTTGATACCTCTAGACTTTGGTTTGCTTTACTCAATTGAATGTTGTGGCCCAGGTAAATGTAGTGTGATACTTTTTCGATTTGCTGGTTATTAATAGTTAAGTCGATATTCTCTGGGCTCATTATCTTTGTCTTTGTTAGGTTCATTTCGAGTTCGACTTTTACTGATTCTTGATGATGTTCTCGCAGCATGCTTGTGTCTTCTGCAGTACTGCTGATGACTATAATATCGTTTGCAAATCGCAGATGCTTAATGTGTACTCCGTCGATGTTTATTTCCTTTTCATTCCAGTATAAGTTTTTGAAGACATCCTCCAAGGCGAGTGTGAATAGTTTCGGCGAGATCGTGTCTCCTTGTCTCACTTCTATTTTTATTGGGATATACTGTTTTTGAATCTTCGTCAATTTTCACCTGGATGGTCGCGTTTTCGTAGATCTGCTTGATGAGGTTTGAGTACCTGGAGTCGATTCTCGCATTATCGAGGGATCTTAATATTGCCGCTGTTTCGACGCAGTCGTACGCCTTGTGGTAGTCTACAAAGGCTATATGAATACTCCGTAATATACTCCTAATATGTTATACTCCGTACTCTTTTCGATGAGAGTGCGAAGGACCAGACAATACCTAAGAAAGGAAGGCAAGTCAATAACTTTTCAAATATGACTTTGTCTTTGAAAAACTATTCAAAGCTAGAATAGTTTATGAGAGGGTAGGTATGATTTGTTCAATATTCTTTGATACAGAAGATAATTTAAATTTATTTTATGCCTTAAAGCAAAGTTATATCCTTAATGTATCGTATATTGATACATTTTTTTACAATGGCGTATTGAAGAAAGAATATGGAAGGCATGACTAAACAAATATCAGTTAAAAAAGGCAATATCAGTTAGACGGAATTGGAAATATAGCGACTAAGAATATGGTACTGCCTAGATTTAAATATAATTTTATTTGTAGATCAGCTATTATGTTATAGACTAGAGGAACCCTATGAATCGTTTCCTAAGAAATCTATATAGAAAAGCAGCATTAACTTCACACAAGATATGCTTTTGCATTTAGTTTTAATAAATTAAGACGGTATAGCAGTAGGTATTTCGGTCATGCTATGGATTGTAGATATATAAACTAAATCCAAGACTAAACTAGACATGCCTCTGCCAGATTAAATGGTATAAATCGGTAGCAGAATAAACACAATTAACCAAGACTTGTCAGGATAGGCAAGGCTAAGCTACGCTGTAGATTTCAAAATTAGACAAAACTTGACAGAATCAAACAAAAATAGACCAGACTTGATAAAACTAGAAATATTGGACGAAACATACAAGATAAGATTTGATGCATAGGATTAATGGGCAAGTATGGGTAGACTGAATTAGACGAACAACGACGACTATAATGGAAAATGGAGATAATAATAGAAATTACTGGACATATAAAGCTGTACAAGATCAATAAGGATGTTGAAAAAAGATTGACCGAGGAGGGGGGAAGTCAGGAAGCACTAGGCATACAATGTTTGATAAGAAATCTACTAGTCTAGACAGCCTAGACTATACAGACAGGGCTAGATATAAAAAACCTGTAGAAATCAGACTGAATATTGTAAACAATATAAACAAATCCAGTTAGGCAAGACTAGCCAGATTGTGCTATAATGTGTGGAAGGCAAAATTAAACAGTCTAGTATTTCTAGGCTTGACATACTGGACTAGGCAGATAACATTTAAGAAATTTCACTAGACAGATTAGAAAGTGTTATGAATGAAGATAGACAAGCTTAGACGTATAACTAGTTGTTTAAATAGAATCTTGTAGCCTAGATAGACTAGACTGGTTTTATATATTGAGTAATTTTTATTATTGTTTGCATTTTCCATTATAGTCTCGTTTGTCTAGTTTGTTGTTGTCCTCTAACTCCTACGCGGAGCATAGGGCCTCTACAAGGACCTTCCATCTGACTCTATTCTCAGTGAGGCGTTTCACCTCGTTCCACGTTTTTCCTGCGATCTTTAATTCTGCGTCTATAGTCCTCCTCCACGTGTTAGCTGGACGTCCCTTTCTGCGAGAACCCTGCGGGTTCCATTGTAAGGCTTGCCTAGTGATGTTTCCCTCGTCTCTCCTCAATACATGGCCCAATCATTTCCACTTGCGGTGTTTTCTTTTTGTATCTGTTGTTGGTTTGTCAGGCGACATAAGTCTACATTGCGTATTGTATCTGGCCAAAAAATGCGCGGAATACTTCGTAGGCATTTGTTTATGAATACCTGAAGCTTATTAACTATTGTTATGAAGATTTTCCATGTTTGGCACCCGTACAGCAAGACGGATTTCACATTTGAATTTAATATTCTTAATATTCTCGAATATTCTCGGTATGAGACATCGGTGGTGATGCCGCCCTCCTTAGTAAGTATGCTTCCCAGGTACGTGAATTCATCTACATCCTCTATTTGTTCGTCATAAATGCGGAAGGCGCGGGTATTCTTCGTGGCGGCTCTAAGCGATTTGGTTTTGCCGATGTTGATTTTTAAACCTGCTTTGGATGCTTCTGCGGAGAGACGGTCGAGTTTGCTCTGCATGTCGGCGTGGGTGTGTGGTCCAAGAAACAGATATCATCTGCGTAGTCCAGATCTTCCAGGAACGAGTTTAACGTCCATCTAATGCCCTCACTTCTTGACACTACTTTGTCCATTATTGTATGGGATCCTTTGTTCAATGGCGGTTTTGGGCGTGAGCCCGTCCTTCCGCCGTCGTGAGTTTTGTATTTCTGTTGTTGTTTTGTTATTTAGTCTGTTGTTGTCTTTCGGTTTTTTTTTTTTTTTTAATTTTAGTTTTTCATTTCGTTTCCTCCTTGGTTTGCTTCGGTGGGCTGTGTTAGGTTCTGCTTGGCTGGGTCTTGTTTTCTAGTTGATTCTCGGTCCTTTGTCTTTTTGTCTTGGTTTTATTTGTGTTGGTAGTTTTCTCTTGGTCAGGTTGCGCATAGGGCGGTTTCTTCTGGGGGCTTCGGTTCTTTTCTTGGCGGCGGTTGCGGTCGTATTTTTGGGGGCGGCATCGGTGGTTTTCTTTGGTGAGGCTTCGGTTAATTTCTTGGCGGCGGCTTCAGTTTTCTTTTCCAGGGCGGGGTCAGGTGTCTCTCCGGGGGCGGCTACGGTTATCATTTCGGCGGCGGTTACGGTGGTCTTTTTGGCGGCGGTTTCGGTTGAATCTTCGGCGGCGTTTTCGGTGTAAGCTTCGGCGGCGTTTTCGGTGTATGCTTCGGCGGCGTTTTCGGTGTAATCTTCGGCGGCGTTTTCGGTGTAATCTTCGGCGGCGTTTTCGGTGTAATCTTCGGCGGCGTTTTCGGTTGAATCTTCGGCGGCAGTTTCGGTTGAATCTTCGGCGGCAGTTTCGGAGTAATCTTCGGCGGCGTTTTCGGTGGAATCTTCGGCGGCGGTTTCGGTGGAATCTTCGGCGGCGGTTTCAGTGGAATATTCGGCGGTGGTTTCGGTGCAATCTTCGGCGGCGGTTTCGGTGGTGTCTTTGGCGGCGCTTTTTTTCTTCAGCAGTAGCGTTATATAGTCCATCATTTGGGCGAGGACGCTGTCGTCCAAGGTGTCCAAGTAATCGGGGTCGTAATACTTTGCCACGAGGGCTTCGATGGGGTTTGTCGTTGTAACGGTGGTCATCTTGCGGCTGCGACGGTCGCTGAGACTATGATTGTCCATTATTGAGTCTAACAGAATGTTAAATAGTAAGGGCGATAGTACGCAGCCCTGTCTGACTCCCGAGCTGATGGTAATGTCGCTGCTCTTAGCAGTTTGGTGTTTTACATAGCAGGATGCGTCCCGGTATAGTTCCTTTACTAGGTTTATTATCTTTTCCGGTACCCCCTTTTCTTCCAGCGCTTATATTCTAAGACCGCGTATATTGTAGACCTCTATTCCATGGACTGCTCTATGATGATTTTTTTAGTTAATTTTTAGTTTTTGAGTTAATTTGTTCCTGACGTAGACTGGGCTCTATGGAGATAGATAGTCGATCCAGTAAAATGTGAGAAATTATTTTGTTGATAGTGTTTAAAATTGTAATCCCTCTCCAATTGCCACAGTCTGTAAGATCACCTTTTTTGGGGAGAACGACTATGGCTCCTTTCTTCCATTCATGTGGCACATTTTCCGACTCCCATGCGTTTGTCTAGTTTAGTCTACCTATACTGCTCCACTAGCCTTACGCACCGAGTCCTATCTTGTATGTTTCATCAAATATTCCTAGTTTTATCAAGTCTGCTCTAGTTTTGTTGAATGTTATCTATATTTGTCGATATTTTTTCTAATATACTGGATAGCTTAGCCTTGTTTAATTCTGTCAAGTCTCTGCTAATTTTATTTACTCATGTCCCGACTTATGTGATTTAATCTGACAGAGATCTGTCTAGTTTAGTTTTGGATATAGTTTATATATCTACAATCCATAGCATGACCGAAACACCAACCGCAATATCGTCGTAATTTATCGAAACAAATTCCAAATGCAAAACTTGTCTGAGGTTATAGCTGCTTGTCTATATAAATTTCAAGCAATGGACCACGACAGCAGGCCAAGGTCAAACAGTGAGTCTAGAAGCCCGTTTGATCGGTGCGCGAAATTGAGTAGGTCGCCGACACAATTGGCAAAACGACCCAAAAAAGAGGATTTTGGAAAAAGAAAAATTAGCGTGGGTATGGGAGGAGCTTTGGAGAAGACTTTCGAAGAGCTACGGGATATAAGGAAGAATTTTAAAGCGGTCGAGAATAAGATGGAAGAAATTAGAAGGGAAAATAAAGAAGTCGAAGAAAAATTGGAAAGGGCTAAGAGGGAGAAAACGTAGAGGAGAAGGAAAGGGTGTGGAAAGAGGAAATGATATCACAATTGAAAGCAATAAGAAAGGAAAACACCGATATTAAAGGCAGGATAAAGAAGTTGGAGGAGGACTACAGAATAGAGAGAAAAAACTCCGTCAGAAGTGGGGAGACTGGTCAAGACCCACTAAGAGAGCAAGTAAAGTAACTGAGAGAAATGGAAGAAAGAAGAGCAAGATATGAAATAAAAAATATTTTTTTTATTCATGGAGTAAAAGGAGATAGATGGTTAGAAGATGCTAAGAGGGTATTGAAACAAAGATTTGGAGTAAAAGAAGGTAGGAAGCTTGTTCAGGATAGGAAATAAAGGGTCTAACCAAGGGCCAATTGTCGCAAAATTGATAAGTTGGGAGGTAAAGAGGTTATAAGAAATAAATATAAACTGAAGGGGTCTGATATTTTTATCGACGATTTCACAAAGAAAGAACGGGAAATTCAAAAGGATTTCCGAGAGAAATCAAAGAATCTTAAAGAAAGAGGGCAACCAAGTGAAGATTGGTTATAAGAAGATGGATGTAGATGGAAATTGAGTAACATGGGAGGAGTCACAGAGAATTATGCCCAAAAACTAAGGTGCACGCCAGGAGTGGGAAGGGAGAATCAGAGAGAAAGAATTAAAAATCTAGCTTGGAATATGGCTGTATTACTAAGGAAATTGAAAATAGGAGAGGAAGAATTTGGGACGTTCTTGTCTGATTTGCAAGTTATTAAATTAGTGGAAACTTGGACAAAACAAGAGGAATGGGAGTGCATTAAGAGGTTGCCGGAGGGCTATAGATGGAGGCCCCAATTTGCAAAAAAAGATTCTAAGTTCGGAAGGGCAAAAGGTGGAATAGTAACAGGGTGGACAAGGCTCTCAGGGAAAAAACTTCTGCGGATATAGCCAGAAGAGAAAAAGGTACGGCAAAAGAAGTGTGTGAAGGTCTGCTGATGAGGGAAATAGAAATTGAAGGGGAATGGTGGGGGGGATGACGGTGTATAATAATAATAGATCAATGGAAATACAACAAAAAATAGAGGATTGCCTGAACGAAGGGCAACACGAAAAACTGCTGATAGGAGGGGACTGGAATGTAAGAATTGGGGAACGTCAGCCAACAGGTATTTGTAGTAGTGGAGGTGAAATTACAAGGAAATCTAAGGAATGTTCAAGAAAAGCTGTGATTGGAGTGGTTGAAGAAAAACCAGTGGGAAGCGGCTAAATGGGTGCGGTGTAGGAGACTGCGACGGGGAATTTACTTTTGTGGGATATAGTGGTGAACCCGTGATTGACCTAGTGGTTTCAAATGAAAAATCAATCAATGAGAATCAATAGAAAGTATGAGGCTTGATATTAGAGGGAACTCCAATCATATGCCGATAATTGTAAAAGAAAAAAAAACGAAACAAAGGGAAGTGGGGAAAGGATAATATTTAAATGGGATCGGCCCGCATAAGAAATATACTCGAGGCTAGCAAAAGTAGATTGGAGAAACGTCATAAATATTAAAGCAATAACGCAGTGTATGAGAGCGTCAATGGTGGCTAAACCTATCAAGATAATTGCAACCAAATAATCCACATGGTTTGATAAAGAATACAGGAAAGAAAAGAAAAAGCTGAGAGAGGTGATAAACAGAGTGAGAGAAGGAAAGTTAGTCAGAGAAGAAATTAAGAAACAAAAACTGCAGCTTGAGAGAGCTATGAAGGCAAAAAAGGAAGATAGGGAAAAGAAAAGAATAGAAAAGATACCAAACATTAAAAATGTGGCGGAGCTGTGGCAGTTCCTAAGGCAAAACGGAGGTAAAAGGCAAGGAGTGACCGATACATTTGAGATAGAGGATTGGAAAAAGCACTTCATGGAGTTAGTAGGAGGCGAGATAGAGCAAGAAGAATCGATAAGGCAAAAACTCGGTAATAGGATAGTGGAAGAAGAGGAATTTTTAGTGGAGGAAGTGGTAAACCTGGCAAAACCTTAAAGGAAAGAAAGGCGGCAAGTCAAGACGGGGTACCGAATGAGGCATGGATAATGAGGATGGCAAATGAACAATGTTTGGAGAGAGTTACAGACGAATTCAGTAGAATTAGGTGGAAAGAATTTGGAGTGCCAAAAAGCTGGACGGTGGGGGAAGTGATACCTGTCTACACAAGCGGTGAGAGGGACGAAGTGAGAAACTATAGGGGTATAACGCTCATGGATTCAAACTATAAAATGTTTTCAAATTTATTAGAAAGGCGTTTGGAGGAGGAAGTGGAGGGAAAAAAGTTGCAAAAGAAGGTTTAAAAATCAGAAACGCAAGCAGGTTTTGGAGAAGGAAGGGAAACTACCGAGCATTTAATAACCCTGAGATATATAATCGAGCAGGAATTAGCAAGTCCAAAGGGTAAGCTCTTTGCTCGGTACCTGGACTTAAAAGGCTGCATATGACACTGTAAATAAGAAAATGTTGTGGGTATGTTAAAAAAGGTGATATCTGGAAAATTGAGAGATTGTATCGAGCGGCGGTATAAAGAAACGTGGTGTAAGGTCAAAGTGAGAGAGAGTAAGTCGAGCGCTTTCAAAGTTGATATGGGTCTGAAGCAAGGCTACCCGCTTAGCCCTGCACTCTTATGAACATATATGTGACAAATTTTGAGAAGGTCCTGGTTCCTGGACAAGCAGGGGGAGTGGTGGTTGAGAGGAAGAAAATGTGGAGTCTGGTGTACGCAGATGATGTGGTAATACTGGCAAAATTGGCGGAGGAATTGAAAGATATGATAGAGAGATTGGAGAGATTTTTTGATAAAAGGAAACTGACTGTAAATGCAGATAAAATAAAATGGAAGAGGTTTAAGAAAGGTGGGGTGTGTAAGAAGGAGAGGTTCGTATGGTGGAGATTGTAGGAGAAGAGATAGGGTTTGTATTTGGGAGTGGCTGTGGTAATAAAGAACATATAGAGTACGTGGCTAAAAGAGCGTGGGTGGCGGGAGAAAGGTTCTGGAAAGTATGGGGAAGAGTTTAGCATAAATTACCGGGCGAAGAAGATGATATGGAAGACTTGTTCGCAGAGTATACTGATGTATTTAGCAGAAGTGTGGGGAGTGGAGGAAGAATAAGGCGTGGAAAAGGTGCGGCTGCAATTCTTTAAAACGGCCCTGAAATTAGACAGATCAACTCCTTCCTACATAGTACTGCAGGAGTTAAATGCATTTAAACTAAAGAATTGAAGCAAGACGACGAGTAGCAAGGTAAGGTGAATGGAATGACAAAGGAAATAATTGTAAAAGAAGTATTCTGGGTAGCAAGTTTGGAAGGAATGAATGGTATGAGAGAAACAAATTGGGAAAAAAATAGGAGGAAACTGTATGAAGGAGGTGCTATGTCTATCATGGAAATGGAGTGGCTTAGGAGGAACGGCGTGCGAGTTGACGAATGGCTAGTGATAAGGTTGAAGGAAGTTGAACTGCAAGAACGTCAAAGGAAAATAATGGAGAGTAGATATAGTAAGGTATATGTGGCAATACAATTATTTGAAGAACTGCCTAAATACTTAAAATCAACATTGGGCAATCCTGAGCAATGCAATGCAATTACAGGAGTAATGTTCTTAGTCCCTATACTTACAATTCTGTCTATCTCATATTGTCGAATCTAAACTGATCAAATTGTTTCTAGATACAATCTATATAACACATCTAGATTTGCTTAGTCATGCCTTGTCTATCCTCTCACAAACTATTCTAAACTATTAGACAGTTTTGACTTGTCCTTGACTTGTCAAAACACAGACTTGTCAAGCACATACTTGTCTCGTGTTTTCTACACCTGTCTAGCGCAATATGCATTTGTATGATATAGTCTGTCCTGGTCTACTGCTCTATCTATGTTTTGTATATTGGTCTACAATTATCATTATACATTACCATATATTATAGTAGTTGTCTAATAATTAACTGTCAATGTTTTTCTTTCTTTGTTTGTCTGTATGAAAAGGAAATGTGGAAAATGTTTTGTGTAGTTTGTAAGGTTGGTTCAAACAGATTTCTAGCATCCATCCAAAATTATCTATTGTAAACATGTTTAGCAATTATTTTAGTTGTAATAAGATACGTTTTTGATGTACGGCTCCGCGAAATAAATGCAAACACAGGCAAAAATCATTAAGATAATTGGATCTTGAATAGTTTGTACGTTGTCGGTTTGGTTGATTCAGATACGGTTTTGTATATATCTGTGTGTACGTGTATGTCATTTGTGAACACTTGATGTGAATCGGGAAATGTGCACCGAAAACCTTTTACCAATTATACGTCCGCTCGTGCACTCTCCACTCGGGTTCCAATTAAAAAGGCGAAATGGCAAATTGAACAGTCTTTTACTTCTCCATATCAAAACGTATGTATGGGTGGATATATGCACGCCGTACCGCGCCGCAGAGACAGACATTTACTGCGGGGAAAAAGGTTATATTGTGAAAAGTGCGTGTTGATTTAATGAGCAGTAACATTCAATAATATCCTCCTACCCACCAACCTTTCAAAACATAATCATCCCTTCATTTTTTATTACAACATCCCTTATATCATTTCATATTTCATATATCCACATAATTATACAAATAATAAAACTAGATAGACAAATCTCATTTCTTGTTTGTTTTATATATAGAATTGCTCAACTACTAAGTAAAACAGTTTAAAGTTGCTTTTTTTTTAGCATAAATTAGAGCTTAACTTTAATTCCTTGTCCGTTTCTACTTAGAATTCAAACAATGCTGATTTCGATTCGGTTTCTTGGCGTTTATTGAGACTTTAGGAGTTAATTGGAGTATCTGAAATTAATGGTCGAGTAGTGAGTAAAGAGAACGAGTGGAAAAAAAACGGGGAAAAATAAAAAAAGGATCGCGTCCCGGCGTCGGCGTCGAAACACGGAGGAGTGGAGAGAGAGTCTTGAAGCGTGACAGCCGAACTGTCAGGACAAGAAAAAAGTAATTAACTTGACTGAATAATTAAGAAAAAGAGAGAAAAAGGGCCATGTTTATTTCTCGGGCTTTATTAGAAATCAGGTTGACTTATAGGTTTCATTAACAGGAAGAAAGGAAATAATATGGAATAAAAAAAAGGGAAGAGAAACTGTTAAAAGTTAAATCTATATAAAGAGTCGAATTTGTTACACTATAGCCTCCCATTTTATGCAGTCCATTTTATTGCCGTTTCCTTAGGGGTGAGATATTTTGAATAAGAAAATCCTTTTTTTTAATAACGGGAAGAATTCAAAGTAGGGTCGTTTTATTGGACCGGACTGACCGTCGTCCAGAGATTCCTTTAAAACATCCAGAGATACATATTGAAATACCGCATTGACAGAAATTACCTACGTTCCCAACATTTCTTCAACCCCTAAACAAAAATCCAAGAATTTACCCGAACAAGAATAGCGGAATTGTAATAATAATCCTAGTATATTAGAAATTCAAGCGGAGCTTTTTGAGAAATGCCAATAAAACCTCTCCCTTAAGCTTTTTCTGAGGTGATGTATCGATTTAATGCGATTTTCGAGGGGACGGTTTTCCTTAAACAGATTTGTTCCAATAAAGACATTATCTGTAGCGGCGAGGAAACAACACACGTGCCGGCTTTAAGCTAAAAGCTCTGATTACAAAATCAATATTTGATAATACTTTCTCGAATCTTAAACGCCTCACAGATGCCATTCGCCACCCCTCAAAACACTCTCTTAATCTACAAAAAAATGTATCAATATCCGAAACATTAAGGATATAACTTTGCTTTAATGCATAAAAGAAATTTAAATTATCTTCTGTAACAAAGAATATTGAACAAATTTCGACTGTTTTTTATTAAATTTGAAATTATTCGTGCATGAAACAAACTGGATGTAAAAAAAAAATATATAGAAATGGAAGAGGCAGAGGAAAAACAACCGCACGCATTGATTTCCATCCTCATTATCCATGGATACACAGCATTCGTGACGCTGCTACATCCTCCTTTACAAATCCGTCCCCGACTCGGTTGCGATCGTCATTTCTGATCCATTTCACTCTCTTCTTAAAACGAGATATGGAGACATTGGAAACCGATGCTCGGCACGTACACCACACACTCCAAACTCTATCTCTTCCCCTCTTTATATTTATATTGTAGACGCACAAAAGATCAACGGAAATATATAACTATTCGATGCTTTCTGAACAGCTTTTTGATGATGCACTTTAAAAAAAATGTACATCTCCGCGCTGAAAGAAAAATAGCTCGGAAAGATCGCTTTTTGATTGCTCCCTGTGGCTCATGCTTGAACAAAACACTCGAGGTTCGGAATCCAAATCGTTACTGGATGTAAAATCGAAGGAATTGTTTTCACAGCAATGGGACAAATTAATATTTGCTGAAATAATGATAAAACTGTCAAATTTTCAAAAATAAGCAAATTTGAACATATACCCTGTGACATAAAAAATGTAACACGAAGAATGTAAACATATAAAATGTAACACTTGTTGTTGCGATATTAAGTCGATTTCGATATTATTTATGGTTGCAATTCTTTCCTTCTTGAGATCTCCTTTGCGTTTTGAGGTAGCGATTATGCCTAGAGTACGGCAACGTGAAAATTATCGACAACTGAGTGAATTTGACAGAGGTCGCATTATTGGGTTACGTAAAGGTGGTTTTTCATTTAGAGGTATACGATTCAGAGCTACGAAAGACTAATACTCCATCGAATAGAGAAGATTGTGGACTCAAAAAATATCCCAGAACAGACCGACTTTAGGCCTGGGAAGTCTTGCAGCAGGTAGATTCTAGCATTAACGGAACACGTCGAAGATATATTCGAGAAAAAACAAATGCCTGTTAGCCCTTGTCGATCTTAGCTCTGCGTACTATACGGTCAATCACAGAAGCTTGCTATATAAAGTCTATAACACACTGAAAGACTACCAACCCGTTCAAATTATAGTATCCCTGATACAGAACAGACAATTCTATGTCAATTATGAAAGGAAAAAAAAGCCGATGGCGAACTCAAAAGAACGGTTTGACTCAGGGTAGTGTACTGGCTCTAACCAACGCTTCTCTACACCAACGACTAGCCCACACCAGCTTTCACCAAAAAATTCGTATACGTCAATGACCTTCTACATTGTAGATTGTAGTTCTGGTGGTGACGACTTGTACTGCGACCTTAATAGATCTATCGTACCCCACTCTCTTCCTTTAAACGTTGGTATACTTACCCATTTAGAGCGCCTCCTCTAGTCTTGATTCCATTAGGAATTTCAGAATCTGGGTGGGATTCAAGGACTGCAACGCCTTTGCGTTCAAGCAGTGGGCCCTAAGATACATTTGTATCTTGCAGAGCAGTTATCCGCAGTCCTTGAGCAGATGTATGGGGGTTTCCTCTGCTGAAGCACAGAATTTGTCATCTACCTCTAGGTCTAGGGTCTTGAGGTGTTTTCTAAGTCTGCAGTGTCCCGTCAGAACTCCTGTCCGAATTCTAAGCTTGTTCCTGTTTAGTTTCAGGCAAGCTATTGTTCTTTTCTGCCTAACTGATTCTAGTATTACTTTGTATTGTCTCAACCCTGAAAGTTCTTTCCAGGTTTTCATCCATTGTTGTATTTTTTCTTCATCTAAACTTTTGTGGATGGTGTTCACACTCATACCGCAAAGGAGTTCCGGACCTATAAAGCGTTTACTGGATCCTTTGTTTGCTAGGTGATCGGCTTCTTCGTTTCCGTTTATATCAGTGCATCCTGGTACCGAGGATAGCTTTACTTTATTTTCTCTACCAAGCTTGTTTGGCTTTCAGACACATTGCCGAGGTCCAAATACTCCTGCAACAGTACCCTGCTTTGTCTCCGAATCATCTGTATACCACTTGATAGCATTTTGCTCTATGTGGTATGCTGAGGAATCGTCGCTCCAATCGGCTTTACTACTACACATTGCTGTGTACTTTTTCTCGAAATGGTATTTGCATACCATTTCGTCTTTTGATGCTTCCAGCCAGGGGATCTTGGCCGCTAGGCTGTTCCGGTCTCCGCTCCAGATTATTTTACCTCAGCCTATTCCTTTCTTGCTGAACCTAATAATCGCCGATCTGGCGGCTCTCTCCACGTCAAGGTGCAACGGAGTCACATACAGCAACAATTAAAACGGGGGGTTAACGTGGGGTTACAACCCCACGTTTTTCTTGCCAGATTTCTGCACACCATTAGAGCGCGTTTGGCTTATCTGCCTTCTACTGCCTTCCCATCTAACAGTATGGGCTGTAGGCAGTTTAGTTTTCTCTTTCTAGTAAATGATATCACCGTGGTTTGGCTCGGGTTGAGTTTCAGTCCCACTGTTTGACACCATCTACTAGTTACTTTGGGGCCACTCTGTAGGATTTCACAGAGCGTTCCCTCAAATGTCCCTCTGGCTATGATCACTATGTCATCGGCGCAACATTGACATTTGATGTCTAGGTCATTCAGCCTTGCCAGTAATTCATCAACTGCCAAGCTCCACATCAGTTGTGATAGCACACCTCCCTTTGGGCACTCTTGAGTTGTGGAGATCTTGATGGTGTCTCTTCCCATTTGTGGCTATCTATTTTTCCCATCCACTTTAAAATAGTGCTGTCGATATTCCTTCTTTCGAAAGCCAGATGACCTTGGTATCACAGCTCAAGACTCAAATTTTAAATAAGTAGAACAAAAACTAGAAGCTGCCCTGAGGATGATGTATACCTACTATAAAAGCAACTCCCTGAAGCCAAATCCCTCTAAGACTAAATCAGCGCCTTCCATCTCCACTCCCGCCAGGCAAACAGAAAACTCCACAGCCACAGACTGGAATAACCTGGAGTTACCTGGTTATAAAACCTGGAATTAAATAAATTTGAAAAAAGTTACCTGGAATAACGCCACCCTAGAGCACACTGAAAAACCTACATACCTCGGAGATATACTGGATCGCTCCTTAATATACAGGTTCCATTGCGAAGAAAACCGGAAGAAAGTGGAAGCGCGAAACAGCCTTCTGAGAAAACTTAGCAACAGAAAGTGGGGTGCAAAACCGACAGTGCTGAGAATGTCAGCGCAGGCGTTATGTTTATAAACTGCGGAGTATGCCTGTCCAGTGTGGAACAGATCCAGCCACGGCGTGAAGTAAACATTAGCCTGAACGAAATATGGCAGGGACAACAAGGCAACCCCACATGAAAAATTGTTTAAAGCCTCAGGTCTATCAGACCCTAACTCACATAGAATAGCGCAAGAATTCACAGAGAGAACCAGAGAGCCCCTAGACGAGTGCCATCCACTCTTAGACCATGGAGCAAACCTAGGAAGACTTATGTCCACCCCCCTGTTACCCAATATCTGGTGCCGCTTCAAGCGGTATATCAAGCGACTGGACAACATGGCGAATCCTGAATCGCGATGAGAACTGGCGTAGCCCCCGTGAAGACCAAGACCTCATCAGGTGGGGCCTGTTGGATAGAAATTACGACTTCTGCAACTGTGGAGCCATTCAGCAGCCATACTGTGGGGCCCTAACTGCCCACACAGTTGTACACTCGACGATTTATGGTCACACAACCAGCAAACATTGGACACATTCCAATACTGGGCTCAGAAATTATAGTTTCCGGACAAAAAGTAAAAGTAAGCTTCATTCAAAGAAATTGATAATCGTCTTAACCGTAACCAATCTTCTGTAGCACGGTGTTATCACGCATGGTCTTCATACTTGGTGGTCTTGGGTGTGATGCGCAATATTTGGTCACCAACGGCCATATAACCTTTTCACCCCAACTCCACACTTACCTACACGTGGTGCCCCTGTTACGCTGAACAACCTGGTGAAAGGTTTGGGTAACCAATCCCAGCGGGAAACCAGGTCAGCAAGGTGAGGTAGCATGGGAATGGCGTACTAGACTGGGTAGGGACAGGGACAGGTTAGCTACTCTATGGACGGCGGCGGAATGAGGCAGGCTCTCAAAAGTACCACGCTGTTCCTCAGCCCTGAAGATTGGGGCTACTGTCTTTGCTACTTAAGGGTAATCACTCTCACTAGTTGTCTAAGCTATCTGTGCCACTAGGATCGGAGATTGTACCTGTAGCAGCAGGCGGGGTATTACGTGCAAGCCCCCTGTAACTATGTGCACAGTCACCCTCATTCACTATCAACCTTCCCCACCCCTTCTTCAACAACAAACTACATATAATCTCGCATCGATCTCTGGAGCCAACAACAGGGCCATAAGCGGAGGCGGCGATGGCAATGAGGGAAGGATCTGCGGCTACGAAGACGACGGTTTGCATACAGAAGGTGAAGAACGTGGTAGAAGAGGAAGTGGACGTGCAAGACAGACAATTGTGGTCCAGGAACGCCATCTCTAATGAAATGCATTAAGAGACCGATTCTCGATTACAAGATCAATAGCCTATCAATGGTTTGGAAACGATGGACGTCCTGTAATCCTTCGTATAGTTTACTAACGGTTTACTGAATTAGAGCTTCTGGCTTGCAGTCCAATCGACCACATCTTGTGCTGACGGCTCGTCATCAAAGATTGGAGTGGTGTACCTTGCGACTAGATTGGGACATGAAATGTCATAGAGCGGTCCTTAGTGACGAATCCAGATTCTGCTTGAGAATGGTCATTGGTCGCATGAGAGTCAGACATAGACATGGAGAACGTCGCCATGTGCAGTTTTCTGTTGAGCGGTGTGTTCACCACACAGTGGGTGTTGGTTGATATTATTTATACCAATATTACAGATGTATTATTTATGGAAGCAGGTCTCAGTTGGTATACATCCGAGGCAATATGAATGCCCACCAAAATGTTGATGAAGTGGTAGAAACTCACATGTTTCCATTTTATCAGGAGCGGAAAGACCCAATTTTCCCACAAGGATAATGTCCGTCCTCACATTGCAAGGCATTCTGTGGAGCTCTTAGAAGAGACTAACGTCAATATCTTGCCCTGGCCACCCAGATCTCCCGACCTTTCCCCCATCGAATATGTGTGCGACATGTTGGGACACAAACATGTTGGGACTCAAGCAATTAGCCCATCCTCCACAGACACTAGAAGCTCTTCAGCATAAACTACAGATTTCCAGGGATACAATACCGCAGGGAGAAATCTGATAGAATCCATGACCAGCGGGATAGAGGAATGTGAAACTAATAGGGATTGTCCATCCTCTTCTTCTACTACTTCTTGGAGATCTGTCGATCTGTTAATTCTGGAGCCGCCTCTGTATCTTTTCCTGAGAGGTAGGGGCCGCTATCTCTCCATCTTTTGGGTGGTCTCCCGGGAGGTCTTGAGCCGGGCGGGTTGTTTTCCAGGACCATTTTTGGAAGTCTGTTCTCGTCCATCCGTCTTACATCGTTGTACCACTGCCTCTTACGTCGTCTTCCCCATCTCACAATGTTTTGTATTTCGAATTGTTCTCTGATATCTGTGTTTCTTACTCTGCCTGTTCTTGCTTCCCCCACTATAGTTCTCAGTGTTTTCATTTCGGCCACCCTTACCATGTTTTTCGTCTTGTTAGTGTCTTCGCGGGCTTCTGTACAGTACGTCATGATCGGTCTGATACAAGTCTTGAAGATTATAATTTTGCTATCTTTGCGCATTTACGGGTTTTCCCAGACTATTTCTCGTAGGCATCCTGATAGTGCGGATGCTTTGTTAATCTGGCTCCTCAGGTCTTTAACTGGGTCGTGGGTGCTTGATATGCCTATGCCCAAGTATTTGAATTGCATCACCTGCTCTAAGGGATTGTCCTCCACCACTAGCTTACATCTGTGCGGATCTTTTGCGATTGTCATACATTTGGTTTTGTTGATAGAGATGTTCTTAATGAGTTGGCGGCTACTTGGAAGAACTGGAAGAGTTGTTTCTCCATTTGATGTCCATCCATTAATAATAAAAAATGCCTATATATTTTGTATAATTGCTTTGAAATTTTAATCAATTATCAAAACCGTTGACTAGTAAAACATTTCTGCCAAGTTTGGTCCAAAAATTCCTACCTCGCCTTGGTGTCGCATTTTTTATGTCACAGAGTATATTTCATTCGTTGGATTTTCTATTGAATTCTTCAACGGAAAATTGATACTAGACTAACTTGACTAGATTGATAAATGAACAAACAGCCAAGTAAGACCCCGCGAGTCAGGACTAGATAGATGGGAGTTGAAGAATAAAATCAGTCAGACAAGGTTTACTGGAGAAAATTAGATGAGAAAAGACGTGAATTAAGAGATAGGAATATAAAAAAAGACCAGTCAGACAAATCCAGACAGACAATATTAGCCTGGCAGAATTTATTGTTCTAGGACAAGTCTAAACAGACAAAAACTTAACAGAAAGGAATAGTGATACAAAATAATAACACTGTTCTAAACAATACACAACAGACAAACAATACACGTCAAGAGTATATAGATTAGGTAGTCAAGAAAAGTGATTAGAAAGAAAAATGTTTGCAAAAAATGATAAACAGAAAAAGGCAGACAAAATATATCATGATTTGTTTTTCATGTAGATTTATGTTTGGCTTTTTTTGAGGATATTGAATACATTTTTCTCTTAAAATATTCATTAGTAAGATATTCAGTACAAAAAAAGTTTTATTGAAAAAGTTTGTGAAAAAGAAAATTTACGAATTCGTTGTTAAAGCTTAGGGTAAGTAAACACCCTATTTATTCCAATAAAGGGAAATAATTCTGCCATGAAAAAAATTGCTCGCGAATACCGAAAATTCCGTCAATCACTAGAAACCCGCGCTCTTCCAGGTATTCGCTCCCGATTTTAATACAAAGTTATTATAAATTGATATCCGCGCAACAAACACCCTCGCAATAAAACATCTCTTAACTTATTGAAAAATAATGAAGGAAGCAAAAACTCACTCACAACTCGGCGATTTTTTCGTAACGCGAAAAGTTAATTATCTCCGTTAATTAATTTCGAAAATAAATTAAAAAATAATATTGGAATGAGAGTGAGAGAGGATATTTTTCTTGAATATTTTTTTAGCTTTTCTGCGTTTCGTCGGGGGGCTGGGAGGGTCGGCCGCCCCAAAGAACATACTAGGATTGTTAATTAACATTTTGATTTTGTTATCTCAGCGAGGGCAATTAAAAATTTCCGTGATATCACGTTCGCAGCGGAATAGCTGAACAATAAAAACGACAAATTAAATAAAACAAAAAAAAATATGTGTATACACAAGGCGGGGATGGGGTAGAAAAAGGGGTTTCTTCAAACGCGGGTAAATTAAAAGAATTTCAATCGCGGGGTGGGATTTTTTGGACTTTACGTCGGCGTCGCGTCGCTTTTAACTCATGCTCGGGTTTTTTTTCGTTTTATTTTTTTATTTTTAGGGTAGACGTTCTTCTCTTTCTGATTAAAACAGGAATAATTATCAAGCTTATTATTTGAATAACTCCAAATAAAAATCAAGTCAAACGGTTAATTATGTTTGCCCAGGACATCTTGCTCCGGCTCATTTTTTTTGTTTTGTTTTGTGTTTTACTTCAAACGTTATTTGTAATTAAAAAAAGGGAATTGTGCATGCAGAAAAATGAATTATTTAGAAAGCGCCTCGGCTTATTTATTCCTTTTTTAAAATTTTTCTTGAATATTTTCAGTGATGGCTGATAAATACATTTTCCGGGAAACGGGATATAATCTGTGACATATTCTTCATTTAGTTTGTGGAAGTTTCGAATTGAGAAAGTAGAGATATTTGTCAGAACATTTCAGTCTTTTGAAGTTCGACTGCGAGACAGTAATATATAAAGTTTATATCTGCCAAACTTATGAATGTACCGAACTAGTTGGAAGGAGGATGAAATCTATATCATATCTTTTCCAGTGGCGTGGACAACAATTATTCAACAAATATTTCAACCTAAAAAAACTTTGAAAATATAAACAAAATGTAATTTATTCTACCTTAACCTTTCACACCAACATATCCCCAAAAATATTTCCCTTAAACTTAAATTATACCACGATTTTTTATCCCAAAACCAAACATAAAATCAAACAAATATTTCACTCACACACAAAAACCATCCTAATTTTTGACATAAAACCAATTTTTAAACTAATACTTTTATTTTTAAATAATTATAAAAAAATTTCAATTGTTACGTCACTGTGGAGTTGTCCCCTACCCACAGAAATCCAACTTTCAGTTATTTGATGTGCGATTGTGTCTGTGTGTATGTATATATGTGTGTGTCTTTGGCGTCTCTCATCGCAGGGCTCGTTATTAATATGTGTTTGATAAGATCCGGGGAGCTTAAAGCTCATCTTATATTTTATACGCCATTATATTAAAGCCAGTCTTCTGCTCAAAACTTTTTGTTTGTCTCTGCGATGTGTGTAGAAGCAAAGAGGGAGAGTGATGCACTGATAAAGGAATTATTTAGAACCATTTTAAAATCATTTGTTCAACAGAGATTTTATTGTTTTTCGTTTAGATTCCCTCGTGAAAGGATTCTGATAAAGTTATCCTACATTGATCCAAATTGAATAAAGGATTCTATTCCTGCAGCGTTTATTGAAATTATCATGACTGATGAATTAGTTTTGGTACTTTGATTTTAATAAATTTAATTTTTGTATATTACATTTTGTGTAGACCAAGACTGTTTTAGATTATTATCTAGTTATTAATCAAGATTATTTAGATTAGTCGAAACTATTTGGAGCTATCAAAGAAACTGTGTAAGTGGAATGGAGCTGAGAAAGTATCTGAGAAGTAATAATAGTTTTAGAATAATCAAGTATCTAGTTTCCTTAAGTTAAATTGAAATCCCAGTCATTTCCAGAGGTAATTTTCAGCAACGGTACTAAGTCCTCCTAATACCGATACTTGTACGTCGCGGCGTCCTCCCATCCAACTACACACAGATATCTTATTATGTCCGGCAGATCGGTTCGTCCTTTATCAAGGATGGGGATTAGACTGGCCCGTGAACGAAGTGACCCTACAGGATCCAATAAGACACTAATCCTTCCTGGACCTGCTGAATATCCCGAGGTATTAGTGTACGAGACGGAGGCGGCGGCGTGAGCGGACGCCGCCGACCTCCAGAACCGAGATATATGGCGTGTAAGAGGTATATTAAGGTTCCAAAAGGGTTGATACAGGATCAGATTATGTAATTAATTGGTTATCGGTAGGGTTATTACACATGGATGAGTGTCTGGGAAGGATGGACTACACCAATGACCACGAACCGACACTAGTTTAAACACTAAATTTAATTTAATTAGTTTTCCATTCTCAGCTTCCACTTAGGTTTTAATGTGACTGGATTATTCCGATTTTGAAATTCTTCCAAGGATTACAAAAGAAAAACGCGAAGGAGAAATGCGATGGTTATGTGTCCAATTCATTAGTATTTTATACTTGCGTCGATATTTCACAATACTCAAGTTAATTAGTATTTCCCGACGATTTCGTTTTAATGGCGATCGCGATCGTAAAAAGCGTTGCTGCCTCCGCCGGTTTCGCGTCTCATTCGATCCGAACTCTTCGGCTGGTGCGGATTAAATCGCGGAAAGAGTGCAAACAAATTACCAAGGAAATTTGCAATCAATGATTCGGAAAGACGGAGCCCGACGCCGACATCCGCTTCTCGAATTAAACAGAAAATTTGCCCCCCGTTTGATCGGCGGCGACGCGACACCAGAATTAATGTTCCTTCAATATTGGACAAGTCCTGAATACTAAATTAACGACTTGTCTCTCTGCAGATGCAAAAAAGAAATATTAAATATAAATCTATATTGTAGTCTAGACAAGGGGTCACAATCTGATGGAACTGGGGTAGACATGAAGTCTAAATTTAAGATTAGATTTATAAAATTACATAATTTAAGGTAATAATGTACAAATTTCAATTAAAATTGTGAAAAATTGAAAAAAAATTGTGGAAAAACGGAATATAAATCACAAAATAAATCGTGTTATACTAAATAATTGAGATTTATTTGTTAATTTTAATTGTCAATTATCAAGGTACAATAAAACAGATTATGCAAAATGAAAACATTATATGCTTAGCTAGTTTCCATTATAGATATTCTAATTGTAAGCCTAGATAGTACATTATAAAATCTAAGTAGTTCAAGTCTTGGTAACTCAAGATTCAAATTAGATATCCGAATTGTTCTAGATTGCTCAAAGAAATCTGAAACAGAAAACCAGCAAGATTACGAATCAATGATTCAACAAATGTTGGGATGTTTCGAAAGACAGATTCTAAGATACATGTGTGGGACATGTTGGGTCAGTAGACTCAAGCAAATAGCCCATCCTAAAAAGACAGTAGAAGCTCTCCGGCATGAACTACAGATTGCCTGGGATGCAGTACCGCAGGGAGAAATCGATAACCTGGTGAAATCCATGCCATATTTAAAGGCGTACTGGAAAACGGAGAATGGAGACGGCGATACAACCATGAGGTGTACCACCTCACCACTTTAGGAACACCTGGATGTAGTTTGTAACATAAAAATTAAGATGGATAGGACATATCGAGCGAATGAAGGATTCAGAGCCAGCAAAACTTATTACACGGCAAAGACCCGTAGAGAAAAGGACACGGGGCAGCCCAAAAACAAGATTTCTGGACCAAGTGCAGGAGAATATAATAGCAATGAAGGTGACCGGATGGCAAACCAAGGCCCGGATAGATTGGAATGGAAAAAATTCTAGGAGGTCTAGACCCATTATGGGTTGTGCAGCCAAAGATAATGATGACGGTGATTCAACAAATGAACAAATATTCATATTTATTTACTTAATTCGTCCTTAATACCAGAACGCATCAGACAAGACAAAAACCCGATCTCCTTGTCATTGTCGCCTGAAGCTAGAATAAAGTCTGTGAGTTATTCTCCGTTTAAATGTTTCAAGTTTTAGACTATATAATCAAAAGTTTAAATAAGCAATAACAAATTTAATTCTAGATTGTTCAAAATGATTTCTTCCCTCACGTGGAAGTCACCTTGTCGCGGTGTGAGGGCTTAGTTTCGCAACTTACCGTTGGACGTCACGACGGGAACAACTCCGGTCGGGGCGTTCGGCGGAGGGCGAACAACCAAGAACTTCCAAACCCTTAATCCCACGGTGTCACGCGACCCATGCCAAAGGGACTGGTTGATGGCCAAGGGCAACCGACCATCGCTTACGGAGCCGCTCTGATACCTGGCGACCTCAGAGGGTATCCAGCCTTACCACTATCAAGCGGGTCTCTGATGTGGTGGACCTTTAGTTCCCTTGCGACTCGTGGTATTTATATGAATTCCAAAAGTAAAAATAATCCATGTGTACGGGACCTAACCGACACAGAGAACAAGGAAATCAGCTCGGATTCCCGGGAAGACGACCTTGACCTCACACTCGTAGACATGAGCAGTCCAGCCATGTCTACAGAGGCAGAGGTAGATGTTCTTGTAGGGACAGAGGAGGACTTGCCGCCCCCTGTCACAAAACAAGAATGACCAGCAGGCGCACCAAAATAGCCCAAGTGAACATCCATCATGCCAAAGCAGCTTCAGCTGTGATGGCTAGGATGTTCACCAAGCAGCACCTAGGGCTAGCACTGCTTCAAGAACCCTGGACCTACGGAGGTAAGATCAAAGGCCTTAGCAGCAGGGAATGTAAGTTGGTATGGCACAGCCGTGAGGTCTCCCCTAGAACCTGCATTATGGTAAGAAATGGCATAAATTACTTATGTCTTTCAGAATTTTTAACGCGGGATTTAGTACCGATTCAGGCCCTCATCAAGATCGAGGGTCTCCACCGCGAAGTAGTGATCGCATCAGCATACTTCCCTGGCGATGGTAACAGCATACCACCCATTGAAATACAAAATCTGGTGGAACACTGTATTAGGAGAAGGCTGCTACTCATCCTGGGATGTGACGCGAACGCACATAATGAGATGTGGGGCAGCACGGACACTTAATTGTGTACAACGTTGGGAACACACCAACATTTGTCACTAAAGTCAGAAATGAGGTACTGGATATTACGGTAGGTAGCGCTAACGTAAGTAAACTAATTAAAAAGTGCAGGGTTTCAAGTGAGCCCTCAATGTCAGATCATAGGATCCTAGAGTTTGAGCTGGAAGGAGCGAGTGAGGAAAACACCCCCATTCGAAACCCCAGACAAACTGTGTGGCCTATGTTTAGTTCCCAACTAAAAGAAAACCTAGAGCAGGCGACAGTGCGGGGTAGTATCAAACACTACACAGTGCTGGAGCCGGCTGTAGGAGAAATAAATGTAGCAATCACCACGGCATTTGAATCCAGCTGCCCGGTAAAAACCGCGAAGGAGCATAAGGACGAAAAATGGTGGAACAAAAATTTGTCTACATTAAGAGCAAAAGTACGTAGGCTTTTCAACAAAGTCAAGCGATACGGAAATTGGCTAGAATACTCTGAGGTGCTTACCACCCACAACAAAGAGATCAGAAGGACAAAAAGGGAAAACTTTAGGACCTTCTGTGAAAACATAGAATCCACGCCGGTGGCAGCTAGACTGCACAAAACACTAGCAAAGGATAGAGTGGAAATGACAACCACTCTCAAGAAACCGGATGGGACCTTCACGGAGGATGAAGAGCAAAGAGCTCTCCTCCTACTAGAAACCCATTTTCCGGGATGTAGAGGATACAGGGAGACCGAGGGTTTGATGCAACCACGGAAACCAAGTCGGGCCGACTGGAAGAGGGCAGCGTCCATCTGTACGGAAAACCGAATCAGATGGGCTGTCGGCACTTTCCAGCCTTTTAAGGCCCCAGGTGTGGACGGACTAGTTCCTGCCTTCCTACAAAAGGGAGAGAGAGAACTAATGCCGTATCTTCTAAATATCTTTAGAAGTAGCTTAGCGCTCGGATATATACCGGAGCTATGGAGAAGGGCTAAGGTGGTCTTTATACCGAATGTGGGGAAGAAAGACACCACTCAACCGAAGTCATTTAGACCCATTAGTCTAACATCTTTTATATTAAAGACAATGGAGAAGGTGATTGATAATTACCTTAGGACTATAGTGCTGGAAGGTACACCACTACACAGGAGTCAGCATGCTTACAGAGCAGGGAAATCCACAGAAACCGCCCTGTATCAGCTGACAAATGAAATAGAAGCAGCACTAGAGATAAAGGAAGTAGCGATATGTGCCTTCTTGGATATAGAGGGAGCTTTAGACAACACCTCACACGAGGCTGTCAGGGCGGCCCTCGAAAGAAGGAATATCGTCAGCACTATCTCAAAGTGGATGGGAGAAATGCTGAGAACTAGAACGGCGGAGACACAAGTGGGAAAAGACACCATTAAGATCTCCACAACTCGAGGGTGCCCACAGGGAGGTGTACTATCACCGCTAATGTGGAGCCTGGTAGTTGATGAACTACTGGTTAGGCTAAACGACCTAGACATTAAATGTCAAGGTTACGCCGATGACATAGTCATAATGGCCAGAGGAAAATTTGAGGGAACGCTCTGTGAAATTGTTCAGAGAGGCCTCAAAGTAACTAGTAGATGGTGTCAAACAGTGGGATTGAGACTCAACCCGAGCAAAACCACGGTGATACCATTTACTAGAAGAAGAAAACTAAACTGCCTACATCCCATACTCATAGATGGGAAGGCAGTAGAATACCAAGAGGAGATAAGGTATCTGGGTATCACACTAGATAGAAATAGAAATCTGGCAGGAAAAACGTGGGGTTGTAACCCCACTATCCTGCGATGGATGTACACCATGATAGTGAGACCTGCAATCACTTATGGGGCGGTTGCGTGGGGAAGTAGAATCAAGCTGGCCTCTATGAGGAAACAGCTTAAGAAGATTCAAAGACTGGCGTGTATCTGCATCACGGGGGCGATGGGGTCGTGTCCGACAGCAGCATTGGAGCTGCTGCTGCATCTGACTCCGCTGCACCTTGTGGTGGAGAGCGCCGCCAGATCGTAAGGTTCAGCAAGGAAGGAATGGGAAGAGGCAAAATAATCGGGAGCAGAGACCGAAACAGCCTCGCTGCCAAGATCACCTGGCTGGAAGTACCAAAAGACGAAATGGTATGCAAATACCACTTCGAGAAAAACTACACACAATGTGTCATAGCAATGTGTAGTAGTAAAGCCGATTGGAGCGACGAATCCTCAGCATACCACATAGAGCAAAATGCCATCAAGTGGTATACAGATGGTTCGAAGACAAAGGAAGGCACTGGTGCAGGAGTGTTTGGACCTCGTACCAGATACTCCGAATCCATGGGAACATCCCCAAGTATCTTCCAAGCAGAGGTACACGCAATCGAAAGATGTGCACAGTTTAACCTCGACAGGAATTACCGCAAAAAACGAATTGCTATCCTGTCAGATAGCCAAGCAGCCATCAAGGCCATTAGCTCATACACCATCAGATCCAAACTGGTATGGGACTGTGTGGGGAAGCTGAACAAGCTTGGCAGGGATAATAAAGTAACGCTATACTGAGTACCAGGACACACTGGTATAGACGGAAACTAAGAAGCCGATCACCTAGCAAACAAGGGATCCAGTAGCCCCTTTATGGGTCCGGAAGCCTTTTGCGGTATGAGCGTGAACACCATCCGCAAAAGTTTAGATGAAGAAATAAGAGGAAAATGGATGAAAACCTGGGAAGAACTTCCAGGGCTAAGGCAATCCAAAGTGATGCTGGGATCTTTTAACCAGAAGAGAACTAAAGCTTGCCTGAAACTAAGCAGGAACAAGCTCAGAATTCTGACAGGAGCCCTGGCGGGACACTGCAGACTTAGGAAACATCTCAAGGCCCTAGGCCTAGAGGAGGATGATGGATGCAGATCCTGTGGCTCAGCAGAGGAAACCCCCATACATCTGTTCAAAGACTGCGGAGCATTACTCCGCAAGAGACAGATGTACCTTGGGGCTATACAATCTACAATCTACAAATGATTTCTTACGATTCAATCTGAATTTCTCAAATTTTAAAATATATAATTCATAATTAAGAATATAGGATCTAGATCAGGGATGGCGAAAAAAACCTAACCTAACCTATGACCCGCGGGTCAGACACTGACCCACACAGGCTTTTTTAGTGACCCAGGCATTGATTTTAAAACTTTTAGAAATGTCCAATGACGCAACACTTCTATTATTTTCTTATCAAAGTTTCTAAACCACAAAAGTATGAATATTAAATATATCAATAAGAAATTTCTTCTCAAATTATTATATTTTAAATATGTTTTTAGTTATTACCCTTACATTAGAAGTTAAAAAAAGAAAATGAAATGATACTTATCAAACAGAATGGTTTGATAAATATTGTGTGATTGAAGAGAATAAAAAGACTGTGCGTAATTTGTTACGAAAAAGTTACTTCGTGTATGTAAAAAGAAAAGACATTTTGAAAAGTTGCATCCTAATCTCGGCTTTTCCACAGAAGAAGAAAGAAAAACATATTTTTCATTAAAGAAAGAAGGTCATTCATTGTGTGTTTTAAAAGCATTTTTTGATTCTAAAATAGTAGTTTATGATACAAGTGCGTGAAGAAAGACTTATTGCGATTAAAAAAACTCAAAATCATGCATAAAAGCTTTTCACACACATTTATAATACATTATCTACCAGGCATGTTCAAATCCTGTTGCATCTACAAAAAAAAAAATTCTTTCTTACCGATAATTTTGAAAAATTGTAATTTTGAGACACAATAAGGTTAGGTTAGATTATTATAATCAAGTCTTTGTCTTGAAAATCTGGAAATAAAGTAGCACTCTAAAAACTCTTATTTTAGGAAGTCTCTCTCTGAAAGATGTTTCTCGTGGCGAGCAATGCAATAGACAACTTGAAAACTAGCAGCTGTAATTGTAGTTTATCTTTGGCAAAACAAAATAAACACATTAATAAGAAAATTTTTGTATGTGAAGGATGCCATTATTATAATAGTTTGTAAATTTTGTAAAAGTATCCAAATAGTGCGTAAAAGTCCAATGTACATCAAATGGAGTCTCTTTATTAAACGATTTCTGTTTTAAAACTTTTTAAGAACTCGAGGGAACTAGGGGAACTCGAAGTTGAAATAAACAACAGACTACAAGCAGCAAGAAGACCCTTCCAAACGATCCAGAAGATAATATTAAACAACAGGAAGATATCGAGAAAAACAAAACTAATAATATACAAAGTAGTATTAATTCCAACACTGCTATATGGATACGAAACATGGACGCTAAATAGGAGACAAAAAAGCAAGATACAGACATTAGAGATGAAGTATCTAAGAAAAGTATATTGAGTAACCAGAAAAGACAGAGTCAGAAACGTGGACAAGAGAACTAGAAATAAGAGTACTAAACAAAGTAAGAGAAGACAGAAAGCTGTAATGGCTTGGACATCTACACAGAAGAGAAGATACCAACCAAACAAAAATAATATGGCAAACAAAAATAACGGGGAAAAGGAAAATGGGAAGACCAAAAAAAGAATGGGACAAATATGTCGAAAACATTATGGAAAGAAGAGGAATCTCAAACGCACAAATGAAGGAAAACACAAGAATTAAAAAGAGCTGGACCAAATTAATAAAAGAAAACACATGAAATAGACCAACAACAGCATTCTACATCCGAAAGGGTAGAAGAATTTCGATTAAAATAATAATAATAACTTTTTAAGGAGAACGTTCAGCACCTCCGTCGCAAAAATATCTTACTAGTGAAAAGATGCAGTGACGGGAACACTTTTTGGTCGTTGCCGATGAAATCTAGGCTCACCTAGATTTTATCTAAATTAGGTTATGGTTAGGTTAAGATATATTAGAGCCAGATAATTCCAGACTGAGAGGCCGAGACTTGATTTCTTGATTCAAAAAAGAAAAAAAAAATCAATTTTAATACACGTCAGTTATTTTCACTACGTATATGTTTTTTGTTTAGTGGAGTGAGTTTTTGCCATAGTAACAACTAACAGAAATCGTTTAATAATGAAACTCCATTTGATTTACATTGGACTTTTACGCCCGATTTGGATACTTTTACAAACAATTATAATAATGGCATCCTTCACATACAGTAATTTACTGATTAATGTGTTTATTTTGATTTGCCAAAGATAAACTACAGTTACAGCTGCTAGTTTTCAAGTTGTCCATTGCATTGCTCACCACGAGAAACATCTTTCTGAAAGAGACTTCGTTAAATAACCGTTTTCAGAGTGCTACTTTATTTCCAGATTTTCAAGACAAAGACTTGATTAAGAAAGGTATAAGAATTGAAATATGAAAAACCGATGCGCTAAAGGAGTGGAGAAGGACCAGCGGTTTTATAGAAATTTAGAGAAGATACAGATAAAGATGCAGAGAAAAGAAGAAACAGAAGCGAGAAGAAGAAAATAGAGAAATAAAAGCAATCAAATCAGATAGAGAGGTGTGGAATTACTTAAACAGGGAGAGAAAGAAAAAAGAGTAAAAGAGAACTGTGAGCGAGTGGGATGAGAGAGTGGGAAGGACATTTAATGAGACTCCTTCAAGGGAGAAAGGAAGACGAGGAAACAGAAACAGCAATGGGGAAGGCGTGGGCAGCTCCATAGGGTACAGAAATCACATTATAAGAGGTAGACAGGCAGGCGAAGAAGCTAAAAAAGAAAAAGGCACCGGGGAGAAATGGAATGCAGAACAAAATGTGGATGTATGGGACGTGATAAGGGAGTGCTAGAGAGGCTGTTGGAGCTAATGAATGGGGTATGGAGAGGGGAGGGATTCCCGGCAGACTGGGGAGAAGGTAATATGCCCGATTTACAAAAAAGGAGAGAAAACCAACGTATAAAACTACCGGGGAATAACTCTGCTCAACACAGGGTACAAGTTGTATGCTGCAATTTTGAATGATTTGAGAACGATATATGTGTGCAGCTATGGAAAGAATGTTTAAGAGGGAGCAAGCGGGAAGGTGTGTGATAGGTAGAAAGAATGGAGTCTGGCGTTCGTGGATGATGTGGTAGTGGTGGCAAAGAGGGATTTGGAGATGAAATAAATGGTCTAAAGCCTAGGGAGGTAGGAAACTTGAATTTTGTAAAAGCCTTTAAAATTGAGAACAACAAAGTAGTCTTTCACCTCCTTCCTCTTTTCCAAATGATGCCACGGATATATGGTGACCCACGAATTAGTACGAAAAATATAATGATCAAAATTTGACCCACTGCTCAAAAAGGTTCGCCATCCCTGATCTAGATACTTCAAGCAACTCAAAATAGAGGCTACATATTTGAAAGTCTATCTTCTTCTGGTAAGTCAAGGAAAGAAATTTCAAAATTAAGCTTAGATTATTTTCAAGTTAGATAATTCAAAATTGAGACCTGAAATTGCAAAGCTGAATCTAAATAGTTTAATAGTTCAAGGCTTGACAACTATTCAGGATAGATATTTCAAAGTCTATATTATCCTACATTGATCAAGTTATTTCAAGTTAAACAATAGATAATTAATAAATGTGTGCAGCAATTATAGAATTTATTCTAGATTTAATACTCGTCCTAGAAACCTTGACCAACGCCTCCAAGGTTAAATTTATAGGAGAGATCTCAGAAAACTTCTAAACAAAAACTGGAGTGAGATAAGGAGATGGACTTTTCCTACTTCTCTTCAACTGTGTCCTTGAAAAGGTTATGAAAGAATGGCGCAAGGAAGTGATCAACTTGGGTGTTCAGAGTGGTATCTACCTGGGGCGTAAGAACGATGGACTGGTTGTAGATTGCCTGGGCTTTGCAGATGATATGGCACTGATTGCTGATTTTCTTGAGATGGCAACAATGCAGGTAAATTGCCTCAGAAAACACGCTGCCAAAGTGGGTCTTGAAGTGTCGCTGAAGAAAATATAATTTTTCACCTACATCAGAGAAGCGAACAGAGAGATGTTACTAGAGCAGTGAAACATCAAGAGGACTAAGAAAATTAACTACCTCGGCGAGTGGATTAAACCCAACTTATCAGAAAGAGCATCATTATCCATGAGAGTCAACAAGTTAGAACTAGCCTATCGACTGACTAAGAACACCTACAACAAGAAATGCCTGTCATGCAACCTGAAACTTAAGCACTACACATCAGTCTTACGACCAGAAGCCCTGTATGCCATAGAATGTCTTTCCGAACCAAATAGGTCTGGTAGAGAAATTGGAAATCAGAGAGAGGTTTTTTCCTCAGGAAGATCCAAGGCCCAAGATCCAAGACGACATAACTCTGAGCTCTACAAACATCTTGAGAGGCTCTCTGATTGTGCAAGGAAAAGAAGGGTACCTTTCAATGGCCACGTTGCAAGATTGCCTCCAAACCGACTGACCAACCGTCTGTTCACCTGGAAAAACAAGAAGGTTCGTACCACTTGGCTGACAGAAACATGTCGCTACCATGCCATTATTTTTGTTTTGTAGCTTTGCTTTATATGTTCTAGATAAAATACTCGTCTGTTTGAAATACGTGTGAGCTAGGCCCTAGATGAATTGCAATAATAAATATGCATTAAATTAATAAATGTACGAGATAAACGAGACTATTGTTAATATTTGAGAGTCAATTAAAGATTTCCACAGAACATTAAATAATTGAGAAATAATCTACAACAGAGATTTGTGTGTGTGTGAAGATTGATATTGGGAAATAAATCGATGTCTTAATATAGTAAATGGTTTTAGTGGCAGACATTGTATAAATTGTGAGTAGAGCGAAGAAGGCGGAGAAAAAAAGTTAATTACATTATTGTCTCCTGATTTTGAAAGTAACAAAGTGGAACCAATAAAGTGGATTCCAGCACGCGCGTTATAAAGCGCCGGTGAATGGGAATCAATTAATTACTTCGTCAAAGCCTCCGAAAGTAATAAAAGGTGGTTAAATGGTGCGTAAGAATCTTGGCTTCGTCGCCCCGCGTCCCCCGTCCCGCTCCACCCGCGCCTTCATCAATTATTCATTGTATTGATTCTGTACAACAAGATGTTCGCAATTAATTGTCTAACTAACGACATACACGTCTCGTCCCAAAACAAGACAACTGACTAGATTGAATTCACAAACCTCCCCTGCTTGAATCAATTAAGGAAATTTTATCAAAAAACCACAATCTATACATTCAACTTTTTTCTATAGTTTTCTTTGCGGACATGTGTTTGTTTCTTTGAACTCGCGGTTTATTAACGCGGAAAATAATCGGAACCGTTTAAAATTATCATTCAATTAGGGCGGGCAGCGATGCCGATACTTGATAGCGTTTTAATTAAAATCGCAGCCGGAGAAACCCGAAAAAAAAATTATGTATTAAGGCAAGACGACGCTGTAATAATTTAACGTCTCATCCCCGTTGCGCGTTGATTCGGTCGGTAAACCAAAAACAGATCGCGAGCTAGAGCACTCCGGGTCCGCTGTTTAATGCCGTTCCGGGCCATTTGCTAGTTTGTTGCTTCATTTCCCTTTTTCTTTAAGGGGAAGAAACCCAGCTCCCTTTCCAGCCCTTAAATTTCTTATAAAGTGAAATCGAACCAGAAGCTCGAGATTAAAACACAATTCATTAAACATCCAATATTTTAACAAAAAAAGCTTTATTCTAACCAAAAAAATAATTTCACAAGCCAAATTCGCACTATTTTACAAAATACGTTTTTGCACCAATTGAGATGAAATAAATATTATATTAACTATCCATCGAACAATTTTAGTATGTAAGGGTTTATGGTTTAGATTACAGGTCAATTGGTTAACCCTCTAACCTCCGGTCAAATATTGACCTCCGGCACGTTCTCCGTCCTCCACTGCACGTCTCGTGCGGCGCTCAGTCAACACGAATTCATCACACAATTAACATTCATTTCATTACGTCCCATTGATTTATCGCGTTTCGTTATGGGCATCTGTCTTCGGCGCACAATTACGTTTGCAATCGTGAATCGCTACAAAATTTATATTCCACACAAACTTTTATATCGCGTTGCTAGATTGCTTTTATTGATGAAACCATCTATATTTATGCTGAATCTTAATTGTCTTTATCTGCATTTACATTAAAACTAAATAACCAAATCAGATATATCTGTGTATAAATGAAAGACTATTCTTATTTAGTCGAGCTCAATCTATAATTATTTCAAATGTATTATATAGTCTAATCTTTGTTGAGTGTTATTGTGCATTCTCCAACCTTATAAATTTCAATTACTTGCATTGATATTAGTAATCTTTTTCTTGTCTTGTCTTTTCATCAATATCATTTTTCAATTTCGTTCCAGTGTTAATATCTAGTAGCAAGTCTCAACAGATTAGACTCTGTTTAATCTGTCTAATGTAAATTTAATCTATGTCACAACTATTTCGTCTATTCGTCATTACTGAGCATTACTTGCCCGTCTCGTATGTCTCTTGACTCTCGTATGTCTCTGTACTCTTGACCCAGGAGTTTTTCCTCGATTTTCATTGATTTACCTGCCCTTGTCTGTTCTGTCTTATTAGTCTAAACGCGCTAGCCTAGTATGCCTGTTAAGTCCTGTGTTAATCTTGTCGCTCTAGACCGTATATTGGTTTTATTGTAACATTCAGGCAATACTCTAGACAATATTGTACATATGGTCTTTCTAGACAAATTTTGTCCGTCAACACCAAATATTGTGTATCTAGACTAAAGTGACATTTTCATTGAGACAAAGCGGGACAAATGGGATGAAATGGAAATTATAATTTAGTTTTGAAAGTAGACCAATAATTCAAAAAATATATTTTATCTACTCACACTAAAATGAACCCATTAATAAATACATTATTTTATGTGAAGGATGTCATTATTATAATCGCGTGTAAAAAAGTATCAAAATCGTGCGTAAAAGTCCAATGCAAATAAAATTGAGTTTCATTATTAAACAATTTCTATTTGTTGTGACCATTGGAATAACTTCACTAGACAAAAAACAAAAAAGTAGTGAAAATAAATTTTCTGGCGTTTATTAGAACTTTTCTTCTTTCGAATTAAGAATTTTAGGCATCTCAGTGTGGATTTATTTGGTTCTAATATAACTTAACCTAACTATAACCTATTCTAGATCAAATCTAGGTTAACCTAGATTACATCGACAACGACCAAATAGTGTTCCCGTCACTGTGCGTTTTTACTAGTTATTTTTTACATTTTTTTTGCACGGAGGCTCTAAACGTTCTAACCTAATTGTGTCAGTGATTTGATGCACTCATGCACAAAAGCCCTTCTTCACACACTTGTATCATAAACCACTATTATTGTATACATTCATATACTTGTCCAAATAAATATACAAAAATGTATTTATTATTAATTGTTGGTAACTATAAAAATATTTATAAAAAAACAATAATTTGAACATTATGATATTTAATTAATTTAATTTTTTTATTTAAAAAAAATGATTTTCTTTCACGGTCAAATTTTTGATACGAGTGAATACTCGGATCATTTATTAAAATGTCGTGAAATTTCTCACATCAATTGGTCAAATTATTTTTTACGCCTCATATAGACTTTAAAGTATAATGTTCAACTGCGCTTTTTCAGTTGTCCACATTTTAATGATACTGGAAAAAACTCTTTACGTTACTTCATTTGTTCCAGGTAGGGAGAGCGCGTATTCTAGAATTTTCAAAATATTTTGATAAGAAATATTATTCTGTTTAATACAATGTAATCATTATTTGACAAGCGATGTTGTACGACGTCGCGTAACTGAGTGTCGCGCATATGGGAATCGACCTTTAATGTCACCCAATGAAAATTTCAGGTGCCATTAAACGACCGGATTTTCTGAAAAAAGTTAGGAATTTTTATAATAACTGCTTGGAATAGCTCTACGAACATATTGAGCTGCTTTCTGACTGTGCAAGGAAAAGAAGGGTAGCTTTCTATGGCCACGTTGCAAGACTCCAAACCGACTAACCAACCGTCTGTTCACCTTCTGGCAAAACAAGAAGGTTCGTACCACTTGCTTGACAGAAACCGAGAAGGATATTAAAGAACTGGGATTAACAGATCTCCAAAACAGACAGTCTGTGAGACGAACCCTGAAGGAAGTCCGTGGATTTCAGGAAAAACCGAGAAGGAAAGGTACCCCCTGGAGAGAAGAGAGAAATAGTAACACCGGCAGAAGATGCGACAATACTGAGCAAAGATCAAAGCCCAACAGTTGAACAAGCGTGGTCCAAAATAGGCCCATTCGTAACTAGAAGAAGAAGAACTGCTTGGAATATCTTAAAGAATGGACAGTTCAATTGGAGGATATTAAAAAATTCATTGGTTGACATTAAAAATGGAGATTTTATAGGAATATGTGGAAAAATTCTATATTATATATTACAGTACCTTTAAAATAAGAAATGCCAATGTTTTCTAAAAAGCGGGACATCTATATATCTAACACTAAAAATCGGCGGGACGCAGGACTTTCCTCCAAAAAGCGGGACTGACCCGCCAAAATCGGAACGTGTGGTCACTTCAATCTAGACTTGTCTATTTCAACTTAACTATTTAAACTTTTCTGTCTAGCCCTGTCAAGTATGTCTAGCCTCATCTAACTAATCTTGCCTATCCCATGTGGCCGTCTAAACTTATATGCATAGTAGTGTCTGTCTAGTCCTGTCCGTATTATCTTGACTGTCTAGCCTTCTCCGTCTAGTCTTGTCTGTCTAGTCTTGTCTGCCTAGTTTTGTCTGTATAGTCTTGTCTGTCTAGTCTTGTCTATCTAGACTTGTCCGCCTAGTCTTGTATGTCTAGTCTTGTCTGTCTCGTCTTGTCTGTCTAGTCTTGTCTGTCTAGTCTAGTCTGTCTAGTCTTGTCTGTGTAGTCTTGTCTGTCTAGTCTTGTCTGTCTAGTTTTTCTATCTAGTCTTGTTTGTCTAGTCTGGTCTGTCTAGTCTTGTCTGTCTAGTCTTGTCTGTCTAGTCTTGCCTGTCCAGTCTTGTCTGTCAAGTCTTGTCTGGCTAGTATTGTTTGTCTAGTCTTGTCTGTCTAATCGTGTCTGTCTAATCTTGCCTATCTAGTCTCCTCTGTTTAGTCTTGCTGTCTACTATTGTCTGTCTAGTCCTGTATGTATAGTCTTTTTTGTCTGGTGTTATCTGTCTAGTTCTAACTATCCAATGTTGTCTGTCTTGTATTTGTTGTTCCGCCTTTGTATTTTTGAATTTAGTTTTGTCTCTCTAACTCCGTAGGCCTCTCTGTCTAGTCTTGTCCGTCTAGTACTGTCTGCCTAGTCTTGTCTGTCGAGTCCTGTTTATTTAGTCTTGTCTGAAAAGTCTTGTCTCTTCAGCCCTATTTGTCTAGTAATAATAATAATAAAAGCTTTATTCACCTGGCCACAATAATGGATAGACCACGCTGTGGATGTGATGGTTTCTTGTACATATTTTAAATATTATAAGGCAATAAACGCAGTAATAAAATAAATACGAGAAAGAAAAACATTAAGATAATAATACAACAACTATAAAAATGAAATAAATAAATTTCAATAGAATACGTTGAACACCAAAAAGAAGTTTGCTACATTTTAGTTTACAAACAATACACGTTACTAGTCCTGTCTGTCTAGTGTTGTCCGTGCAGGGTTAGGTTTTCTGTCTTAGTATTGACAGTCTTGTCTTGTTTTTTTTTGTCTAACTAGTCTTGTCTGTCTAGTCCTGTCTGTCGAGTCTTGTCTGTCTAGTCTTGTCTGTGTAGTCTTGTTTGTCTAGCCTTGCCTGTCCAGTCTTGTGAGCCTAGTCTTGTCTGTCTAGTCTTGTCTGTTTAGTTTTGTCTATCTAGTTTTGCCTGTCCAGTCTTGTCTGCCCGGTCTTGTCTGTCTAGTCTTGTCTATCTAGTCTTGTCTGTTTAGTCTTGTCTGTATAGTCTTGTCTGTCTAGTCTTGCTTGTCTAGTCTTGCTTGCCCAGTCTTGTTTGCCTAGTCTTGTCTGCCTAGTCTGGTCTGTCAACTCTTGCCTGTCTAGTCTTGTATGTCTAGTCTTGTCTGTCTAGTCTTGTCTGTCTAGTCTTGTCTGTCTAGTCTTGTCTATCTAGTCTTGTCTGTGTAGTCTTGTCTGCCTAGTCTTGCCTGTCCAATCTTGTCTGCCTAGTCTTGTCCGTCTAGTCTTGTCTGTCTAGTTTTGTCTGTCTCGTCTTGTCTGTCTTGCTTTGTCTATCTAGTTTTGTCTTTCCAGTCATCTCTGTAAAATCTTGTCTCTCTAATCTTGTCTGCTACCTTGTCTTTTCTGTCTAGTCTTGTCTATCTAGTCATGTATGTGTAGAATTGTCTGTCTTGTCTAGTCTTGTCTGACTAGTCTTGTCTGCCAAGTCGTGTATGTGTAGTCTTGTCTGTCTTGTCTAGTTTTTTCTGTTTTAGTCTTGTCTGTCTAGTCTTGTCTGTGTAGTCTTGTCTGTCTAGTCTTGTCTGTCTAGAATCGCTGCTTTTTTGTTCTAGAGATAGAATCGCTAGTCTTGTTTGTGGATTGATGAATTTGTAATATATCCCTTGTAGTCATATCTATCTAAACTTAAATTTATAGCTCTTTCTTATATCTTTTCATTACATCCACAAATATAATGTTATCATATTCCATGTATCGAAAACCGATCATTTATTGATCACTGACAACCAAACGTCAAATGTCAGCAAATACATCAGAAGACAATAATCGGTGATTTAGAACTCTCAAAGAACGTCAAATGTCAGCAAATACATCAGAAGACAATAACTGGTGATTTTGAACTCTCTCTGTACCTTCGAAAAGATATATATGTATTACAAAATTAACCATACAACCGAAACTAGGAATTTTTAAGTCACCAGTCTTATCTGTCTGGTCTTGTATTGTCTTTTCGGTTTGTCATATTGGTCCAGTCACTTACATGTGAATATTGTGTATAATATTATTATAAAACACGCTGCAACTCACGAGCAGAGACTCCATCCATTACCTTGTTGCGGCAGTCCATCTACTAAAAAACACCGTGTCTCAAGAAGACTCAAAAAAATAAACCCTTTGAGGTAGTGTAATGAATAGTGCCAAAGTTACAAACTAAGAACACATGAACGAAATTTTTTACTTTTTTGCCTTTAAGATGACATCACTGGACAACATCTTACTTGTATTTTTTCTAGTAATTTAGATTTAAAGTAAAACTAGAATTGGTAAAACCATACTACATTATAGATCAGGGGTCACCAAATGGCGGATCGCGGTCCGGATCCGGACCGCCTACCTATTTTGGGCGAACCTTAAGTAAACAGTAACTTGTATTACTGAATACGTAACTTAATAAAATGTATCCCGCGCTTTGTCTTTGCTGCCGTTTATTCGACAACGGGCGAGCGAAATAACGTGCGAGAAATAGACGCAGTTCGCGGATCCGCATTTTAGAACATTTGAAGACATTTGTTTTTAAAGGCCGGTTCACACGCTACGTTTTGCACAACATTTTGTCTGCACAGTTCAACACGTTGCAGATAAAACGTTGCTTGTAGATAGGAAAATTGCGCAGTTTTGGTGCGAAGATGGTACAGTTGCAGCGATAACTGAGCTAGCGAGCATAGATATCCATAAACTGTGCAGACAAGTCGGCTCATGTAGACGGTAGCTCCGTTTTCCGATTCATCTTGTTCAAAAATGATCAGACTAGTACCTCGTCAATAACGATTTCACTAAAACTGTGCGAAATATGCTGATATATTTCCACCGTGTACACGCTCTAAAAATTGCAAAGTCTTCATTCCGTCCTAAGACTACGCAAACAAAAGGTTGTGCAAAACGTAGCGTCTGGACCGGCCTTAACAGTGATCTGATTTCAGCAAATGCCTACCTAACTTTTCTATGCAAAAAATAAAATGAACCTTCCATTGCTTTCTTAACGGATATTTTAAAAAATATTAATGACTTGTACCTTAAACTTCAACGCAAAGGAAAGCTTATATGGGAGCTTATACTTATGTCAGAAGTAAAAAGCTTTTCGCGAAAACTCGATCTTTTCTATAATGACCTTGGTAATGAAAGCCTGCACTTCCCTAATTTAAATAAATTAATCAGCAGTGACAACGAAATTGACGTTGGTCATTACAAGACATTCATTGTGGATCTTAAATTAGGATTTGAAAAAAGATTCGCAGATTTCAAGAAAATTGAGAATGTAGTGGGAATCCTCAGCAATATTTACTCTCTGCATTCTGATGGTGAATGGAACAACGAAGCCGCAAATGTACACGGGAGTAATAAAGCTACTCTGCAGATGGAAATGATCAATTTCCAAGAAAACACAGTATTGAAACACAAAAATACAGATTTTGTGAATTTTGTAAAGAGTTCTCGATAAAATTTGTGCGTGGTAATAAATACCCAGAACTAAAACAAAGATGAACTTCATTAAAAATAAATGTCGATCTCGACTTCCTGATGAACAACTCTAGGATTTAATGGCTTTTACCAACTTTACTACGAACTTCAGACACATAGATCAAGGCAAAGAATGTCATTTTTCAAATTGATAACTAAAAAAATTCCTTCTTACTTTTGTACATTAAATTTGTTTTTTAATGAACTCAAGTAGAAACAGACCGCGATGGTAATTTTATTTTAAAAACCTGACCCCTGAAGGAACTAATTGATGATCCCTGTTATAGATAATCATATAAACTCAATAAATTCGGAACACTGCCTGAATATATAAATATATTCGACCTTTCCGGGGCTCTATAATACTAATGAGTTTTTTTAGAACTACCAAAAACAAATCGCATGTGAAATTTGTCAGTTATCTTATAGCCTTCAGTCCACCTTCGTAGCACTCCTTCTTTTTAAGATCATTTCTTTCCGATACCTTAAGTGGATAGCCATCTGTAGATGGAGATACCTTAAGTGGATAGCCATCTGTAGTGGATAGCTCATCAGTACAGCTTTGCTTTTATCAACAACAATTTGTAAACCACTTACTTGAAACCCATGTGTATGATTAGGGTTAGATATTTTTAAATTGACACTTCGTGAGAGAGACTTATCTACTTAGCAGGTTAATGATTTAAATGATAATTTAGAATTGGTAAAACCATACTACATTCTAGATTACTATATAAACTTAATAAAGTTGGAAAACAGCCTGAATATATAAATATAGTCAACCTTTCCATAGCTCTATAACAAATTTCACATGAGATTTGTTTTTGGTAGTCCTTAAAATACTGATTAGTATTATAGAGCTCCGGAAAGGTTGAATATATTTATATATTCAGGCTGTGTTCCGACTTTATTTAGTTTATAAAGTAAAATTATTTATTAGTCTAGATCAGTGGTCGCAAAAGTGGTCGATACCGACCCCAGGGGGTCGATAAGAGTTCTCCAGGTTTCGATTAACCCATTATTAACCACTGTACTCATATGGGTACAGCGAAATTACAATTTTTTTGGTGACATGTAACGTCCAGTAGCTTAAGTTCAGTGTTCCGCAAAGGTTCATAATACTTTATTGTATCGAGTTTTTGGAAAGGTTTCAACTTTTTTTTCATGGATTTCACATTACAACAACAATACTTTGCACGTGCATCTGTATTTTCGAGGTTACATGAGGTAAGTGAAAAGTATTTTCAATAGTGACCATAGTTCATTGAGACAAATTATTGTTTGCATGGTATATGTTTTGTTAGATGTGTAGAAACAATATGTGCTTAGCAGATAATCGTTACATTATTGTGTAATCTTTATATATTGATATAAATTTGTCTGTACTCATTCGAGTACAACGGGCAATGGCATGGTATGAAAGCCGATATCTGGGTATCATTTTTCCGTTGTCTGAATTATTGATAAATAAATCTAATAAAAGGCAGAAAATTGCAGAACCCAAATGTACTCGTAGACCCGTAGACATGAGTATAAATGGTACCAAAGGAACGGACGTTCGCTTGGAAAATGTGCGACAGGAACTGTTAGGGCTGAATGCGGTACAGATTTTTGAGAAGTTATTTGACGAGGAATTTGTCATATTGTCACTCAAACGAATTTTTACGATGCAACAGACACTAACAACCATCATTTCCATATTACGTACGGAGAAATAAATATTTTTATCGGATGTTCACTGGTTATCACAGACTACACCGTGAACGTCTTTATTGGAGTTTAGATGAGGATATGGGCATCCCATTTGTGTCAAATGCACTTAGTCGAAATAGATTCACTGAAATCAAAAATTATATACATTTAGCTGACCACTCGCATTTTGACAAAAATGTATAAAGTTCGGCCATACATGAATTTGATAAATACAAAATTTCAGCAGCGGGGCATTTTTCACGAACACTTATCAACCGATGAGGCCATGGTGAAATACTTCGACCATCATTCTGCGAAGAAATTTATCCGGGGCAAGCCTGTACGCTACAAAGCTACGGCTACAAAGATTGGATGATATATAGTTCTACTGTCTACTGCTATGCATTTGCCAATGCCATAGGAGGGCCAGGTGGAGGTGCGAAAAATGTATTGACGCTTTGCTCCGAGAAGAGGGCTGTTTTAGAATGTTTAATACTCAAAATAGAATAAATGAATGATATTCTATAATATTATGTTTTTATTTATTACTATAAATTACCAACTCAGAAATAAACTCTTTTTTAAAGTTATTTCTGATTTTATCCTGTAAGAGCCCAACGTACTCGTTTGAGTACACCATTTTTTTGCAAAATGAAAGAAAATAATTTTGAAATTTCTATTTGAATAATCTTTTAAATACATATCAATGCTATTTTCACTTGTGTTTCATCTCTGACTTTTCTACCAAGGCGGTGAGCATTAATGGGTTAATACCCGGGGGTCGAAAGGGGGTCGATTAAAACCAAAGAGGATCAATTGAAGGCCTCAATGCAATAAGTGGACAAGTCCAGTTATGCAAATTTTGAGGAGAGAGGAAAAACGTTTTACTGGCGTATATGTTTGGAAAAATTAATTTTTCTGCTTCCATTATGTTCATTTGTTGTCCCAAGGTTTTATAGTCGTGTTATATATTTGTTTATAATATATTGAAATAACAAAAATACGGATTATATATTGCACATGTCCACTTTTTACAAAGTATTGAGAAAATATTAAGTAATGTTGATAATAAGATAAGACCCATTATTTTGAATATGTTTATTTCTAATAGACTCTAATACAATTTCTAGTACACTCATAAGTATTGTTTCTTCAACTACACTAAATTTAACATATGAATACTATTAGTAAGTAATACTAAGCTATTAATCAGATTCATACTCAGAACTTGACGTGTTCTTATTTTCATCTTCAAAATGTTTGTGGTAATCAGCGATCTTGTCGTAATACCACATATCAACAGCTGGTACATAATTGTTTGCAAGTCTCATTACGTGTTCATACTTTTTTAGTAGCCGAGGACCATTGTACAGAACCTGCTCAGCACTTGGCAAAGAAATAGGTTCAGCTATCTTTTTTTGCAATGAAAATTTTTGAAATATTTTCATAAAAACTGATTCGCTGCATGAAAATATTGGCATATCATTCTGATGGTATTTAAAAATTTTGTGCTTGGATATTGTGAATTTATTTTGTTTGGTGCTTTAAAAAGAGTAGTGTTCTTTAAAATTTAGAAACATTTTTGATCTACTTTAATAACTTCAAATTTTTTTCCGGAATTGCGAATTATTTGGATATACTCCTCAGGCAAATACATTTTGTCGTGTTTCCTCTTCAAACGTTCAATCGCTCCAAAACTGCGATCGCATGGTAAGTAGCTATGACCAGGTTCAGGAAAACGATGGTAAACGCATTGGTGTACTTATCACCAGCTACCCTTTTCGCTTTTGATTGATTTCGTTTGCATAATTTTTCGTTTCTGATTCTCTTTTTCCCGCGTTGAATTTCTAGGTTAGGAATTGCATCACTTTCCTGATTATTATCATGCTCTTCACGATTACCTTCATTTTATGATGGTATAAAACTCATTTCGATACTTATATAACTCGCGAGAAAGAAGTGTGTATTCTACTCACAATGTAACGCTAAGTTACAGTGGACAGTTAAGTGGACATGTCCGGACTTTTCCAGTTATTGTAGTAAATTAGACAACTAGACAACCACCAATAGACATATGTACGAAATACTATAGCTGGCAAATGTTCAGTTCTTATACAGGATTATGTAGACACGTTGGATGGACATGTCTACATAATAACCCGTATTTTGAGAAAAATGGACTTGTCCAGTTATTGCATTGCACTCCTCAATTAAACTGTCTAGGCAAAATATAGAACATTCCAATAAAAATTCGAAGCGCGAATAGGTCAACTACTGACTACCCTAGTTATAAATTGAGTTTTATAACTCAATTTTTACAAAACAGAGCAGACTGAACCTGCAAAACCGTGGTGATTGGAGACTAAAACTTACCAATTTTCAACCAAATATCTCTTCAGACAAATATCCATTCCACTAATATCAACTATTTCAATAAACACACATGTCAATATATTTCTAAGTTTTTCGGTAGTAGTCGCAAAATAACAGGAATGCAAAAAAATGAGTTAATGTTTTTCTTAAATACTTAATCTTGGGATCGATAAGAAGGCAAATATTCTATGAAGGGGTCGACGGGATAATTAGTTTGAGGAACCCTGGTCTAGATATAAGACTAGATTGTAATCAAAAAATTAAAAAAAATATTGGTCCAGTAATTTTTCGAAATGCTCTTGCCTTGTGCGTCTAGTCTAATCTTATCTAGCATTTCTTTTGTTCTGTTATGAATTTTGTGTTTTCAGTCTATTTTAGTTTGTCTAATGGCGTGTTGTCCCTGTAATTATCTTGTCGTGTCTAACTATTTCTGTTTCGTTTTCTTAATTTCGAAATTAGCTTAAACTCGTTTCGAACGTTCGAACGCTTAACGATTTTTCGTTATTTCCGTAATTCATTCCCTTTTTTCTTAATTAGCGTCGTGCGTGCGGAATTCGGGAACGGGTCGCGTCATGCGATAATGTGATCCGTCAAACGCGTCCAACGTCTGAACGATACGTAACATTCTTGAGACAGACGTATCCGATTGACTAGATAAAACTCAGGAAGGGTACGGAAAGCCATCGATTTCTCCCTTGCAAATTCAGTTTTTTAAATGCGTATTTTTTTTGGTATGAAATATATCGCGTTCGGTGCGCACAATGAAAACCGCGACGGCCCTTTGATGTGAAATGCACAACGCAGAGTGCCGGATCTTTGCGAAACGTCTGTAATTAAAAATGCTGAAAATCAATTTCTAAAGGTATTGAGACTATTTGATACGGAAGAAATTAATTGAAGTTATGCACGGCGCATTTTTTCGCGTCAAAAGAAACGGCCGCTTTTGAATGTTCTGTGTTTTTTTTATTCAGTTTTTTTGCGCGTCTCTCTCCGTTTTATTCGTTTTCCGCGGAACGTAACCAGGTGGCGATTAATCGGCGGCAATAAATGCAGGGAAAGCCTATTCTCCTCGTTTCAAATATACTTTTTCCTGTTCAATTTCTTTTAGCTAGCTCGATGAGTGTACATTAGCTGGCGATGATATCATCGCACTAAATTTAAATTAATCGATCCAAATTGATCACATATTGTTTACAAACAATTAAACCAGTAAGCCTCTCTCACACTCATCTCATTCATCGTTTCTATTTTAAGATATGACCTACCACAAGAAACTTTCACCAATTTATCTCATCGCTTATCATCATTAAATATTATATAATTTTACATAATCTACTAATCTTCCTATCAAATAAACTTACAACAATCTTATAAACAGATAAACATTCTAAAAAAAAAAACTTAATTAAAACTTATGCCTCTATACATTTTATCTGAAATTATAGAAAATAATAATAAAATTTTAATTAAGCTGCATTTTCGAGGCTGCTTACGTTTATTTAAACTATATTATGTTACTTAATATTACCTTTTAGATAGAATACATATCTAACACTGCACACATTAGACTAAACTTAGAAGACTTAACAAATAAGACATACTTTATAAATAAATAATTCTAAATGTGAATATATATGCCGACAAATTATTCTATTCAGTCACTTTAATTAGTTCAAGTAGTCACATATTGAGGACTGTTGCTGTGAACAAACAAAAAGGGAAATTTATAATTTATCTTATCTGGCAAATTGCAACTGCTATTTTCCGGTTTCCTTAAAAAAACAGAAAAACCAATTTCGTTAGAAATTGGTCTGTCAATCCGAATCGAAAATGATAGGAATCTTCAATCGCAAAACCTCCCTACACTTTGATCCTTTCCTCTGCAAAATCTTTGTGTGTAATTTTTTGTCGCATGGAAATCATTAAACTATTTGTTAGTCGGAATGGGCGTGTGTGTGTGTGCGGTGGGTGGTTTGGCCAAGGGTCGTCGGATCTCATTAATTCCCGGGGGCCGAACCCCCTCGCCCCCTACATGTGTAAATTCCGGTGGAAAACGTATAGGGACGTATGTGTGTGTGTATATATTGCAGAATAAAATAAATTATTCTTGAAATTAATCAGTATTCTAAAGAGCGCTGAGCACGAATAATGGAAACGCTCCTGAAAAATAATGGGCAAACTACACGTATAATATGTAGATACAAAAAGTAATTAAAAGAATTTAATGTTCCAAATATAAAATTCACCCTGTACGGACCCCCTATATTATCTCTCTCCCCGTGTGTATGTGTGTGTATATTCTGTGCTCATTCGCTTCCTCGCTCTTCCAAAGACCCTAAAAAAACAATTTATTTTGCATTCATATCGTATTAACTACAACCGCTTAGTTCTACTTATGAATATCTTAATTAATTTTCGCAAATATAAATTATTTAAGATTTTTGCAAAAGTTTTTAGAATAGAAATTGCAATAACAATTTCTGATCGATCAATTTGCAGAAACAAGCTGATGGAACAATATTCGCTTTACTTCTTGCATTTGCGATTTTTATTGCTGGATTATTTTCATTTTTTACAACTAATGTATCAAGGGCTGTGAGCCCTAAAAACACTGCGACCTATTGTATTTCCCCACAATGAATAGATCTAGCCTCTGTATTAGTTCTAGGACTCTATGCGCCATGTTCTTCACAGGGATCTCAATTGCTGTAATGGTAAGCTCGTTTCTCCTACATGCAATTGCTTCGCAATGGAAGATTACTTTGTGCAGATGTTCTCGTAGAGGGCAGTTGCCTGTAAGTATCTGCTTACTTTTCAGTTGCAGGAATTGAGCAGTTAAAGAGATCAAAGAATTTTTTAGCATCCGTTTGCTATGTTTCTGTCCATTTGCTATGTAGTCCATCATTAGGTTTTACTGCCACATATCGCGATGGCGTGTATTTCCGTTTGGAATGCTTGGTATGTGATCCCAGGGGCACAGATAAGCTGTACCTCAGGGACGGTTCGTAGATTCCTGTGCCAGTTCGACTATCAATTTTGGACCCGTCTGTACACCAGTCTAGCACACCTTCATATTTGATGGTTTTCTTGCCTTCTGCGCAACGTAGTTATGTTGGATTTTTTGAGAGGTAAAATACATTTTCGTACGGCCCTCAGTGCTCCAAATTTCTCTGAGGAGTGTGGGACTACTCGCATCAGTGGATTGACTACCCAATAAAAAAAAACCACTCCTCAATTCTGACCCCTTGCGGGACTGCCTTCTCAGCATTACCTCGCTCGGGGTTTGCCTTCTGTTTATCTTATTCCTCTTTTTTGCGATCCGTCTCGTCCTTCTCTTTTGCTATTATGACAGATGTCGCTAGCTTCTCGTCGCCAGCATTATCTGCTTTGTAGCATTGCCTCCTGTAGGTTATCTGGGGTCTGCTTTCCTCCCACCTTTTTTCCATTTCCAGCCGTTGTTTTGCCCATCTGGGGCAGTTGAAAAATGTATGGAGGCAATCATCCACCAGGTCCGGGCAGTACACACAATTTTCGGTCTCCCTCAGATGTCTGCGATAGAGGTATGCCATGAAGCTACCATGTCCGAGCAGAAGCTGCGAGAAAAAGTAATTTACTTCTCCGTATCCTCGTGTCACCCATGGTTCTACGAGTGGGATGATTCGTTTTGTCCACCCCGTATATCCGGTTTCCTGGTTCCATCTTGTCTGCCATTCGTGCATAGTGTCTTCTTTAATTCGACTACAGCTCTCCTCCCCTTCAAGATGCCTTCGTCTATTGGCATCAGCCCGGCAACTACCGACAGCGTTGTAGGAACTACATATCCATATTGCCACCTGTCTCTGTATTCTTTCATACATTCTTCTATATTGTTTGTTCTTATCAACGATTCATACCACGTAGGAACACCGTACAGCATTTTTGACAGTGCCACTGTGCAGAGTGTGTGTCTGTGCTTAAAGTTTTTTGCTGTTTCCTGCAAGTGCGTATACATTTTTAGGTCTTTATCCAGTCGTATGCCCAAATATTTTATAATTTTTTTTGTTTTAATTGTCGTATTTTTAAAACCAATGCTCATCTCAGATAGGGTCCTTCTCCTCACCAGTACCAACGTTTCGGATTTTTCTGGCGCAATTTCAAGACCCATTTCTTCCAGGTCCTGGTCTATGATATTAAGCGACCATTCCACTTTTCGTTTCAGGCATTCCGCGTTGCCATCTATCACCACCACTGCCAAATCGTCCGCGTATGCCACGAGGTGAGTTCCCTCTGGGAGGACCAGCCTGAGTATCCTGTATGCAATCCATAATATGGGACCCAAGACAGGGCCTGGTGGCACCCCGCTGCTTACGTCGATTTTTTTGCTTTCCTCTATTTCTATTTTCCTGCCTCTAAAATAGTTTACAATCAGACGTACTAAGTATGCCGATATCTTTTGTTCTTCCAGCGTTTTCAAAATCTAAAACCACGGTGCACTGTTAAAAGCATTTCGTATGTCTTGTGCCACCATTATCGCTAATTTCTTATGTCGGTAGGAAGGGGCGGAGGCAACCCTTGCTAGCTCTTGTATTTTCCTGACAGCATCGACAGTTGATCTGCCTGTGCGGAAGCCATATTGTTGTTCTGACAGGGCGCCTTTTTCTTATGTTAGAATGGGTCCATAATGGAACCATATGTTAGAATGGGTCTAACTACCGTAGTATACAGCCAGTATACCATGCTCGGTTGTAGTCCCCATGATTTGCCAAGTGTTCTTCTATTCATCATTAATGCCACTTTACACTTGTTGGTGGCTTTCTTAAGATATTGATTCCAAGTCACTTTAGTATCCAGGATTATACCTAAATACTTGACTTCATCTTTTACCTTTAGACGCTCATTGTAGAAAATTGGCAGCCGTAGCCCCTCAATTTTCTTAATTTTTGTGAAAGGTTCTAGAGTGGATTTTAGGGTATTTACTCGGAGGTCTACCGCCCTGCACCATCTCTCTACCTCGTTCAGTGCTTTTTGCATGAGCTCTGCTATTATATTAGGAAATTTCCCTCTGATGAGAATGACTATGTTATCCGCATATTCTATGGTGTAAAATTCTTTGTTGTTTAGTGACACAAGCAGACTGTTCACAACCATGTCCCACATGAGTAGGAGATAGTACCCTACCCTGCGGACACCTTCTGACAACAGACACTGATATTGTGTCACCTGCCACTGTAGTCTCAACATTTTTACCCTGCAGCATCAATCTTATCCCCCTAATTAATGTAATGTTTGCACGAGACCTAAGGGCTGCATTGAGTATCCTGTCGAATGAGGCGTTATCAAACGCTCCATCGATGTCAAGTAAGGCCCCAAGTGCCAGTTCCCTATTTTCCAATGTGTTTTCTATTCTTACCACTAATTAGTGATGAGCAGATTCGCAACGATTATGCTGGTTGATAGGCATGTCGATTAGCGTGTAGGGCCCTGTCCAAAAGACAGGTCTCCCTTAGGTGCTTTTCAGCCAATTTCTCTAACGTTTTCAGCATGAGTGAGGTTAGGCTTATTGGTCTATACCAGGGGTGGCGAACCTTTTTATGACCGGGTGCAATTTTTCTTAAGTTTCTATATTATGAAATGCTGACGTGCCTGATAATTTTGCCTCAGTCAGTTGCCGTATTAGTTTGAATATAATATAATACAGTATTAGCCTGAATATGATGTTTGAAAGTATCAAAGTCCGTCCCGATTTACAAAAATTAAGGGTCACAGCGGGATGCCTTTATCTACAGACCAATCTGTATTCAAAGCCAATTTTCAAAAAAAAATACGGCAGCATTTCTGACTCGATTATCAAAGCTCTTGGAAAGTAATAACACGCTGGCGAACAGTCAACACAGGTTCTGGAACAGTAGCTCAACTGATACTGCCCTTGGATTAGTTGGATAGTGTTAATTTTATAATTACTTCTATAAATTGTAATCAGGAGGTTCTTTCTTTATTTTACGACCTAAGGAAAGCTAAGGAGGACTCTTTTGATTACAAGCTCCTTCCACACCAAAATGAAGATATGCGAGTTAGAGGCGTCGCCAGGAACTGGGTAAAATCTTACTTGCATCAAACAGTGATCACAAACGGTTCAAAATCGGAAAGTAAATTAAAGAAGTGTGTAGTACCCCAAAGGCTTTTTAATGGGACCAACTCTATTCTTGATATTTGTTAATGATCTAGCGCAAACAAATATTGTTGCAATTATATTTTGCACGTTGACGATACCAACATTTTAATATATGACCTAGACATACACGATTTAATTAAAAGTAGCAATTTAAAATCAGAAACGTTAGGAAGATGATCTACACATCTTTAATGGACTTTAAATATACGCAAAACATACTTCATGATTATAGTTTCTGCAAATATTTTACCATGTCATCATTGAGTCTAGCTTGCCAAATGGTCTAATATTTTGGGGTTAGCAGCTAATATTGATCGGTATTTAAAATGCACAAGAAAATATTACGAGCGATGTTCAATGTACTCCTTAAATCTTGACGGTCTTTCTTCATCAAGCACAACATTTTAAGGATAGCGTTAAAATGTTATACTTGATGAACAAAGACTTCCTCTTCTTCCTTCTCCCGCGTGCCAATAAACATCTTCAACGTGTCAGCGGTGACAAGCGTGCCATAGGTTCGCCACCGCTAGTCTATACGATTTGTCCTGGGTGTAGTCTAAGCGCCCGGCTTTTTGTATAAATACAACATTTACTTGCCACTATTGCTGGTTTATTATCCGAATCTTTTTCAAATTTTGCAACGATTCGAAGAAGAGTAACAAATCAATGACAATGAGTATTTAAGTCTTGAAGTATTTGATTTTCTTTAAAATCATCTAGACGTGCTATCAGCAATTATTTGGTCGTGGTATCAAATTATAACGGTCCTATTGAAAATCTCGTTATATCGGGTTTTTCAATAAAAGGTTTCATTTTGATATGCAAAAAAAACGAGTATTTTTACGCAAACTTCTATCCTCATCGGATATTTATTTAATTGTAGGGTATGCTATTAAGAATGGAAAACAATATTAGCCAAATTACCCCCACAGCTACGTTTGTAGCATCTTTGAGGTCTTAAATCGATTGCGGGCCATTGGCATAGACCCTATCAGTCACGTAACCCCAAAGAAAAAAGTCTAGAGGTGTTAAATCACACAACATCTTGGTGTCATCTCGGAAATCATACGGTCAGGAAACTTTTCGTTACTTTTGTGGCACGTAGCGACGTCTTGTTGAAAATAAACGTCGTCCTTCAATATTTTCTAACTCCTGCCAAACAAAATCATTAACCATCCTTCGATAGCGCAATCCATTCACCATAACAGTTACTCCAGCCTCATTTAAGTAAGATCCAATGGCACTGCCAGAACAAAAACCGCACCAAACAGTGAAATATTGAGGATGCAGAAGCTTTTCATGAACAATTCTTGGGTTTTCCAAGCCCCAATGCAACAATTCTGTTTGTTAACGTAGCCTCCAAGGTGAAAATGGGCCTTATCACTTCGATGAAATTCCGGATCAGTTTAATGCATTTCAGGGACCAAATGAGCAGAGACACGACGTTGTTGATGGTCGGTAGGCGCGGGTTCTTGTGATAACGCATCTTTAAAAACCTTAAGACCTAAGTCTTTATGCAAAATACGGTGTATTGTCGTTTGTGGAATTTCAAAAATTCCCAATTCCAAAGATCAACGAGAAATGGACAAACTTGGCTTTTCCTCACCACTATGGGCCATAACAGCAATATTCTCAGTTGTTCTTAAGCGACGTGAACGAGTTCGGTTCTTCACATCACTAGCTTGTTCCAACAGCTCAAACTTTTCCAACAGTTTCACAATTGCTGGCCGATGCATAACCTTATATAAATCTTGATAATTGGTAAAATAATTGCTAAATGTTTAATTAGAATAATTATTTGTTTAAACTGATTTGCTTAATGTTTAGCAGAAACTATAATTGAAAGAAATCAACCCCACTTATTTTGTTGGTGGTGAAAGTAGTAAGCGAATTAAAAATAAATTATTTAAAATTATTCATTAACTTGTTAAATACCCAGAAAATGTGGTTTTGAAATTTTGTGAAAACTGTGATTTAGGGTTGATATACGTATTTTAAAAATAGACATTCTAAGTAAATAGTTATTAGTCCTTGAAAAGGCTATAATTACCGTATTGTAGTAAAAATACACTCGTTTTATCAGTGGAAAACAATCAAATCCATGCATAAAACATTAAAAAAAAAATAACAAGCATGTAATAGTTCCTTAACTTATCAGCCCCCGTGAAAGAAAATAAAGGGTCGTGTGGGTGGTAGCACGTATGATTAATGATCCGCGGCGCAGAATTATTAAAATACATGTGATCGGCGGTGAAGCGTCCCGACGCTGGTTTTCCGTGTTCCGTGCCGATAGTTGGCCCCTAAATTATCCCTTAATTGGGATGATCTAGCCCCATTAAAAACTATTTCTGAATCGGAGCTTTTATCATTAAGCGGAAAGTTTTATTGCGGATATTGTTGCGAGGATCGAAAACTGTTTTATGACTGCAGTAAATGGAACAATCAGGCGGGATCATTTGGCAAATAAGATAATTAGAACGTTGGTGTTTATTTTTTGTTTGGTTATTTTCCTTTGTTAACATGCTGTTTGGTTTACGGAAATTCCCGAACTTAAACTGCTGGAAAAGTTTTCCAAACAAATTTTGGCAATTACAATTTGGAAATAATTTATGTCGTTTGATAATCTAGGACTTGAAAGCTTCTTTGGAAACAATTTGAAAAATGTTTTATTCTGAAAATTTCTTAACAAATGAATTCAGAATCTAGAAAATGAATTTAAATTGTACATAGAAAAACTTGAAGATATTTATAGTATGATCAAAATGTGTTTCTTGATGTTTTTTCTTTAGGGGTAGGTAGTTGAGAATGGGAATGAAAACCGAGATTTTTCTGTGTGTCGGGGGGTGTTGGTTTTTAGGGGGTTGGAGTATTATATATTCCGCTGCGGTGAAATTCCGGGCGTCCGGCAGCCGTCTAATGTGAAAGGCGGCCGCCGGATTCCATCCGAAAGAGCGCGCAGTAATAATAATTGTGTTACGTGGGAGGCAAAAGGAACACGCGGAAACAAAACAAATACACATACAGTGTGCATGTGTGTTGAGGGGGTGGGCGAGCGTCGCGTCCGTCTCCCCACAGGCCCCCTTTTTCTTTGTAATTGCTGCATACATGGACGGGCTTATTCGGTTAGCGGCCGCGTCGTTCGCGTTTTATTTCATTAAAATGTGGCCATCTTTCCGAAACGGACTTAAAATTCAGCTCATGACGATGTGTTTTGAATATTTGTAACCAAGTGTGACTTTGCATACACTTATTTGATTTATTAGGACGCGGCCGCCGCCGCCACCCCCAACACACACAGGGTCTGTCCGTTATATTATGTCCCTAGTCAGATTGCGGCATTTTTATTGCCCCCACCCCCCTTTTTATGTATGTACGCTTAGTCTCTCTCTTTACATTCGAAAACCGTACACACACAACTCTTTTTTATCTAATTAAGAATTCTGAATATTTAATTGTTTACCTATTTTCCATCCCAGATTCCCTTTATCCCTGCCCATCTCTCTTCCTCACATACGGCCACAAAAACGACCCTCACGTAATTGCCAAATTTTTTATCGAATCAATAAAATCATCCCAGCACATAAAGGAATCACCGGCACCGCACCCAACTAATTACATCAAAGATAATTTTGACAAAATTAATCCAACACCTAGAACTTATAAAACACCTTCCAACAATATATACAAATTCGTTAGAGTAAACCATCTAGCCAGAACAAATAAACTGCTATAAAATGAATTTTATCTAGCATGTATTATCTAACTAATCTTACTCGCTTCGCTGCTCCTCGCTAATCTTGCCTGTGCAATGTTTACTCAATACTCACATATGCATACTGCTATCAGTTTAGTTGTGCCTTGCGTCCCTAGTTTTGCCAGTATATAGTCTTATCTGTCCTGTCTTGCCCTTTCAAGATTTGTCTCTCTAAGCTTGTCTATCCAGTCTTTTCTGCTTAGTATTGTCTGTCTAGCCTTGTCTATCTAGTTTCGCATATTAAGAGCGGCCAAAGCTTACCGGACGGTGTCCACCGAGGCTGCCTGTGTAATCTCAATACTTATACCTTCTAACCTTCGATTAAAACAGATTTCATTGTACCAAAGCAGACACTCCCTAGAAAACCAGACACTAAGAGAAGTAAGTTGCCTTAGTGTATCCACAGACCTTTACGATACTTTTTTTAAGGTGGCTGGAGAAGCTCTACCAGCCTGAAGGCGTTAAACTCCTAATCATTATTATCTTCAGGGTGGATCGCCCGGAGGAGCTTAAGCCTTGGGATCTACCCGGCAGTTTTTCTTCCGTTTCTATGTACTGTTAGTATGTTCTTTATGAAGTTATGTATGTGCGTGTTTCCTATAGTTAGCTCTCCCACCTCGTAATATAGCATACTTCTCTCTGAGCTCCATCTTAGGCACCTGTAGAATGTGTGCTCTACTCCTCCACGTTACAGTGGGGGCAGAGGGTCATCGTTGTTCTTAAAACTTAATCTTAGAACGTTTAAGATAAGCTTTGAAGCACCCGTGTCCACTTAGGAATCGAGTGAGATGATACTCGATATTACCGTGCATCCTTGTGGTCCATTTACCTAAGTCTCTGATAAGTTTCTTGGTCCAGGCTGATTTCCCCGTATTTTGCGTCCATTTCCTTTGCCATTTCTGCATTATATCCACTTTGATGCCTTTTTTTTCATTCTGTTTTCCTGGTTGCCCGTTTCCTTTTTGAGACCATGAGTTCGATGGGCGTGATCGATGCGATTACCATTGCAGCTTCCACTGATATTCTTCGATAGGCGCATGCTATTCTTATAGCTATTGTTATTTGTAGTACTCCCAGCACGGGTAGATTTTGTGAATGAGGATATCGCCCCATATATGTGCGCCATAAAGCTCCATCATGCTTTGTGCGCGACTGTGCTTAGAATTTTTCTTTTGAAGACAGATGGGCCCTAATTCTTGGCATCATCAGCATCAGCATTAATTGATTTTTCGGCTTTTACTGCCGCTTGCCTAACATGCTACGTCATCCTAATATTGTGGTCGTACCATACACCCAGGTATTTTAGGGTCGCGCTTGTTTTGATTACAGTGTTCCCGGTTTTCAGTATGATACGTTTTAACTTCCTGCCCCCGTACAGTATTACCGCTTCCGTCTTGCTCTCCTCAACGTTCAATTTAATTTTCGTGATAGTATTAATGAGTCCAATGGCACGGTTTGTCAGTGTACCTTGTCGAAACTAAGATCCATCTAGAGCACCTTATCCATCCCGCACCTTATCCATCCCGCGTATTTTTGCTCCCTCGTCTACACTATTTCACCCACCTACTACTACCCAACTCCTACCGAATAAAAATATTCACATACGTCTCCAAATTATACGCTGGAGTAGGAGCTACTTTTGTAGCTTACAACGAATAAGAAGAGATTCATTTCGAAACATTTCGTTTGGCCGAGTACTGCTCAATATTTCAAACAGAGTTAATTGCAATTAACCGGGCGTTAGCATATATTCTATCGAAGCAAGACGTGGTGAACGAATGTTCGATTCTCTTAGATAGCAGATCTGCTCTAGAGTATCTTCAAAACATGGCCTCGTCAACCGAGACACAGTTCAAAACGTGGCAGCTATATAAGGTCTCACAGAAAACTAAACTAAGCTTCTATTGGGTAAGGGCACACGTTAGCCTGACAAGTCACGAAACAGCGGACAGTCTGGCAATATAAGCATCTGGTCAAGACTCCACAGTCCCAGTACATCAGAATAGAGCAGTAACTTTTAAAAAAGTGCCAAGTCAGGCAATAAAATACGAGATTAACGCCTACCTTAACAGTGTGTGGCAACAGCGATGGGTTGCGTCAGAACTGGTCTCTAGACCAAAAACTTTACTTCGTCAATTGACAAGTGAATTAATATGATGATCTGTTTCTCGCACCACGCCGTCCATCTGTGCATTGTTTTTGCAAAAGGGCATCGCCACTATGCAAATACGGTGAAGAAGACACAGCTCCACATGTACTTTTTTATTGCCCGTTATCTCAGAATGGAGACTATATACTGATCTAAGCATGTCTCAGGCAGAATGCTCTTGGCCACGAAATGGGGACGAGTTAAGGGAAGTCGAAAGAAACAAGATATGCTGGCAGATTTTTTGATGAACGTGCCAAAAAACTAAAATAATTGGATTGCGATTATTGTATATATTTGCCTTTTTCCCCTTTTTTTATTATGTAGATATATTATTATTAATAATTATTATGTAATAATTATTATGTCCTCGTTCCGCGGCCGGCGCGAGTGGTGTAGTGGTGACGCCCGTGGCCTCATGTTAGAGCGCTAACTAACAAGTATAGAGGGCCCGAGTTGTATCCGCAGTGCCGGCCGCATTTGTACCAGAAGACAAATGTGAAAAATAGTAATTAGCGCAATTTACAATAACAACAGGTTTCTGGGCCTATAAGTCAATGTGAATGCAGAATACAATAGGCCACAAGTAGGCCGCAGTGTTCGAAGGTTAGGCAAACCCGGCATCCACATTACTTAAAAAAAACCAAATTTAAAAACTTAACAAAACTTAAAAAAAAAGTGCTGGCGATAAAGAGTCGAATAAACAAATAAGCTGTCCTGTGTTGTCTGATTATATCCTGTATGTCCAAGCGTAGGTTTTTGGTCAAAATCTGAATGAAAGCTTGAAATGAATGTCGTAGAAAATTAAATTTTCTATAAGATTAATAATAACAATCTTAATGAAAAAAAAATTTTGTCAAGAGAAAAATTTAGACTAGGCAAAGCCAATTTGACAAGGCTGTAACTCAAAAACTGAACAAAATTTAGGAAAATGTTTGAAATAATAATTGTAGAGAATCAAGTTTCTATAAGGTGCATGAAAATTTTGTTCAAAATTCGGTTAATAAAGCAAGTTTGCAAGAAAATTAAAACGAATTATTAATTTATGTTTCTGAAGTTTTATCTTAATAATATTTAAACAAAATCTGGACAAACGTTTAAAATATAAATATTGGGGTGACCAATGTAATTATAGATATAATCATACCACCTTATTCAAGCGGAATATAGCTTAAATATATAAATATATTCAACCTTTCCGAAGCTCTATAATATTACTAAGTCTTTTCAAGACTACAAAACAAATCTTATGTTCAAATACAACAAACATTTCTATTCCATTTACTAGTCCTCTTTTAGTCCACTTTCGTGGCACGAAACAAGAACCAGATAAATACCATTGTTTTTAAGATCACGTCATTCTATTTTACCCATCTGCAGACGCATTTCGAGATCTATCTCTCATCAGTACAGCTTTGCTCTTTAGAATTATATACATTAGTTTGAAAAACATGTGCCAGGCTTAGTAATACTATAGAGCTTCCGAAGGGTTGAATATATTTATATATCAAGCTATATTCCGCTTTAATAAGTTGGTAGGACTGTATCCATAATTAGTTTGGTTGCACCCCAATATTCAATTATCATTTAAATCAATAACTGAAACCAAGTTCAGATGTCATAATATAACCTTCTATCGACAGCTCGGCACATGGGTTCCAAACTAATTTAAGTGTATTTCATTTTATAATTAAAAAGAGCAAACTGCACTGATAAGAGATAGATCTCGAAACGCGTCTGCAGATGGCTATTCACTTGGGTAAAATTTAAAGATGTAAACTTTCAAATAAAAATGTTAGAAAATTAAATTTTCTGTAAAACAGTATCTAAACGTTTGGTAATTTGATATAAATATTGCTAAATCTTTGCAAAAATTAACAAGAGAAACCTTGAACTCAAAAGGTATAGTAGAGAAATTTGGTAAGACCGTATCTCGAAATGTAGATAATTTGGGAAAAATGTAGATAATTTGGGAAAGGGTTTTAAATAAAAACAAGGGTTGGAGAGAATAAAATTTTCTATGGAGTGCATAAATACCGTTTTTAAAAATTGGGTTAATACTTGCTAATTTGTAGAAAAACAATTGTAGGAAATTCTGTTTGTGAAACTGTAACTTGATGAAAAGGCAAAATCTTAACCGAAGTTTTAAATAAAAGCTCTAGAAAATTAAAGTTTCTGCAAGATGGTAACTTAAATCTGAGGCGGTAGTGACCTTGTAGTTAAGGTCAGATTACCAAGCCATAAGTCCCAGTTCGATTCCGCTGACGCAAATATAGGAGAATAAGCCACCGTTCTCCAGTGCATGGCTCTAGCAAAGTCATCACAGTAAAATTTGCCTCGAAAAAAACCCCTAATAGTGGCACGCCATCCACGTTTAAAACTATAAGAGCTCTTTATTATCCCACTTCTGTATGATCAGGACACCAAAACGCAAATGTAGGCAGGGAAGGTTAGGCAAAGGAAGAAGAAGAAGAAGTCAAGATTTTATCTAACCACATTGGAAATTATATACATATTGCTAAACTTGTGCAAAAATTAACAGAAAAATAATTGAGGTGACAAAGCAAAACTGAGTTAATTTGGAAAGGTTGTAGCTAGAAAACCTGGCAAAAATTTGGGAATAAGGTTCAAATAAAAGTTTTCAAAATCACATTTTCTATAACATACTTGAAATTTGTTGGTCAATTTTTCTTAATAATCTAAAACTTGTGGAAAAATTTAAAATAATTTCACCTAAGCGTTTGCGAAACTGTTGGAATGATGTTAAACACAACCCAAGCCTGCATTTGAAAATATAGATAGTTCCACTATTCAGCACAAGTGGTATATGTATAATTCGACCTACCAATTATAAACATCCTGTTGCTTTTTGAACAATATACGTAAGTCAAATAAATCTATTTGGTGTATTGATTTAATTTCCTCAGATTATGGGTCCAGCCACTCGTCTCCGAATTCAAAACCAATATTTCATAACTCATTAGCTGTGCTTATAATTTTGTTCACGTATTCTTCTACACTGGCAGAATTATCTAAACTTGGGTTGATTAGATCCTTTAGCAAGCCAACTTTTCTTGATAGATCGAAGTCCTCGAAATCATTTTGAATATTTTGCCATACTTCTGGAGATGACGGATTTTCGATATGGACAAAGTTGAATGGTTCTACCAAAAAAATTATCTAGGTGTCGGCTATTGTGTCTTTTTGTATCTTGACCTCCAGGATCAACACAATCCCATAATTCTTCGTGCTCCAAGTATGATCTGAATGCAAACTTCCAGGTCGTAAAGTTTTCTCTGCCAGCGAGTTTCGTTATTTGGAGGTTATACATACTCATGGTGATGATTTTTGCCTCGCCAACCGACAAACAGTTCGACACGGCAGCTATATATAAGGAATTCTCACAAAAAACTAAACTAAGCTTCCATTGCATACAAGGGCACACGTCGGTCTGACAGGTAACGAAAGAGCGGACAGGCTGGCAAGACAAGCCTCTGGTCAAGACTCCACAGACCCAGCACATCAAAAAAGTGAAAAACCAGGCAACAAAATAGGGGATTAACACCTACCTTAACATTGACTGGCAACAGCGATGGGTTGCGTCAGAACTGGTCTCTGGACAGAAAACTTTATTTCGTCAGTTGACAAGTGGATTAATATAAATATCTGTCTCTCGCACCACGCGATTACTGGCCATGGTCATTTTCAGTCATATCTGCATCGTTTTGGCAAAAGGGCATCGCCACTATGCCAAAGCGGTGAAGAAGACACAGCTCCACATGTATTTTTTTATTTCCCGTTATCTCAGAATGGAGACAACATACTGATCTAAGCATCTGTCAGACAGAATGCTCCTGTCGACGAAATGAGGACGAGTTAAGGGAAGTCGAAAAAAATAAGATAAGATTGCATCACAATTATTGTATATATTTGCTTTTTTCCATTTTTTTTTTATTATGTAGAAATATTATTATGTATTAATTATTATGTAATATTTATTATGTAATAGCATAGTGTCCTTGTTGACAGAGTGCTGGCAATAAAAAGTTGAATAAACAAATAAGCTGTCATGTTTGGTCAAATTAGTCCAATCGCAGGTTTTGGTTAAAATCTGAATGAAAGCTTGAAAACAAGTTTGGTCCAAATTTTTTGCAAAAATTCCATGGACAAGGCAAAGCAAATTTGGCAAGGCTGTAACTCAAAAACTGGACAAAATTGAGAAAAAAGTTTGAAACAAAAATTGTAGAGAATCAAATTTCCTAAGGAGTGCATGAAAATTGTGTTGAAAATTATTAACTGCAACCTTGCAGGAAAATTCAAACGAAGTGTTATTTTGTGTTTGTGAAGCTGTAACTTGATAATAATTAGACAAAATCTGGAGAAAAGTTTAGTATCAAAATTTTAGAAAATTAAATTTTCTGTAAGATAGTATGTAGTACGTTTGGAAATTTGATAAAAATATTGCTAAATCTGTGCAAAAATTAAGAAGAGAAAAATTGAGCTCAAAAGGTAAAGTTGAGTAAATTTGTTAAGACTGTATTTCGAAATGTTTACAAAATTTGGAAAAAAGTTTCAAATAAGAGTTGTAGAGAAACAAATTTTCTATGAAGTGCATAAATACTGTTTTAAAAAGTTTCGTTAATATTTGCGAAATTGTAGAAAAAGAATTGAAGTTTTCTGCTTGTGAAGCTATCACTTGACAACTAGGCAAAATCTTAAGCGAAGTTTCGAATAAAAGCTCTGCAAAATTAAAGTTTCTACAAGATGGTATCTTATATCTGAGGCGGTATCTTATATCTGTGGGCTAGTAGTTAAGGTGACAGATTAACAAACCAAAAGTCCCCGGTCCGAATCCGAGGACGCAAATATAGAAAAATAAGTCACCGTTCTCCTACGCATGTCTCTGGGAAAGTCATCACAGTAAAATTTGCTTCGAAAAAACCTTCCTAATAGTGTCTCGCCATCCACGTAACGGCTATGTAAGGGCTCCCTAAACTTCATTTGAGTAAAACCAAGACACCAAAACACAAGTGTAGCCAGGGGAGATTAGGCCAAAGCTCACTTAGGACTGTAGTGCCAAAGGAAGAAGAAGAAAATTATATACATATTGCTAAACTTGTGCAAAAATTAACAGAAGAATAATTGAGTTGACAAGGCAAAACAGTTAACACAACCCAAACTTACATTTCCACTATTCCACTAAGGATTAGCTATTCGCCACTAGTGGTATATATTTATCTATTTAATCGATTGTTCCCCTTTAGGAGAGCGATTGAACTTGATTGTACATGATTTCATCTTCTGGCGTTTTCCCGCTTCTCTTCCCAAAATCTCTTCATCCTCTCAGAATGCTCCTTCTTCCCCTCAGCTGTCAATTGTCTTCCAGGCTGTCGTGACGGTCTATCCTCAAACTTAACATTTTTTAATTTATTCCGGCACTCAGTGCTGTCCTCGATATTTTGTATGTTGACCTGTTGTAAGTCCCTCTGAATCTCGGTCAACCACTCAGTGCCACATTTACTCTGTGCTATGACGTTGAGCAGTTTCCTCTCCGTTTTGGAGTTTTCCATCCTGTAAATGTGGGTATAAAACTGTGCTCAGCGTTTTCTGAATACGTCCCTTATCGTGTGGATCTTTTGGTAGATTTCGTTTTGAGGTCTCTTCATCCAAATACCGTTAACATTAACTGCCCCGTAAATCTTTCTGAGAATTTTTCTTTCCTGTTTTTCTATATCCTTAATTTTGGAATGACCGTCGATAACCATTGTTTCGGCTGCGTAAGTTGATTCCGGAAAAATCACCGTTTTATAGTGCCTTTATTTTGCAATTAACGAGATGCACTTCTTGTTGTAGTGAGCCCACGTTAGCTTGTAGGCCTTCTATAGTTTGGTGATCCTTTGTTCATTGGCGATTCGGTTTAGTCCCGATGACTGTATGATTTCACCAAGGTATTTAAAATGGGGGACTTGTGTTACCTTACCGTATTGTGTGATTGAAGCTAAGTTATTTGCTGGTCGTCTTCCCATATAGTGGGTTTTTCATAAGAAATTTATAGTCGGGTTCCTTGCGCAATTTCATGTAATTTTTCCACTGCGTGTATGGCTTCATGTCTGGTGTTAGTAATAATGGCAATATCGTCCGCAAAAGCGAGGCACTTGAATGCAAGACGGTTCTCTTTTTCTATACCAATTTGAATGCCTTTCACATGAGGTTCCCATTCCCTAATGATCTTTTCTAGAATAATATTAGAGAGCATTGGGGATAATCCATCCCCCTGTAGAACTCCAGTTTTAATGACAAAGGGCTCCGATATTTTACCCATGAATTTAACTTTGGACATAGTTCCTGTAAGCGTCTGTTCAATGATTTTTCGGGTCTTTCTGTCTATCCCGAATTCTTCCATGATTATAAAAAGCGTTTCACGGTCTACAGAATCATACGCTTTTCTGAAGTCGACGAATGTAATTACTATATTTCTACATTTTATCATTTGTAATATTGTTTTTAAGCTCCAGACCTGTTCAGCACATGATCGCTATTTTTCTGAATCCGGCTTGGTATTCACCAATTAGTGAATCCATCTGGGGTTCTAGCCTGTTTAAAAGTGCCTGGAGAGGATTTTATAAGCAATCGGGAGCAGGGAGATTCCTCTATAGTTACTGATGGCTATTTTATCACCCTTTTTGTGTAACGGATGAATTAGAGCACATTGCCAGCCTCCTGGTATTCGTTCCATCATCCATATATCTGAAATGACGTTATGAAGTGTAGGATCGTTCAGTTTCCAGAATTCTGCAATGATCCCATCTTCTCTCTTGGTGCTTTCTTATTCTTGAGCTTTTGGATGATCTCCTGAATTTCTTCTAGGTCAGGGGCTTGTGAGTCCGGGTGTGTGGAAACCGGAGGGGCGAACGCAAGTTTTTCTTGGGGTGATTCGCAGTTAAGAAGGGAGTTGAAGTATTGGGCAAATAATTAACAGTTTTCTTTCGCATTAGTTTCCAACGTGCCATCGGGTTTTTGAAGCACAAGCTGGGCGCCTGATACCCCGTTAAGTTTTCTTTAAATGTATTGTAGAAGTATCTAGTATTATTTGTTTGAAGTCCTGTTGGATTTCATTAAGTTTGTTTGTCATATCCTCGTTTTTCTTTCCTAATTGTTTTGGAAGCATGTTTTTGAGTTGTAAGAAAGTTCTCCCAGTTTTCCTCAGTTTTGTGACCGTTAAAATTTTTCTAGTGGTATATATATATATATATATATATATATATATATATATATATATATTTATATAATTCGAACTGTCAGTTATAAACCTCGTTTTGCTTGTTAAACTATATTCGTTAGTTAATTAACTCTTTTAGACTGGCAGAATTATCTAACCTTGTGTTGATTAGGTCGTTTAGCAAGCCAACTTTTCTTGATAGCCCGGAGCCCTCGAAAGCATTTTGAAGGTTTTGCCATACTGCTTGCCATACTTGTTACTTGCCATACTATTTTGGATATGAACAAAGTTGATGGGTTCTACAAACAAAATTATCTAGGTCTCGGCTTTTCTCTCTTTTTTCTATCTTCACCTCCAGAATCAAGACAATCCCATAATTCTTCGTGCTCCAAGTATGATCTGACTGGAAACTTATAGGTCATATAGTGTTTTCGGCGTGTTTCGATATTTGGAGGTTAGACATACTCATGGTATGACTGCGGAGCACTTCTCCGCAAGAGACAGATGTATGTCCTTAAATCCCACCCAAGTCCTGCAATTCCTAGAGGAATCATAACTAGAGGAGGCGCTCTAAATGGGTAAGTATACCAACAATTAGAGGAAGAGGGTGGAGTGCAATAGATCTATGATGATCGCAGTACAAGTCACCACCGAAATCTACAATCTACACATTCTACTCATGGTGAAAATTTTTACGGTTCACCTTTTAGTCTTTTGACTGCAATAATATATTAATTACGGTTCTATTTTGGTTATATGAGACCGCACAATATGGAATGTCAGACTGCAAAACAGTGTACACTAATAGATTTCAATACAAAGTTTCGAAAATCAGACGAAACAAAATTTTTACATGATATTCCTTATCAAGAGTTAATCGGATGAATATTATATATTTGCCAAGTTACTAGACCTGATATAAATTTTATTGTTAATATGTTATATGTATTTAAAAGGCAATCAAGATTACAGACTGAGCTATAAACAAAACCTGGAAGACTATAGCTCATGGATACTATGATGCTGACGGGGCCAGCTCGGAAAATGACCGGCGTTCCTGTACTGGTTACACACTCTTGTTTTAGGAAGGAACAATCAGCTGGAACTGTAGGCGTCAAAAAAAATCTACTGTTGCTCTGTCTACAACAGAAACTGAATACATATCCTTGTCTTCGTGTGTGAAAGAAGCTTTGTGAAGCCATGATTATTTATAGCGATAATCAAAGTTGTATAAAATTATCAGGTTGTGACAATTAGCACTCCAGAACAAAACATATAGTTTATGTGCGGCACCATTTTGTTCGCGACAACGTACTTTGGGGGGTATTGATGTTTGCTACATACAAAGGGATCTGATGGTCGCCGATGCACTTACTAAAGCTACTTCACACTCTAGGTCTAAGTTGGTCTAAGGTCTAAGTTGGTTAGTCTAAGTTGGCTATTTGTTCGTGGGCTTATGTAAATGGGAGGATGTTAGAATGAGGTTAAATCTCGATAATGTGAACACGCGTTAAAATGAACATCTCACCAACGTGAACACGAAATGTAGTAAAATTGGACGCCGCATAATGTCAATAATGGTTACCCCCAATAATATGAACGATACGTTATAAATTCATAAATATATGATTCTTATATTCCTGCATATTCTTCTTTTTCGAATCGGTTCTAGCAGTTAGAGACAGTGGTCTGTCATTATTGCAATGCCGAAAATGTCAAGGCCTTGCCTTTGAGTGAAAAGGATAGAGTGCTAGCAGATGAAGATGGTAAAACGCTTTATCAGAAAAATACGGGATTCCAAAATTTACTGTTTGTTCTCTTAAAAATAAATAAGCAATTATTAATGTGGTCAGCAATACACTGAAGCCATCTAGGAAATGTACTTATTAAAGTTCGGAAAATCTAGAATTATAACAACAATTATAAAACTGGTTTCTCAAGCAAAGGATTTATTTTAGGATACCATTTACCTGCATCAGGAGAAATCCTTTAACAAAAAGCATTAATGTTGGGCAATAGTTTAAACACTCATGCCTTCACTAGTAGCGATAGTTGGTTGCAACGTTTTAAATTTAGACATTGCACACGATTCTTGAAAATTACGGGCAAGAAGTTATCATCTAATCCTAAATGATTGCCCTTCAAAGAAGATTTTATTCAAATATTTGAAGAACATGATCTGAATTCTAACCAAGTTTTATAACGCCGACAAAACCGGTTTAAACTGGCAGTTATTTCCAGATGAAACCTACGTTTCCAATAATGAAAAGACTGCTTCGGGATGAAAACATCAAAAAAGAGGATAACTTCTTTAGGCAGTCCAAATGCTTCGGGACTGCATGAACTAAAACCACTAATAATAAATCAAAAAGTCCAAGAAGTTTCAGAAATTTGATTACTCTTTTACTTACTTACTACTTTACTTAATGAATAAGATTACGCTAATATACAGAAACACAAAAAACGCCAAGTCAAATTTGTAAAAATTGGTTCTTTAAAAACTTTGTCCCAGAGATCAACCATTCATAGCAACTCCTGATTGTTATGTACATAATGTACATACTTTTTGTATGTATGATTTTAAATTTTAGGTGAAATCATACGATTTTGGGAAGCATGAATTTTTTCGAAGCATGAATCTGCAACATAAAGCACTTTTACTTTTAGACAATGCGCCCTCACATCCATCAGCTAAGGAGCTCAAAACTCCAGATAGCAGGATTTTCGTCGAATATAACTCCTTTATTACAACCGATGGATCAGAACATCCTAAGCCTCACAAAATTATACTAGGAATAGCTTGCTAAGTTGAATCGCTGCAAATGAGGAACAGCATCAATAGGAACAGCACTCAAAAACATTGAGATATGCAGTTCTTCATTTGTCATATGCTTGGGATAAATTAACACCAAACACCATTAGAAAATGTTGAAATATTACAACGCTTTTATACAGCTGACATAGCTTACAATGAGGGATCTGAAAAGGCAGATGATGATCTTTAGCAACAAAGATTAAGCAACGAAAAGACTAACGAAATTGAGAGTGTCATAAGGGATACAAATGCAATGCTAGAAGAAGTAGCACCCGTAAGTGCAGTTTCTATTAAAATCGCAATTTATAAAGCATGAACCACACAAATACATATTCATTCAAGTACCTGATTTTTATTTGTGAAATTGATTACAAGAATATATCTGCAGATGTTGAAGAGTGGAATGAAGATTTAAACGAAAGAGGTGCAATAGAATTTCAAGAATCAGATAGCAGTGAGGATGAAGAGAATGTTACCACCAGCATCAAAATACAACACGTTGCAGCTAAAAGCTATATATTGCAATAGAGTAGTCAACAAAAACGCAATTCATATTAGTGACATAATGGCATTAAAAAGGATCTATGAAAAAGCTGTGATACAAAAATATCACAGAAAAGGCAACAAAAAAAAACTTCTTTTTGTATAAAAATTAATGAGTAAATTTTTCTACTCAATATATTGTCTATCTATTAAATATATTGTCTCTCTACTAAATATATTGCAAACAAGAGTTAATATATATATATATATATATATATATATATATATATATATATATATATTTATATATATATATATATATATATATATATATATATATATATATATATATATAATGCGACCTGTCAATTATAAACCTAGTGCTGCTTTTTGAACAAAATACGTAATTCTTTTCATTTCGGTATATTCATTTAATTTCCTCAGAAACAGTAACCCAGTGTTTTTCAACCTTTTTCATTGAGTGGCACGCCTGACTGAAAAACAAAAAATCGTGGCACCACTGACAAAAAATCGTTGCAGCCATGATCAGCGGTGGTTTTAGAATCTCAATAAGGGTGAGTGTTAATGTGCCAGGTAATTTTTTTTGCGAAAATGTATATCATGCGTAACGCTACGGTGGCAAGAAAAAAATTATAAAAATGACAATTTGTAATAGCATTTCAATGCAAAAAGCTGAAACGAATTGAATTATTTTGAACAACACTTACCTAAATTTTGCGGCATCGCAATCGTGGAGCCAGGGCACCCCAAGATGTCGCGGCTGCCCGGTTGAAAAACACTGCTGTAACCTGATAATTAGGCAAAATCTGAAAACAAAGTTGTAAATAAAAAAACTATCTCTAGAGAATTAATTTTTTTATAAGATGGTACTTAAATGTATTGGGTATTTGATCGAAATTGAGCTAAATTTGAGCAAGAGAAACTAAGTTGACAAGGCAAAATTGAGAAAATTTAGCTGAATCACGAAGTTTAGGAAAAAGTTTCAAATAAAAGTTGAAGGTACAGAATCAAAATTTTCTATAGAATACGTCAAAAATTTGTTTAATAAAAATGATTGAAAAATTGTAAAAAACACAAAACAATTGGAGCTTTGTGTTTGTGAAAATGTGACTTGATAATTAAGCAAAACAAAAGTTTAAAATAAAAGCTCAATAAGACGAAATTTTCTATAAGATGATATCTTGATGTATCGTAAATCTGGTTAAAATCCTGCTAAATTTGTGCAAAAATTAATAGGAGAAAAGAAAGTTGAGTAAATTTTGTTCGGCTGTATCTCGAAGATTTGGAAAAAAGTTTCAAATAACAGTTGTAGAGAATTAAGTTTTGTAAGAGACGGATGGAGATGTTGGCCATAATCAAATGGTGAACCCCTAGTGTTAAAACCTTAAACGTAGTATATATTCAACCTTTCCGGAGCTCTATAATACTAATGAGTGTTGCATTACCTACTGCTAAGTTCATGTCTCTCTCACAAAACGTCAAATTAAAAATATCTAACCCTAACCACCCACATGGGTTTCAAGTAAGTGCTTTACAAATTGTTATTCATAAAAGCTGCACTGACGAGAGATAAATCTCGAAACGCGTCTACAGATGGCTATACACTTCAGGTATCGGCAAGACATGATCGTAAAAAAACAATGTTAATTTTTCTGATTTTTGTTGAGTCCCACGAGGGTGAACTGAAAGCTATAAAATAAGTGACAAATTCCACATGAGATTTGTTTTTGGTATTCCTAAAAAAACTCATTAGTGTTATAGAGCTAGGGAAAGGTTGAATATATTTATATATTCAGGCTATGTTCCGACTTTATTAAGTTTATATGATTATCTATAATGTAGTATGGTTTTACCAATTCTAAAAACCTTAATTTTACAAACAAAATTCGGAAGATTTTTTTCGTAAGGCTATAACTCGAAACCTCGACAAAATATCAAAAAACCTTCCAGACGAAAGCTGTAGGCAGAAAATTTTTGTATGAAGGGCATAAAGACATTCGTCAAAATTTGTCACAATAACGCGAACGTGGTGTAAAAACCTTAATGTTACAAGGTGGGTTGGAAGGTTTCTTTTTGTGAGACAGTAAATTGAAACTTAGCCAAAATTAAAAAAAAGACAAGTTGCATTTTTCAAAATTTGTTCAAACAATAAAACCAGAGGACTAAACCAAATGAGAATTAAATTTTGTATAAGACGGGTGGACATGTTGGTCATTATTTGTTCAAATGACGAGCCCTTGGTGTAAAAATCTATTAAAAAAAATAGGAACATATTTTTAATGCTATATCTAGAAAGCTGTGCGAAATTAAAAAAAAACTTTTGAGACAAAAGCTGTAGCCAAAAAAAATCTTGCAAAGGGGATGAAGACATTGGTAACAATTTGTCGAAATAAAGCAACCGTGATTTAAGAACTTTAATGTTACAATGAGAGTAGGAAGCTTTATTATTGTGAGATTGTAAGTTGAAATCTATCCAGAATTTAGAAAATCTTCTCAAACGAAAGTGTAGAAAAGAAAATTTCCTATAAGGTGCACTTATGCATTTTTTTAAATTTATTCAAAAAACGAAACCGAAGTGTAAAACCTTAATATTACCATACAATTAAGATGAGTCTATAACTCGAAACCTTGGCAAATATTCAAAAAAAACTTTTGAAATGAAGGTTGTAGCCAAGAAAATTGTACTAAACAATAAAATTTATTTAGTATTTTGCGAGATTATTATGGTGTCTGCTATTTCTTTGTTTATGATTGTCACTAGTAGGGGATTGCGTAATCGATTCGATCTGGTCAATAAAATCGGTAATTGTTTTTATTGGCGGAGTAAAAGTTAAATGAATTATTTCTGTTTTATTTCATTTGTGGAGAGGAGTATTATTTCCCTTTTATATCAGAAACTCAATTAAATAAATATCCGAAAGCAATAACTGATATTATATGGCAGGTTGCATGACGGTGGCGCGATGTGCCGTTACGACCCGATCGGTCAAAGTCAGAGATTGTCGACAGGAAAATGATAGATGGCGGTAATTAAATAAGTGACCAATCATAATCGCAGAAATCGCAGTGAAATGAACGCAGGAATTTTATTTTGAGGACCTCGCGGGCATGTACCTGGCGGCGCATCTCGGGAAACACAATTTCTTCCTGCAACGAAAGAAAAAAAAGTTTTCCACGCAATTAAAAGTCGGTAATAAATAAAAAAAATGGGGCTGCGGCGGCTGAGACTGTCCCAGGCGTATTCGAGAAGAAGAAGAAAAAAAAATTGAAATATAAATTAGATACAAATCTAATCAAACTGCGAAAGGAAACTTTGTCCCGAAAAATTCCTCACCCAGAAAAAAATCCAACTTTCTTTCAAAGGGTTAAGGGGGATGAAATTATTTAAAGTGTTTTTTAAGCACCCGCAATCGAAAACGTAGAAAACCGCCGCCCAAACTTTTATTAATTGGGTTTTGATTGATTTTCCGGGGAAAATTGCCCAAACTTCGGGGTGAATAATTTAACCCCACGGTCATTTTTTTCCAAGGAAAGTTTGCCGATCCGCTTATAGCTTTAATCGAAATCATTTTTACTGCGAAATTGATATGAACACTCACATCACAATTTAATACACATATAAGAACAGAGAACAAATAAAATAATAGAATGTCCATCAACAAATAGTAACAATAATATTTATATATCAACGATAGTAACATTAATATTTATAATACACAGAATCTGTTATGCAGAATCTAATTTCAGCACATGCGACAATGCAGCAAAGAAAATAATCATTTTATTTTCGCAAAAGAAACTCAGAACAGACTTCACCGAATTGCTTGTTGTCCATTTAGTTGTTGTGGCACCCATGAACGAATTGTTTCTTTAAATAGACTCTAAGATTGAACTGTTGAGTGATCAATATTGAGTCCTTCTGAGACCTGTCTAGTGGTTCATGTTGGTCTGACTCAATAAAGATCATTTTATCAGTTTTGTCTATATCTGCGAAGACACCAAGACTATCGTTTCTATCGCAATTTTTTTTAAACTAATATTAATTAAGCTGTGCGATATATAACTGACTCTAATAGCTAGTTTGTTATATCGACGTCTCAATTTCGCGAATTAGCTTAAGATGACTAACTTCAGATTTTATATTCACTAATAGTTACATACTACAATTCATACCATTTGATAATCAAACTCTCAAAATTCATTAATTGTTGCTACAGTATTTTTCAAATTTATGAAAAAACGATAAGAATTGGCTTTCTTCCTGTGCCTTTACTAATTCACTAATAATTATACTACAATTTACACCGTTTAGTGATTAATAAAACTATCAAAACAAATTGTTTGTAATTTCATTGTTTTTGATATTTAAAGAAAGTAAAAATGTTAGCAACTATGACCCAAATTAAGGTGTTAATAAAATTCTTGTTTATAAAACCATATATATTATCCAAAGACTTAGTAAACACATAAGTTATTATTAATTGTGAAATGATTACAGTGAATTTATTGCGGCAATTAGTAGCAAACGGTATCCGTGAGTATTTATATAATAAAGCCGCCCCCGGTTCGTTTCGGGGCGAAGGTGAACAAGGCGCGGGCAATATTTTAATCCCCGCTAAATGACTATTTAATCAGTAATTATTAGATTTATAATTAACAGTAAAGGGTGGATCGTTATACACTTAATACCGGGCCCGGAGTAAACCACCGACGGTATCCACTCGGAAATTTTTCATAAAGGGGTCTGAAGAAGATTGGGATGGGCTTTAAACAACAATAACAGTTTTCATTACAGATTTATTCTAAGATTGAATTTATTTCAAGAAGGGTTGTTTAGAACACGAAGTTTTTTTGCGATGAACTATTTTTAATTGGAATTTTTTAGTTTTAAAAGTTTATAGAACAAAAATCAATTCAATAATTCACCAATTTCAGACAAACTATGATACGTAAAAATCTTGCTTCTTCCAAATATTGAAAGGCGAAAAAATTTCTTAAATATCATTCCCACAAATAGTTCTACATTTTTTCTTTCAATAAATTTCAAATGTGTTTGTTTCATTGTTAGTACTTGTTCAACAAACAAAAATTAAACATACAATCCAATTTAGTGCAATTATAAAATAACATGTTTATCAGATTTATTTCGTATCGATTTCCATCCACTTCTTTCTGTTTTTTTTCCTATTATTGTTTGAACCGAATGTAAAAAAAACAGTTCGGTTCCGATAAGGAAAATTGGTGTTTGCCGGGTGTAAAACAGAGGGACCGCGTGTTCGATCCCCCCAAGGCATTAAACATCTCTTCGTGGAAGAGACAAAAGATTGGGGGGCCCTTAGGCGCTCGCCATTATTTGATCTCCATCGAATTGGATCGCGATGCTATCGCTTCTGTTATTCCCCGCTTTACATATGTCGAAATCGATGTTGGAGAGAAAGTTGGAGGATTTTTTTATTTCATCCCCGATTGATGCTTGTTAAAAGGATCCGCGTCGGTGGTTCTTCTCGGGGGGCAAATCCCACCCTTCAATACCCCATTACGTAACGGGTTTATCGAGTGAAAACGATTGATGAGTGCCTTGTTATGTCTGTCCTAGGATATTCTTGTAGGAGGAATTTTTCGATGGTTTTTTGTGTGTTCGGGTGGAGGGGGGTTTGTTTCTAATTAAGCATGCTAATTGAATGGTCCTCATCAAATATACAGGGTCTCCGTCCTTTTCGCTCGTTCGGTCCGCGCGTGCATCGCGTTCTATTTTTTTTCAGCTACCCCGAGTATAAATTCGAAAGAAAAATGGGTCCCAATCTAATCAAAAAGTCCCAAGCTTAGCGCATAAATTCATAATTAGGCTCGCGCATCTTGAATAATTCACGCGCTCTCTCATAGACATTAAAAAAGTTATGACCCCGCGACGCGGTGGAATATGGACCTAACACGAGAAAAAAAAATCGATTTTACGGGGACGGAAGATGCACGATAATTCGAAGTTTTAATTTTCAATCGGAAAATCTGATCACCCCACATTTTTTGTTTTCTACCTTCCGCATAAATTATTAATGCGCGATCCGCTGTCGGGCTCTCTCTTTTTTAATATGTTTTGAAGTTTCAATTAAATCTATCCCCTTTGACATCGGAGGCTTACACCGCCGCGCCGATATATAGGCGCCCGTGGGGGCCCTCGAATTTTCTTTTTCCAATTTAATAAAGCCGCGAACGTTGTTGCCAAATAATTAATATCTACGTGTATATATATTTCGCGATGGAGGTACTTTGCGGATGTTCAACAGGGGATGATGTGCGGCCGCATTGATTTTCTTTTTTTGTGTTGGTTACTCTGATTATTTCATCCCCCTCAATAAACGACCGAGACAATCACATGAATTTAGGAATTTATCAGGTTTTGTTTTGTATACGGGTGTTTGTTGTTTTCGGAACAATAAAGGATTATCTTTAATTTTTATTAACACTTTGCAAAAACCACTCATTTATTATTCAATAATTAAAACATTTGACGTCAAAAAAAAACTTTGAATTGGTTTTATTTTCACTCAAGGTTTGTTTTGTTCACTAATAATTTTGAAAAAGAAATCCAAAATTCTAATAAATATTAAAAATAATGTTTTTATTACTCATGCCGGATAAGTATTATTTTGGAACCCGTTTTTTGGTGCGTCAAATGGCTGTTTGTCATTTCAGTTATTACCACACAACTTAAGCGCATTGGAAATATTCAATAAAAATTTCTAAGTTACATAAAAAAACAATTAAATAAATAAAATAAATACAATCAAAACCTCAATATTAAATCAAATCAAAACCTCAATATTAAATCAAATCAAAACCTCAATATTAAAAAAGTGTCGTGAAAGTGATACTTTTTTTTCATTACAAAATTAAAATCAAAAATAAAGAAAACGTTTTAAAATGAGTTTAAATTCTGTGGTGATTCCGGAGACTGATAAGAGTTCTTATGACGAATCCACACCACCGGAGATAATTGAAAAAGCAGATTGATTCATATAATATTTTTTATGGCCCCTGGACCCCAAACTTGTAAGATACGTGCCTTCGCATGAAAAATAAAAAAAATTATCTGCAACTCGTGCAGTATTGTCAAATGCCCTTTTGAGCTAATGTGCGCCCAATTTTACTGTCGTGGCCAATTGACAACTTACCGCCCTAGTTGCACAATATACTATATTGAATAAGAAACTTTGGGTGTCAAAACTAAGATAATTAATTTTGTTTTCAGAATTAGAGTTATTCAATTGATCAAGTGTATTATTAGTTAACTCAAGTTCAAGTTAGTTCCTAGCGGGCTCTATAGAAAGACACCTTTTTAATATTTTATTTCTTGAGATCCAGCGGTAACTTCTGGCAATCAAATAGGTAATATATATTACGCTAAACGCATGTAACATGTTGGGGGTTGGTTCAGAAGAGAACCGGATGCTGAACGTTCACCGGTCCAATTTCTCGCGAAACATTTAGCAAAGTGTTTACAACCATAGGCCGTAGATTGTGATTCCTATGTGCGCAATGCTGAACACTCCGGCCGGGCCATCTCCTTTTGAGATTTGACATTGTTTCTTTATTCACAAAAGTTCTCTGAGGCCTTAAACATCATATAAATATATTCAACCTGTTCTTAGCTCTACAATATTAAATCTTGTTAAGTATGAACAAATCTCATGTTGAAACAACTACTTCCTGGTTAATATCATACAGTATATTGGATTGTAAATAAGAGATTTGCATGTTATTACTACTCCCAGTCCATTTTAATGGCACTACCAGAGATAGAGAAATAACATTGTTTTTTAAGATCATTTCTTTTTATCATAAGATATACATTAACACCAGAAAAGCATGTTCCGGAGTTCCGCCAGATCAGGTTGGCGGAACATTGTCTAAAGAATACATTCTTCAGGTACGATGGTCAAATATACAAACAAATCCAAGGAGCACCAATGGGTTCACCTCTATCCCCAGTAGTTCTTCTCTCGGTGCCTATCCGGTTCGGATGTTGGCGATCATCATGGCTATTCTTGTCTTGTTGGTGGCGACGCGGAACATTTCAGCTGAAGACATATTTAACCAGCATCTTAGGTTGTCAAAGAAGTATATTCGTTTTCTTTCAGGACCTCTTTTGCTGATGATTTTCCCATGAAGTATTTTTTAGGGTAGGTCGTATCTCTTTGTATTCCGCATGATATGTCCTTTGTGTAAATTATTGAAAAAGCCAGAGAATTATCAAAGCCCACATATTTATGCTTCCTCGACTACAGCAAAGCGTTTGACTGAGTAAACTGGCACCAATTATGGAATGCCCTCTTAGACATAGGAACCCCTCCCCACCTCGTCGTTAAGCTAAAAACTTTATATGACAACACCAAAGGAATCATCAAGATCGTGGGAAGAAACTCGAGACTCTTTAGTATAGGACGAGGAGTTCGACAAGGATGCGTCGATAGTGTCCTTACTATTTAACATATACGGTGATACTAATTTTGCTAACTGTGATACGGTTTATACTAAGAAGAGCTCTGGAGAACTGGGAAGGCGGAATAGTCTTTGGCGATAGGAAAATAAACAACGGTTTGCCGATGATACCACATCATCGCACAAAACCAAGAAGAATGAACTTGGGAATAGTCGAGAGAGAAAGCTCAAAATGACTTAAGCTAAATCGCCAAAAACAAAGCTGGTGGTATAAAGCTCGAATTTTCTTTTTCCAATTTAATAAAGCCGCGAACGTTGTTGCCAAATAATTAATATATACGTGTATATATATTTCGCGATGGAGGTACTTTGCGGATGTTCAACAGGGGATGATGTGCGGCCGCATTGATTTTCTTTTTTTGTGTTGGTTACTCTGATTATTTCATCCCCCTCAATAAACGACCGAGACAATCACATGAATTTAGGAATTTATCAGGTTTTGTTTTGTATACGGGTGTTTGTTGTTTTCGGAACAATAAAGGATTATCTTTAATTTTTATTAACACTTTGCAAAAACCACTCATTTATTATTCAATAATTAAAACATTTGAAGTCAAAAAAATACACTTTGAATTGGTTTTATTTTCACTCAAGGTTTGTTTTGTTCACTAATAATTTTGAAAAAGAAATCCAAAATTCTAATAAATATTACAAATAATATTTTTATTACTCATGCCGGATAAGTATTATTTTTGAACCCGTTTTTTTGGTGCGACAAATGGCTGTTTGTCATTTCTGTTATTACCACACAACTTAAGCGCATTGGAAATATTCAATAAAAATTTCTAAGTTACATAAAAAAACAATTAAATAAATAAAATAAATACAATCAAAACCTCAATATTAAATCAAATCAAAACCTCAATATTAAAAAAGTGTAGTGAAAGTGATACTTTTTTTTCATTACAAAATTAAAATCAAAAATAAAGAAAACGTTTTAAAATGAGTTTAAATTCTGTGGTGATTCCGGAGACTGATAAGAGTTCTTATGACGAATCCACACCACCGGAGATAATTGAAAAAGCAGATTGATTCATATAATTTTTTTTATGGCCCCTGGACCCCAAACTTGTAAGATACGTGCCTTCGCATGAAAAATAAAAAAAATTATCTGCAACTCGTGCAGTATTGTCAAATGCCCTTTTGAGCTAATGTGCGCCCAATTTTACTGTCGTGGCCAATTGACAACTTACCGCCCTAGTTGCACAATATACTATATTGAATAAGAAACTTTGGGTGTCAAAACTAAGATAATTCATTTTGTTTTCAGAATTAGAGTTATTCAATTGATCAAGTGTATTATTAGTTAACTCAAGTTCAAGTTAGTTCCTAGCGGGCTCTATAGAAAGACACCTTTTTAATATTTTATTTTTTGAGATCCAGCGGTAACTTCTGGCAATCAAATAGGTAATATATATTACGCTAAACGCATGTAACATGTTGGGGGTTGGTTCAGAAGAGAACCGGATGCTGAACGTTCACCGGTCCAATTTCTCGCGAAACATTTAGCAAAGTGTTTACAACCATAGGCCGTAGATTGTGATTCCTATGTGCGCAATGCTGAACACTCCGGCCGGGCCATCTCCTTTTGAGATTTGACATTGTTTCTTTATTCACAAAAGTTCTCTGAGGCCTTAAACATCATATAAATATATTCAACCTGTTCTTAGCTCTACAATATTAAATCTTGTGAAGTATGAACCAATCTCATGTTGAAACAACAACTTCCTGGTTAATATCATATTGGTATATTGGATTGTACATCAGAGATTTGCATGTTATTACTACTCCCAGTCCATTTTCATGGCACTACCAGAGGTAGAGAAATAACATTGTTTTTTAAGATCATTTCTTTTTATCATAAGATATACATTAACATCAGAAAAGCATGTTCCGGAGTTCCGCCAGATCAGGTTGGCGTAAAAAAACGCGTTTGACGTAAATATACAAACAAATCCAAGGAGCACCAAAGGGTTCACCTCTATCCCCAGTACTTCTTCTCTCGGTGCCTATCCGGTTCGGATGTTGGCGATCATCATGGCTATTCTTGTCTTGTTGGTGGCGACGCGGAACATTTCAGCTGAAGACATATTTAACCAGCATCTTAGGTTGTCAAAGAAGTATATTCGTTTTCTTCCAGGACCTCTTTTGCTGATGATTTTCCCATGAAGTATTTTTTAGGGTAGGTCGTATCTCTTTGTATTCCGCATGATATGTCCTATGTGTAAATTATTGAAAAAGCCAGAGAATTATCAAAGCCCAAATATTTATGCTTCCTCGACTACAGCAAAGCGTTTGACTAAGTAAACTGGCACCAATTATGGAATGCCCTCTTAGACATAGGAACCCCTCCCCACCTCGTCGTTAAGCTAAAAACTTTATATGACAACACCAAAGGAATCATCAAGATCGTGGGAAGAAACTCGAGACTCTTTAGTATAGGACGAGGAGTTCGACAAGGATGCGTCGATAGTATCCTTACTATTAAACATATACGGTGATACTAATTTTGCTAACGGTGATACGGTTTATACTAAGAAGAGCTCTGGAGAACTGGGAAGGCGGAATAGTCTTTGGCGATAGGAAAATAAACAACGGTTTGCCGATGATACCACAATCATCGCACAAAACCAAGAAGAATTAACTTCTGGGAATAGTCGAGAGAGAAAGCTCAAAATGACTTAAGCTAAATCGCCAAAAACAAAGCTGGTGGAAGATCGTGGCAACAGGAGATAAAATCCACCCAATATAATGAACGTAGAAAACGTCGACAACATAATTTATCTACGCTCTTGCATAAATTGTGACAGCAATTCGTCCACAGAAGAAACAAATCCAAAACAAGTCCACAAATAGAAGACGTATAACTCTTGCAAAAACGAACCAAAGTATGAAAAGATGACCACATCACGAAAGAAACAAAACGAAGGCTCGTCAACACACTGATGTTTCCAATTGCACTATACGGCGCCGAGGCATAGACTCTGAAAGCAGTAGATCAGCAGAAAATAGACGCTTGCGAGATGTGGACGTGGAGAAGCCTTCTAAGGATCCCTTGGACAGCGCGTAGAACTAATCTATCTATACTAAAAGAACTAGACATTGACATAAGACTAAAAATCGTATCAATCGACGAATACTTAAATATTTTGGATACGTCAATCGCAGAATTGGTGACAGTCTCGAAAAACTGTCATCCAAGAGAAAATTGAAGGTATGCGATGGTATGCGATATGCGTCAGGGACGTTCTCCAAAACGCTGGATCGACCAGGTGCGAGAGATCACTGGGACGATCTCGCGCACCTGGTCGATCCAGCGTTTTGGAGAGCGTCCCTGACGCATATAGCATACCATCGTATACCTTCAATTTTCTCTTGGATGACACTACAAGAAAACATAAGAACGGCGGTGGACAGGGTTAAATGGAGGAAGATTGATAATTCCGCTATGACATAATAAAACGCCTACATGGGATCACAACACTTCAGTTATGAAGTAAACGACTAGTGAGAGAGTCCTAGACATTTCAACTTTTGGCATTTCACTATCTTGATCAATTTAGGTGCCGTGTTCATCCCCAGTAATAGCCTTCATATTTTTTACAGATTTTATGAAAAAAGCAATCTCATCAATTATACATAAACATTCACTCTGGCTAAGATGCCAGATGCGCGGATGACACATTTGTAATCTGGCCCGACGACTGACCAGAACTGGACAAATCCCATCTTGAGTCCATACACGAGCTAATCAAATTCACAATTGAAGTAGAAAAACATATACGACTCCATTTCGTGGATGATTTGGTACAGAAGAAGCCAAGCGGCAGTTTGTGTCTCAGAGTATACAGGAAACCAACGCATACAGAGAGATATCTAACACCTTTTCACACCATCACCCCAAACAACTAGAATCCGTAGTTAACAATCCACCAGATCCAAAAGACTAGCTAATCAGCTTAACTTGCCAAATTAATTGAAGAACTTACGGGAAGTTCTTGCCGCAAATGGCTACTATTAATGGAGAACCGTAACCAAACAACCGAAGAACGCCAGAAACACATCCGCACAGCAAACCTACCATATGTTCATGGATATAACAGCGTTAACACGTTCGTTACCCAACGCAATTCAGCCGAGTTTCTTGCGGGCCCAAATCTAACTATTGGCGCGCCATGGAGTGCGCCACAGAGAGACAGGGTGATAAGCGGGAAGATCAAAGGCGCAACTTAAGTAAAACTGTTCATTATAAAAGATACAGTGTTCAGTTACAAATTGGAGAAAGATTATGTTCTTTGGCTAGAGGTCTGCGAGTGATCTCACTGCATTTATTCCAGATCCTTCATTCAGTCAAGAAGCACATAGGAGTGACAAAATGGTGTCTTGTGCCACAACGATACGGAAAGGTGTCAAGTGGTATCGGAAATTAACTCTATATTTGTTCTTGGGAACAACTATAGTAAATGCTCATATCGTCTACTAGAGAGCAAGTAAGAAAATTTCGGGAACTTCACCGAATCGTTGTTATCAGAAAATACTGCTGCCATCAATAATATGAATAAAACAAAGAAATCTTACATGATTTGGTGATTCGCAAGAATCGCCAGAATAAGCCTATGAGATGGTTGTGAGCCCTATGTTGCCAGAAGAATAGGTAAACTCTCTAGCGCCTAAAAAGTCAGGAAGGTGCCAAAAAACTGTATTTATATTTCTGTGCTTAGTCCATTAAATTACTTTCAATAATCAAATTAAACTTGAACAAATAAGAGCGTCACCCATATTTAGGTGACGGGGCCCCAACGGAAGTACACCCGCCCCCCAGATACGGATGACGTGGCGGCGAACATGCTAAAGACACCCTGCCGTTAGAACCTCATGGAATTTAGGAAATGCCTTATAGAATATGCGAACGAACCTATATTGGACATACTAATAGAGAAATATCGGCTAGGATTCAAGTACATGCAGTGTCAGTCAGTCACAAACAGAGAGTTTGTCCGCCCTTATCCAACACACCAACACCGACCACTGGGTGCATTTTTAGAAACTCAAGAACTCTTATTAGCCACGATATGTCACGGGTGTGCAGACAGGCCATAGGGATAAAAAAGAAGACCATTGACTGAACACGAGAGATGATTCTTTGGGATGCCCCCAGCATAGTGACCGAGTATATCCACCCTGAAACTGCAATCCCAGACACCTCACCCAACCAACCTAACATCCCAGACACATATACGACCAACAAGACGAACAAACAAACGAACCGAAGCACAGCATATACGGCACATGACCCGAAGCCAGACACAACATGCAATTTAGTTTATCATGAGTCAGGGAATCTTAAAAAAACAAACAATTTTCAACCACCTAGAAATACCTTCTTATATTTACAGCTATATCTTAAAAATGATTAAAAGTTGAGGAATTAGTTTTAAATTTTCTGAAAGCATAAAAAACTTTCCTTACAAAATACTAAGTAACTAACAATAAAACTAAGTAGAATGTTTAAAAACGACGTCGAAACTTTGTTTACAATAAGCAATAACATTGAAGAGATTATATTTTTAACTTGATTCATAAGTAGGCAAAGTATGAATAAAATCAATTGAAGAAAATAAAAAATATTGGAGAAAATAAGTTATGCAAGAGTCGGCAAGAATATAGAAGAAATAGAAGCAACAATGAGAAGATTTGGAGAAAGCGCCAAGAATAACAATGGAAAAAGACTAATAGATTTCTGTATGCAAAACAAGCTAGTAATACAGAAGACATTGTTCCAACATAAAGACTGCCATCCATAAGTATTTAAGGGAAGAACAAGGAAGAAACGATAAATCTAAAATAGACTATTCTGACACAAAAAGAGCAAAATAAATACATAAAGAATGTAAGGGTAAATAAAGGAGCTGAACTAGGCAGACCACTATTTAATGAGCGCAAAACTAGAAAAGAGGAAAGAAGAAGAGAGACTACAGACAAAAGGGAGAATAAGTAAGGAAACAAAAACTATCAGAACATATAAATTAGAAAACATAGACACTGGGAACCAATACTCCAAAATAATAGAAGAAGAGATAATTAAAAGACAAGACGAAATACACAGAGACACTCTAGAAGAAAAATGGAAAATATTCAGAGATATTGAAATACTCTGCAAGTAAAGCCTGTGGAATTACAGTAACCGAGGAACGAGGAAATAAAACAGATAGTCAAGGCAAAAAGGAAAGCTCGGAAAGAATACCTTAGCGGAAAAATAGCAGAACCATACGCTACATAGAAAGTAAAGATGTAAACAGAGATGTAAAAGTGACAATAGATGTGACAATAAGTAAAGATGTAAAAGAAAATCCCAAACAAGATAAAAATAAGGAATGGAGATAATTTGGAGAACAAAATGAGTTTACCAGCAAGAACAACCAAAAAGTCTTCTACGAAGTACTTGATTGGACTGTATATAACAACGCCAAATTTAAAATATGAACAACAAATCGGTGTGGTTTCGCCACTTATCTTCCAGCTACAAATGTCTTTCTAACCTGCTCCGTAAATCGATCCTCCTTTCGCCAACAAATTTAGGAGAGGAAATGGGAGAGAATAAAAGACAAGAAGGATATAAGGCGGAGAACCCTTGCAACGCAAATCGTCTAGAATTGTCCAAATCCCCGAAAAGTTCCAATCAACAAAAAACGAGCGTGGTATAATGCCGGCCGAGGCGAGCCGGCGAAACGCACTTAACATACTAATCTATCTAAATCGCTGCGCGATTTTTGCGCACTACTTGAACGCGACATATCGGCACCTGCTCGAGTAATTGATATCGAGCGATATCGAGCCCTGTCGGAGTACCTGTCTGATGAGTACGCCCTCTTTTGATAGGCCGCAAAACTAATACAAAATTGTCTCAACAGTACGCAAGGACATGAGACAAGATAACGTGAAAACATTATAGTGTACAGTATAGTATAGCAGTACAAACAGATAAAGGATAAAGAAGGCCAAATATTAGAAGAAACATCGAAAATAATAAAAAGATGGGGCAAATATTTTAAAGAAATGTTGAAGGCAACAGATAAAGGAAGAATAGAAATTGAAACTGAAACAAGAAATGCAACAGCAAGTACAAATAATGATACTACATAAAGTACAGGAAGGGATAAGAACCAGGCAAATATAGAAAAGTGCCAGGCTAAGACAACATTAAAGCCGAAATGCTAAAACATATGGGAGAAAAAGGCCCTGAACCATTGCACGACATAATAGAAATGGTCTGGAAAACACAAGTCCCGTATGTTTGGAAAAGCTCAGTAATAATACCTATATACAAAAAAGGAGACAGAAGAGAAAGTGAATAGCTGAGGGATATCTCTCCTATGCGGTGCGTGGAAATTATATGAAAAAAAATTAGTTGAAACACTAAGAATGACCCAGTAAAGAGAACTACATGAAGCTAAAAGCGGTTTTGGGCCCGGCTCTAGTGTGCTAGAGATTCATTCATTCGCTAAGGATCACATATTTACAATAAGAAAATATTTTATAGATATCGAAAAGGCTTTTGATAAAGTTCACTGACATCACATATGGAAAACATTATCAAAATACCAAGTAGAAGATAACCTCATTGTGGCAATAAAATCATTGTACAAAAAATAGTGCAAATATAGTTAGAGTATTAAACGAAGAACCATATAAATTAATTGCCACACAGGGGGATAGACATGGGGGGCTGCTCAGGCCACTGTTATTCATCATATATCTGAACAAAATAATAAAAAAATGCAGCAATAAAACAAGAAAAATAATTCCAGGATAGAACAGAATACAATGTATAAATATCAGCGAATGTGTATTTGCAGATGACATCGTAGTAATTGCAAACAGTGAATAAACATTACAGCACAATGTAGGAAGATGGGCAAAAGCATTAAAAGAGAAATGAATGAAAATAAATGTAAAAAAGACGAAAACCATGGTTATCTCCCACGTACCAAAACAAGTCTACACACAATTCAAAGGAAAAATGATAGAACAAGTAGATGACATTAAATACTTAGGAATAACAATTAAACAAGCAGGAAGCTATGAAACAGAAATTAATAGTAGAATAGCAACCACGACCAAACTGTATCACAAGATGAGAAATGGTTTTATAAACCAAAAACCAGTAAATGTTAGAACAAAACTCGCGGTGCATAAAATAATCTAGATGCCTTTACTACTCTATGGATGTGAATCATGGATAACAACAGAAAATATACAAAAGAAAATACAAGCAGCAGAAATGAAACAAAATACAAGAAGCAGAACAGCAAATGCCACACTACTCGACAAGATAAAAAACGAAAGAATACGGGAGGACCTAAAAGTAGGAAGAGCGAGGAAGTATCTACAAAAGGCACAAATGAGATGATGGGTGCATCTAAAAAGGCTAGACCGAAAAGCATGGAGAGCAAAGAAAAGTGGCAAAAGACGAAGAGGAAGGACCTAGAAAAGAGTGGGATAAAGTATTGGAGGAGATACTAAAAGGAAAATGTTTAAGCACAAGAGAAGCGGGAGTAATGGCAGAAGACAAGTTATGCAAATGTTTATTTTATATTAGCAACTTGATTTTATCCGGCCCTTGCAACAATTTTCAAATCTTACATACGGTTTATCTTCAAATCAGTCTTCATATTACTCAGAATTCAATTCAATTCTATTTATGTATTGGCCAGTTAGATGTATATAAAAGAAATACATATTGGCAAGTGAAAAAGAGAAAAAAATGATTTACAAAAAAATTTGCATCAATCTACATGATTCAAATAATACGTCCTATTTATATGGACATTTCATTATAAGAAATTTCCTCATAGTTTGAAGAATTTTCTCATAGTTTTTCCTGAAAATTTTGTTTGAAGGTTCCTGGGTGATTTCTAGTGGAAGCATATTGTATAGACGAATTCCAAAAACATGCGGCGCTTTGTCACATATAGTCGTCCTTGTTTGAGGCGTGGCTAATTTTAAACAAGTTCGGGTGTAATGGTAGTGTTTATCCTTATTTTTGTTTATTTGGAATTTGTTTTTATGAATATAGCTCGTTGTTTCTAATATATACAGACTGGGAACTGTAAGGACATCAAGTTCAATGAAGTGCCGTCTGCACGAAGCAAATGTCGGGAGACTAAGCATGGCTGGTATGATCCTTTTTTGGGCCTTTAAGGCTTTTAAAACTTTTGTTAATTCCGAGGATGAACCCCATGCAATGATTCCATACAATAAAATTGATTGAACTTCTGCAAAGTAGAAGTTTAAAAGTTCCTGCATGGTCAAGAATTTTCTCAAATGTCTAACACAATAGACTTTCTTGGCGAGCGACCTACATATTTTATCAATTGTAATATGCCACGATAAGTGTTGTTCGATGTGGATGCCTAGAAATTTGGTGAAAGTTGATCGTTGTAAAATAAATTTATCCGTCTGAATAAAAATGTTCTTAGCATATTCACTTCTCTTAGTTTGAAATGCGAAATATTCAGTTTTCTCCGTATTAAGGTACAGTTTGTTTGCTGAGAACCAGTTTATTAGAGCTTGTAAAAGTCCATTTGCCTCTAACTGCGAATCTTCTACGGTGTTTTGAGATACTAGGAAACTGGCATCATCAGCATATAAAGTGCAGTAGGCTTTATTTGCCTACATGACTAAATCAGTCAAATATAAAATAAATAGAGTCGGCCCCAAAACGCTTCCTTGAGGGACACCCGTAGGCAATGCCATTTTTGAGGATTCGATATTAGCAGAATTTAAGCGTATTTGTACGTATTGTGTTCGACTTTAAGTAGGATTGTAGTCACACACCCGCTTTCCTCTTATTCCAAATTTATATAGTTTATCGGCTAGGTGGGTATGATCGACACAGTCGAAAGCTTTGCTTAGAGCGCAGAATATGCCAATAGGAAATTTTCCCATATCAACTTCTGCGAGAACTTTATTATACATACCAAGAATAGCTCTTGTGCTTGATTTCCCACATTGAAAACCATGTTGTTCGTTTGGAATTATTTTGTGCTTACAAGTATTCACAAATATAGATAATCAATAGTTGGTAAACACAGCTGACCCGAATTAAGTTTACTGGTATAAAAATCCCCGCGAGAGAAACCGCAGGCTATAGCTAATATAACTATAAAATAAACTTATTTTGGACCTAAGTTTGGGAAGCTGAATTGTCAAAAATGAATCAAAACGTTTATTAAATCCATAAAAAAAACATGAATAAACTTCATGAATATTCATAATCGAATCAAAACTTGTTGTCAAACAATGGAAAATCCATTCTCCCTTAATGGCAATTATTAGTTTTTCATCCGCGAATATTTTTATGAGATTTAGCGCGAGGGCTGATGGAAAAAAGGGGTGATCAAAGTGTGTGAAGGGAGCAGAGGAAGCGGAGAGTGAGCGAGCGAGATCGCACCAAAAGACATTTTTAATTTATGCAAACCTTACCCCGAACATCGGCGATATTCCGCATCGGCAATGATTCATTGATGACTTAATTTGGCCGTAGCTATGGCGACGTTTCGGCCTCTCTGTCGGACCGTCGTCAGCGCCGGATGCGTCGTTCTTTCTCGACGGGCCCCGCCGAGGACGTCGCCGGATGAATATTCACAAGTTATTAAATCCGTACACGCTTCCCTATCCATCTCTCAATATATAGATATATAATGCGCCGGGGAGGCGACCCCCCCGCGAACATCGGGGATGGAAAAGACAGACACCCGGTGTACGTATATTAACCGGCATCGAACCCTTTCTTTCGCAAATTGACAGTGCATTACCGATATTCTAAGACGAATTATTAAGATAAGTTATCTGCGTCGTAACAGCCTGCGATTATCTTTGTTTATAAATTCCGGGGGATGGATAATAGGCCGCGGCATCAATAATGAAGCGGGCTGCGTAACAAAAGACCCAATATATATTAATAAGAACCGACCCCTTTTAACACAACAACAATTTTTCATTTAAAAATGAACGAACTAAAAACATTGTTTTCAGCTAAATTGCAACAGCAATCAAATAATTTACATATTTTCAAGGAATTTACAATTAAAATCACACTCGATAACTTAACATTCAGACTAGGTAATTTAAAAAAGAAACGAGAAGTTTCAAATATAAGTCTGAATTATACAAATATCTTTTTCAAACTATATTTGTAATTGATACACGTTGCACTATATTTACTAAAACAATACAGCACTATAACTGCTTTGGAGCTAGTGATCAAAATTACATGGGATTATTTCTGCACAGATTTTGAACAAAGAATCTCAAATTTATATATAGAAAAAAGAAATAATAATCTTCAATTACTCAGTACTACTGCCCTTCCGACAATATACATTTGCTTAATTGCATTCAAATACAATAAGCAACATTCAATTTGTACATATTTTCAACAAAAAAAAAAGAAATCACAAAAAGATCTGTGTTACCTGGGCGGCAGTTCTCTGTCTTTTTTATTTCTGGTGTTGGGAGCGGAGCGAATGTTATGCACTAATCAGAAAAATATGTGGATGCGTGTACGGATGGGGAGAAAGAAAATATAATTAAAATTTTCAGTGGAGCGGAATGTGCATTTCATTTCATTAAGTCTTATATGGCAAGTGACTATTTCGCGGAACTTGGCGAAAAAATAAATTAACGAGGTGCTATTGGGATGCGTTCTGTGTATTAGAATGGAAAATGTGGGAAACACCTACTGGAATTGCTTCCCAAAAATAGAATAAAAAACAGGTGTAAGTAGGAACTTGATTTATACACAGGAAAAGAATCGATTTTTTAATTTCTATAAAACTTTTAAATTGCATTAACTTCATTGATGCTTAAATTACTTCAGCAATCTTATATTAAATGAAGAAACAGCATATTTTGTTTTAGATGTTTATTCTATGGTTTATTTAAATATTACAATCTAATTTTGATCATACTTTTAACAAGAAAATTCCTGAACGTCGAACGAAATCGGAACTTTTCAGAGACAAACGTGCGACCGACCAAACACACTACGACAATCCTTCAGGCGCCTAGATTATGAAATCAGAAGTGGAAAGAGCGACTCTTGCCCTTAAAAACTACAAAGCTCCAGGCCCGGATAACATACAAGGTGAATTCCTAAAACTAATGTGCAAAACAAGTAGTCATTTTCTCGACATATGTTTTGTTGTCCTTCACATCTTTTCAATGATATTTATGATATTTTCAACAGCGGAAACATCCCCAAGGACTGGCAACAATCAACCTTCGGAGCTATCCCCAAAACAATCAATGCGAAACTCTGCGAGCAGCACTGCCTTATAACCCTCACTAACCACATAGCAAAAGAGTTCATCAAATTCATTGACAAAAGAATATACAATATACTAGACACTAAAGAATCGATCTTCAGCTTACAGGTTCTCATCCAGCGATGCAGAAAATTGAACAAAACCGTACACCTACGCTTTATTACATTTTCCTAGGCTATCGACAAGGTTGGGCACGGCAAAGTGATGGAAGTGCTCAGAAAAACTGGCATTGATGACAAGGACACGCTAATAATAGCCACGCTATACTGGAATCAAACCGCCAAGGTAAAGCACAAAAGGTAACAATAAAAGAGGAGCACGCAAGATTGAATCCTATCGCCTCTCCCGCTCAACTTGTACTCCGAACAAATCTTTGAGGAAGCGCTGGAGGAAGCATCGATAGGGATAAAGCTAAATGGCGAGATAATTAATAACGAGTTACGTCGACAAGACATCATCGCAAACGACAATGAAGAACTACAAAGAATAATGCGAAAAACACCCAGGCAGCCACCGACAGGTACGCATTCAAACTAAATGAATCAAAACCTAATTGTATGATCGTAAGCAAAAGAAACCAGCAGACACAGTTAACAGTAAATAACCATACTATAGAACACGTGGAAACTTATACATACTTTGGCACAGTAGTCAACAACACAGTAGCACAGAAATACAATCATGAATAGAAAAGGCCAAAGCCCAAAGCAACAACATTAAAAAGATACTGACAAGCAAAAACACCTCTCTACAACAAAAGGCAAGGCTGTTCAGATGCTACATCGACATACCAGTTCTGTTTTATAGGTTCGAAACATGGACATTCGAAACATGAAATGTGGACATACCGCCGCTTGCTTCGAATACCGTGGACCGATCATAAAACTATCAAGGTGATACAAAGAATGGGTGAAGAGAAAAAAGTCGCGCAGATCGTGAAAAAAAAACGAAAATCGCAGACCTGAGACACGTTATGAGATTACAATTAGCAAAAATAGAAACCAAGAACGGACTAGGAAGAAGCTACACGCCAGGCTGCGCAACCTTCGTCGATGGTTTGTAATATCATCTGAAGTGAATAAAATCAAGGTTGTAACGTTAATAGATGGGATAGGAGAAGTACATTTTCTCCTATCAATCAAGGCTTTCGAATAGGTTAATATTTAAAGCAAGGACCTAAGACTCCTTGTTTATAAAATTTTCTTGTGTGATGAACACTTTCAAAGATATTGTAGTTTTGGTCGAAGATCTATGAGTCTATTTAACTACATTACAATCCAATTTTGATGAAACGTTCAAATTAAATTAGTTATTTGATACAGCTGAACCATATATGGAACTTTCCGTACAACAATTTTCTTTTATCAAACAAAATTTCCAAAAAGTTTCTAATTTGCAGGAAAGTTTATAGTTTATAGAGTTTATAGCAGTTTCTTGTATACTGAAAACTATCAAAGATGTTGCAATCTCCTTGTAACGGCGGTTACAAGCCGTTATAGAGCAAGGGGGTGGTCTCGCTCCGGATCACTTCGGCTTTCGTAAAGGGGTTGAGACGAAGGATGCCATTCGGGCTGTTCTTCGTGTCGCGGAGGGAGCCAACAGCGGACCGTACCGTAAAAGGGGGCATTGTGTGGTCGTCGGCTTTGACGTCGCCAATGCCTTCAACACGGTACAATGGTGGTTCGTTCTCGAGGCCCTAGCAGGGTGGAAACTATCGGATACGTCGCTGAGGCTCATTGCCGATTATCTGCGCGACAGAACCATTAGGTACCGCGTGGGCGAGGACTGGCGCGAGCGGGGGTTGTCTGTCGGGGTTCCGCAGGGATCTGTTTTAGGACCATTCTTGTGGAATGTCGCCTATAACGGCCTTAGTTACTGCCCACAGGGGTGAGTATTGTGGCGTACGCAGACGACCTGGCACTTGTCTTCACCGATAGTGCTGGGATATGCTGCGTCTCAGGGTCACGCGCGCGGGGGAACTCGTTCGGGAGTGGATGGAGACGGCGGGACGGATAGAGAAGGTCAGGTAGAGGCATTCTGGAGATTGAAATCTTAGGAGAGAGGATACCGGTCGAACGGTCGATTCGGTACCTCGGTATGATCCTCCAGGCGGGTCAGTGGCTATAAAGGAGCTCACAGACCGGCGCGGAAGTTTCGCTGCCGCAACCAGTGCGATATCCGGGCGGACCGACTGACACGGTTTATGTACATGTTCAGACCAAAAAGCGCGATTTCCGTCATAGTCGCGGTACTGCAGCGTTGCACGACAAGGCACGATGCATGCACGGTTAGTTTCACTGCCGCTGTGTTTTGAAATGGTGATCTCTGTAATCACATTAAGTTTATGAACCCATGTTCAATTATGAAATGAGTTTTATCTACTCACACACCAAAATGACCACACTAATATATACATTATTGTATGTGAAGGATGCCGTTATTAGATTCGTACGTAAATGTATCCAATTCGTGCGTAAAATTCCAATGTAAATGAAAAACGATTTATGTCTGTTCTTACTATGGCAACCTAAAGTCGAAACCGGAAACGGAAGTCGAAACCGGAAACGGAAGTAATAATTTTTTTGCGAATTTTTTTTTTATATAATAATTTGAAGTAACGTTTGTGCTTTGTACATATAAATAGTGTCGGCGGAAGAGCGGCGGAAATATTGTATGTGAATGCCATTATTGTATTCGTGTGCAAAAGTATCCAATTCGTGCGTAAAAGTCCAATGTAAATGAAATGGAGTTTCATTATTAAACGATTTATGTTTGTTGTTACTATGGCAACCTAACCATAAAAGGGAGAAACGGAAGTCGAAGCCAGACCTCACACCCAGCGTGGGGTCTAAATCTAATCTAGGTTAACCTAGAATACATCGAAGTAGGGAAAGATGGTTCCTTCTAGTCCCTCCACCTCCATTAACCTTGACATTTCCGGCTCCGACTTCCGATCTCGGCTTCCGTTTCCGGTTTCTCACTTCCGATTTTTCACACATGGGAGTGTGAGGTCTATGTAGCCACACGCGCGATGTCTATGTAACTACACGTTGGGTGTAAGCTCTATGGTCTCACGTGTGAGGTATATGTAACCCTACGCTGGGTGTGAGGTCTGGCTTCGACTTCCGTTTCCGATTTCGAACTCCGTTTCCGCTTTCTCACTTCCAGTTTCCCATTTCCGGTTTTCCACATCCGGCTGCTCCATTTGCGGTTCCTCCACTGTGCGCGGGAAAATTAAAAATTCGGTCAAAATCAGTGGAGGTCGAGGGCCTAGACTCATCGACAACGACCAAATAGTATTCCCCGTACTGTGCACTTTTACTAGTTAGCAATTTATTCCACGGAGGCGCAGCAATTTATTCCACGGAGGCGCTGAACATTCTAATCTTATTGGAGTTATTGGTCAGTGATTTGAAGTATGTTGTCTGTCAAAATCACAATTTTTACAATATTATCGGTAAGAAACAATATTTGTTTTGTAGATTCAACAGTATTTTCGTGCGTGAAAGGCTTTTGTGCGATTAAACCAATCGCCTTCAGCTCGTGCTTTAAACTTCGCAACTCATGCAAAAAAGCCCTTCTTCACACACTTGTACCATAAACTACCATTATGTGTTTTAGAAATTCAAAATTAATACAAAAAACATATTTCATCTTCTGCAATCAATGCTTAAAATAGTATTGCTTCTTGCTCTGAGGACATCATGACTACTATATGCATGTAAAAATCGCGTTTTGATGTGGGCATTGGCAGTTCGATGCCGCGCCGGTAGCGATTTTTTCGTTGCAGAAATTTCGCGACGCATACGTTCCGCGCCGGTCTGAAGGAGCAAATTTGATGACACTTTTAAGAATAACTAACTTTTGTGTCGATACCAAACTATACACTTAAAAATCATTAAATTGGCTAAAAAAGTTTACTTTCAAAATCGCCACTCAACTACTGATAATGTCTCTGGAGAAACCTGGTCAATAGTTAATGGTTTGAGAAATAAATCTCGTTCACCTGACCAAATTTATCCTGATCCAAATGGTTTGGACAATTATTTCGTAAATGTGGCCGAAAATATAACAGCTAATATATCTACAAGTTGTGACCCTCTTTCCTTCCTCTCTGCCTCAAATTCAAATTCCACAGATTCTTCTTTAGTCCTGTTGACAACCTGGAACTGTTACAAGCCATTACAGCTATAAAAATCAAGTCTTTCTGCAGCGTTGATGGTCTACCGATTAAAGTATTTCTAAACCTTCCCCTTGCAGCGAACCTGTCCTCTCTAATCAACCAATCTTTCGAGAATTTTCCCCCAGTGCCTCAAGGCAGCAATCACTATCCCTCTGCATAAAGGTGGTGATTAGGACAGCTGCTGCAACTACAGGCCAATCGCCTTACTACCTGCTTTATCAAAGATCATATACATTTGATGGCTTTCCTGTCCAAAAATAGCATATTAACATCGAATCAGTTCGGGTTCTTATCCAGTAAAAGTTCGAGTGATGCCATATCCTCTGTTCTTAGTGATATCTACCACAATCTTAACGCTTTTTACAGAAACAGTTTTTTGCGACATTGCCAAAGCCTTGGATTGTGTGAACCATGAGTTTTACTAAAAAAATTGCTACTCCTTTTAGGTTTAAATGACTACTCCTCCTCCTGCAGAGCAGCGGATGCTGGCGGCCCTCAAGGTTTCGTTCTAGGTCCAATACACTCCCTACTATTCTTCAATGATATAACTAATCTATCAGCCGAAAATATGTCTCTTTACCGATCATACTAGTATCACATGGTCCAAGCCTACCCTGTGGCTTCTCCACTCTACTATATCTAATGGCCTTGCGTGTATTAAGTCATGGTACGATTATAACGGTCTAGAATTAAGTACCAAGAAAACTGTAATTCTATCTTATAAATATACACTCCCGCTTCTTATACTTGACAACAACGTCATTAATTATGTTGACCCAACTCTCTTTCTGTTAGATTTCTGGCTCTCATCATCGACAAATCACTCAAATGGTCCCCGCATCTGGAGCTCTCAACCAAGAAGCTGTCTTCTACTTGCTTTGCAATTAGGGCTAATTCCAGGGAACTAAATCTCCAAACATCCAGATCTTCTTATTTCGCTCTTTTCGAATAGCATCTTCGATAAGGCCTACCGTTCTGGGGACATTCCAACCTTCTCCAACTTAAATCTATCTTCAAGTTACAAAAGAGAGCTGTTCCCTATATATTTGGATTGAGTAGTAGAACCTATTGTCACCCCTACTTTAAAAATTTCAAAATTTTAACTCTCCCTTCGTAATTTATCCTGGAATCTGTTAGCTTAATGCATAAACACATTCGTTCTTTACCGGAGAGACCACAACAGGAACACAGTACTAGGAACTTGGATCAGGATATATATCTACCCTTACCTAGATTAGAACTGATAAAAAAATCCATCTTCTACAACGCAAAAAAAAGTTCAATCATTTACGCCAATAGCTCCAAATTTCGTTCCGCCGTCAAATTTTCTAAAACGACCCTAGTACACTACTGCAGAATTCTTCGATAATCGGTAGTTTTTGAACCGCACACACACATATTAGTCTCAGCTAGCCTCACTGAACGAGTAAAAATTGTTTACGATTTTTTTTATGACATTGTTTTAGTTATAATCGATTTATTTTGCCTGTGCTTTGTCCACAGAAATTATGTATTTCTTATTGGCTATAAAGCAGTTATTAGCAATTTTGATAATGCAGGCTCATATTTAGATGGTCTTCTTGCAAAAGACCTTAACTCTTATTTTTTGAGAAATTGAAGTTTTCATAAATCTATGTTCAACTCGTTACCCTGCACTTCCTGAAACAAACCCGGTGTTTAAAAGTACTTTTATAGTGATTTCTAATCTCCATTCAAAATGTCGTTAGTCTGTTTAACTTGCTGAATTGGAAACCACAAGTCTAAAATTGCTACTTGTAGCCTCTTAATGTCATTTTATACTAGCCAACCATTCAAAATCAGTTCCTTGCCTCCCCTGTAAAGTTTCATCTTCTAGATTTACGTCTTTTTGCAAGTAGACCTTCACTATGGTGTTCCTTTAACAACGTTTGCTTGTATCACTCAAAGCTCTTCAAGTGATTGCAATTTGGAGCAAAGACCTACCATTCCTCCTTTAAAACATATAATTGTATAATAAAAGAGGTTGCAGTTTAGAGCCAAGATTTCGACAATGCAACATATTGCAATCTAATTTTGATGATGCTTGCAATAAAAAGTACTGCTAGTTGTTTTGAGAATGCTGAATCATATCTGGTGTTACAATATTTACAAAATTTTCTTGCATTAATAAAAATTTTAAAGAATTTGTAATTTGGAACAAAGATATGTAATTTGGAAGAAGAGTTTATGATATTTTCTGGCGTCTAATAAAAATTTGTCGAGGTTTTATAATTTGGAGCAACAATCTAGGACGAAAGTCTACAATTCTCAAAGTTGTTTTAGGAATTTTGCAAAAACTCTTTCCAAGCATTATAAAACAGGCTTCAATCTCTGACGATTTTTAAATATTAAACAAGCTTATACAGTCATCTAAAAGTGAGAAAGTGTTATTATTATTATTATTATTATTAAATATATTATTATTTATTTCTAAATAATAATATATTTAAGTGTTTATTGAGATAAAACATGTTTTTTTGTAGAAAATTAAGAAATTTCTTGATAAAACTTTGGGAATGTAAGCTTATTAACAGCAACAACTAATAGAAAGTGTCAAATAGGTGAAGAGTGATTATAAAATATGAGTGAAGATAAACGAAAAGAATGCATAGACGAATAGCATTATGTATTAATTAACTAGGAATTGAAATGTTTTATCAAATCTTCTGAAAAAAAGAACGATGAGGATGAAAATGTACAAGAACTGCCAGCATGCACAGAAAAACTCGACAGCCCGGCGCATTGTCTTCAAACGAATGTAAGTGTATTCCATTTTATAATTCAAAAGAGCAAAGCTGCACCGATGGAAGATAGATCTGGAAACGCGTCTGCAGAGGGCTATTCACTTGGGTTAAATATAAAGATGTGATCTTAAAAACAATGTCATTTATCTAGTTCTTGTTTAGTGCCACCAAAGTATACTGAGGGGTAGTTAATAGCCCCATACAAAAATCAGATGTGTTTCAACATGAAATTTGTTTTGTAGTCTGTTAGTCTGTAGCCTTGTAGTATATTTATATATTCAAGCCATATTCTGCTTTAATAAGTTGGTATGATTGTATCTATAATTAGTTTGGTTTTACCGCAATATTCAATCATCATTTAAAGGAACACATAATTAATGATGGAATAACAGAAATGTTAGCACTTTTACAAATCTGTTTACTGAATGAAAAAGACAAAAACGACAATTTCTATTAACTGTAAATGTTTGTTAAATGTTTTTTGCGAACATGATGAAAATGTACATTGGTTTTGTTCCAAACTATGTAAAGTTAACAAAACCATCAATGGTCCCCTGTCATTTGTATGATGTCATTTGAATGTCATGTTGTATGATGTAGGAAAGCAAAGAGTGAACTGCCAAAAATTCGAAAGATAAAATATCTGAAGATACAGGTATTTGCGTAACACGACATACCCTTACTTACCCTGTCGTCCAAATGATAGAAGGCAGAAAATCTGAAAAACTATTCTTGGAAATTCTCTCTGTTCACTTTAAAAATGGATTATTTATTCCAGGAAATATCACAACCTCTATAATAATTTATTATATTACCTTAACAGAAAAAAAATGATTTGCTTTCAAATACAGCATTTAATACTTGCATTACTAGTACTGCATTTCCTCTACCATACCATTTTGATTCATTGCTTTTCTGCTTTGGACGACAGCTGTGCATTTCCTAACTTTTTAATTTTAATAAAAGGAGCATTCCCATTACACTATTGTTATCATTAATATGTACATACGTTTTTTTTTTCTTCCATTTTAAATCAATTTGTATTTCCGGGCAGAAGGACCTTGCTGGTCGATAGCCCTTTGTATAAAATATACAATAAATATATTCTCTCTCTAAAAGGAGAAAATTGCGAAGTTTTCGATTTTGCAGAAATTCTAGGACACAGTGCCTTTACAACAAATAGCTCCTCTATAGAGCCTAGACTATTTTTCTGCAGTTTTGTAGTTTTACTACAAAACTGTTTTCATCTTGTAGTTTTACTACTACTACTATTTTCAGTCTAACTTTGCCGTGCATATCTAATATTGTGTATGTAATTTTCTCAATCCAGTTTTATGAGTTAAGTCTTATCTTTCTGGCCGTGCCTGTCTGGACTAGTCTGCTTAATGTTTTTTTTGCCTACCTTTGTCTGTCGGGTTATATATGGCAACATCTACATTTACCTAGTCTTGTCTGTGTAACCTTTTTAGAATTGTTTTATGCCTTATTTATCTATTCTTGCCTGTTTAGTCTTGACCATATATTTTAGATCCTGAGATTTTAGTCTGGTCTATCCAAGCATATCTCTCTAATCTTGTCCGTCTAGCTAGTCTCTCCGGCATTGTCTGTCTAAACTTGATTAACTAGCCTTCAATGTCACTAGCTTTTGTGTGTTTAATCCTGTTTATCAGGACTTACCCTGCTAGTCTTATCCGACCATTCTAGTTCTTCTAGCCTTGTTTGTTTACAATTGTCCATTCTTATATTGTTGTCTGTCAAGTATTTTCCATCGTGTTTATCTAACTTCGTCTGTATAGTTGTGTATATCTAATTCTGTCTTACTAACCCTGTTTGTTTTGTCTTTTCTTCTTCTTCTTCTTAAAGGTTGGCGATCCAACTGGGTATAATGGTGCGTGAAACCGCATCTTTAAAAATCTCTATAGATCCGAACCATCGAAACAGATCCTTTAGCGACGAGTTTTGCCATCTGCCCACAGATCGTTTACCCTCGATCTTACCCTCGATGACGGATCTCGTAGCGCTCTCCCCTCACAATGTGCCTGTTGTATTAGAGGTTTCGTTCTTTGACGGTTGTCATCGGTTCTTTACCTTTACCAATACTCAGTACTTCCTTGTTGGTTATCCTGTCTACCCAGAATATACGCAGTATACGGTGATACAAGTACATCACAAAGGCGTCAATACGGCTCTCCATTGATTGGCTGAATGTCCAGCTCTCGGAGACATAGAGTAGCACTGGGAACATATAGCAACGCAATATACGTATGCGGACCTGTAGCTTTAGGTCTCTACTAGTGAAGACGGTCTTCATGGAGATAAATATCCTTCTGGCCTGCTCTATCCTTGATCTGATTTCCATTTTAGGGTCACTGCCTCGTTGACGAGCACTCCAAGATATTTAACGGACGGCACTTTTTCCACGACCTGGTGGTTAATTTGAAGGACCGTCCGCATTGGTGTGTTGGAGAACACAACCAACTTGATTTTGGGAAAGTTTATGTGTAGACCATACTGTGTGCTATGTTCAACGATAAGATCCATCATATTCTGGAGATGTGTGAGGCTGCCGGCAAGCACGCTCGTATCGTCAGCGCATCGTATCTTCTTATTCTTTCGAATAGGCCTACTTCAGACCACGCTTGTTCAACTGTTGAGCTTTGCCCAGTATTGTCGCATTTTCTGCCGGTGTAACTCCTTTCTCTCTTCTGTCCAGGCGGTACCTTTCCTTCGGGGTTCTTCCTGAAATCCACGGACGTCCTTCAGGGTGCGTCTCACAGACAGTCTGTTTTGGAGATCTGTTATTCCCAGTTCTTTAATATCATTCTCGGTTTCGGTCAACCAAGTGGTACGAACCTTCTTGTTTTGCCAGAAGGTGAACAGACGGTTGGTTAGTTAGTTTGGAGGCAATCTTGCAACGTAGGCATAGAAAGCTACCCTTCTTTTCCTTGCACAGTCAGAGAGCATCTCAATATGTTCGTAGAGCTCAGAGTTATGCCGCCTTCGGAATTCCCCATCTTCTTTTACCGGGCCTAGGATCTTCCTGAGGATTCTCCTCTCTCTGATTTCTAATTTCTCTACTAGACCTCTTCGGTTCAAGGAAAGACATTCCATGGCATACAGGGTTTCTGGTCGTAAGACTGATGTGTAGTGCTTAAGTTTCAGGTTGCGTAACAGGCATTTCTTATTGTAAGTGTTCTTAGTCAGTAGATTGGCTAGATCTAACTTGTTGACTCTCTTGGATAATGATGCTCTTTCTGATAAGTTGGGTTCAATCCATTCGCCGAGATACTTAAATTTCTCATGATGCTCTTGATGCTTCCCTGTTCTAGTAACATCTCTCTATTTGCTTCTCTGATGTTGGTGAAGAATTCGGTTTTCTCCAGCGACACTTGAAGACCCACTTTGGCAGCCTGTTTTCTGAGGCAGTTTACTTGCATTGTTGCCATCTCAAGAGAATCAGCAAACAGTGCCATGTCATCTGCCAGGCCAGGCAATCTACAACCAGCCCATCGTTCTTATGTCCCAGGTAGATACCACTCTGAGCACCCAAATTGTTCAGTTCCTTGCGCTATTCTCTCATAACTTTTTCAACGATACAGTTGAATAGAAGTGGGGAAAGTCCATCTCATTGTCTCACTCCAGTTTTTATTTCGAAGCTTTCTGAAATCTCAGCGAATTGTATATTATTAATAATTGTGCCGTTCATCTTAATGCCCTCCTTTACATCCACCAGAGCCTCTCGGAGCACTGCAGACGTATGTATGTATCAAAAAAGCAGACGTATGTATCGACATTCATTTCTCTGCATCGCTGAGAGAGAAGAGATCCTCGCGGGTGCCCACTCCGTTTATAAATCTAATTTGCGTTTCTCCAGCCTGTCCGTCATGACAGCAGGACTGGGCTCATTGACATCATCGTCTCTAGGTGCTTGGTGGGGTCGTGGGTCATTGGAGAGAGCCTCAAGATACTCCTTTCATTTTTCAGCTTTTCCTCAACGCTCTTTAAAATTTCGTTATTAGTGTCCTTCAAAATATCGTGGATCTGCTTGCGTTATATGTTTGTGAATTCTTTGGTCTTTTTGTGGAGATTAAACGAGTTGCATTTTTCCTAGTGACTCCATTTCACTGCATTTTTCATCTAGCCATCCTCCTTTTGCTTTTTGGCATTTTGATCTCACCGCCTTGTTCAACCCCCTGTACCGGTTATTGTATGTGGCCTTGTGTTTCCTTCTCTTGTTCATAAGTTGAAGATAAGTTGAAGTTCATCTGTCAGCCACTGATATTTTTTAGAGGTTGTGCATACCCAATGTCAACCTCTTGGGTTTCTAAAAGAGGCTTCTTTAAGGCGGCCCCCCGAGGCCTTACGTCGTCGTCATTGTAATTGTTAGTTGTTTGTAGGCGCGCCTCGAGATTCTCGGTTGCTCTGGCTCGTATCTCGGGATCAGTGAGTCTTTTGACATCGACTCTCTGAGGTTTATTTCGACGTTGAACTCTAAATTCCTTTTTCTACCTTACTGTATATGTCTAATCTAGTCTCCTTAGTCTTGTTTCTCTAGAATTATCAATTGAGTTTGCCTAGCCTTAGTCTTGCCTAGCCTAGCCTCTGTCGTGTTAATTCTTGTATATTTAGTATTTTCTGCACCGTCTTGCCTGTCTAATCTAGTCTTGTCTTATTAAGCTTTACAATAATTGCCTGGAAAAAATGACTAATGGCTGGAAAGTTTTCTTGGTCTAGCCTAATATTTTTGAGTAAAATAATGTGTTTCATATTATAAGTGTCGTTAAAACATAGTGAAATATGTATATGCATATGTGTATGCATAGTGTTGTTAACTTCAGCGTAAGTATGGATTACCACGTAGTAAAGGTCGCAAGCATCCTATTCATAATGTGTTTCAATTCGAGATTATTAGCCAATACGCAATTATAATTTGTGCAGAAACTATTTATAAATTGTTTTGCATTTCAAGAATTGCAACATAGAAGCTACGGTGAAAATATAAGAAATTTCACCACTTTACGAAATTATCCGATTTGATGACTCCTCGATGCATCAAAAAAACTTCTCGTATCCACTTCGAACTTTCCTTTTTATATATTATTTTTCCCTACTCATTTTTTGTCCCTAATAAAAAGCCACACTTTTACGATACTCTCGCCGAAAAGATCTTTTTCCCGAAAAGGATTCCATATAGCAATTGTTAATGTTCGGGTCGTTATCGGCCCAGCGCCATTAGGACGCGTCTAAGAGGAGGGAAAAGACCGCACGGATGGACATAACGCCGTGTCCAAATTATAAGTTACAGCCCCATGTATGAGCACTCCATATCGGCTTATTACTCCCCCCGAATCGCAAATAAAAACTCGCCTTATAAAAAAAGACAGCTCCGACGAAAATGGGCCAAATTACAAGCTAATATCGATGGAATGGCGGGGATCGATCCGGAGGGACGACTTTTGTCTAATGGACGGCGAGAAGAATGGACCGCCGAATATCAGATTAAGTCCATAAAGTTTGTCCGCAGGCGACAGCCGGATGTATCCGTGCCACTTCCTGGTCGGAACGTACTTATCGCTATGTGTATATGGACAGAGAGGGATGGTAGATTGAGAGGGATGTTTGGGAGTTCCATTCAGATTTTCGATATCAAAACTTTACTAGATTATTACTAAATAGATTAATACATGGCATTGCTCCGCGCGCTCAATAACAACTTCGGAATCAATTTACAACCGAAACCTTTCACACAGATCCAAACACAAAAAAGCGTAATTACATTAATCAATTGGGAAAGAAGATGGTTTATAACAATCTAGTCAAAACTAAATACTATTTAGGCTAATGAATCAAATCTAGAATGTATCCAGACAAGCTACATGATTGATGGAGTGAAAGCTTACCAACAAACTTAAAAATTAAATTGCCACCATTCCATAATCGAACTTATCAGTATTAAATTAAAACAAATAACACGTTTGTCAATAACTTAAAAGGAACGTTGCTGTCTTATAACAAACATATTTATTACGGGATGATATTCAACGAAACAGCATTAAAAATGTATTTTAATTACGTTCACGATTCCCATGGCATTTTGAACGCCTCAGCATTTTATATATAAACAAAGAAACATCAATCCTTATCACCTGACATATTATAAAATCTGCTACAGTTCGTGTTTTATTTTGCTTCTGCATGTACTCAATAGGCGACAGCATAGAAATTTACGAGATGGGAATGGGAGAATTGATATTAATCTGTTACATAAATAAGTCATTGATAATTGTACAATACATTGTAAACTAATACAGACCAAGATAAAGCAATTTAATTAGTCAAATAACTAGTTTATCAAATATTACTATCATCTTTTTAGTTAACTTATGAATTTAATTATTTATATTCTAGTCTTGTCTGTCAAGTCTTGTCTGTCTAGTCTTGTCTGTCTAGTGTTGCCTGTCTAGTCTTGACTGTCTAGTCTTGTCTGTCTAGTCTTGTCTCTCTAGTCTTGTCTGTCTAGTCTTGTCTGTCTAGTCTTGTCTGTCTAGTCTTGTCTGTCTAGTCTTGTCTGTCTAGTCTTCTCTGTCTAGTCTTGTCTGTCTAGTCTTGTCTGTCTAGTCTTGTCTGTCTAGCCTTGCCTGTCTAGTTTTGTCTGTCTAGTCTTGTCTGTCTAGTCTTGTCTGTCTAGTCTTGTCTGTCTAGTCTTGTCTGTCTAGTCTTGTCTGTCCAGTCTTGTCTGTCTAGTCTTGTCTCTGTCTGTCTAGTCTTGTCTGTCTAGTCTTGTCTGTCTAGTCTTGTCTGTCTAGTCTTGTCTGTCTAGTCTTGTCTGTCTAGTCTTGTCTGTCTAGTCTTGTCTGTCTAGTCTTGTCTGTCTAGTCTTGTCTGTCTAGTCTTGTCTGTCTAGTCTTGTCTGTCTAGTCTTGTCTGTCTAGTCTTGTCTGTCTAGTCTGTCTATTTGTCTGTCTATTCTTGTCTGTCTAGTCTTGTCTGTCTAGTCTTGTCTGTCTAGTCTTGTCTGTCTAGTCTTGTCTGTCTAGTCTTGTCTGTCTAGTCTTGTCTGTCTAGTCTTGTCTGTCTAGTCTTGTCTGTCTAGTCTTGTCTGTCTAGTCTTGTCTGTCTAGTCTTGTCTGTCTAGTCTTGTCTGTCTAGTCTTGTCTGTCTAGTCTTGTCTGTCTAGTCTTGTCTGTCTAGTCTTGTCTGTCTAGTCTTGTCTGTCTAGTCTTGTCTGTCTAGTCTTGTCTGTCTAGTCTTGTCTGTCTAGTCTTGTCTGTCTAGTCTTGTCTGTCTAGTCTTGTCTGTCTAGTCTTGTCTGTCTAGTCTTGTCTGTCTAGTCTTGTCTGTCTAGTCTTGTCTGTCTAGTCTTGTCTGTCTAGTCTTGTCTGTCTAGTCTTGTCTGTCTAGTCTTGTCTGTCTAGTCTTGTCTGTCTAGTCTTGTCTGTCTAGTCTTGTCTGTCTAGTCTTGTCTGTCTAGTCTTGTCTGTCTAGTCTTGTCTGTCTAGTCTTGTCTGTCTAGTCTTGTCTGTCTAGTCTTGTCTGTCTAGTCTTGTCTGTCTAGTCTTGTCTGTCTAGTCTTGTCTGTCTAGTCTTGTCTGTCTAGTCTTGTCTGTCTAGTCTTGTCTGTCTAGTCTTGTCTGTCTAGTCTTGTCTGTCTAGTCTTGTCTGTCTAGTCTTGTCTGTCTAGTCTTGTCTGTCTAGTCTTGTCTGTCTAGTCTTGTCTGTCTAGTCTTGTCTGTCTAGTCTTGTCTGTCTAGTCTTGTCTGTCTAGTCTTGTCTGTCTAGTCTTGTCTGTCTAGTCTTGTCTGTCTAGTCTTGTCTGTCTAGTCTTGTCTGTCTAGTCTTGTCTGTCTAGTCTTGTCTGTCTAGTCTTGTCTGTCTAGTCTTGTCTGTCTAGTCTTGTCTGTCTAGTCTTGTCTGTCTAGTCTTGTCTGTCTAGTCTTGTCTGTCTAGTCTTGTCTGTCTAGTCTTGTCTGTCTAGTCTTGTCTGTCTAGTCTTGTCTGTCTAGTCTTGTCTGTCTAGTCTTGTCTGTCTAGTCTTGTCTGTCTAGTCTTGTCTGTCTAGTCTTGTCTGTCTAGTCTTGTCTGTCTAGTCTTGTCTGTCTAGTCTTGTCTGTCTAGTCTTGTCTGTCTAGTCTTGTCTGTCTAGTCTTGTCTGTCTAGTCTTGTCTGTCTAGTCTTGTCTGTCTAGTCTTGTCTGTCTAGTCTTGTCTGTCTAGTCTTGTCTGTCTAGTCTTGTCTGTCTAGTCTTGTCTGTCTAGTCTTGTCTGTCTAGTCTTGTCTGTCTAGTCTTGTCTGTCTAGTCTTGTCTGTCTAGTCTTGTCTGTCTAGTCTTGTCTGTCTAGTCTTGTCTGTCTAGTCTTGTCTGTCTAGTCTTGTCTGTCTAGTCTTGTCTGTCTAGTCTTGTCTGTCTAGTCTTGTCTGTCTAGTCTTGTCTGTCTAGTCTTGTCTGTCTAGTCTTGTCTGTCTAGTCTTGTCTGTCTAGTCTTGTCTGTCTAGTCTTGTCTGTCTAGTCTTGTCTGTCTAGTCTTGTCTGTCTAGTCTTGTCTGTCTAGTCTTGTCTGTCTAGTCTTGTCTGTCTAGTCTTGTCTGTCTAGTCTTGTCTGTCTAGTCTTGTCTGTCTAGTCTTGTCTGTCTAGTCTTGTCTGTCTAGTCTTGTCTGTCTAGTCTTGTCTGTCTAGTCTTGTCTGTCTAGTCTTGTCTGTCTAGTCTTGTCTGTCTAGTCTTGTCTGTCTAGTCTTGTCTGTCTAGTCTTGTCTGTCTAGTCTTGTCTGTCTAGTCTTGTCTGTCTAGTCTTGTCTGTCTAGTCTTGTCTGTCTAGTCTTGTCTGTCTAGTCTTGTCTGTCTAGTCTTGTCTGTCTAGTCTTGTCTGTCTAGTCTTGTCTGTCTAGTCTTGTCTGTCTAGTCTTGTCTGTCTAGTCTTGTCTGTCTAGTCTTGTCTGTCTAGTCTTGTCTGTCTAGTCTTGTCTGTCTAGTCTTGTCTGTCTAGTCTTGTCTGTCTAGTCTTGTCTGTCTAGTCTTGTCTGTCTAGTCTTGTCTGTCTAGTCTTGTCTGTCTAGTCTTGTCTGTCTAGTCTTGTCTGTCTAGTCTTGTCTGTCTAGTCTTGTCTGTCTAGTCTTGTCTGTCTAGTCTTGTCTGTCTAGTCTTGTCTGTCTAGTCTTGTCTGTCTAGTCTTGTCTGTCTAGTCTTGTCTGTCTAGTCTTGTCTGTCTAGTCTTGTCTGTCTAGTCTTGTCTGTCTAGTCTTGTCTGTCTAGTCTTGTCTGTCTAGTCTTGTCTGTCTAGTCTTGTCTGTCTAGTCTTGTCTGTCTAGTCTTGTCTGTCTAGTCTTGTCTGTCTAGTCTTGTCTGTCTAGTCTTGTCTGTCTAGTCTTGTCTGTCTAGTCTTGTCTGTCTAGTCTTGTCTGTCTAGTCTTGTCTGTCTAGTCTTGTCTGTCTAGTCTTGTCTGTCTAGTCTTGTCTGTCTAGTCTTGTCTGTCTAGTCTTGTCTGTCTAGTCTTGTCTGTCTAGTCTTGTCTGTCTAGTCTTGTCTGTCTAGTCTTGTCTGTCTAGTCTTGTCTGTCTAGTCTTGTCTGTCTAGTCTTGTCTGTCTAGTCTTGTCTGTCTAGTCTTGTCTGTCTAGTCTTGTCTGTCTAGTCTTGTCTGTCTAGTCTTGTCTGTCTAGTCTTGTCTGTCTAGTCTTGTCTGTCTAGTCTTGTCTGTCTAGTCTTGTCTGTCTAGTCTTGTCTGTCTAGTCTTGTCTGTCTAGTCTTGTCTGTCTAGTCTTGTCTGTCTAGTCTTGTCTGTCTAGTCTTGTCTGTCTAGTCTTGTCTGTCTAGTCTTGTCTGTCTAGTCTTGTCTGTCTAGTCTTGTCTGTCTAGTCTTGTCTGTCTAGTCTTGTCTGTCTAGTCTTGTCTGTCTAGTCTTGTCTGTCTAGTCTTGTCTGTCTAGTCTTGTCTGTCTAGTCTTGTCTGTCTAGTCTTGTCTGTCTAGTCTTGTCTGTCTAGTCTTGTCTGTCTAGTCTTGTCTGTCTAGTCTTGTCTGTCTAGTCTTGTCTGTCTAGTCTTGTCTGTCTAGTCTTGTCTGTCTAGTCTTGTCTGTCTAGTCTTGTCTGTCTAGTCTTGTCTGTCTAGTCTTGTCTGTCTAGTCTTGTCTGTCTAGTCTTGTCTGTCTAGTCTTGTCTGTCTAGTCTTGTCTGTCTAGTCTTGTCTGTCTAGTCTTGTCTGTCTAGTCTTGTCTGTCTAGTCTTGTCTGTCTAGTCTTGTCTGTCTAGTCTTGTCTGTCTAGTCTTGTCTGTCTAGTCTTGTCTGTCTAGTCTTGTCTGTCTAGTCTTGTCTGTCTAGTCTTGTCTGTCTAGTCTTGTCTGTCTAGTCTTGTCTGTCTAGTCTTGTCTGTCTAGTCTTGTCTGTCTAGTCTTGTCTGTCTAGTCTTGTCTGTCTAGTCTTGTCTGTCTAGTCTTGTCTGTCTAGTCTTGTCTGTCTAGTCTTGTCTGTCTAGTCTTGTCTGTCTAGTCTTGTCTGTCTAGTCTTGTCTGTCTAGTCTTGTCTGTCTAGTCTTGTCTGTCTAGTCTTGTCTGTCTAGTCTTGTCTGTCTAGTCTTGTCTGTCTAGTCTTGTCTGTCTAGTCTTGTCTGTCTAGTCTTGTCTGTCTAGTCTTGTCTGTCTAGTCTTGTCTGTCTAGTCTTGTCTGTCTAGTCTTGTTTGTCTAGTCTTGTCTGTCTAGTCTTGTCTGTCTAGTCTTGTCTGTCTAGTCTTATCTGTCTAGTCTTGCCTTTCTAGCATTGTCTGTCTAGTCTTGTCTGTCTAGTCTTTTCTGTCTAGTCTTATCTGTTTAGTCTTGTCAGTCTTGTCTTGTCTGTCTAGTCTTGTCTGTCTAGTCTTGTTTGTCTAGTCCTGTCTGTCTATTTTTGTCTGTCTGCTAGTCTATGTGTTAAATAGCTTGTTTTGAATATGAAATTAGACTTAATTGCAACAATTTATATTTAATGGAAAATGATAGAGACTAATCTCTGTTTAGACAAATTTCATATAAATTGTTGGATATGAAAATAATTGAAAGAAAATACAAGATATTAAGCGTTGAAACGTAGTAAATATATGGAGAGGAATTAAGAAAATCCAGTTCTAGTAATTTAGGCGACATATACACATGTCTATCATCTGCATCCAGTAATATTTATAGTGCATGTTATATGAAGTATTAATAATCCGGATCTGTAAACATCTGCGCTTATGTGTTGTGTGTGTGTGGGGCGTCCACATGCAGTTTCCTGTCGATCGGCAGTCGGGATAAGAAGGGACGCCCGTGTCGTCGCGTCGCGGCTTTGAACTCCAAAACTCTCACAACGGACTCATTACAGCGAAATGAGAAACGTACAAAAAAGTATTGTAAAACGCAAAAAAGGACGCAGGGAGTTCCATAAATACGCGGGAGTAGACTGGAGAGACAAGTATAAATATCGTTTATATGAACGGCGATAAATCCCGTTTACGGCCGATTTTGAAAGATACCGAGATTATTATTGGACCCGCTAACCGTTTTAATTACTCACGCATAAATTCCTTTAAAAACTATCACCCACACACAAAGTAATAACAGGAATTTAACTACAAAGCTGTTAATTCCAAACAAAAAAAATCGCACCAATAAATCAAACTTAATTAACAGGCTTGATATCCAAATTTGTTGAGTTTTTGCAATTGACACTGCGTGTTTTTATTACCCCCCGATTGTTATCCCTTCTACATCCACATAACTAATAAAAAACAAATTCAAACACAATCTGTATTTGATGTTGATACTGGATCGATTTCCGTGATGGTCCTCGGCGGAACGGTGTTCATGAATTGGAGAATCGACACTCGAAAATTTCAAATTTATATATGTTATCGGGAGGATATAAAGTTTCGAAACGATTTCGAGGGCCCACTAGGAACGCGCGTGTTCGTTACGGCCGCGAATTTATGGGATCGCGGACGCTCGAGTGCAATACACACGGAGATAAATAATCCGATAGATGGGATAACAACAACAACGACGCGAAAAACATCGACAGCGCGAACGGGAGATATATCATAAACAGGATGCATATTAAATCTCACTTGAATATTGATCAATTTGTGAAAAATATATTCTTTCTACTGGCAACACCAAAAAAGCTCAGTGATAATATTTCAGCACTAAATACCAATCTTTTAAATTTCTTAAAAATATCAAAAATCTTTTAGTTCTAAGTACTAAATAACAGTCTTGTTTGTTTAATTGTTTATCTAGCCTTGTTGGTGATTAAATGATCAAGACTAACTTTCTCTGTTTAGCTTTATCTCAGTAGGTTTGTCTGATTATTTTTTATTCACATTTTGTCTATCTAGAGATGTATGGAAAATTTATCGCAGGGGAAAAGCATTGTACGAAAACACGTGAGGAACATGAAATTCGGATTTTGTAAAATTGTTTCTAAAATATATAAATTGTACAAATCTAAATGCATCCTTGTAAATTGTTTCATTTTTACGCAATTGACTAATTCCCGATTTCTGTAAAATTTTAAATGTTTCTAAAATTCATAATTTTCTCTTTATAAAATTATAAATTTTGCAAAAACCATTGTGTAAATTTGTTTTTCTTATAGAGGTTTGGCAAACTTGTGATTTCTACAAAATCGCTATTTTTCAACAAACAAAATCTTCACAAAAATATTCACAAAATAACTCAACTGTGCAAATACACTACATTCTGTTCATATATTCAATATTTGTTAAATTTCAATTTTTCATTTTTCTATAATTAACAAACTGGGTCTTCAAGTGTCACTGGAGAAAACAGAATTCTTCACCAACATCAGAGAAGCAAACAGAGAGATGTTACTAGAGTAAAACCTTTTTTTTTTCTTTTCGTTTTGGGCAAACTTAAGACCACGGGGCTCGTTTAGACTCTTTTTATTGGTCTGCTCTATCTTCTTAGCCCAGAAGGCTTTCATTTTCCGACTGAGGGCAAGCTTCCTCTCTTCTGTACATTTTGGTCTGTTGGTTCCTGCGCACTTTTTGCTGGTAAGGGCCACTGGTAATACTCCTTATCGAATGGTCTGCCTGACTTTTGACCGATCCTCTATGGTTTCTGGTGGAATTTTAAGTTGTTGGTGGAAGTCTGATTACACTGTATAGATCCATTTGTTTTTGAGGGCTTTCCCTATTTTACGTGTCTTTACTTGTCGTGGTGAAAATCCTGTTCGTGAGTCTGCTTGGGTTCACGCGGGTTAAATGTCCATAGAAGGTTAGACGCCTTTTCCTCATAGATGTGATCATGTCTTCTTGTAGGTGGTACTGCTCACTATTGTGTTTGATCCTGTATGTGCCATCCTTTTCTCGTATTGGCCCTAGTATAATCCTCAGGATTTTCCGTTCTTTAAGCTCTAGTTCACTGAGTTTACCTTTCCTGGTTATCAAGAGGCATTCTGAGGCATAGAGTACGGTGGGTCTTACCACTAAGTTGTAATGATTAAGTTTAAGGTTCATGGAAAGGTGTTTGGAAATGTAAATGCTCTTGCAGGAGTGGTAGGCCTTCTCCAACTTGAAACATCTGATATCTATATCCAAGCTCTCACTCTCGTTGGCTGAAATCCACTATTCTAAATACTTTACTGCAACGACTTTACGAGTAGTAGTGCCTTCTAGTGGAATTGTAGATGGGACGTCCTTTATGTTAGTCATGAACACAGTTTTTTACATGTTGACTCTAAAACCTGCTTTAGCTGATATACTGGAGAGGCTCTGTATTTAGTAAGTAACATCTTCTATATCGTTGGATAACAGGATAAGGTCAACAGGCTAAGCAGTGTACAAAGTCTTGTATACAATCCTCAGTCCAGTTCCCGATGTTAATGAGCAAGTCCATTCCTTGATGATTTTCTCCAGTAAACAGTTGAACAGTATACAAGAAAGACCATCGTCCTGTCTAATTCCCGTTTAAACGGAAAAGCTCTCAGAGAGCTCACCACTACAATTGGCTTTGGAGGTGGTGTTTCTCAGAGTGGCCTGGATTAGTCTGGTTGTCTTCTCATCCAGGCCCAATTCTAGAACGATGAAGATCACCATGGAGACCGTGGAGATGGTCTGTCTGTCTACTGAATCCTATGCCTTTTGAGTGTCCACTAGGATTACTACCCAGGGATGTCCGTCGCGAGTCGCGATCCCGGTATGTAAGGATGGTCTTAAGATTTTGTATTTTCTCTGTATATGATCTACTAGCTCAGAAGCCAGCCGAGTCAAGATGATTGCTGACTCCAGTTAACAAGGCTGTAGAGAATATCTTGTATGTGACAGAGATCAGAGATATACCTCTGTAGTTGTCGAGGTCAGTCTTTCAACCCTTCTTGTAAAGAGGATGGATTATAACTGAGGTCCATCCTTCTGATAAGATCTCTGTTACCCATATGTCCTGTATAATCTGATGGATGCTCTGTATGGATTATTCATCTGCATTTTTCCACATCTCCGCTACAATGCCATCTTCGCCTGAGGCCTTGTTGTTCTTTAGACTCTTTATAATGTTCTCTACTTCTTCCCTGGTTGGTGGTATGGAGTCTAGATACCTAGAAGTGGGCTCATGGAAGGTAAGTGTCTCTTTAGGTGCTGCTGCATTGAGGAGTTTTTGTAAGTATCCTGCAAATATATTAGTGGTCTTTATTCTTTAACTGAAGCTTCCCATCAGGTCCAGGTAGCTGAAGAGTGGGATCTGTGTACAGTTTTGTTTCCTGAGATCCCTATAGATGTCTCTTAAGTTTTTCTTCTTGAAGTCCTCCTGTGGCTGTTGTATCAATGCTCGCAGTTATTTTTATTTGAGTTAAAAAGGCGTTTATTTTTAAATAAATAACATCTTGCAAATCTCACAGAATTTTGTTTCTTTTTTAAAGTTTTTACTAATTTTTGTTTCCCAAGAAATCCTAATTTTGTTTTAAAAAGTTCGAATTTTGCAAAAAATGTTTTTTAATACAAATTATGCAAATTCCATTGCATATTGTTCCATTTTCACTGTTTAATTACTTAACAAATTCTTAATTTTTTTATAATTTCAATTTTTCTAAAATTTAAAATTGAATCTCTAAGTAAATAAATTGTGAAAATACATATATTCCAGTGTACTTACGCTATGAAAGTGGCCAGGTAAAACCTCGGAATGAAGGATAAAAAGAAAATCTGTACAAACCTTATTTTTGACATTCTAAATGTTACCTCAAAAGGCTTTATAGCGCCCTATCATGTGCGCGTCTTAAGCTATTCAAGGTCCAAGGTCGTAAAAATCTGTTTTTCGTAAATATCTCGCGTCCTATGCTTCAAATCGTATTTGCATTTATTTGAAACAAAAAGTATAAATATTTGGGCCAATTATTTAGCTAAAACAAAAATAATTTTGCTGGTTTGTTGGACAGTAAAACTGTTAGACGGTACCCTGTTGGTACAACTGTTTACCGACAAGATTTTAATGTGGTACAAAGATGTACTATCAGGATTCACAGGGCGCAGTTAGAAATTCTAACATATTGTTTCTATGACTTATGTATTCAACATTATATAAACGTCAGATTCTTTTCTATGATACAACAAAAAACGATCATTGCACAATAATTATTTATTTTACATCGCGACACCTCGTTTGGGGAACGAGCCCGAAGGCCTCCATTAGCTGGAGCGTGGTAAAATCATTTAAGCACGATATTTGTATACAATGTTTTAGCCTAAAATTATTATTTAAGAAACAAATAGATTTAGATTATTTACAATATTGAGAATTTTTTTATTTTTTTTTTTGCACAATGTTGCAAAGTACGGCTACTATGCGGTAAAATGACTTACCGCATAGTAGCCGCACTTTTCAACATTATGTGTAAAAATCTAGTTTCGCTTGACGTATACACGATGTCAAGCTAGCTTTATAATACAGGAGGCAAAAAAGGCATATTACATTCCTGGCAAATGGTTTTTGTTCTTTTCTGAATCTTTTATTCCGTGCATCTTTTACATCCCTTTCTAGTCTATCGTTCTACAGGAAGGTGCAAAGGTGTTACCATACTTACTAGACATGGAGGTAGTTATCATACCTTGAGTGATTAATTCTTCCGCTATAGTTACTGTGAAAGAGACTTATGGAGTTTGTTCATTTTTACGTCTCAAATCATTAAAAATAATCCATGCATTTACTGCAGATATATTGAGACGAATATAAAACCCTTTTTTCCATTTGGCAGATTTCCTATCGTGGTCATACATGTCTATGAATTGATCGGCGCAATCAATTCCTCCCATTTTCTTGAGATAGAAAGCAAAACCTTCTGCACCTGTTTTGGTCCTTTTCGTAACTGTGCTTAAATTAGGTTTGTGGCCATTACGCATTAGCAATACTTCTTTAGTATCTGTCCAATTCAGACATAGAAATCTTGTAGAAGTACATCTGAATGCATACTGCCCACATTGAAGTTTGCCTTCAAAAGTGGATACATTTTGGCGTGCGGGTCTAAAACCCAAAAGTATGGTATGGTACATTTGTCGTTGCTATAAAACGATAAGTTATATCCAAGTAAATCAAATACTCATTTAATAATACTTCTTTCATCAGTCAACAGCATTATATAAACCTGTTCTATCAACTCTAGTATAGCAGGTCAGTAACATATCAGGCGAGTATACTACCTAGCCCAAAGTTGGTCAGTGAACAATATAACCAGGAATAGGGTTGGGTGCTGCAGAACGAATATTTAGAATCGGTAACATCATTACCACCAGCGCCAGATGAACTGATTAATATAGATTTTGCAACTGCAAGAATGGTTGCGGTCAAAGCTACGGATGCAGAAAATCTAGGCTGCAATGTTCTTTAGCTTTTAACCAGCGCAACGGGCAAGAATGCTTCACTGTTTCATCATTTCATCAAGATTTTGATGAAGGGAAAATAGCAATAAGACCCAGAAATTTTGAAAAATTTGGAGATCAACGTCGAATATAAAGAAGATGATGATGAATTAGAAATTCTTGAGCGTCTGGAAGAGGAAGACAAGGAAGAGGAAGAAGAAGAAAAACAAAAAAAATAGCTGCCTATCATTCAATGATAGATCGAGCCTTTTCAATCCCCCTTACAGAGAATCAGAGTTAGATACCATCATTTCAATAGCTACAGAGAATGGTTTCCAACAAACATTATCCAAAACATAATAAATAATAAACGAACCCAACACACAATGACCCAAATATATCCGAAAACCTTAAATTCAGACAAAAGTTTCTTCTCCCTGGCATATTTTGGTAAAACAAGCGAACAAATCGCAAATGTCCATCGGAAGCGAAATCTTGAAGTAGCATTTAAACCCTCCTCAAAGTTGTCCCACATATTATTTAATGCCAAAGATAAAATCGACCCCCTTCATCCGTTAATCTCCTTAATGAGCAAACCGACCTAATCTTCTCACAACTTTTTAATCTTGCTCAATCATCTCCAGGTAATTCCCTGATGCAAAAATCCATCTCCCCCGCCCCAAGAACCAGGAGTATAGGTACATTACATCATCAATTTGTCATGACTTGAACATGATCCATACGAGTCCATGAGCACAGTGTTGGAATTTATAAAACTGTCAATAATATGTTATATAATATTTTTTCATATTACAAGTGTGCTTAAAGTATAGTGAATTTTTTGTAAGTATAGATTACCACGTAGTAATGGTTGCAACCATCCTATTCATAACAATAATATATATTTTTTTCAAAATATTTAAAATATTTTTCTAATTTAATTTCTTAATTTATGTAAAATAAGTAAGTATTATTAAAGTATATTTAAAGTATTTGATTTTCATTTTATTTATTTATGAATATTGTATATAAAATAGTTAAGAAATAACAAGAAGTTAACCGATAAATGAGTTTAAAAACCGTATTTTAAAATGTAATTTATGATTGGCCTTGTGCTATGACATGCATGGTTAAGCGTTCCACACACACTCTTTGCGCTCTATCACATGAACAAAATTTGTAGAGAATTTAATGTTCCACAATTTTCGTAAAACATTCAAATACGATTAAATATATATTTAATATACGTTGGCCATGAAATTCTGGCATGTGCCAGACTTTTAATTCTGCTCCTCCCAACAAAAGGGCCAAACGAGAAAATAATAATGCCAATCACAGCAAAATACTCCGCCTGTGATGGGGATGAGTGAACTGAGTAGCTCCGAGACATCACTGCCGGTCCCAAGCCCGGATAAAGAAAGAGGGTTGAGCATAGGGCTAACAACCCGATCTTGTAAAAATAGATACTGTTATGAAGAAACCAACGATTCGACTCGGAACAGGATGGATACAAGACGACGGCCATGGCTATGTAAGAAGAATATTAGTATTAGAACACTGAATGTACTAAGTTGGCACAGGTTAGGAGCAGCGCAGAGGACGATAGAATAGTTAGAGAAAATCGGGATGGATATCACGGCAGTGCAGGAGATCCGATGGACGGACTCAGGACACCGGAGGATTGGAAAATCTGCTGTATTTTACAGAGGAAGTCGAAATCAACGTCACGACCGGAACTGGCAAATTGAAATTGGAACTGGTTTTGTCGTGCGACAGGAACTGATAGGATCGGTTATCGAGTTTAGACCTGTGAATTAACGGATCTGTCAAATCAGATTTGTAGGCAAGTGGTATAACTATTCGATGTTATCCATAGACCCCCAAATGAAGAAAAAGACGACCTAAGTAAGGAATCCTTCTATGATGAACTAGAAAGAGCTATAGACGGAATACCCAAAGAAAACATGTTAATAATGTTGGGAGACTTCAACGCTTAAGTAGGAAGAGAGGAGACCTTTAGGCCAGTAATTGGCAAACATAGCCTGCATGAATACTGTAACGATAACGGAACCCGACTAGTGGATATGGCATCATCGAAGAAGCTATTGATAAAATCGACAATGTTCGAACACAAGAATATCCATAAGCAGTCCTCGATATCCAACGATGGAGTAACAAGGAATCAAATCAACCATATGTTGGTTAATACAAGGTATAGAAGCAATGTAACAGACATAGTGATTATTTGTTAGAGCTAAGGTGCGAGCAAGAATATGTAGCCAAAAGTACCAAAACAAAGTCAATCCCAAACATGGAATACTAAAACCCCATACATGGAATACTAAAACATTTAAAGACAACAACAAAAAACAAGAATACCAGAGGAGTCTAACAGCACAACTGGAGGCAACATTCAGACAAGAGGATGTTGCGAAAATATGGACGAACATAGAGAGCTCAATAATCGCACGTACACAAATAATAGTGGGGAAAAGAAAGGCTAAAGGAAAGAACTCGTGGTACGACAAGGAGTGTGAAGAGAAGATAAGCGCAAGAAACACAGCCAGAATGGACGCGCTGCAAGCCCCAACTGAACACATTAGGGATAAATACAGACAAACAAGAACAGCAGCACGGAGAACATTTAGAATGATAATAATAATGAAAATAAAGACCGCACGAACAAAATATGCTAGAAGAACTGGAAACAAGTGGAACATATAACCAAACTAGGAAATTTTTTCAAGAAGTGAGAAACATTAAAGGAGGCTTCAGACTGAGGACTGACATGACAAAAACGAGGTGTTGGAGACGTGGAGAAGCTACTTCGACCAATTACTGAACGCGCAGCAGGACCAAGGAAGAGGTACGGTCACATACTACAGCGCAGAAGCAGTGGATTCCAATTCGAGCGGTTGAGCGGAGCGGACGTGTTTTGTGAAGCGAGTTTTACGGATTGAGTTTTTTTTATTTTTTATTTGTGACGCGTAAAAACGGTGCGCGATAAGGAAGAAAAAAGAAAGAAAAAGAAAAAATGAAAAAAAGTGAGAGTGAAAGCGACCGAGACGAGGATTATAAAAGGAAAAGAGAAAAGGGAAGAGAGTCAGAAGAAAGGTTGAACCCCTTTCAAAAAAGTAAAAAACTGGAAAGATCACCGGCTAAAAAGGAAATGGGTGAGGAAATGAAGATGCTGAAAAAAATTATGGAAGATATAGGGGAGATAAAGGAAGAGAATCGGAAGATGAGCCGGGAAATGGAATACTTGAAAAATATGATGCGTGAAAAGGAAGAAAAATGGGAAAGAGAAAAGACAGAACTAAATAATGGAAACAGTATAGGAGATGAGAAAGGAGAGTACACATATATCGGACCAAGAGGGGAGACAGTTATTGACTATGTTATGGTGAATGAAGAAGCATGGGATGAAATAGAACAATTCAAGGTGGGAGAAAGAGTCGAGTCGGATCATATGCCATTGGAAGTGAAGACAAAAGGAAGAGAGAAAAATAGAAGAAGTGAGAAGGATGTTAGAAGAAAAATTGTGAAGAATATCTGGACGGAAGAAGCAATAGAAAATTATAGAACAAGACTTAGGGAGGCTAGATACGAAGAGGAAGGGATAAACGAAAAAGTGAAAGAACTGGGTGATCACGTAAAAAATGCAACAGAAAAAAAAGTGATAGAGACAAGAGTGAAGGTGGGGGCTTGGAAAAACGAGTGGTGGGATAAAGAATGCAGGGAAGGGAAGCAATCAGTAAGAAAGAAATTAAGAAATTGGAAAAGAGGAAAAGCAAGTAATGAGGATTACAAGAGAGCACGCAAGAGGTACAAATTAGTATGCAAGGAGAAGAAGCAAAAGAAATGGATGGAAGAAGAACTAAAGATGAAAGGCATAAAGACGGAAGAAGAGGTATGGAAATACATAAATAGGGAAAGAAAGAAAAAAGTAGAAAGAGTGAGTAATAGAATTACTATGGAGGAATGGAGAAAGTACTTCAGTCAGCTGCTGGGTGGTGACGAAATCAGACAGGAAAAGAAAAAGAGTCAACACAGGGTGGGAGAAATAGAAGAGATAACAAGAGAAGAATTAGAACAACAACTGAGTAAACTGAAAAAGAAAAAGGCACCGGGGAGGGACGGTATACAGAATGAATCGTGGATATATGGAACTGAAAGGGAAGCTGACAGGCTGTTGGAGATAATGAATGGAGTGTGGAAGGGAGAGGGCTTCCCACAGGAGTGGAAAGAGGGGATAATATGCCCCATATATAAGAAAGGAGAAAGGGAAACAGCAAGCAATTACAGGGGGATCACCATGCTCAATACAGCATATAAGATATATGCAATGATTGTAGAAGAGAGATTGACGAAGGAATTGAAGGAGCGAGGTGTGATACCAGACGGACAGGCGGGATTTAGGAAAGGGAGAGGGACCATGGATAATGTATACATCTTGAATCACATAGTAGGGAATGAGATAAAAAAGAAGGGCGGCAGGATGTATGCATTATTTGTGGACCTGAAGGCGGCCTTTGATAATGTAGCAAGAGAGGCACTGTGGGAATGCCTAAGAAAGAAGAGGATAAAGGAACATCTGATAGCAAAATTAGAAGAGATTTATGAAGAAACAATAAGTAGAGTGAGAGTTGGGGAAAGGGTGAGCGAAGGTTTTAATACGCATAAGGGAGTGAGACAAGGCTGCCCACTAAGCCCCAGCCTGTTTGCAGCATTTATTGGAGACATAGAGGAGATGTTCAGCAAGGCGCAGACGGGTGGGGTCGTGGTGGGCAAAGAAAAAGTGTGGTCCCTAGCCTACGCGGATGATTTGGTGGTGCTAGCGAGAGACGAGAAAGGGATGAAAGAAATGATAAGAAACATGGAGAAATATATGAGGAGGAAAAAGCTGACAGTGAATGTGGAGAAGTCCAAGATGATGGTGTTTAGAAAAGGGGGGGGCAGGAGAAGAGTAATTGAGTGGAGATGGGAGAAGGAGAAAATTGAAGAAGTAAAAGAATTTAAATACCTAGGGTACGTGTTTAATGAGAGAAATACTGAAACAGCACACGTGAGAGAGTTAGTAAAGAAAGCAAATAAAATACTAGGAGTGGTATGGGGAATAGGAGAGAGAAAACTTGGACACGACTATAGAAGGAGGGTGATGATGTTTGATAGCCTGGTGAAAAGTGTGATGATGTATGGAGCGGAAATATGGGGGTGGAGAGAGCAAGAAGGACTGGAAAGGGTGCAAGAAAAATATTTGAAATGGGTGCTAGGACTTGGTAGAGAGACCCCGGGGTATATAGTGATGGAGGAAACAAAGAGAGATGGAATAAGAATAGAAGCAGGAAAGAGAGCAATAAGTTTTGAGGAGAGGGTGATAGAGAGAGAGGAGAGTGCAGAATTCTGCAAGAGTGCCTCAAAGAAAAAAGAAAAGAAATAGGAAAGGGGGTGTGGAAAGAGAGGGAAGCATATGTAGAAAGAAACGGGTATGCAGGAGCGGAGATAGAAAGAATGCGAGAGAGAGGTAGAGTAATGACAGAGGAATTGGTCCAGAGAGATAGAGATGTGCAAAGGCAAGAAAGGAGAGCAAGAATTAGGGAGTCTAGGTACAATGGGAAATATGAAAAAATAATAACGGAAGAACTGCCAAAGTACCTAGGAAGAGAAAGTAGAAAAGAGAGAGTGACAATAGCAAGATTCAGATGTGGAAATGAAGAGAGAGATAATAAATTTTGGATGGAGGATAGGAATAGAGTATGCAGGATGTGTGGAGAAAACAAGGAGACAATAGAACACTGGCTGAACGAATGTTCAGAAATGAGAGAAAGGGACGAGGGTAGAGAAGAGGTTTTAAACGAGGATGGAAGAGGGATAGATTGGATGAAGAAAGTTGAGGAGAGAAGAAGAGCAATATGTGGAGAGGGAAGCCGACAATCCACCCAACAACGGAATTCATCACTATAAGAAACAATATCGGTCCCAGAACAGATCCATGGGGGAACTACAGAAAAGGATCTCAAGAGCTGAATTGGAATAGCAAGTTTAGGTTTTTAGTGATTTATTTAGTTTTATTAGCATACGTTTCTTTTTGTTTCCTTTTTATTTATATACTATATTAGTTTTATTTATATATGTATTGTTTTATGTATAAAATTTTGGAATCCATTTATAAACCTGTAGAGGTAATAAATATACATAAGTAGTACTACAGCGCAGATCCCCTGGTGGAGGAGCCAACCCTTGAAGAGTTAACGAAGGCGATCATGAGAATAAAGAAAAACAAAGCGCCGGATAAGGACACAATACCAGCAGAGTGTCTCAAATATGGAGGAGAAACTCTTATCAAATACTTCCACACCCTCATACTCCAGATTTGGAAGGAATAGAAAATACCAAGTAGTTGGAAAGAGAGTGTCATCGTGCCCCTACACAAAAAGAGCCACAAACTACAATGCTCCAACTATCGGGGAATATCATTGATAAATACGGGATATAAGGTCTGGTCCCTGGTAAAACTCGAAAGACTAACTCCCTAAGTTGAACACCAGCTAGGCGACTACTAATGTGGGTTGAGGAAAAGAAGATCAACAGTAGACCAGATCTTCACAATACGTCAACTAATGGGGTACGTAAAGTGCTAGGAGTACGATAAAGTCATACATCAACTCTTCATCGACTTCAAACAAGCGTACGACAACGTCTTGAGAATGGAGCTGTGGAATGCTATGATAGAACTGGGAATTCCGAATAAACTTGTCAGCAGAACAAAGATCAGCATGGAAGGCTCCAAAAGTGAAGTACGGATCGGGCGAAGTTTACCTTTTTTACGATAAATAATGGCCTGAAACAAGGAGGCGCCATCTGCCCACTCCTCTTTAATATAGCTCTGGAGAAGGTAGTGAGGGAGGCACAAACGGAGACACTGCTATTTAGAAATCGGGGCCCGCGTCTTATATTGGCCTTTGCGGATGACATAGACATCATTGGAAACACAACCAGGAACGTTCAAAATATAATCTGCAGCGGAAAATATGGGCCTAAAAATAAACGAGAGTAAAACCAAGTACATGACGACATCAAGGACTAAACGTAGGGATATGATAGGACAAAATGTGAAGTTGAACCAATACAACTTCGAAAGAGTCCAAGAATTTAAATATCTGGGTGCCACTATCACGTCGGACAATGATATGACCAAAGAAATTAACATCATAATACAAAGTGCCAATCGATGTTGTTTGCATTGCAGGGAAAATTAAATCAAAAAATGTATCTCGGACGACAAAAATAAGAATATACCACTCCATTATAACCGATTATGACTTACGCCTGCGTAACCTGAACAATGACAAAAAAGAAAACAGACTGAGAGTTGCAGAGAGAAAAATTCAACGGTGTATATACGGGCCTATAAGGGATGAAACTACACAACAGTGCCGTAGTAGGAAAAACATGGAAATAGAAGATCTATATGAGCAATCAGACATTGTAAGAACGGTAAAAGCGGAAAGACTGAGATGGGCCGGCCATGTAAAGAGACAGGAGGATAGACGAGTTGTTAGATTGGTATGGGAACTAGCCCTGACCGGTAGGAGACAACTAGGAAGACCACAACTACGGTGGAGAGACTAGATAGCATCAGATCTAAGATCCCTGAATATCATGGAAGCGGAGGAGCTAATGATGGACAGAGTCCAATGGAGGAGAGTTGTTAAGTCAGCCAAGACCCACCATGGGTTGTAAGAGCTACAGAGAGAGAGAGAGAGAAAGCGAGAGAGATTCAACTACGATTTAAGGCATAACAAGCGAAATTTTTACGAAAACCTGATTTTTGAGAATTATAACCTTGAATATCTTAAGATGCGCACATGATATTTATTGCAACTTTTAATAAAATATTTAGAATGTTGAAATAAAATTGAAAGTAGGAGTTTATCTCTACGATATCTTCAAATCTGTCAGTAGCTAGAATTACACGGAAATCTTCTGTTACTCTTTGGCACACCCCGCTGAAGAAGCGTGGTGTGAGCCGTTCGCTGCGTCAAAGCAAGTAACGGGAACGGTCAAGGCCGATTTTTGTCAGGGGCTGAAGGCCAACAGATGTTATGAAAGAGTAAAGAAAATAAAGTTAGAATTTGTGTAATTACTACCTTAGGGTCCAAGATAAGAAGATCTCGTCGGCTCCTCATCCAACTGGAACTCTTATCTGAAGGCAAACTGACAGATAGCGTAAATCAATAAACAAACAATAGATTCCGGTTTGGTTTAAATCAATAAACAAACAATAGATTCCGGTTTGGATGAGGAGCCGACGAGATCTTCTTATCTTGGACTCTAAGGTAGTAATTACACAAATTCTAACTTTATTTTCTTTACTCTTTCATAACATCTGTTGGCCTTCAGCCCCTGACAAAAATCGGTCTTGACCGTTCCCGTTACTTGCTTTGACGCAGCGAACGGCTCACACCACGCTTCTTCAGCGGGGTGTGCCAAAGAGTAACAGAAGATTTCCGTGTAATTCTAGCTACTGACAGATTTGAAGATATCGTAGAGATAAACTCCTACTTTCAATTCTATTAATAATTTGGTTCAAACCATGACATCTCATTTTAAACGTTGAAATAAAAGTTTGTGGAAATTTTCAACTTGTTATCTTTCATTCCGAGGTTCAACCTTTAAATTGAGTAAAAGAAGATTGACTAGTCCCCGATTTTTTAAAAATTAAAAATTTCCTTATTTTCTAAAATTTACTAGTATCTCAAGGAAAATCTAATTATGCGAAAAAAAATTTAATCTTAAAATAAACTAATTTACAAATTTAATTGCACATTTAAATCATTTGTCTCTATTTTGCTAGGTTGACAAATTCTTGATTTTTGTAAAATTTCAAATTTCCCGTTTTCTCAAATTTACAAATTAAATAAAGAATTAAATTATAAACATATTATATTTACTCCAACAATGTCGGAGTTATTTTCGGACAGAATTTTAATTGCAAAAAAATTTTAATTACAATTTTTCAAAACAAATGAGAATTTTGAACACTTTATTTTCTCCGCGAATTTTCATGAATTTTCCCTGCGAATTGTCCTTGCGATAAATTTCTCCTTTTTCACACTGTTTGGGTCATATATATATATATATATATATATATATATATATATATATATATATATATATATATATATATATTTATATATATATATATATATATATATATATATATATATATATATATATATATATAAATATATATATATATATATATATATATATATATATATATATATATCGTAAATATATATTTACGACAGAGATATCCAGATAATATGTGGAATAATCCACACAGCGCAGTTAGGGTGAACTAATAATCCAAACTTATGATACATTTGATAGTTGTAATACGATTTCTGCGTTGATTGCTCATCGATATGATCAATTTCGGGGCGGTTTCAGCACATGCCACTTTATTTTGGGGTTTCGCCCCGCGGATACGGCATTATTGCCTTTAATATGACGGGAATCGGCCGATGGCTTTCATTACCGCCCCATTTCAAAGGCTTCCAGCATCCATTTCAACCCCCCCAAAACGCAAGACAACGAGAAGTACGAGTTTTATCGAAAGCAACACAATAAGAGATATTAAATGTGGAAATCAATGACGGAATGGAATGGAAAATTTGTAAATTGATATTGATACAGAAATGAAATAAAAATATCGCTGTGTAAATTTGTGCTGAAATATTTTATAATTGCATAAAAGAAATTCTTGAAATATTTAATTTAGTTTTGAAACATTCAGATAGAAATCTCGATTTAAATTTAAATTTACATCTAATTATTTCTTACATATCTATTTATGTGTATTTGCTTAAAATATAGGGCAATTAAAAATAAATTACACTAATTTTATTTTCGTTTGGAAATTGATTTAGGGATAGGAAAAATGTGTGTCGATCGAGATAAAATCTGGAGCAATTTGCGGCGTCTCACCTAAACAGATCCCGTTCTGCGATAAATAGACGCAGACGCATCCTCTACACATGCACCGACATTCTTCCCTCATCTGGAGACACGCGATTAGCCCTCAAAAAAATCTTGCCACACATGCAGATGGAATTGAAATTAAAAAAGGATCGGAATGGGAATGGAATGATTTCTTTGAATTGGTTACGAATTCAGATGGTAAATCACGAGAACTTATTCCTTTCTTTGTATCAAATGAAAGAAGTATTATCTTTATATTTTGATTAAAAAAATATCTGAGTAAGGAATTATCACAGGTAAATAAATTTGTGTTTTTAATTTTTCTAGAAAAAATATTGTAAATTTGACAAATTTAGAAACACGAAATTGTTATTTGAGTTTGTAAAATGTGAAAATAGTTAATAAAAAAAATAGTAGTTTATGATACAAGTGTGTGAAGAAAGGCAATTTAGTGCATGAGTTGCGAAATTTAAAGCACGAGCCGAAAGCGAGTGGTTTAATCGAAATGAGTGCACAAAAGCCTTTCACACACGTGTGTCATACATTATTTTATTTACGAAGCATGTTAAAATACTGTTGAACCTACAAAAAAAATATTGTTACCGATAATTTTGTCAAAATTGTAATTTAGACGAACAATATACTTCAAATCACTGACACAATAAGCAGAACGTTCAGCGCCTCCGTGGAAAAAAATGCTAACTATTAAAAACGCACAGTGACGGAAACACTGTTTGGTCGTTGTCGATATAATCTAGGTTAACCTAGATTTAATCTAGATTAGGTTATGGTTAGGTTAAGTTATATTAGAGCCAGATAAATCCAGACTGAAAGGCCGAGACTTCCTGATTCAAAATAAGATAAATTAATTCAATTTTTAATACACGTCAGAATATGTATTTTCACTACGTCTATGTTTTTTGTTCAGTGACACAAGTCGTAGCCATAGTAACAATAAACAGAAATCGTTTAATAACGAAACTCCATTTGATTTACATTAGACTTTTACGCACGATTTGGATACTTTTATACTAAATTGTAATAATGGCATTCTTCACATACAATAATCTATTTCTTAGGTGTTCATTTTGGTGTATGAGTAGATAAAGTAAATTTAACCAAATTTTTAAATATAACACAAGTCTCTATTTTTAAACAGCATAATGTTGTGTCTTCAAATAAAGATTTTAATAATAATATCGAAAAATAATCATTTTATCGAAAGTTGTTCTATTTTTCAGACTTTAGGCATGTAAGTTATGACGCCGCGTAATAATTATATATAGATGAATTATATATAGCGATAATACATATTTAATACATATTACATACATTTTAAACAAATTATAATTCAAATAAAACTATGGAACTTGAAGGTTTTTATTTTGTATGTTTTAGATATAATTTGTAAAATATGTATAATTTGTTCAGCATTTTCCAGATTTTGAATAAGTTATATAATTATTATTGCGCGAAAACTTAAATAATAATATTAATAATAATAAAACATCTTTAGTATTATAATCATAAATACATACAAATACAATAATTGGCCATCGACTATATACATATATATATATATATATATATATATATATATATATATATATATATATATATATATATATATATATATTAAGCATAAGTTGAGAAAAAAAATATATCAAACACTTAGATGAGAATGTAAAATAAAAAAATGCGATGAGAATGTCGTCGTTTAAGTCAGTAGTCGTTTAAGGATTCAAGAAGAGTTTTAGTGGGGTATTGTCTGTTAGAATGGTTAGATGGTCGTTTTAAACAAAGTCAATGCTGTTGAACGTCATGGGGTTTTTTGTAAACTTTTTTCTCTTAGGTTTCTTCTAAGCTTTCTAAGTCTGTCATATCTGTAAGCAAGTAGAGGGACCTGGTTCGTCTATAGAGAAGTTCATTGGAGGGGTTGCGGAGAGAGTTGATTGTATGTCCGAGTTTGATGGTGAGACGTAATACGATTCGCTCTGCGATCTCAAGGGTTAGTCTACATGAATTATTGATAGAGGTTATTGCATGTCCATAATCAACAGATAGATTTAGAAATTTTCGACGCGGTCTTTGTGGAAATGCCACAAAGGTTGCCGTAAAACTGGTTGCCGTACGTTAAGGCTCTAAACGTAATTTGGCGTCGATAATGAATTTGTGTTTAGAGTCAATAGTTAGTCCAAGATATGTAACGCTGCTGGGGGGCAGTACGTCGGCGGAGCCAGTGTGGATGCCAGGTGAGTTTGAGGAAATTTTGTTGTTTGGGATGATGAGTTGGCATTTGGAAGGATTTTGTGATAATCTCCACTGGTTGAACCATGTGAGGGTGTTGTTGGTTAGATTTTGTTCGAGTTACTGTGGAAAATAATTGCAGTGTCGACAGCGTATTGTAGTATGTAGGATTAAATGGCAATGTGGGATTTGTCTAGTTGGTTGTAGTTGTAAATGTCATGACAGTATATATTGTATAGGAGTGGGAAAAGTGGAGAGCCTTGAGGGAGACCTTACAGAGGGGAAAATGAGATGTAGTAGATTTTCACCTTTGAGAACTGTTAAAAAGGAAACTTTTAATTATGTACTGTGCTTTGAGAAACCGGACACAGCCGATTCATGAAAAACAGGCCGCCAGAAGAAATCATGGCCTCGAACGTATTTATGTCAGATGTTATAATTCTTATGAGCCTGGTGAGATTGTTTGTTACCTTAGATATAATACACTTGCAGTATCTCAAGTTGTATTTCAAAACTCTCAGATGGATGGATAATTCATTACATATTTCGTATTCAAAGCATTCAATAACTGAAGAGTATGAGTGGTTTCTGGTAGAGAACGAGGATCCAAATGGGGTTTGGAGAAGGAGTTTGTAAGAAGCTAGAGATTTGTATGATGACAGAGTTTGAATAGCGGTGTTCGCCTCTAAGTCGGTTTTTAAGAGAACGTCAGTGGAGGTTTGATTAAAAATCTTGATTTTTGGGACGAACTGTTTGCCAGGTTGTAGAAAGTTGGTTGCGTGTTGAGAAAATGTTGTGAAAAAAGTGAAGTTGTATTATTTGAATACTTTACGATTGTTTCGTGTAGAGGTTGGAGGTGGATTACCAGAATCGTGTAGTATTTAAGTAGAGTGTTGTTCAGATGTGGGGGATGAAGTGGTGGCTGAGGTAAAAAACAGTTTTTGAGGCTGTTTGCTAAATGCTTGTTGAGTGAGGCTTTTGCTGATGAGATGTGCGAATTTTTTGGGCCATCCTCTTTTTCTTTTCTTTGTCTATTCTTTGCCTTCATAGGACATTCGTCCGTCAGCATTTATGCCAACGGAGAAAAAAAGATTTTCAGCACGAACAGTTTAATTGGAGAAAAAAAAAACGTAAATGATCAATAAAGATAACGGATAGGGTTTAGAAACGTCTGTACGCGTTAAAGTGTCGACAACAGCATACAATAATTTCAATACCTAGACCAAAACCAACCAAAACCGAAAAGGAAAATTTCAAAATATTAAAAAAATAGCGAGAAAATGTATTAACGCTAGAAGGATTTCAATGAAACTTTTTCTGAACATGGGTATCCATTATGTATAAGAAGTACTCTTTGACAAATTTTTTTTTTTGCAAATATCTCGTAAACGATTCAAATTAGAAAATTATAGCCCGCATCGCCGTATGTACTTCGTCAGTGTCTATAAAAACGCATTTTTTTCAAATTTAGTTAATCATTCGGTTTAGCCACAAAAGTAAAAAATATGAATTGCAATTTTTTTTTTCAATGGGTACCCCCTTCTTTGAGGTATTCTTGGTATTCTTTGAGCCTTCTTAAGGTATTTCTAGCAATCTACAAACTCCAAATTTTGAATTTTAGATAGCCTTTGGCCTATAACGGAAGGAAAAAATCAAAAATCCCGAAATTTCATTATCTTTATCATTAAGATAATTAGAAATAATGATAAAGAATATCATTATATTAAATGACAAATAATGTTTATTAAAAATTTCTTAATTTTGACACCAATCATCAAAATTCGAAGGTACTTCTAGCAATCGTACAAACTCCAAATTTTGAGTTTTAGTTAGCCTTTGGCCTATAATAGAAGGAAAAATTCAAAAATCCCGATAAGAAAATCAGTAGCTGACGGACACAGTATCTTATCCGAGAAAAATGACCTACAAAAAAACATGACCTACAAAAAGAAATGAGATCCCATCAAAAACATAAAATGTAAAAAATGCCAAGTCTCGTAACGCAGTTCTTTCACTGATTCGACAGATTACCATTATAGAATAGAATACCATCTATACAGAACAAAAATATTGCTAATATTTTATTTTCGCAGCCTGGTATTAATATTATGTGACAATTGATTTAATAATATTATTTAGAAAACGTGTAAAAAATATGAAATCTATTGTTAGTAATAAAATATGAACAGTTTTAGAACAAACATTTTAGTTAAATTTTCAAATTAAATTTACGAAGCTGTTTATCTATTTTGTAGGTATGGACGAACTAGACGGTTCGGTTATACCTGATCCAAACTGGGCTTCGACAATCCGAATCGACATTTATTACCAAATTAAGTTATCTTTTACACAATAATAAATTGGTTTTAAAATCTTCGAATGTTATTATTTTACGTAATAATCAACCGAGATAGATTATAAAATAGTTTAAGTAACGGATAAAGTAGTGTGAATTAATAGTTGCGAAACAAAACCGAAACTAACTATTAGTTAGTGTGAAATTTATCGGTTGTCCAATGGATTTTGACGCAGCGCCGACACAGTTTACAAGTTTGCAACGTGTCGGCGGTAATCCAGACGGACTGGTAAACGGTTTCAATCGTATTAGACGCGTCATTGAGCAGATTAAACGTACACCATGTAGATTTATTGGTACATCTCGATAACAATACCGCACCGAACACAATACAAATGAAAACTCAATTACCCCTCTGAAAAACGGACTAAAAGCATAAAAGGAAAGTAAATAATTTCCCCAACCCATTTTTTAATGTAATAAATGTGCCAAGAGTAGCAATTATAAAAAAAGGAAAAAAAATGGTAAATAATAAATGTATATGTAAAATGCAGCATCTGAAAAATTGCTAATTAGAAGAATCCTCCCCTAATACGTGCATTAGATTACCTTAAAATTTCGTTATTTATGGATCCCGCGCAGCTTAAAACGACTTAATGGAGGGTAAAAAGAAACCGATGGCAGGGGGTTGGAGTCCGTCCAGACCGCCACCGTTCGGGCGAGTTTTCCCTGCGTCCGATGCGAGAACACGCGCGTTTTTAATCTCATATAGAGAAACATACATTAGAGGCCGCACGGTACATATTAGCAAGTAAAAAGATTACGGGGGGATTTCGGAAAAAATATATACATTCCTCTCAAAAAAATATATATACAAAAATATGTATTAAACAACCCTAACGGCATTACCAACACTTTTCAAATAATCCCGAAAAATATATAAGTATTTAAATAAATGAACTAAATTTCACATCTAAAAGGTTTCTAAAACTCTTATAATTCAAAAATAAAAGTCTACATGAATAGAGGTGGATTGAGACAAACTAGGAATTATGTATATAATCGTAATTACTTAGTTTAGAAAATGGAAAATGTAGCTTGCTGTTCGTCTTAATTTTGAGAGAGCATTGATAAGTTATCTTTATATTCCTTGGGAAATATGAAATTATAGTTTTTTTTGGTTGTTAAGGTTCTTAAGCCATACATTTTCATATTAAGTTTTATCCATTTCTGACGTTATTGCCCGACAGGGTTATTGGTCTAATTTATTTGTAGGGGCGCAATTTAGGTCTCCCGGAATCGAATCCGGGCATCTGCGTCATATAAGTTCCAATAACTGATGACAACTAATAGCCGGTGCCGGGTCCGGTATTGACCAGAAGATATTGGCTACTGAAAGCCGCTTGTCACATAAACTTGCGCTTTTATGGGATGCCGCAGTATAAGACGCCGGCCGTCGTTTACCACCCCCTCGACGGCATAAACGACGCACACACATATATAGACTGATATGAGGAGAGTCCCGACGTCCAAAAACCATTAAATTGACACAATTAATGTTTACTCGGACGATACTGAAAGTATTCGAGATAAGACATGGGAAAATTGCTTTTTCACAAAATTGAAGTTTTTATGAAAAAAGCTCCAGACTGCATTCAGCGACCATTTCCAGAGATCTTTCGCAAGTTATTTTCAAACAAAGGAATACTAAAGTATATCACAAATTCACATCCTATTTACAAATATTTACACAAACAGATGGATAATTTGTTCCGTTATTCCAAATTGTATAATAAAAATCATAAAAACTAAACTAGGGCATCCAAAACACCGATAAAATTTCAAAAACCGGTTTTCGGTTTTTCGTAATGTAAAAAAGGGGTTAACCGGTTAAAACCCGGTTTTAAGTAAAAAAATAAATAAATTGAGTATTACCTTTTAAAACTTATTTCAAAAATAGTAACCCAAAAAAAATAAATATTTATTTACCATTTATTATTATTTAGTAAATAAAAGATATATTTTTGGATTATTTCATTATATTTACGTAAAGAATAAGAAAGATATTGTTGTTGAATAAATTCTTTACGAAGAGATAACTATAAATGTAGATATATATTTATTTATCAAAGTGTGAAACTAGACTAAAATGTAAGAACGGAGTACAATTATTTATATTTCTTTAGGATCAAGAATATGCGCAATCTGTCTGTGAACGTCTGTGAACCTTTATTTGACTACATATTTACTGCTCTTACGTTTTATTTGAGAACAAATAAATCCATAATATAATACTTCATGAATAACAATAGAAAAATAAAATTATATTCCACTTGAAGAAAAAAATTAAATAAATAAAAACCGACTTTATGGTTTTACGGTTTCCTAAATTTAAAAAGAAAACCCGGTTCGGTTTTAACCGGTTTGGATGCCCTAAACTAAAGGATATTAAACTTACTTACAACACGCATATATGGACATGAAAGACAAAACTAGATATTTAAAATAATGAGAGAAGTGATTTATAACAGGAAAGGCTAGACAAACAAGACTAGACGAAGTATAGAGACAAGCATGTTTCGAGTTTCTAACTGAAATCGTTCAACATCTAGAGCAGCGCTGTCCAACTGGTGGCCCGCGGGCTGCATCCGGCCCGCCATGATTTTTTTACGGTCCGCGAGTTATAGTAAACTTTACATCAAACTTCAAATAAATATCTGTATACATTTAAAATATAAAATTAAAAATGTATATGAGATTTTTTAAATAATAGTTATAATTCAACCGTCTTCAACAAGAATTACAAATATGCTAATCATGAATAAATATGGTTGTTTTATGGTCATTCGATAAAACTAATCCACGCTTTATGCAAGTGTATCTGTTTACGCGCTCTCTACCACCACCTCGACCAACACCAAGTGACGGCGTCAGAGCTATGACGTGCATGACTCTTACAAAAAGAAGGAATAAATTGTCGAATATTCCATTGTATTGTGCATCAGGAGGCAGTATGTGGTCTTTCACTAAAACTAAAAGACGTAATGACAAGGTTTGCAAAATAACAAATTTAATTCAAGATTTTTTACACTTGGAAAAGAAATTCATCTTTTTTAAACGGAAGTTGGCATCGATCAAGATTTGACAGCAAATTTAGGTGATAAAAATTTTCTTTGTTGACTTGCTTTCCTAACAGACATTACAAATTATTTAAATATTTTGAATAAATGCTTGCAAGGAAAAGATCAAGATGTGTTGTATTTATAAACATGTCACAGGATTCAGAAATAAATTAAAATTGTGGAAGTTAAATTTGCAGGAAAATAATTTAGTTCATTTTGAATGTTGCAAAGGGATATATAAAGAAATGAAGGCTTGTAACAGAAGTGAATTTTGACATTTTTTTACCTAAATTAGATATGCTTATTGAAAATTTTAATAGAAGATTTTCAATTTCATGATTTAAAGATGAGTATTGTTATATTCAGTGATCCATTCTATATCAATATTACCTCCGTTGAACCTAAAAATGAAATGGAATTAAGCGATCTTCAGGCTGACCTATTCATTGCATCTAGTGGAGCACCTGGAATACAAGTGTTCAAAAAATATAAAAAAATGGATAGATGGATTTTGCACATCATTTCTATGTTCAAAAGTACATATCGTTCGTTTTGATGAACAGGGTATTAACTCATAATGTTCTTGCCTGCAGAATTTCTTTTTTTTTTCTCAGTAATTGCAAAATTGACAAAGTCAGGAAGTGAAGAAAAACGTTATCAATAAACGTTAATCAATAGTTTAAAAGATATTATAAGAGAGGTTAACCAATTATTTACAGAAATGGAAATATATTGATTTGAAAACTTCAAATCGCTCTTCAGACTTTTTTGAGTTAATACCCTGTTCATCTGGACCGACGATATATCTGCGAGCGTGCATACTCCGATATGAAATATATAAAATCAAAATTTAGAAACAGCTTGAAAGACACCACTCTTGAAAATATAATTAGAGTTGCCACAACAAATATTGATATGGACATAAAAGAAATTGTTGCTCAACAACTATGGCCACAATGCTCCCATTAAATAGCTTGGGCTTAAAAATATTCTAATTTTATTGTATTTTTATTATTTCTTGTTATGTATTATTTTTAAAAATAATATTGTTGTCCGTTACTATGTGATATTTCATTTTAACAATAAATATAACGCAATATTTATTATGCAAAAATATAAACCTTATTGTCGAAGAAAATGTTATTATCTTTGACTTTATTTTTTTCGTATAAATAAAATAACTTTTGAGTTGATGAACTGACTTTTCTTTTCGGCCCGCGAAATATTTGCTAAAGAAAAAATGGCCCGCTGGCTAAGAGAAGTTGGACAGCGCTGATCTAGAGAAACATTATATCCAATGCGGAATACTCCAGGATCTCGCAAAGGCATATGACACAATTTCTATTATATTATATTCTATTATAATTTCCCTTGCTTTCTAATAAAAAAAGGCATGCAGTTATGGAATAAGGGGTATTGATCTAGACCTAATTACACACTAATTACAAAATAGAACACAAATTACAGAAATAGAGACACCACAAGGAAAGGCGAGATTGATGATACTAGTATTATTATCGGAAATAAATCAAAATATCTATACGTCGAGTCCTAAGTAACTTAACCGTTTTTTATCAAATATTTATTTTACTCTCATTGAATAATAAAAAAGTATTAATTTATTATTATTATTATTTCATAATTTTTGCCGTTATGAACAGTGATTGAACTTAAATATCTCATGATGACACAACTTTCACATCTTTCCCTTCTTTTTCTTCTCTTCCCAACATCTTTGTTCTGTCCACAATATTCCTATCTTCTTCCTTTCGCTTACTAGAAATTTGGCATTCTCAATTTTCATTCTGAATTTTTCTCCTATCATTTGCTGATTGACCTCCAATTGCTTTAAGTCATCTTCTGAAGAAGAGTATTCAAGAAATGTTTGAGAATTGTACAGTTTTCTTTCGTGTTCGTTTCCAGGGACCCATCTGTTCTTCTAAAACAGAGGCTAGGAGGTTGATAACCCTTAATATTTTCTTTGAATGTTCTGCAAATTTTTTTTGTGTTATTTCTCTTAAAATATTCTCCAATTTCTTTAGCCTATTGTTGTCGTATGCTCATTTTTCTCTTATAATATCCTTTGATGATTGTTTCTGAACTTCGTAAAATTCCTTCCATGTTTCTGTTACTACTGAACTTCATCCATGCCTCTGTTCTTTTCTCAATGGCTTGATCACAAGTTGCGTTCCACCACCTATGTTTCCTGTTTGTAGGAGGTTGCTCCCAACTCATTGCCTTCTAAACTGTGGTAGCAAGATCTGTCCAAGTGTCTGTTGGATGCCTATTAATTTCTTCAACGATTTTGTCCCTGTTTATCCGCAAATATTCTGGATCAGGCTTGACTATTTTGTTTTTTACTGTCTTTTTTGTCTTGGAATTGGTCTAATCTTAACTTGTAACAAATAATGATCTGACTTGAAGAACCCGTTACGCGTTCTGACATTTAAAATTTCCTACGTATTTTTGTTAGAAATGGCTACGTGATAAATCTGGAATTCTCCCCATACGGTATCAGGTGCTTTCCATGTTATAAGTTTTCGTCTTAGCTTTAGAAATTGTGTCGAAATTTATATGTATTATAAATATTAATTTATTATGTATTCACTAATTTTATTCTAGAACCTTTTCTCGTCTTCCTGGCAGCTTGTCAATTCCTTTCTTGTAAAATATGGTTGCTTTGAACTTGAAGTTTTCGACAGAGGCAGGCTGCCGAAAACTTCACTCTAGATCTTAAGAATTGAAGGTTTTGCATTCAAAAAGTTTTGTAAGTGTCACTTGTAAGTCATGAGTAACCTTTGCTCTATGTGGTTGCGCATTGTGTAAAATAATGACGTTTTTGCGATTGACGAGTGCAGGACGCTTTTCATGCAGTTTCTCTAGCAAACTTTGCAAAGAGAAGAAAGAAGAAAGAGAACTGAAAGCATCTCTAAGCAGTAATTGTTAAATTTGACTTCAATAACCCGTGGTGAATTATTCCTTGATAATCCCACCATACACACAAAATCTTTTTGCCATGGATGTTTGCTTTCGGATCTGGTAGGGGTGGTTGATCAAATAGACCTTATCAAACCACTGCCTTTTGAGGTATATATTGTCACAGGTACCATTTGTCAACGCCTATTACAATCCCGTTTAAAAAAGGCTCAATTCTTAATCGTGAGAGTAGACTTGAGGCGATTTACATGCGATCTTCTTTATTCCGTTCACTGAGATTGTGAGGTACGCATACATTGTGAGGTACCGCCACCTAGAGAAATTAGGAATGTCAGCAATTTGTAAGTAAAACTTGCTGGCATTCCTAGTTTCTCTAGGTGGCGGTTAACAGTTGATTATTCGTTGATAATCCCACCATACACACAAAATCTTTTTGCCATGGATGTTTGCTTTCGGATCTGGTAGGGGTGGTTGATCAAATGGACCTTATCAAACCACTGCCTTTTGAGAAAGTCAGCAATTTGTAAGTATAACTTGCTGACTTTCCTAGTTTCTCTAGGTGGCGGTTAACAGTTGATTGTGATACATTCAACCTTTCTTCTATACCTCTTGTTGATTGACGTGGATTTTGCTCCAATATTGCCTTTAAAAGGTTGTCAGGTGGTATCTCCTGAAAGAAATTTTATAAACCAATTTCTAACTGTCCAATCAGTTATTAGTCCTTCACCATATACACTGCATATTTCAGCTGTCGAACTTAGTACTATTGCCTTGTTTATATTCCAAAAGCATTACATGACGAATATATATATATATATATATATATATATATATATATATATATATACTTAGTGACTCTCCATTTCAGAGGTTAGAAAAAACAGTTGAAAGTGACTTATATCACACAAAACAGTTGACAAAAGATTGAACTGTAGCCTCGTCTATATAGTGAAAATAAAAACTTGTTGTCATGTTAACTCCAATACACTAACTACTAACTACCTCATATCGGGTAGATACGAACAATAGATTCTACTAAGCTGCATCGGAAGTTACTTATGAATCGACCGATACCTCAAGAGAGACAATGGAAACCTAGTGCAACGAGAACAGACTAATTGAGAATAATGAAAAGACAATGCTCATAATATGTATTTAAAAACAAAGGGGATAAAATAACGTACAACAACGATGATGCAAGTCTAAATATTAAATTTGAACTGCAGAAGTAAAACTGCTTCGTATCCACTTCCACGAGACTCTAGGATGGATCGCATGTAGTACAACCTTCTAAAATACTAAATAAAGGGGTGTATGCCTTGAGAATCTTAAAGCAGTTCCTGAATATTGAATTTGAAGCAGTTCCTGAATACTGAAAACTGTGTGTTACGCAATCTTCCATAACCACCTTAGGACCGGAATCATATTCTGGAGAGCAGGGAAGTACCAGAAATTGATGTGTTGATGTGTCTCTTGATCACAGAATATGATTCCGGTCCCAAGGTGGTTATGGAAGTTTGCGTAATACACTGTTTTCAGTGTCTCAATATTTAGGAGCTGCTTTAAGATTCTAAACTATATTTTCCCTAAACTACCGAGAATCCTGCGGAGGAAACTTTAGAGTAACCAGGATGTTAACTGCGACGGGCACTTACGTCTACGATTTTATATTATTTTTATCAGAAAATAAAAATTGTTTAGAAGAATTTAACTACAAAAATTCAAAGAAAACGCGTAGTATTAATATTAGGAAAGCAATATTAGGAAACCCAAACACAGGTTAACTATGACGGAAAAGTTGCCACCGTACAAGCAACTGTAACTGTACAATACGTTACCTAAACATATTAAATTAATGCCGAACGACCGAACACCTTAAGAAGGAACTTCTTCGAATCCTCTTCGACATAGGTGTACTCCTAACAGACATTTTATGAAGGAATAAAAATCTATCAAGAATAAAAAAGGAAGAGACACCTTTTATTTAGTGAACATCACTGACCTGCAATTATATGTGTTTTCTCGAAATTATAGAAGCTGTTCAAATATTTGCTCACTTATTGATATAAACGATTTGAAATTGAATTAGACTAGAGAGACAGACAAGACTAGACAAGAAAGACTAGAGAAATAAATCTGAACAGAGAAAACTAGATTGACAAGACTTGACAAGTAAGACTAGACAGATAATTCATAATAGTTGGAGAATATTGTCGAATCTCTAAATCTTTCGCATAGCCTAATCTAATTAATCAAGGTATTTCAAATTGCAATTTAACCCGATTAGGAATTACAATCTTGTTTTTATTAGGTTTCAATTAGGCATGCCGAAATCCGTGTTTGGTCCAAATGAGGCAACTGCAGAAGGTCCTCATCACATATATGTAACACATGACCGTGCCTAATCATCCCTGCCTAATTTGGAAAGCTTGATCTGATACACATTCGCGAGCTATATTTGAAAGTTTTAACTCCAACTTAATCTAGTTCGAGTTCGGCTAGAAATTTCTGTTTTTTTTTTTAAATTAGGTTCAAATTCTTCTTCTTCTTCTTAAAGTTCCTTATCCGTGCCGGACGTTAGAAACCATTTTGGAAATCATCACTTTGTTTTGTGGTCATGGCAAAAAACCATGTTCTTAAATTCTGCAGCCATAATATCCTTTTTTTTCCGACAGCTCTGTTTCCTGCTCAGTATTGTTTGCAGTAGATGGAATATGCTTTCATTCCTCATAATATTCCCCAGGTACTGGTGTCTAGGAGCTCCTTATCCTTCTGAAATCTATGGAGGATCTCAGTGTATGTTATGCGATCTTTCCACGAAACTCGCAACATCCTTCGATATAACCACATCTCAAAGGCTTCCACTTTCTTGCTTATAGCAACGGTTAATGTACATGATTCAACTCTGTAAAAACCAACGGAAAACACTAACAACGCAGAAATCTCAGTTTCGTTAACATTGTGAGGTCGTGACTTTTTGTAGGGATGCCATGCTGTTGAAAACAGCTCTCGCTTTCTCGATACGGATCTTCACTTCTTAAGAATAATCCCACTGATCGTTTAGAGTAATGCCAAGATATGAATATTTATTTACTCTCTCTCTCTCCCTCTATGGCTTTCTGATTGACTATGAGGTGACAATTTCCAATGTGTAACTTACTAATTGTGTGACTTACTTATAATCATTAGTTGTCTTCTTGATGTTCATATCAAGGACCATACCCTTCGCCACGTGCTGTTCGAATTAGGTAAGCCGAATTCCGCGTTTCGTTTTCTTAGACAACCGCACAAGGCCAACCTGACATTTATAATGCACGTCTATCTCCTTGCCTAATCAGATAAGCCGGATATGGCATATATTAGGAAACCACAATTGAATATGACTACTTCAATTTAGTCTCACCCAACGTAGTCACAGCAGAAACTTTAAACGTACTCCAAATCTCAAAGACTCACGACTTACAATTTCTAAAAAGCAATTAGAATAACCTGATTATATGACGACTTGTGACGATTAAATTAAATAAAATCTAATTTTCTTTATTATAATTCACTTCTGCTTGATGTACTACATTATTTAAATAAACTCAAACTCCATTGAACTTGGAAACTATCTATAAATTTGTTTCGCTTAGTATCGATATAACATTTACCACTGATAAATTATACAAACTTATTAAAGACGAAATATAGCTTAAATATATAAATATAATCAACCTGTTCTTGGCTCTATAATATTAAGTCTTATTAGGACTATGAACAAATTTTATGCAACAACTACTTTTTGGCTAATATCACACAGGATATTGAATTATACAACAAACATTTAAATGTTATTACTAGTCCCAGTAAATTTTCACGTCACTAACAGCACTAAATATAGAGGCCCCTTAATTCAGGCCCTTCCTTTCCAATATTTGGCAGCGTCTATCGCCCTGTCATTTGCCATTAGGTCTTCCATCGTGCATGCCTCTCCCTTGTTGGGACATCTGAGAAGGTGGATGTGGCTCTAAAGCCCTTGCATTCACACAGCTCGTCATCCACAGGCATTCCCCAGCTCATCCTGTTCGATTTGCAGAGCGTCATTCCTGTCCTTAGTCTGTTTGGTGATTTCCATGTCGTGTATGGTAAAAGTTTTCCCGGTGGCAGCTCCTCTCTGGGTTCGGTCTGCAGGTTTGGGTGCTGTTCTTTCCGTAGTTCTATGTGGCGTTGTTTTGGGCATATCTGCAGATGTTGCGTATGTTGCAGAAAGCTCTTCCTTGATGTGAGTCGTTATCTGGTTGTGTCGTCTAGAGGGTATCGCCTATCTCAGATGTGCTTCTGCCGCTCTGTTTCGGATGCTACTTTGCGTCTGACGTGTGCTGGTGCAATTCCAAATAGATAGTACAGCTCTCGACAGGTGTCGGTCTCAGGCAGCCTGTTATAATCCTGCACGTCTCGGTACACCCGAGGTGTACCACACTGGTTTCCCCGTACTGGACAGCGGAGAAGCAGAGAGCAAGAGCTCTCCCTGTTGTGCCAGTAAGCTTCCGAATGTTATTTTTCCTAGCACAAACTTTGGCCTTTGTATTATGGCAGTGTTTTTGGAAAGATAGTGTGCGGTCCAGTGTTACGCTCTGGAACTTTGGAGTATCGTATGTTTCGAGTTCCTGTTCTCGCCATGTGATTAGTAGCTTCTTACGTGCGTCCTTATATCTCAGGTCAAATGCACCTACTTGGGTTTTGCTAGGGTTCGGATTCAACTAGTTTATGTTGTAATACTGTGCAATGTTTTCTAGGGCTGTAGTTCGTATATTCTCCACTTCTTCGAAGCTTTTCTTCTGTGCGGCGATGGCTGTGTCATCCACATAGATGATGTGTCTGTTGGTTATTTTTGTTAGTTATATTTGTGTATACGTTAAGAAGCAGAGGAGCCAGTACACTTCTCTGTGGTAGGACGATCCTTTGGGCTCTACAACGACTCCTTTTTTCCTGCAGTGTAACATAGAAGCACATGTTCTGCAACAGTTACCAATCCAGCTAGGCGATAGTCCTTGGTAAGATGATACAATTTCTCCACAGCTTTTTGGTGGTTTACGGTATCATATGCGGTATGGTAATTAGCTTGCGCTCGAAGCCATCTTCAATATGTTGTGTTAAGTTTAGAACTTGGGCGCTGCAAACCTTCCCGGTCTAAACCCTACTTGCTCTGGAATTATGCTTTAGTCTACTTTACCAGATATGCGAGTCAGTATTCATTATTTTTTGTAATTACGAGTGAAATTGTTTTGAAGGCCATTTTTTGTAGTTAAATTAAGTGCATAGCCATCTGCAGACGAGTTTCCAGATTTATCCATGATCAGTGCAGCTTTCCTTTTCTTAATTATGAATTGGAATACATTTACATTGGCTTGAACACCTCGTGCATGACTGGCAAGGTTAGGTTTTCATTTGACATTTGTGTAGAAAGACATGAACTTGGTTACGGTTATTGATATAAATAACAGTTGCATATTGGTGAAACCATACTAATTATAGACACAATCATACAAACTAATTAAAGCCGAAATGTAGCTTGCAGATATAAATATGTTCAACCTGTTCGTGGCTCTATAATATTAAGTCTTATGACTATGAACAAAACTAATGTTGAAACAACATGTATAATTCAAAAAAGCAAAGCTGAACTGATAAGAGATAGATCTCTAAAAGCGTCGGCAGATGGCTTTTCACTTAATTTAAATAGAAAGAAATGATCTTAAAACATTTTGGCTTTTCACTAAATTTTAATACAAAGAAATGATCTTAAAAACAACGCTATTTGTCTAAGTGCTGTTAGTGACGTGAAAATATACTGGGACTAGTTAATAACATACATAAGTCTATTGTATAATTCAATATCCTGTGTAATATTAGCCAGAAAGTAGTTGTTCAACATGAGATTTGTTTAAAATCTAAATAAGACTTTATATCATGGAGCTACGAACCGGTTGAATATATTGATATATTCAAGCTATATTTCGCCTTTAATAAGTTTTTTATAAGTATGTATCTATAATTAGCATGGTTTCACCAATATTAAACTGATAAATTAATTATATATTTATAACATTCTTTGAAAAATCAACATTGAAATAATTCTGATTATTTTTTTAATCTTTTTGAAAATTTGAAAATTCACTAGACGAAGCTGCATTATCCTATCTAATTCAGAATTCTACTCCCGCCCGGTCTAGTTTCGTTTATCCTTGTTTAGTCTTGGCTTCTTCTATCTGGTTTTGTCTAATCTTATCTGGTTTTGATGCGAGCTGGAACTAGGTATTTGCGACTCAACGCGACTCAACAACCCGATCCGAATAAGTCGAACTCCAAATAAGTACTCAATTAAATTATTTGATTCAACTATAATTTAACACTGCGATATAAATATAATAGGACAACAAAATGCAGCCGGAAACTCGAAATAATAGTTATACAACAAACTTGTTCTTTCTGGTTTCGAAAAGCTAATTCTCCTTCAATTTGCTTCACCTCGACCTCGTCAATCCTGAGGTGGGATCTACCTGAAGTGGGTATCAATATAAGGTTATAGTGAAGAATCCCGAAGATATATCCAAGTTAGCCTATGCTACAGACTTCTTAGTAGCAACTGAATGTTGTAAGCCTTTGGTTATCAATGTAAGGTTAAAGTCAGGAATGTCAAAAATAGATCTAAGTTAGGCTATGCCACAGACTTTCCTAATAACAAACGAATTCTGCATGACTAACTTTGGTAAGTTTTTAGTTATCCTTATAAGGTTGAAGTCAGAAATCCCAATGACATGCCTAAGTTAAGCCACCGAGTTCCTAGTTGCATACAAATCTCGCATGCCTAACTTCAATAAGCCTTTGGTCACTGTTATTAAGTGTTAATTGAAAAATCAAAAGATATGCCGAAGTGAAGCAATTCTTTTGAGGCAAGCCCGGTTTCGGTTTCCCTAATTAGGACGGGCAAGGTTAGAATTAGATATTAAATAATTTGCTGCTCATTCTTATTAGGTCTTCCAAAAAAATTTCAAAGATATGCCCAAGTTTGATCCTGAATTGATCTTTCAGCATACCTCACTAGTATTCCTAGCCGGAAATGTGAGTTACTTTTTAAAAGCAAAGGTCGAGATTTTTATTTGTTTGAGTGCCAAATAAATATAAAAAACTAGTTTTCTTAACTAGTTTTCTTATATTTGCAGTGCGTAATTTTAAAAACATTTTCAATTGTAAATTGTTTGTAATCTATGTAATTCCAGAGATAATTCCGTTTTCCCGTCCCGCTGCGCTGCTGCGACTGCACCACGGTTTTGTGCGTTTGTATAAATATTTTCTGGGTGTCCATTCATCCCCGAATCTGCATATAATTGCAAAACAATCGCATGTGATGCCGATATATTAAACGGTAGACTAAATCGAAACCATGGGATCTGTTCATTCGCATCATTGACATGTTACGGATATCACATGTGCACAATACGAGAACTGGTGCGTGCGATTGAACAACTTGACAGCCGCGGATCGCGCGATATCCATACACACTCGCTCCACAGACAGACGCAATACCTCACGCATCATTTACAAATAATATTCATATTTCATCAATTATCTCTACAGTATAACTAGTTGAAATCTAAGCTAGATAAATAATATGGACATAATAAGTAAGGAATATTTCTTTTTAAAACAGGATTTTGGTAATATAGACTAGGTGGAGATTAGTAGAAGAGGAGAATCTAATTCATAAGTAAACTTAACAAGGGTGGCATGAATATAGAACAGAAAGCTAGTGCAAATATAGTAAGGACTGGATCCGATAAGGCAAGATATATGTAAGGATACTAAACCTGATGAAGTTTAAACATGCGTAATGAAATCGTCCCATCCAAAATTACAACAATATTTCCCCGTCCACTTAAGCTAAACACGCCTTATAGTTTAAATAGTGATTGATCCCCACAATGCAGATTGCGTTTTCCTGGATTACCCTCGACATTCCCGAGTGCAACCGCGGTATTCGAGCCCTGCGCCCAGGAATGCCCTTCCATCAATACACGTCCGATAACCTTGGGCGACACGCGCGAATTGTTTTTATTGCGGCGATTCCTCCTCGTCTAGTTTTCTCATCAAAGAAGCGGCGAGTATGTGTCCGTCTGCAGATAAGCAACCGATACAACGTCGTAAAATCTTTTACGGCCTCGATATTACAAGGCTTCTTGCCAGTAGGGTGGGACGGAATCGACGCTAAGGACACCCCCTGCGGACTAGTATTAAGGGTGGAATAGCCGCAAGTAGTATAACTTTTTCTGACGCACAATTGATTTTATATTTTTTTGTATTCTCTTCATCTTATTATCAAACGGAATCTAATTGAAGAAATAAAGTAGATAAACATAAACAAAACTAAATGGACAAAACAAAATAAAAATAAATTATAGTTTTTGTCGAGCAATTCTAGATATTATTTAATGAATGAATTTTGAATGTATTTGGAACATCACTAAACTCTTCTTGAATTATCCTATAAGGAGATTTTTCAACTATATCAAGAAAATCCTTAATCATCTTATTTGCAGTTACCAGCATTCGATTTGCGTGGATTTGGATTTTCTGCATAACTAATATAAAATCTAAAACAAGATCAACGTTTCGAAATGTTGAACATGACATGAAACTTGCTTTATCTTTTCGACGTCTAAATATAACAAAATGGTTCAGAGGTTCAATCAATTTCTCATAGGCATAAATGCCATAAAAGTATTATTAATATTAGATTTATGTATTATTGAATTTACGGTACGGTATTTATTATTTCATGATAACTTATTACTATATTTGTTTTATATTATGTTTGCATGTGGTGTGTGACCGAATGTCTAACGGATTCTTGAAATTTTCAACGGATTGTTGAAAGATTCTAGATTAAAAACTCTAGATATTCTAAACCGGGAAGTTAAGACTGTGATCAGAAATTGTAAGCCCCAATCTGGACTGCGTGTAAACTTAGAATTACAGCTGAAATTGACGACTTTGGCTTGAGTAGTTTGTCCAGAAAAGTTCAGCAAATATGTCTTAATGATATACTTAACTTAATATCTGCGTAGACTAGATTATACAAAGGCATAGACTTACTTTGTTACATTAGTATTAAATTTGCCAAGTTTCTAGGCTCTAGATTCTAGATTATATAAGCTTACAAAGTAAACTCAACAATCTGGATTTCGTAAAAATGCGTAGACTTATTATATATACAATTAGTTTGTAATATTATTATAAACCTATAGATTTTATTGTGTCTCAAAAAGTAATTAAAGAATTAACCTATTATTAAATGTGCCATGTTTCCAGGATCTAGATTCAATCTTCTAGATTCTATAAACCTACAAAATAAACTCAAACCTATCTGGACTATGTCTTCTAAAATTAGAAATATAGTCGAACTGTATGATGCGGACTAGACTAGTTAGTCTACAAATGTTCAGTAGATATGTCTTAATAAAATACTTAACAAGTACTCACTTAATTTTCATTATCTACAGAATTACAGATGAACAAACTTCAAGAAACTATAAACCAGCGATTAAGTTGCCGGCAATTAGTTCAAAAGTTCAACTTCATGTTACAGAAAGATGGACCTACTAATATAGGTAAACAAACGTATTTCTACTTAGTTACTACTTAGATTCTAGATTACACATTCTAGATTCTATAAACTTAAAAACTACTAGACACTAGACGACTAAAATTTACCGCCAACTAGACAACCTCAACTAGACAACTTGGACCAGAGTAGTTCGGAAATGTACAGCAAAGATGTCTTTATACACCATTTTGCAAATGTTTCTTTAGTTTTCATTATCTACAGAATGACCGACAGTGAAACTTCCAGAAATTATAAAGCAGAATGAAAGTTGCCGGCAATTAGTTCCAAGGTTGAGCTTCATGCTACAGAAAGACAAACTAGGTTTAATATTTTATACGATATAGACAGTTTAATAAAATGTACTTCAAAAGTTCAACTTCTTGTGAAGAACCAGACTAATAATATACTTGAGAACACTGCTCAAGATTTTCTAGCTTTGTTGTTAGGACAGAGGAGACAGTACAAGAAAATCAATGTAAGATATATAATATATTTATATTCTGTATTTAAGCATTTTAGTAAAATGTTTGAAAAAGTTGCAATCCGGAAGTATTAAAATATTAAAAAGTGTTTTGATTAGTCGGTGTGAGAAATTGAAAAATTAGAATTATTAACGAGGCGTGAAAGATTCGGGCGTCCGTTTCATTAGGCAAACATTTCCATCTAGAATTTGAATTATCAATCGGGTGGGGCCCGATGGATATGCAAAGTGGAACGGAGGGAGAGGATATTCCCGATTAAAAAAAACGCCCAAGAAGAAAGTTAGCGCCGCTCCGCATACTAATCCCGCGGATATAATTGATTCCCTTCGCGCCAATTACCCAAGTCGGACACAAATTGAGCGCGAGAATCATCCTGATGAAGTGTTTGATATGCCCGCGATCGATAAACTCAGTTAGAGGGTTGTAAATCATAGATGGGCTTCGCCATTAGGCTCTTAATGTGTCTTGTAACTAAGTAATATGGAGGCCATAATGCAGTATTGGTCTTCATATTTCCTACTTATATCCAGAAAGCAGACGCCGACGCCGCATCTGCCTCTATTTATTGCCTCCCCGAAACAAGGAAAAAAACATATTTATATCCTGCAACACATTAATCCTCTTCTTCGCTAACGGAACTAATAGCCCGGATCTTTAATTGGAAATATATATTTGTATCACAGCACGCCGAAGAACGAGAAACTTTCCGCTGAAATCTCAGCGTGTTGGTCTCTGGAGATAGATAAAACGGCGATAAGACCATTCGTTGTTTATCTTTTTTTTTGTTTTCTGCCAGTGATGTATATCATATAAAAACGGCGGAGGAAAGAAATAGAGGAACTAAACTCTTTTAGTGCGTTTTTATGGGGACAATACGTCCGATACAAGAAAAAATCATCCCCTCAAGTAGCAATATGTACATTTGGCTTAATACATTTCCACCATCTAAAGGGAATAAAATCTGCGGTTTTCTCTCTCTGTGTATAAAATCCGGACGGCGGATGGATCCATGCCGTGGCTTCTTTTATATCGCTCCAAGGTAGAGTCGTATATCGGCCGCAAATATTTTATTTACTTCTTAAAAGGCACAGATAAGACACTTTCGAAATACTTTTTCTTTATATTTATCTGCCAAATGGACAAACGTAAAAATTTACGATTATCTATTTCTTCAATCACTATGAAGACTGCAGATTTAAGTTGATAAATATAGACAGACAGGACTAGATAATTAAATCGACACATTGTTAGTTAAACGGTTAAAATTATATAAGCAAAACAAATAAATCAGAACAGAGATAATATTGGAAGAAAATATAAGGGGACAAACCTAGACGGACAACACAAAACAAACAAGACTGGACAGCCAAGACAAGCAAGACTAGAAAGACTAGACCAGGCAGATACGACTAGACATACACTACGCTAAAGTATCGACAAGACTGACAGGACTAGAGAGACAAAACTAGACAAACAAGACTAGAGAGTCAAAACTAGACAGACAAGACTAGACAGACAAGACTAGACAGACAAAAATTAGACAGGCAAGGCTAGAAAAACAGGACTAGACAGACAAGACTAGACAGACAAGACTAGTCAGACAAGACTAGACAGACAAGACTAGACAGACAAGACTAGACAGACAAGACTAGACAGACAAGACTAGACAGACAAGACTAGACAGACAAGACTAGACAGACAAGACTAGACAGACAAGACTAGACAGACAAGACTAGACAGACAAGACTAGACAGACAAGACTAGACAGACAAGACTAGACAGACAAGACTAGACAGACAAGACTAGACAGACAAGACTAGACAGACAAGACTAGACAGACAAGACTAGACAGACAAGACTAGACAGACAAGACTAGACAGACAAGACTAGACCGACAAGACTAGACGGACAAGACTAGGCAGTCAAGACTAGACAGTCAAGACTAGACAGTCAAGACTAGACAGACAAGACTAGACAGACAAGACTAGACAGACAAGACTAGACAGACAAGACTAGACAGACAAGACTAGACAGACAAGACTAGACAGACAAGACTAGACAGACAAGACTAGACAGACAAGACTAGACAGACAAGACTAGACAGACAAGACTAGACAGACAAGACTAGAGAGACAAGACTAGACAGACAAGACTAGACAGACAAGACTAGACAGACAAGACTAGACAGACAAGACTAGACAGACAAGACTAGACAGACAAGACTAGACAGACAAGACTAGACAGACAAGACTAGACAGACAAGACTAGACAGACAAGACTAGACAGACAAGACTAGACAGACAAGACTAGACAGACAAGACTAGACAGACAAGACTAGACAGACAAGAGTAGACAGACAAGACTAGACAGACAAGACTAGACAGACAAGACTAGACAGACAAGACTAGACAGACAAGACTAGACAGACAAGACTAGACAGACAAGACTAGACAGACAAGACTAGACAGACAAGACTAGACAGACAAGACTAGACAGACAAGACTAGACAGACAAGACTAGACAGACAAGACTAGACAGACAAGACTAGACAGACAAGACTAGACAGACAAGACTAGACAGACAAGACTAGACAGACAAGACTAGACAGACAAGACTAGACAGACAAGACTAGACAGACAAGACTAGACAGACAAGACTAGACAGACAAGACTAGACAGACAAGACTAGACAGACAAGACTAGACAGACAAGACTAGACAGACAAGACTAGACAGACAAGACTAGACAGACTAGACAGACAAGACTAGACAGACAAGACTAGACAGACAAGACTAGACAGACAAGACTAGACAGACAAGACTAGACAGACAAGACTAGACAGACAAGACTAGACAGACAAGACTAGACAGACAAGACTAGACAGACAAGACTAGACAGACAAGACTAGACAGACAAGACTAGACAGACAAGACTAGATAGACAAGACTAGACAGACAAGACTAGACAGACAACACTAGACAGACAAGACTAGACAGACAAGACTAGACAGACAAGACTAGACAGACAAGACTAGACAGACAAGACTAGACAGACAAGACTAGACAGACAAGACTAGACAGACAAGACTAGACAGACAAGACTAGACAGACAAGACTAGACAGACAAGACTAGACAGACAAGACTAGACAGACAAGACTAGACAGACAAGACTAGACAGACAAGACTAGACAGACAAGACTAGACAGACAAGACTAGACAGACAAGACTAGACAGACAAGACTAGACAGACAAGACTAGACAGACAAGACTAGACAGACAAGACTAGACAGACAAGACTAGACAGACAAGACTAGACAGACAAGACTAGACAGACAAGACTAGACAGACAAGACTAGACAGACAAGACTAGACAGACAAGACTAGACAGACAAGACTAGACAGACAAGACTAGACAGACAAGACTAGACAGACAAGACTAGACAGACAAGACTAGACAGTCAAGACTAGACAGTCAAGACTAGACAGACAAGACTAGACAGACAAGACTAGACAGACAAGACTAGACAGACAAGACTAGACAGACAAGACTAGACAGACAAGACTAGACAGACAAGACTAGACAGACAAGACTAGACAGGCAAGACTAGACAGACAAGACTAGACAGACAAGACTAGACAGACAAGACTAGACAGACAAGACTAGACAGACAAGACTAGACAGACAAGACTAGACAGACAAGACTAGACAGACAAGACTAGACAGACAAGACTAGACAGACAAGACTAGACAGACAAGACTAGACAGACAAGACTAGGCAGACAAGACTAGACATACAAGGGTAGACAGACAAGACCAGACGGACAAGACTAAGCAGACAAGACTAGACTGACAAGACTAGACGGACAAGACTAGACAGACAAGACTAGACAGACAAGACTAGACAGACAAGACTAGACAGACAAGGCTAGACAGACAAGGGTAGACAGACAAGACCAGACGGACAAGACTAAGCAGACAAGACTAGACTGACAAGACTAGACGGACAAGACTAGACAGACAAGACTAGACAGACAAGACTAGACAGACAAGACTAGACGGACAAGACTAGACAGACAAGACTATAAAGACAAGACTAGACAGACAAGGGTAGACAGACAAGACCCGACGGACAAGACTAAGCAGACAAGACTAGACAGACAAGTCTAGACGGACAAGACTAGACAGACAAGACTAGACGGACAAGACTATACAGACAAGTCTAGACAGACAAGACTAAACTAACAAGACTAGACAGATAAGACTAGACAGACAAGATTAGACAGACAACACTAGACAGACAAGAACAAGACAGACAAGTCTAGACAGACAAGACTAAACTGACAAGACTAGACAGACAAGACTAGATCCTGAGAAGTGGCCCGTTAACATTACTATTAGAAATTTCGTGTATTTACCAAGGTCAAAATCTTTGCGGGAACGTACTAATCCTGTTGTAAGTCCGAACTCGTCCTCTCCTGTGAACAAAGTAGCTGACAATAATTGCAACAACTCTCTTCCTTTTTTAGGAACAACCAATCGTTCTTGAATGATTTTAAATTGAACAATTATAAATTCAGTGTCTACTACCAGAATGTTCGCGGTCTCAACACTAAATTAGATTTAATTTATCCCGCAATGTGGGACCATGATTTCGATTTCTTTTGTTTCACTGAAACATGGCTGCACCCCAATGTGCTTAACAGTGAGTTGATGCCACCATTTTTTGCGATATTTAGAAGTGATCTCAACTTCTTGACAACTGGTCTATCTAGAGGTGGAGGAGTTCTTATCGCTACCAATAACAACCGTTTTAATTCGAAACCTGTTGACATTAGTGTAATTACTAACTTATTTCATACTATTGATATGGTTGCCTGCACCTGTTTGTTTGGCATTTCTAAATGCCTGTTTGCATGTATTTATATTCCTCCCGATACCTCCATTTTGACTTTTGAGGCATTTTTTGAGCACCTTGAAATCTTCCTTATTTCACTTACTTATGATAATATTGTCATAACTGGTGACTTTAATCTATCTAGGAGTAACCCAATACCCAGAAAATTTTCTTCTATTGACAATTTTCTATCTCTATGTAATCTCATGCAATTAAATACTATTGTCAATGCGAGTAATAATATGCTGGATTTAGTTTTTAGCGATATGAGTGCAAGTATTATTAAGGAGCAATGTCCAATTGTGCCTGAGGATGTCCATCACTCCGGCCTTGTAGCTTGGTTCTCGATTCTTAACAGTCGTCGCTATGTGCCACAGTCCATTACTAACGGTCAGAATAGCATCAACCGTATTTCCAAGTCCTACAATTTCCGGCGGGCTGATTTTCCCTCTCTCTATCAGGTGTTATGCAGTAATGACTATTCTTTTATCAGTAACTGTCAATCATTTACCGAATGTCTAACTGAGTTTTACTCATTCCTTTACTCTGCCCTTGATAGGTTCGTTCCAATTCGATCTTCGTCTAATTCTACTTATCCATCTTGGTTTACACCCTCGATTATCAAAGGTATTCGCAGGAAACAAGTTCTACTTCGTACTTTTAAAAGATCTAAAGACTTGCAGGACTTCAACAGGTTTAAGTCTATCAGAGCTCAAGTTAAGGTCCAGATACGCTTTGCCTATTCTGACTTTATTAAATCTGCTGCCAATAGCATTTCCTCCGATCCTAAATGCTTCTGGTCCTTCATTCGTACGAAGAAGCGCCAAAACCGCATTCCTGCCCAAATGTTTTTGGATGAGTCCTCCTTTAGCTCCCCTCAAGAAATTGTCGATGGCTTTGCTAAATACTTTAAAGGAGTGTATAAACCTTCCTCTCTTGGAGTCAACTGTTCAATTACTGATGGTTTAAATCTCCCATTGATCAATCTTGGTTTGATTACAGAAGATGATGTATTGTCGGCTATCAGACAGACTACGGGTTGTTTGACCAGTGGTGTTGACATGATCCCTGCATTCTTGATACGTGATTGTGCTCCTTGCTTTGTGACTCCGCTCACCAAACTGTTTAACATGATTCTTTCTGAAAGCTCATTTCCTTCAATCTGGAAAACAACTAAGATCTGTCCCATTCATAAGTCGGGTGCACTCTCTGATATTAAGAACTATCGGCCAATTTCTATTATCTCTAACTTTTCTAAAATCTTTGAGACCATTTTATACTCATCCATCTTTCCCCGTATCAGAGAACTTATTTCGCCAAACCAGCACGGCTTCATGAAAGGACGTTCTACTATGACTAACCTAATTAACTTCAGTCAGTTTACCACTGCAGTGCTCGATAATAGAGGTCAGGTTGACTGCATCTATACCGACTTTGCCAAGGCTTTCGACTCCATTGATCATGCAATCATTGTTAGTAAGTTGAATTCTTTTGGTCTGGGAAATAACTTGATTAACTTACTGTCTTCATACCTTGAAGATCGTGAGCAGTATATCTTTCACAGAGGATACTCTTCTTCGAGTTTTGTTGCCACCTCTGGTGTCCCTCAGGGATCAAATCTCGGGCCTTTATTATTCAACTTGTTCATCAATGATCTTAGTAAAGTCTTCACTGTGCCTCATTTATTCTTTGCTGACGATGTTAAAATTTATTTACAAATAAAAGATCATGGGGACTGCTGTGTTCCACAAGATAACCTTAACTTATTGGCGAGGTGGTGCGATGATAATAGGTTGGTTCTTAATATTAGTAAATGCAAGAGTGTTACTTTCTCACGACTGATACATCCGCTCTTGTACACATACACTTTACACAACTTTCCGTTAGATCGCTGCGACTCGATTAGGGACCTGGGTATACTATTTGATTCCAGGCTTTCCTTTGCTAAACATATACTAGCTTCCGCTTCCAAGGCCTCTAAAGCCCTTGGTTTTATAATCAGAAACTGTCGGGGAATTGATAATACCTCAGCTATAACTATGCTGTATAACAGCTATGTAAGATCTATTCTTGAATACGGTTCTATATTATGGGACCCTCTTTTTAGTAAGTATGTAGCTGCTATTGAAGTAGTCCAAAGAAAATTTTTAAAATACTTGTGGTTTAAGAAGTATGGTGCTCCTCCACCAGCTCATGTTGAGCAGAGATCTTTGTTAACGGAGTTTGGTTTTCAATCTCTTAAAGTTCGTAGATCTATGGCTGGCCTCCTTTTCCTATACAAAATCACACATGCTTTCATCGACTCTCCGTCGATTATTAAAGAAATTAATTTTCTCGTTCCCAGAGCAGCCAGTAGGCACGCTTCCACTTTTTATAATTCTGCTGGCAAGGGCCCTTCTTTGCTGGTTTCTCCCCTCAACAACATTTGTGCGCGCTATAACGCCATAAGCTCTGAATGCGACATTTTTGGGAAATTTCGAACCTTTAAAAAGACGGCTATGGAGCGTCTTATTGATTAACTTAACATTATTTAATTTAATTTAAGTGAAGCAGCTTTTTGCAGCTGTCTATGAAACTATATATCTATTTGTTTTATTGTTATTCTTATTATTGTACTATTTCATTTTATCATTTTATCTTTTTGTTAACATTTTAACATTTTACTATATTTAGGTTTGCTACTATACTTAGTTTTATACTTAGTATTATTTATGCTCTTATATTAATTAATTTAAATTTTTATTTTATTGCTTTTATCACTTCATTGTCTGTGTTGATTTCTTTTTACTGTTCTTTTTAGGGTTCCGTACCGAAAACGGAACCCTTATAGGATCACTTTGTTGTCCGTCTGTCTGTCTGTCTGTCTGTCTGTCTGTCTGTCTGTCCGTCTGTCTGTCTGTCAAGATCTTTTTCTCAGGAACGCGTAAAGGTAACAAGTTGAAATTTGTATCAAATACTCGGGTCTGCGGTCTCTTTCAGCTGTGAAAAAATCAAACTTGTAAGTCAATGCGATCTAAAGATATGACCGTTTATGTCGCATATTTTGCGATTTCACAAGGGAATCAAAACCTATAGGGTATTTCCCGTTCACCTAGAATCATGAAATTTGGCAAGAAGCGGTGTCCTACAGCACATGTAAAGGGAAAAATCCGAAAACCGTAAATATGTAGTTTAATTACAAGAAAAATGCGAATTTACTATTACAAATTTATGAAAATATACTAATGTTGTCGTAGTGGTATTGTCAGGCTCCAGAAGCATATGGGTTGCATACAGTTAGGTCCTTTTCAAGTAAGGTCCGAAGGTTAAAAAGTATGTGTTGGCACCAAGCTGTTTATTCTGAATTTTCTTTGTTTATATTTGTTATGCATTTCATCACGTACGCTCTATATACATAATAAATACAGGGTATATATTATGTCTAAATTTTGCTTGTTTATAACCGACATGCGACATACTCAAATCCCGTAACATCCTGTATATATTATATTTCGTCTAATTTTTCTTTATAATCTACATAATATGTTGATAATCTACATAATAATACTATACTATACAAGTTTGTACGGAACCCTCGGTGCGCGAGTCACTCGCACTTGGCCGGTTTTTTTTATATATACTGAAACTGTGAATTTCCAATACCCAACTGTAATATTTTCTTGCTCTGTAATTGGTTGTCGAACTGTTGAGCAATAAATCAATTAAAATTAAAAATTAAGACTAGACAGACAAGACTAAACAGACAAGACTAGACAGACAAGACTAGACAGACAAGACTAGACAGACAAGACTAGACAGACAAGACTAGACAGACAAGACTAGACAGACAAGACTAGACAGACATGACTAGACAGACAAGACTAGACAGACAAGACTAGACAGGCAAGACTAGACAGACAAGACTAGACAGACAAGCCTAGACAGACAAGACTAGACAGACAAGACTAGACAGACAAGACTAAACAGACAAGACTAGACAGACAAGACTAGACAGACAAGACTAGACAGACAAGACTAGACAGACAAGACAAGACAGACAAGACTAGACAGACAAGACTAGATAGACAAGACTAGACATACAAGACTAGACCGGCAAGACTAGACAGACAAGACTAGACAGACAAGACTAGACAGACAAGACTAGACAGACAACACTAGACAGACAAGAACAAGACAGACAAGTCTAGACCGATAAGACTAAACTGACAAGACTAGACAGACAAGACTAGATAGACAAGACTTGACAGACAAGACTAGACAGACAAGACTAGACAGACAAGACTAGACAGGCAAGACTAGACAGACAAGACTAGACAGACAAGACTAGACAGACAAGACTAGACAGACAAGACTAGACAGACAAGACTAGACAGACAAGACTAGACAGACAAGACTAGACAGACAAGACTAGACAGACAAGACTAGACAGACAAGACTAGACAGACAAGACTAGACAGACAAGACTAGACAGACAAGACTAGACAGACAAGACTAGACAGACAAGACTAGACAGACAAGACTAGACAGACAAGACTAGACAGACAAGACTAGACAGACAAGACTAGACACACAAGACTAGACAGACAAGACTAGACAGACAAGACTAGACAGACAAGACTAGACAGACAAGACTAGACAGACAAGACTAGACAGACAAGACTAGACAGACAATACTAGACAGACAAGACTAGGCAGACAAGACTAGGCAGACAAGACTAGGCAGACAAGACTAGACAGACAAGACTCGACAGACAAGACTCGACAGACAAGACTAGACAGACAAGACTAGACAGACAAGACTAGACAGACAAGACTAGACAGACAAGACTAGACAGACAAGACTAGACAGACAAGACTAGACAGGCAAGACTAGACAGACAAGACTAGACAGACAAGACTAGACAGACAAGACTAGACAGACAAGACTAGACAGACAAGACTAGACAGACAAGACTAGACAGACAAGACTAGACAGACAAGACTAGACAGACAAGACTAGACAGACAAGACTAGACAGACAAGACTAGACAGACAATACTAGACAGACAAGACTAGGCAGACAAGACTAGGCAGACAAGACTAGGCAGACAAGACTAGACAGACAAGACTAGACAGACAAGACTAGACAGACAAGACTAGACAGACAAGACTAGACAGACAAGACTAGACAGACAAGACTAGACAGACAAGACTAGACAGACAAGACTAGACAGACAAGACTAGACAGACAAGACTAGACAGACAAGACTAGACAGACAAGACTAGACAGACAAGACTAGACAGACAAGACTAGACAGACAAGACTAGACAGACAAGACTAGACAGACAAGACTAGACAGACAAGACTAGACAGACAAGACTAGACAGACAAGACTAGACAGACAAGACTAGACAGACAAGACTAGACAGACAAGACTAGACAGACAAGACTAGACAGACAAGACTAGACAGACAAGACTAGACAGACAAGACTAGACAGACAAGACTAGACAGACAAGACTAGACAGACAAGACTAGACAGACAAGACTAGACAGACAAGACTAGACAGACAAGACTAGACAGACAAGACTAGACAGACAAGACTAGACAGACAAGACTAGACAGACAAGACTAGACAGACAAGACTAGACAGACAAGACTAGACAGACAAGACTAGACAGACAAGACTAGACAGACAAGACTAGACAGACAAGACTAGACAGACAAGACTAGACAGACAAGACTAGACAGACAAGACTAGACAGACAAGACTAGACAGACAAGACTAGACAGACAAGACTAGACAGACAAGACTAGACAGACAAGACTAGACAGACAAGACTAGACAGACAAGACTAGACAGACAAGACTAGACAGACAAGACTAGACAGACAAGACTAGACAGACAAGACTAGACAGACAAGACTAGACAGACAAGACTAGACAGACAAGACTAGACAGACAAGACTAGACAGACAAGACTAGACAGACAAGACTAGACAGACAAGACTAGACAGACAAGACTAGACAGACAAGACTAGACAGACAAGACTAGACAGACAAGACTAGACAGACAAGACTAGACAGACAAGACTAGACAGACAAGACTAGACAGACAAGACTAGACAGACAAGACTAGACAGACAAGACTAGACAGACAAGACTAGACAGACAAGACTAGACAGACAAGACTAGACAGACAAGACTAGACAGACAAGACTAGACAGACAAGACTAGACAGACAAGACTAGACAGACAAGACTAGACAGACAAGACTAGACAGACAAGACTAGACAGACAAGACTAGACAGACAAGACTAGACAGACAAGACTAGACAGACAAGACTAGACAGACAAGACTAGACAGACAAGACTAGACAGACAAGACTAGACAGACAAGACTAGACAGACAAGACTAGACAGACAAGACTAGACAGACAAGACTAGACAGACAAGACTAGACAGACAAGACTAGACAGACAAGACTAGACAGACAAGACTAGACAGACAAGACTAGACAGACAAGACTAGACAGACAAGACTAGACAGACAAGACTAGACAGACAAGACTAGACAGACAAGACTAGACAGACAAGACTAGACAGACAAGACTAGACAGACAAGACTAGACAGACAAGACTAGACAGACAAGACTAGACAGACAAGACTAGACAGACAAGACTAGACAGACAAGACTAGACAGACAAGACTAGACAGACAAGACTAGACAGACAAGACTAGACAGACAAGACTAGACAGACAAGACTAGACAGACAAGACTAGACAGACAAGACTAGACAGACAAGACTAGACAGACAAGACTAGACAGACAAGACTAGACAGACAAGACTAGACAGACAAGACTAGACAGACAAGACTAGACAGACAAGACTAGACAGACAAGACTAGACAGACAAGACTAGACAGACAAGACTAGACAGACAAGACTAGACAGACAAGACTAGACAGACAAGACTAGACAGACAAGACTAGACAGACAAGACTAGACAGACAAGACTAGACAGACAAGACTAGACAGACAAGACTAGACAGACAAGACTAGACAGACAAGACTAGACAGACAAGACTAGACAGACAAGACTGGACAGACAAGACTGGACAGACAAGACTGGACATACAAGACTCGACAGACAAGACTGGACAGACAAGACTAGACAGACAAGACTAGACAGACAAGACTAGACAGACAAGACTAGACAGACAAGACTAGACAGACAAGACTAGACAGGCAAGACTAGACAGACAAGACTAGACAGACAAGACTAGACAGACAAGACTAGACAGACAAGACTAGACAGACAAGACTAGACAGACAAGGGTAGACAGACAGTGGTAGACAGACAAGAATAGACAGGCAAGACTAGATAGACAAGACTAGACAGACAAGACTAATCAGACTAGACAAGACACTCAAGACTAAATCATTAAGATTAGACTAACAAGATTAGACTTAATTGTAGTTGTAATTAGTAGTTTTCATTGCATTAATTTGAAATAATGTTTTAATACTAGTTGCAAATAAAGTTTTGTTTAGGAATTCTCGATCGTAAAAGCGTTCGCAGATAGAGTTAGTGTGTGTATAAAGTCGATAAAACCGGTGTTTTGAAAGTGTGATATAAAGTAGTTAATGAGATAATTCGAAATGTATTCGTCTTTTTGAGCGTAGAGCATATGTGGATTGTTTATAAGTCGATATGGTCGGCGTCTTAGTCGGTAGTTAGTGGCAGATCAAAAGCTTTCGACTGGGGGGCTGCAATAAAATTTACGACAAGCTAAATCTGTGTATATTTACAAAAAAAAGGAGGGAAATAAAAAGAATTTAAAGGAAAACAATCTTTAAACTAGTGCAAGTTCGGCCACCCAAGTCGCTCTTAATTACTTAGTTCAAAATATTAGAATTCGATAGATGACTCGTCTCACCGTTTATATATTAACATTAAGAAAGGATCAGCAGGAGAAGGCCGGGGGATAGCAGAAGACTATTTTTTTGAAAAGACAGGATGTTTATTATACTCCCCTTTTGCTACCTGATTTTATACGATGCTGGGAATCATTTATTAAGATTAGAGTATTTATTATTATTATTATGTGTGCACGGTGTGTGCGCGCTGAGCGAGAGACAGAGAAGATCGACTCCGAAGATGTTAAGCTTCAATAAATAAAGAGAAGGAGACTACAGAAAGAAAAAAACCAAAACTCGCTGCGCCATTCATTCCGGCTCAAAGATGGATTATTTTTAATATTTATTAATGTGCTATATGTATATATACAAAAACTACACCACCTTTTGAATTAATACTAATAAGACCGGACTATTTTGAATATTAAATATTGATGTATATTTTATGTCCGTTCCGCCATTCAGCCGGATTTATCGCTTACTCGTAACTCATTTACTAAAACCTTACACACTAAAAAGCTGCTCGCATCGATTAATATTCAATTCTATAGAATTCTTCTTTTAAGACGACACACATTCAAATTTGGATAATAGCATATTTTGTATTTAGTTCAAATACATTAGACCAACTAAATCTTCATAGTTAAATGAAACTAAATACTCCATGAAAAGGACAGCACCGCACGAACTAACAAATACAGAACAGTCCATATGTTAACTAATATGTAATGCATAAAAACGTTAAAAATCAGCTATCATGGTTTCAACCAAATTAATAATAGAATTGAAAGTAGGATATTATCATTACAATATCTTCGAATCTGTCAATAGCTGGAATTACACTAATATCTTACGTTGCTCTTTGGCACACAAAGACTCTTGACCAAAGTGTGATACTCTCCTACTTTCAATGTAATATATAATTAGCAAATCCACAATCGTCAATGTCCACCCACAATCCACAATTTCAGCTCATAATATTCTAATTTTTTTTTTCTAGTCTTGTCTGTTTTTTTTCTAGTCTAGTTTCTTATTCTAGTCTGTATAATCATTCTTTGCCCATCTAGTCATGCATGTCTATTCCGGTGTGTCTTGTCTATCCAGTCAAATCATAAATCTTATATTATTTGTCTCATTCCGTCTGTCGAGTCTTGTCTGTCTAGTCTTGTCTATCTAATGTAGTCCAACTAGTCTAGTCTATCTAGTCTTGCATGTCTAGTCTTCTCTGTGTAGTCTTATCTGTCTAGTCTTGTCGGTCTGGTGTTGTCTTTCTAGTTTTTTCTGTCTAGTCTAACCTGTTAAGTTTTGTGCATTTAGTCCTTTATATCTAATGCTGTGCGTTTAGTCTTGTCTGCCTAGACTTGTATGTCCAGTTTCTTCTGTCTATTCTTGTCTGACTACATGGTCAGCAGACTCTTGCCTCTCCCGTCGTATCTGTGTAGTCTGGTTTGTGTAGTCTTGTGTGTCTAGTCGAGTCTGTCTAGCTTGGTATTTCTAGTCTTGTCTGTTTGTTTATTCTTGAAAAATAAATGGAATAAGCAGAAAACGCCGTTAAAAATTGAGGGAAACAAAATACTGAGTAAATAATTTATGGCGTTCGGAAGTGAGCGAAGGAATGATTTTCAGTAGTTTTAATTACGAGATCGTTAAAATGTTTTTCTAGTTTTTGTTGCTATTATTGTTATTAGCGCTGGCTTGTTTGTAGTTTGCATAAACTTTATAGCTTTCACAGTCTACGGGTTTACAAATAATAATTAGTTAAAGCAGTTGCAGTTACACGATCAATCTGCATTTACCATCAGGTTTTACTGTTGTTACTGTCTATTTACATCAATTTATTTTTATATCCTCAATTAGTAAGCTAGACATTAAGCTTAAACCCTTGTTTTAGAATAAACTGAATCTCTTATAAAATTCATTTCAGTTAAGTCTATATACAGTAACTTTTAGTTAATACATAGCAAATTGTATTATAGTATCGAATAATTATTTTAGGTAATCCAAACTACAAAATAACTTCGATAATCTAACTTATTACATAATGTAATCTAGACTTAACGGTGCTGGTAGTCTAAATATATTCTATGTAATCTATAGACGAAGATTAAACTGGATTATACATAAAAGCTTATGCAATCTAACATATTAGTTATGTAGTATAGTTATTACTACATCAATTTTAGATTTTATTTGTGTTTATTTAAACGAAGCATAACTAACTTAACTTAGATTATGCTAATCTAAAACCTAACATAAATATAGTCTAAGGTTTTCGATATTAAGGTATTCGATTCGACATTATTGCATAAGTTTATTAGAAATGAAACCTTTTCCATATCCTTTCATTAAAATTAATTAAAGAAAAATTACTGGAAAACTTTAAATACAATTTCGCTAGTACTGTCAACTTGTTTAGCAATTCGAATTATGTTCTGATAACAATTTGCGACACCAAATTGTTTTTATTGAGTTTTGAAATGTTCGATTTTGCGTTGGGCGAATGTGTGTTGAGCAAGGGTGCAGATATAGGTCAATGGGTTTCTGCGGTGCATTTGCCCTGTGGGGGATGATATGGAAAAAAACGTATACAAAACGAGGGACGCAATTTCCGATCGCAGTTTCGTATCGCACATATTGTGTCGGCTAATTTGCCAATTCAAACCCCAAATATTTGGGGGAAAATATTGCGTGCTCTTTATTTAATTGATTTTACATAAATGCACACTCGACAAAATATTTAAAATAAACTCTAAATACTCAATTTATTATTTTTTATAACAAATGGTGTGTCAACTTACAACCAAAACTTGACAAGATTAACAAAACAAGACTAATTGTACTAGATAAGACAATGGCAATTTATACAGTAAATTTTGGATAGATAACTAACTAACTTGGTAAGCAAGTCAGACAAGATTAGATTAAATAGATTAAAGAAGAACTGATAGGCAAGAACAGACGAGAAATACTAGAAAACTGGACAATAAACTAGAAGACAGACAGCAACAATCTTACGTAATTGGTGCCAATAATAAACAAGTTAAAGGTGGAAACTAAACAATTTGCGTAATTTAGTAATAATGAATAACAATGGTAAACAACATAACAATGTAACATAATATGGAATTTAAAACATATTATGGAACAGAATTTAAAAATGCAATTTTTAAACGTTCTTTAACAACAAATGAAATTAAGAAACAGTTAATTTATTCCTTGTTATATTATATAACATGGTATTTATTAAGCAAACAGTGACAGAGAGCAATAATAATAAACAAAGTGGTAGTTAGAATAACAATAATAACAGAAGTTTTATTAGATAAACTAGCTTTTACAAAGCAAGACAATTATATTTTAAATAGATATTAATAAACAATCGATATTGTCTAATTTTTTTGTACAATTTTATCTAGCCATACCATGCATATACAAATCTTCTTTGTTCTAGAATCCTCTCATTTTTAGACTTACACAACATAATAAGCAAACAACAACATGGGTTCATAAAAGGAAAGGGCGTAGATACAGCATGGTATAATTTTGTGAATCATGTAATAGAGCATTTGGTATCTCGGAAGATCAACGCCTATGATCTAGTAAATCATAACAACTTACTAGGTCTTCTTCTTCTTATTAGCCTTCATACTTCCATAGTTGGATATAGGCCTCTTTCATTTTTTTCCATGCTTCTTTGTCATTTGCTGTTCTCATCCACTGTTTTCATGCTATCGTCTTTATGTCATCGATCCATCTCGTTTGGGGTCTTCCCGTGCTTCTTTTTGTTTCCCGGGGTCTCCAGGAGGCAATCCTGTGGCTCTATTCTTCTGTATTCTTTCTGACCACGTGTCCTGCCCATTGCCATTTGAGACCTACTGTTCTCTCCATGACATCTATTATTTTTTGTATTAGTTTTTGTCCGAATATCTGTGTTGTGCATTTTGTCTCTTATAGTGATTCCCAGCATCCCACGTTCCACTGCTTTTTGAGTCACTAAGTTTGGCTGCTGATTTTTTAGTGATAGCCATCGTTTCCAGGCCAGAGGTGGCAACGGGGAGGATGCAGCTGTTGTAAACCTTACGTTTTAGGTAAATGGAGACGCCTTGGTTTTTTAGTATATGGCTGAGCTTTCCAAAGGCGGCCCATGTCAATTGGATTCTGCGTTTGATTTCGGCAGTTTGATTTTCTTTGCCAATTTTAATTGTATGCCCCAGATATGTACCTATATTGCTCTACTTTTTCTATTATGATGTTATCAATGGACATTTCCAATGGGCTACTTCCTAAAATTGTTGTTTTGTTTAGATTCATTTTTAACGCTATTTGCTTGAACAGGTTGTTTAGTTCTTCTACTATTGTTTTTAATTCTTCGATATTAGTGCTTGTTAGAATTATGTCGTCCGCAAATCTTAAGTGACTTAGATATGCCGTACCCCTTTGTTGAGATTTATTTTCCCCGTGTGTAGGTCGTCGTTAATTTTTACGTGAAAGGTGGCCTCTTTGTAAATTACTCCATTAGAGTAGTATATCACGAGTCTATTCTTGTGTCGTTCATTGCCTACAGGAAGGCCCAAGTCTCGACACTGTCGAACGCTTTGTGGTAGTCCATGAACGCTATATTTATTGGGATATTGTATTCTGTTGTCTTTTCGATAAGTGTTCGGATTGTTTGTAGGTGGTCTGCTGTGCCGAGACCTTTCCGAAAGCCCGCCTGTTCCTCTGGTTGGTAGAAACCTGGTTTCTTTGTCAGTCGGTTTGTGATAATCCGCATCATAAGTTTATATAGGTGTGATAACATGCTTATTGGACGGTAGTTTTCTGTTTGTAGTGTCACCTTTTTTGTGCAGGATGATGACCTCTGCGTTCTTCATTTTTTTTGGTATTTTCCCCTCGATCAAACATTTGTTTGTTAGTATCCGCAGAGCTTCCAGTAGTGTTCCGCCTTCCGCTTTTAGCATTTCTGTAATTTCATTTGTTGTAACGCAACGGGGAGTATGGGGTCACGCTGTAGAGGTAGCACCCTTTATCAATAGCGGTCACATCAAATGTTAAAGACAGGAGATGGCTAACGATAACTGGTCCTCACAGGGTACCTAGCTCTCACTTATGGCTGCAAGCTGCCACACCCCGGTAAACTGTATTGACCTACAGGCCAAACTAAGTGAGGGTAGCCAGATATGGCGAACACGCAGCGTCTGAACCCAGAGGGGCGGCTGCAAACGGCGTCTGCATCCTGAGGATCGGCCGAAATCCAAAACTCGTCAACACGCAGGGCAAGCGCGACGTTTTAACAGCCAAAACCTTTCAAAGTACCATATGAAGTGTCGAAATACAAAACAAAAATACCCCAGGCGGGTAGAACACAAAATTCGGAATCCCACTCCGACATAAAATCAGACAGCCTCAATGATTCTGGGAGAAGCAATAAATCGACCATCTTTACACACATAAACCAAAATACACACACAAAATCTACATAACAACATACAACATACTTAGTAAATTAGCCAAATACGGTTATTACTGTTCATAGGCATAGTACTGGAATGGATAAAATCATTCCTGCAAAATAGAAAATAAAGTACTCGACTTGAAACCCCGGATGTCAATTCTACATCAAGGATAACTAAGATAGGAATTCGACAAGGTAGTACCATAGGTCTACTTCTATTCGCAATGTTTATAAATGACCGCAATTAGCCATCAAAGCGCAACATATAATTCTAAATTATGCACATAACACGACCATTTTACTAAATAATAATACTGTACGACACTAGAACGACCTAGAAACGAACGCCAATTTAGCTATGTCATCAAACATTTCTTGGCTTTTAAGGAATAGTTTATTAATTAATAAGGACAAGACGAATGTTAGAAACATGGTATTCAGCAGATGGAAAGACAGCAAACCAAATTGACCACGTACTAATCTCAAACCGACACAGAAGCGCCATCACTGATATTCGTACCATAGGGGAGCTTACATAGGCTCTGACCACAATTTGGTGGTAGCATTCTTGCGTGTGAAACTGAAAACACGCCAAAAACAACAACAACAAGGGCACGTAATGCAGTATGATCTACAAGCATTAAAGGAAAATCCTGAAACTTGTCAATATCAAGTGGAAGTGAGCAAAAAAATTTGACTTACTTGATGAAGCAGGAGAAGTGGATAATGGAAGGTGAAACTACAGATATTGATAGACTGTGGAAAGATATCAAGGAGGTGATTCAAAAATCACCTAAAACCACACTACCAAAAGTGGAATGAAACAAGAAGAAATGGTTCAACGGCACATGCAGAACAGCAGTAGAAGCTAGCATCACATCAAGGAAAGCATGACTACAGGTCATGAAAAATGATGAATTAGAACAAACAGAAACAAACAGAATCTAACGAAAAGAGAAGAAACTCTACCTTAAACACACATTAGAGAGCATTGAGAATGGCCAGAAAGAGAACAACATCCGTAAAGTATACGGGACAGTAAATGACATTGTAGATTGTAGATATGGTGGTCACGACTTTATAGATCTATTGTACCCCACCCTCCTCCTCCAAGCGTTGGTGTACTTACCCACTTAGAGCCCCATCTCTAATCCTGATTCCTTTAGGAATTTCAGGCTCTGGGTGGGCTTCAAGGCCTGCAGCTCCTCTGTGTTCAAGCAGTGAGCCCTGAGGTACATCTGTCTCTTGCGGAGTAATGCTCCTCAGTCTTTGAGCAGATGTATGGGGGTTTCCTCTGCTGAACCACATAATCTGCATTCGTCATCCTCCTCTAGACCTAGGACCTTGAGATGTTATCTAAGTCTGCAGTGTTCGGTCAGGACTCCTGTCAATCGAAATTCTAAGCTTGTTCCTGCTTAATTTCAGGCAAGCTTTTGTGCTTTTGTGGTTAAAAGATCCCAGCATCACTTTGGACTGCCTTAGCCCTGGAAGTTCATTTTTTAAATGACATTAGAAAAGGATATCAACCGCTAGCAGTTCTTCATGACAACAATGGTAACATCATCGCAGGAACAACCTACATTTTACAGGAATGGAAAGAGCACTTTGACAACTTACTGAACTGCTCTGAACCAGAGAACACGCGTTCAGCGGCAGAACCTTTCATCAATAATCCCACATATGAAGAGGAGCAGTCACTGAAACTGAAAAACTACAACGCTGCTGGTTCTGATGGTATACCAGTTGAATTACTGAAATATGGGGCAAGAAGTTATGGAGCTTAACTCACAAGCTTAACTTTAACTAACCAAACTGCATCAGCTAATCCTGAAAATATGGCGAGAGGAACAAATACCGGATGAATGGAAGGAAGCAATTATTGTCCCAAAATATAAGAAGTTAGATAAGCGAAATTGCAGAAATTACAGAAGAATATCCCTACTTGTAAGAGCTTACAAATTAATGTCGCACATTATATTACGACGACTAATTCCATACGCCGAAGACATAATAGGAGACTTACAGAATAGTTTCCGTAAAAGCAGTTCTACAACAGACAACATACTTTGTATCAAGACAATCAATGACAAACTTTGAGAATACAACAAAAACGTCCATTACCAATTCATTGAATTCCAAAAGACCTACGACTCAGTCTACAGAGAAACAGCGTGGGAAATCATGACAGAATACGGAATACCACAGAAACTAATCAGCTTGGTCAAAATGTGCATGGAGAAGACAGTGAGCAGGGTGACACACTGCGGCTCCATATCAGACAGTTTTCAAAACAGAACTGAAATAAAACAAGGTGAATCCTGGCATGTGCAGATGACATGGTATTAATAGGAAGTAATCGAGGAGAAATTGAAACTCTATTCGAGAAACTAAATGACAGAATACATGATCATTCAGAGAGAAAACATGACTACAGATCAACGCAATAACCATAATATAGACAATTTCACGTTTAAGAACAATCCAAACTTCAAATACCTCGGTGTCAATATAAATGACTGCAACAGAAGATAAGTTTAACACTAAATTAGAGAACAAAACGCAAAACAAAGTTTACTTTTCCCTGCAGAAATTACTTTCCTCCAAGCTGCTGATCAGAAAAAACAAACTAAAGCTATACAACACGATCGTCAGAACAGTACTGCTATACGGAGCCGAAACATGGAGTGTGGCCAAAAGAGAGGAACACCAGTTTAAAAAGTTAGTTTTCGAAAACAAGGTGTACAGGAAAATTTTCAGACCGACTTGTGACTCAGGACATGTGATCAGGACAAACTCAGGACATGTGATCATAATGCATGCTCCCAGAATAGTTCGCTAGATCTATGAGAAGAAGATGGAAGGCTCAACACCTCCTGGAAGACCGAGGAGTAGATGGTAAGATGAGGTGACCTGTGACTGCAGACAGATGAGCGTCACTGGATAGGAAGATGCGGCGCTGGATAGAAAGGAATAAGGGCAGATAGGCACTAGATCGTCACGTCCCGAAGAAGCCAACGGAGTGAGTGAGTAAGACGAATGATATTATTTTTAAAACAAATAGTTCCTTGTTTCATCCACAAGAAATTGAAATAGAAAAGTAAGTAATTCAACTTCAGTATAATCTTCGTAATTCGGCAGAATAATTCGGTCCGGTATTCCGGTAATCCAGTAATCCGGTCTTGTGAATCTATCTTCTTAGTACGTCTATTCTTATTATGTCTTATCTTGTCTGTCTAGTTTTGTTTCTCTGGTCTTATCTGTCGTCTTTTATGTGTATTCTTTTTTCTCTAGTCTTGCCGGTCTAGTCCTGTCTCTTTAATCTAGTCTACCTAGTCTTATGTATTTAGCCTCGTCTGTCTAGTCTTGCAATTGTATGTAATCCTGTCTATTTTTTACATAAAACCTTTAGACAAAATCTTCGGCCGTTGGTTAATCGGAAGGCACGTCCAGTAATCCGGCGGTCTGGAGACCGCTCGCGCTTTACCCTCCCACCACTCTTTCTCATAATCCGGCGGTTGTCTGGTCCCATATGTGTCGGATTATCGAGATTATACTGTACTACATTCCGTGAAGTTACAAGGCATACACATAGACCATACGCTGGACTGGACGTCACACGTCGGCCATTTAAGCAAGAAGCTTAACAAAGCCCCTTTTGCAATGCCATCCTGGTCTTTAAGATCCATATGTAGATACAGACGTCTTACGGTTATTATATTTTGCAAATTTCCACTCTCTTCTTAGAAATGGAAATATGTTTTGGGACAATGGTTCCCACACAAGCAATGTGTTTAGAATACAAATACAGGTCCTGCGTATCATACACAATTTAAAGTTCAGAGTGTCATGCAGGGGGTATATCAAGGAGACCAATATACTAACGACAACGGAAACTTAAATCTTCGAGAATATAATTTTCATATTTAAACATGGTCACCTATATGCTCGATTCTTTAAACCAACTCTAAGAGAAACAAGATATAACAGGGAACTCTACCAACTGCCACAACATAAGTTATGAATCTAATCAACGAGATAGAACCCTACAACCTAGTAGAATTTCTTTCTTAGAAGTTTGAATAGCCATTGATGGGTTATTATGAGTTGTATATGTCTTTATTTACATCTGTATATATATAGTATGCATGCTATATTTGATCAAATCAAATCTAGCATATGCATGCTATGTTATATATGCTATATTTGTCAGTTTTTTACACATTTCATTTAGTGTAATTGTTTATATTGTATTTAAATAATGAAATAAAATGTTTCATTTGAATGTTTGATTTAATGTATAATGTTAATATATAAACTAGTATAATTATACTGAAAACTAGACAAACTAAATCTTCTTAGGAATATTAGGAATTGATATTTCGTTGTTAGCGATTTAATTAGTAATGTCAAATATTCTTAAAAGCTCCTTTGAGAGTCCAAATTTATATGGAGCGACTTCTGAATGTTCAATTGCCTCCTGAACCTACAATTGGGTATTTGAATTAATTTTTTTTTTCGTCATAAATTGAAAGCTCATATATAAGTTTTATGACAAAACTCTTTTTTGTTTTATTTTTTTCGTTGTAATTAAAAAGTTATAACAAATTGAAAATATATTTTTAAACTCGGTACTGAAAACGCATCGGTACCTTTGTGACGTAAAATATGTAATTTTTACCCTTTCCTGACTTTGTTGATACAGTAGTTGTACAGTAGATTGCAGTAGACATGTCAAATATGTCAAATATTAAAAGTCAAATATTAAAGTTATCATGCTATTTCGTACCATCGTGTAGGAGTAGGTACTATAAAAAGAACTCAAAAAATGTTTTTAAATGTCCCACATTGCTAAACGTCGAAACCAATGGTTTTACACAGTGCGCCGAAAAAAATCTAATACGACGATTTTATAAAGAATGTTAAAATGAAGTTTCACCCTTTCGACTTCACAAACAAATTATTGCGCGTTTGGAGTCAGGTGATTATTTTCAAAATTTTATCACTTTTAAATTGTTTATAATTAATTGAATAATTTTTTTTTTACTTCTTCGCATCGAACATCCAAATTATTTATAATAAGGTTTTAGAATACATAAAAAAATCGATTTTTTTTTAATTCAACAACCCAATTGTTTATATTGTAATTAAATAAAATATTTGATTTGAATTTTTGATTTAATGTATAATGTTAATATATAAGCTTGTATAATTATACTGAAAACTAGGTAAACTATGTCGTAAAAAATTAGATAGTGAAGTGTAGACAGACATGATTGCAAATATAACATTGCATAATCTTATCATTTAATCGTTCTAAGCACTATATTATCTAATTTTATTGTATTAGCTGTTATATTTTAATATCTAATATTTTCTAATCCGAATAAATTACCTTGTTTAATCTTAAAATATAAATTGTCTAATTTTGCTGCAAACCATGCAAACTAAGCAAACTAAGTTGAAAACAAAACTAGACTGACGTAATTAGTTATACTACATTAATCCTATAATCATATTATTATATAATCATATTATCATATATTCATATTATCATATATTCATATTATCATATATTCATATTATCATATATTCATATTATCAAATATTCATATTATCATATACTCATATTATTCAATCATTCTAACTACTATGACTATTGTTTTTATTACTCATGCGGGAAAAGTGCTATTTTGGCGCCCGTTTTCTGGTGCGACAAATGGCTGTTTGTCAATTCAATTATTACCACATAACTCAATCGCATTGGAAATATTCATTTGTATTCCAATTATGATTGGCACACGCAAATATTCAATACAAAAGATACAGTATAAAAACAATTGAATAAATAAAATAAACACAATCAAAACCTCGACATTACGTGAAAGTGACAGATTTTTTTTTTCATTACAAAATATTAATAAAAATTAAAGAAAACGTTTTAAAATGAGTGAATTCTATGGTGATACCGGAGACTGATGAGAGTTCTTATGGCGAATTCACACCACCGGAGATAATTGAAAAAGCAATTTCTTCATTTTTTATTCTCTTCGTTCTTGGATGATCGCTGGACCCCAAACTTGTAAGATATATCCCCTCGCATGAGTAATAAAAAATATTATCTGCAACTCGTGCGGTATAGTCAATTGCCCTCTCGAGCGAATGTGCGCCCAATTTCGCTCTCGTGGGCAATAGACAACATACCGCCCTAGTTGCACAATATACTAGTTTCTAATCTTGATATCTAATATTATCTAATCCCTAAATTTTACCTGGTCTAATCTTACTATGCTGCAAAGTAACTGAATTAAGCAGTAAAAAGCTACAAATAATTAAGTTAGTAATTAGTTAGTTAAGTTGTAGATTGTGGATAAGTTAGTAGACATATTAGATTTGACAATAAATACTATCATCTCATCATCATCTAAACTTCTATAATGCAGTAATAGTCTCACGTCAGTCATCCTCGTAGCCTACAGTTAGAGCATTAACTAACAAATTTTGAGGTCCCGAGTTCGATCCCCGGAGTAGACAGATATGTAATTAATTTACGCCAATTAAAATAACACCTAGGTTTCTGGACATATAAAGTGAAACATGTGGGCAAAATACAATAGAGCACTTGTCTGCAGTGTTTAAAGGGTTAATAACTAAAAAACATTGGACCAAAATTTAAAAAAAAATATAGATGTTTTTTTAATTCTTAATATGTAATCTTGTATATCCTTGATATATAATCAGGTGAAATATTTAATCAATATCTCACACATAATCTTATATAATAAAGACAAATATAGACAATCCTAGCTATACAAAACATGTCAATTAAATATAGACGGAGAAGACCATACAGATAACATAGTCTTGCCTTACTATGTAATTATGTCAAATCACAATATACAGTAAAATAATGCTATGTAATAAGTCTAACTTTAACCTTAGCAGTGTTTTGGCGAATATATTACATTGCTTAGTCTCAATCTGGTGCAAACAAGATTGTCGAAGCAGTACAAAATCAAACAATTAAGAATAATATAAAACATTATCTGCCGTCTTTTATGCCATTCTTGCTTGTCTAGACCTGTCTGTTTAATCTAGTCTGCCTAGTCTTATGTATTTAGCCTCGTCTGTCTAGTCTTGCAATTCTTAATACGGAATCTTGTCTTGTCTTAGTATGTAATCATGTCTATTCGTTACATAAAATCTTAGTCTAATTTAAAAATGATACAACCTCTACAAAGCAAGGACCAAATAGACAATATTGTCTAGTCTTACTATGTATTCTTGTCTTATTAAAGGATTACAATATACAAGGTGTTACAACAAATATTCGGCGGAAATTCTAGGGCGTGTTCTAGAACCCAAAATAAGAAAAAAAAGTTCCATTCTAAACCAAAACAAGGAAATAGACTAGAAGGGCTAAACTAAACCGATATTGTTGGTCAAGAAAACCGGTAAAACAGACAAGACTAATGCGACTAGATTAAACCAATAAGTATAAAATGGCAAGACATGCCAGAGAAAGTTCTAGAAATTTATCACACTGGAGTCATATAAGACAAAATAAGCACAAAACTATAGAAACATCCAATTTGTTACGTAATATTTGGTGTAGGAGCCGGGCTATATAACATACAGTTTTTTACATTGAATTTAAAAATTCATTATGTTTTTACCACACTTATAATATGTAAAAATGTTATATAACTTACTATTCACAGTTATATAAATTTCTACACATTTCATGACTCAAGTTTCGACTGTTAAAGGTCATTTTCAAGTGATTGTTGGTGGAATGTATTTATACTACGGATTTTGGGGCGGGGTGAGGTGGAAATTAAGGAATTTGCTGGACGCGATTGAGCAAGATTCAAGAGTTGTGAAAAGATCAGGTCGGTTTGCTCATGAAGGAGATTGACGGATGGGTTACGGCCTTGCTTAAAAATTTCTAATGACTCTAAGAAATTAAGTGCCTTTATTGCAATTATGCAAGATTTTTAGATTATCTATTTCTGGTAATTTATGATTGCATTCGAGACAATGGTTCCAAAAAGAACTAGTGTCTTTTTTCAGACGAAAAGCGCGAGAATGTTCAGAAAACCGTCTTAAAAAACTTCGTCCTGTCTGACCTATGTACACGCTATTGCATTCGGAACAATGAATTTCGTATACGGCGGATTTTTTGATGGGGTCGATTTTGTCTTTGGCATTAAACAATATGTGGGACAACTTTGAAGAGGGCTTAAACGCTACTTGAACATTTTGCTTTCGAAGGACATTTGCGATTTGTTCGCTTGTTTTGCCAAAATATGTAAGGGAGATAAAAGTTTTGTCTAAATTTGACGGTTTCGGATATATTTGGGCCACTGTGAATTTGGTTCGTTTATTATTTATAATGTTGTGGATGAGTTTTGTTGGGAAACCATTCTCTGTAATGATGGAAATGATGGTATTTAATTATTTGATTCTTTTCCGAGGTAAGGGGGATTGAAAAGGCTCGATGTATCATTAAATGCTATGCAGCTAATTTATGCGTTATCGGGTGAAACGGGATTCAATATACATATACATATATATATATATATATATATATATATATATATATATATATATATATAGATATATATATATATATATATATATATGTGTGTGTGTGTATATATATCAAATTCTATTTTGGAATTTAAGTGTGGGATAGCCGTTGCTTATTAGGTTGAAAAATTGGTGTAATTGACGTGCTGTACCACAAAAGCACGCTATTACGTCATGTACATATCTATACCAAAATTAAATATGTTTTTTGGAGAAAACTAGTTTGAAAATTTTTCACAGAAATAGATAATCTAAAAATCTTGCATAATTGCAACAAAAGGCCGCCACATAATCTCCTAGAGTCATTAGGGAGGTGTGCTATCACCACTGATGTGGAGCCTGCTAGCTGAAGAATTACAGGCTAGGCTGAAAGACCTATCATCATCAAATGTCAAGGCTACGCCGATGACATAGTCATCATAGCCAGAGGGAAGTTTGAGCGATCGCTCTGTGAAATCGTACAGAGAAGCCTCAAAGTAACTAGTAGATGGTGTCTGACTCAACCCGAACAAAACCACGGTGATGCCAATTACTAGAAAGACAAAACTAAACTGCCTACAGCCCATACTGTTAGATGAGAGGGCAGTAGAATACAAACAGGAGATGAGGTATATAGGTATAACACTAGATAGCAAACTCTTATGGAATAGACACGCTGAAGCAGTGGTAGGAAAAGCCAAACGCGCTCTAATGGTCTGCAGAAATCTGGCAGGGAAAACGTGGGGTTGTAACCACACAATCTTGCGATGGATGTACACTATGATAGTGAGACCTACGATCACTTACGGGACAGTTGCGTGGGGAAGTACAACCAAGCTGGTCTCTATGCGGAAGCAGCTTGAAAAGATTCAAAGACTGGCGTGCGTCTGCATCACGGAGGCGATAGGGTCGTGCCCGGCAGCAGCAATGGAACTGCTGCTGGATCTGACTCCGCGGCACCTTGTCGTGGGGAGGGCCGCCAGATTGGCGATTGCAAGGTTCAACAACGAAGGAATAGGCAGTGGTAAAATAATCGGGAGCAGAGACCCGAACAGCCTCGCTGCCAAAATCCTCTGGCTGGAAGCACCAAAAGACGAAATAGTATGCAAATACAACTTCGAGAAAAACTACATAGCAAGATGTAGTCGTAAAGCTGATTAGATCGACTAATCCTCAGCATACCACATAGAGCAAAATGCTATCAAGTGTAGTATTTGTGTAGTATTTGGACCTCGTACCAAATACTGCGAATCCATGGGAACATTCCCAAGTATCTTTCAAGAAGAGGTACAAGTACACGCAATCGAAAGATGTGCACTGGATGGAGTGCACAGGATGTGCTATCCTGTCAGATAGCCAAGCAGCCATCAAGGCCGATCACGAAGCAAACAAGGGATCCAATAATCCATTTATAGGTCTGGAACCCTTTTGCGGTATGAGTTTTAACACCATCCACAAAAGTTTAGATGCGGAAATAAGAGAACAATGGATGAAAACCAGGAAAGAACTTCCAAGGTTGAGACAATCCAAAGTAATGCTGGGATCTGTTAACCAGAAAAGTGCTTATAATTCTGGCAGGAGTCCTGACGGGAAACTGCAGACTAGAAAAACCCCTCAAGACCGTAGGCCTAGAGGAAGATGACAGATGTAGATTATGTGTTTAGGCAGAGGAGACACCCATACATCTGCTCAAAGACTGCGGAGCACTGCTCCGCAAGAGACAGATGTATCTTGGGGCCCACTGCTTGAACGCACAGGAGTTGCAGTCCTTAAATCCCACCCAGATCCTGAAACTCATAAAGGAATCAGGACTAGAGGAGGCGCTCTAAATGAGTAGGTATACCAACGTTTAGATGAAGAGGGTGGGGTACAATAGATCGGCGAAGATCGCAGTACAAATCATCACCACCAATACTACAATCTAGTCATTAGAATTTTTTAAAGAAAGTCGTAACCCATCCGTTAATCTCCTTAATGAGCAAACCGACCTAAACTTTTCACAACTCTTTAATCTTGATCAATCGCCTCAAGGTAATTCTCTGATTGCAAAAAACCACCTCCCCCCACCCCAAAATTTGTAGTATAAATACATTACAACATCAATTTGTTATCACTTGAAAATGACCTTTAACAGACGAAATTTGACTCGTGATATGTGTAGAAATTTATATAACTGTGAATAATTATATAACATTTTTACAAATTATAAGTGTGGTAAAAACATAGTGAATTTTTCAATTCAATGTAAGTATGAATTACCACGTAGTAACAGTCGCAACCATATAGTTAACCATATAGTTAATAGTATATAGTTATAGTTAACAGTAGCAACCATATATAAGAAAGGAAGCAGAAAGTCAGGGTAAATAATATATACAGTACATATCAGAAAGTTAATACAGGGGTAACACAGGGCACTATTTTGAGTCCTATTCTCTTTGTAATATATGTCAATGATCTACTAAGTGAAATGCCGGATGACTCTATAATTTCTTACGCAGATGATACAGTGGTACTCTCAGTAGAAGATTCGTGGTGCCTCGCAAGCGATACTATGAATAATTACCATGATAGGGTCTCAGTATGGCTAGCATTAAATAGATTGTCACTAAATCTACAAAAAACAGTCTTCATGACTTTTGGAAACAAAGAGGACAGTGTTCCTAAACAAATAAATATAAGAATCGGGGACTATCAGTTAAAAAGAGTTTTAACTTTCAAATACCTTGGTGTTATATTCGACTACAATATGAAGCCATGTTGAAAGTATAGTAAAAAAAAACAAATATCTAACCTTTGTCTTTGCGAAACTCTCCAGGTTTATGACCAAAAATACCCCCTTGAAAATGTATTATTGTCTTTTTCACAGCCACTTTAATTATGGTATAATTGGCTGGGGCATTGCCAAGTCATTTAAATATATTACAGAGTCTGCAAAATAAAATAGTAAAAATAATAAATAAAACAAATAAATACGAGACTATACTGACCCCACTAAACATAGAACAAACATACATATTGGAGTCAACTGAATATCATTACAGGCATTTGCTAAATTTACATGTGCAATCACTTAGTAATATGAGGATTCAGAGTATTTTATTACCTAAGGTTAACTTAGAAATTGGTAAGAACAGTTTTTACGCGGCGACAATGAGACAATTCACTTCCAGTGGAAATGAAAGGTATGCGTGTTAATTGAGTTAGTATAAAGAATAAATTAAAAAACTGGGCAAGATTAAATATTTAAAATGATCAGTTTTAAATTATGTTTTCAATCTAGGGATTTATTTATTATTATTATAATTTTTTATTTTTGTTAATTTGTGATATAATCTATTACTGTTGATGTTTAAATGTTTTCAAGTTTTTTTTTTCTTTTATGTAGCCAGCCCTATGTACAGGTATTTTCAAATACCTCTGTAGGAATTACAATGTAAATCATGTAAATTATCTGGTTTAAATAAATAAATAAATATTCATATTGTTTTTTACATTCCAAATTAGGTTTTCTCCGTTAAAATTGTTAAATACATTTACAAGGAAACTATTGTTGAATAGCTGTGTATATTTTCAAAATATCAAAATTTCATAAAAGTAAATAATATAATATAGACAAAAACTTACTGTTGATCCCATTAAGTCCTCCTGCTGATTCCATGTCTGTCCTTGTCTCTCCCTCACGTTAGCCAATATTTGCGTCTTCCTTTATTTTCCTTATGAAAAGAATAAATCACGAATTATTAGAAAAATAAGGTTTAAATTAAATAAAAATCGCAATCTTCATTAAACTTGATATGTGTAATGATAAGAACAACCAAACAGATTTCAAATATTTATAAACAAATTCTGACTAAGAATTCGGAATGTAAAATACATTCACAAATATATTACAAATTATCCGAATAAAAAATATATTTCGACCGAAACAAAATAACAAGCAGTGGTTTAGAAGAAACGCGGAAAATTTGAAGACCTATTTCGATAATCTAGCTCACGAAAATCCCCACAAATCTTCCAGAAAACAAATTATTTCCTTACCTGATCAAACCATCTACAACATTAGAAAACAGCTGATCTAACGACCAATCATCTGGCTGTTGGAGAAAAATGCGATGTTGTCACTTCTACTTTCCTACAGTAAAGAACAGCTAACATTACACCTAAATAATTAAATGAATAATTATTAATTAAACCTATTAAATATACTTATAATTAATATTAATTAATTATTGTTGTTAAGAAAAACGTTTTTTATATAAATAACATTAATTGATAAATAAATTAGTTTAATGAATATTATTGTCTGAAAAAATATATTTATATTTTGTTTATAATAGCCTTTTTTACGGTTAGTTAAGCGCATGCGCGTCGGCCATGTTTAAAAAGGGGAATATAAAAGTTTCGGGCACATTTTGTTATTTTCACCGGTTATATGTGAAAAGTGTGCGCAAAACATGACATAAAATGACGCATGCGCACTAAAAAATCGACTCTGGAAAGGTCTATTGTTGACAACTGCAATTAATAATCTATTAACAGTGCTGAGAAGTTTTACACGTTTATTGGAAAAATATTAATGAATTTAAATTTTCGTTTTTGGCATTTGTGTATGCAAGGTCATATTTTTGAAAGGTGAAAAACTTATAGAGCGAGCCACAAATAATAGAACATATCAAACCACTCAGAAGTTTTAAAATTTAATATTGGCTGTCATTGTATCTAAAATTATCATCAATATATCAACTTTATAAAGAATTTATTTACAGTGCTTCTTATAGGTTTATTCAAAGACTTAAATACTAGTTTTTTGGCGACTGTTTACGTAAATGTGAATTTTTTGACCATTGCAAAGTTGAAATATTAACACACAACAATAGACCTTTTCATTGTTGAAGTTTTTTAGTGAACATGTATCAATTTCCGCCAAGTTTTTCGGGAACTTTTTGACGTATAACCAGTGAAAATAGGAGGAAACTGGTATACTGGTGGTCAGACGAAATATATAGCTTGAGGGCCATGTGCGTTGCTGCTAGAAGAAAATGTCAGCGACAAAAACTAAAAAAAGAAGTTGAGAAGCTCAAAACGCTAAAGCCCTATATAGAAGCAGAAAAAGAGATTTAAGACAAGCCATAGCCAAAGCAAAAGTATCACATTGGCAAAAACTCTGGAAAGACCTAGACAATATGAAAAGATGCCTTCCAGCTATGCAAGAAGAAACTTAAAGTGCTACCGCCAAGCACTCAAATGTGAATGTATGACCTGAAACGAGTTGTAGATGTACTGTTTCCACAACATGAACCTTTTGTCTGGGAACAACCAGACGTTAATGAGTTACCGCTATTTACCCAGGAGGAACTCACCAAAGCAAAAGACCGCATTCACAACGGTAGAGCTCCAGGCCCAGTTGGAACCCCACCTAAGGTTATTAAAATCGCAGCCCTCGATCAATCCAAATTTGTTCTAGATATACTGAATGCATATCTAAATAACGGGATCTTTCCCAATAAATGAATGAGCGCAAAGCTTGTCCTGCTCCGCAAGGGTGACAAACCGTTAGACGACCCATCATCGTATAGACCCCTGTGTATTCTAGATACGCCAGGGAAGCTGCTGGAGCAGCTCCTGGTGCACAGACTTAAAAGAGGACTTGAGGCAGGCATCGGATTGTCCAGGAGACAATTTAGATTCAGAGAGGAAAGATCCACTATTATCGCAATTGAAGCGGTCCTTAAACTTGCAGAAGAAGCTAGATGTGGCACCAAAAGGACAAGGAAGATATGTGCACTAATTACATTTGACGTTAGAAACGCTTTTAACAGTGGTAGTTGGAAAATAATAATGAATGAACCTAAAATAATAATGAAGGAACCTAACCTAACCTAACCGAAAGAGGAATAACGCCTTACCTCGTGCGCATGGTAAGAAGCTACTTCGATAATGTCCGGGGACACTGCTTCTACATACACATGAAGTTTCGGTAGAGAGAGAACTGAGTAACGGGGACCCACAAGGTTCAGTTTTAGGCCTTATTTTTTGAAACATCTTATATGACGGCGTTCTAGGATTTAAACTTCCGGAGGGTGCCAAACTCATTAGCTTCGCGGACGGCCTGGCGCTCGTGGTTCGTGGCACAACTCGCCAAGTAACCGATTGGATGGCATTCAAACAACCTGAGCCTAGCTCCCGAAAACTCTGAACCAGTGTTACTAACCGGCCAAAGGAGACTCGCCGCAATGAAGTTTAAAGAGCAACATACATACATAAGCCCAAAGAACGAAATCACATACCTCGGGGTAGTCATAGACAAGAGCCTTTCCTTCGGTTCACATCTCACGAAGGCAGCAGCTAAATGCATGAAGGTAACGGCGGCATTGGACAGAATGATGCCCAACGTAGGTGGGCCTAAAAGCTTCAAACGTAAACTCCTCGGTACGGTCGTACAATCCACTATGATGTATGCTGCCCCAAAATGGGCACAAAGTATGGCAGTAGAAAGCAATATATACAAACTTGAAACAATTCAAACTAAAACTGCAATCAGGTTCTGTTACGCATACTAGACTGTATCGGAGGAAGCAGTTTTGGTGATAGCTGGTATAGCCTCCATAGAACTCCTGATAAAGGAGAGAGCCGATCTGCATGAGGCCGGATGTGATAGGCAATCTAAAATTGCCGCTACAAAAAAGAATTTTCCTAGCAGAATGGCAACAAAAATGGTGGGCGTCCGAAAAAGGCCAATGAACGAAGTTGATCATACCAGATATCACCACATGGGCTGACAAGAAGCATGGCGAGACAACTTTTACCTGACTCAGTTCCTCACAAGGCATGGGTGCTTCCGCGACTATTTGAAACAAATACGCGCCGTTGCAGATGACTTGTGTGAATACTGTGGTGATGTGGACTCTGTAAGACACACAATATTTGACTGCTGGAGATGGGAAGCAGAAAGGGACGAATTAACAGCCAACATGAAGATAGCTTTTAACGCAAGAACGGTAATGTGTTACATGCTACAAAATATAGAAAACTGGGATAGAATGGCCAGATTCGATAAATTTTTTATTTACTCTAAGGAAAATGACTAAAAACTGAGACGCAATAGAAAGGTCCACTAGTAAGCCCAAATAAGATGAATCAACAACCATCTTCACTACAACAACCACGCTGAAGATATGCTACCTGCGGTCGCGGCGTGATTGGAGATGTTCGTAGGATCACATGTCTGTCAGCTCTCAGCTGCTAGCTACGTCCAGAAAAAATGAAACAGTGAAAATAACGAAATGTGCCCGAAACTTTCATATTCCCGCATGCGCTTAACTAACCGTAAGAAGGACTATTATCAAAGCACGTCAATAACAGTAAATTGTAGATTGCATATTGTAGATTGTAGTTTTCGGTGGTGACTTGTACTGCGACCTTTATAGGTCTATTTTACCGCACCGCACCCTCTTCCTCTAATCGTTGGCATACTTACCCATTTAGAGCACCACCTCTAGTCCTGAATCCTTGAGGAATCTAAAGATCTGGGTGGGATTCAATAATTACAGTTTCTCTGCTCGTTGAAGCAGTGGGCCTCAAGGTACATTTGTCTCTTGCAGATCATTGCACTAGAGCAGGCGCTCTAAATGGATAAGTATACCAACGATAAGAGTAAGAGGGTGGGGTACAATAGATCTATAGAGGTCGTAGTACAAGTCACCGCGGAAACATACAACCTGCAATGAACAATCTACTGTTATTGATGTACCTTGATAATTGTTGATTGTAGACAAATATTATTATATTTCTGAACTACTGAACTACTGAACTGTCAAAAAATTTACTTTTGCGTAAACAATCCTCAAAAACGAATGTTTAAATCAATGAATAAATTGTCAATGTTTATAAATTCATAATAAAGTTGATATGTAGTAATAGGCCTTTTTGGCCTCCTGAATTGTAAAGCTAGCTTTGACATCGTGTATACATCATGCGAAACTAGCACTTTACCCACTATCTTGCAAAGTCCGGCTACAATGTGGTAAAGTCACTTTCCCGCATTGTAGCCGTACTTTCCCGCATTGTGCCAAATAAACTAATTTCCAATATTGTATATAATCTAAATAGTTGGGAAAGATGGTTCGTTCTGAACCCTCCACTTCCACTTCTGGCCCCCAGCACGCTCCCACTTCCGGTTCCCACCCTACGTCCAGTTCCCTCCCCCACTTCCGGTTCCCACCTGGTTCCCACTCACACAACCGGTTCCCACGCCCTTCTCCAATTCACACCCCACTTCCGGTTCCGGGACCGGAAATGCGAGAAAAGTGTGAAAATTTTGGAACCGGAAGTTGGGTGGAAAGTGGAAGTGGGGTGGAAACCGGAAGTAGGGTGGAAACTGGAAGTGGGGTTGGAACCGGAAGTTGGATGGGAACAGGAAGTGGGGTGCGAACCGGAAATGGGATGGGAACCGGACGTTGGAGCGGGAGTGGGGGACCGGAAGTGGAGGCGGTGAGTCTATTTGTTTCTTAAAGAATAATTGTCGGCCAAAAAAATTTATACAAATTTCGTGCGGAAATGATTTTACAACGCGACAGCTCGTTTGGGGATCGAACCCCTAGGGCTCCAGTTCCCCATTAACTCTAGTTCCCCATTAGCTGGAGCGCTAACCAAACTTTCCACACTCTAATGTAAATAACTATTTCATAGGTTTTTTTATGCGCATGCGTAAATTTTCGTCATGTTTTTGGGCACTTTTTTGACGTATAACCAGTGAAAATAACAAAATGTGCCCGAAACGCCATATCATATTCCCGCCTTTTAAACAAGGCAGACGCGCTTGCGCTTAACTAACCGTTAAAACCGTCTACTAGTTGATGACAATTATGGATAAATAAATAAATTGAGAACTAATTTTAAATTTTAACTTCTTAGTGGTAATGTGTTCTAGTATTCCATCCTAAGTTTTTAAACTTTCGAAAATATGTCATTACAAAAACATATGCCAAAAAAGGAAATTTAAATGACTTAATAATTTTGCAACAAACTAAGTTTAAAGCTTCTCAGCACTGTTGATAGTTTGTTGATTACAGTTGTCAACAATTATAAACAAAGTGTAAATAATTTTTTTATCGGACGATAATAATAATTAAACTAATTAGTTTATTATGAATTAATGTAATTTTTATAAAAAGCGATTTTATTAACAACAATAAATAATTAATGTTAATTATAAGTGTATTTAATTAGTTTAATAAGCAATTATTCATTTAATTAATTAGGTGTAATGTTAGCTGCTAATTATTGTAGAAAAGTAAGTGTGACAACAGCGTGATATTTTTCGTCAACTAGCTTAGTGGTCGTTTAATCTGCAGTTAATTGCTAATGGCGGTGATGTTTTAATCGGGTGAGGAAATGATTGTTTTTTTGGCAAATTTTTGGGGATTTTTTTGAGCTAGAATATCGAAATAGATCTTGAAATTTTCCGCGTTTTGGAAATATAATATTTTGTTTCGGTCGAAATATTGTTTATTTTGATAATTTGTTAATATATTTGTGATTGTATTTTTCATTACGAATTCGTTTATAAGAATTTTGAAACTGTTTAGTTGTTATTAACTTTAAACAGATGACTTATAGTTAAGATTATGATTTAATGTCTGTTATTTTCAATAATTCCTGATTTACTGTCTTCAGACGGAGAATAGAGGAAGACGCTAATATCAGCTAAGACGTGAGGAAGAAACAAAGGCAGTCATGGAATCAGCAGCAGAACCTAATGGGATCAACGGTAAGTTCTTCTTTAAATTATATTATTATTTAATTATAATTTTATATTTGAATTGTGTATATTTGTTTACGACTTTAATCAATAATCTAATAACAGTCCTGAGAAGTTTTAAACTTAGTTTAATGCAAAATTATTAATTGATTTAAAGTTTTTTTTTTAAAGTTTTATGTAATGTCATATTTTTGATACTTGAACAACTTCGGATGAAATATATGCTTAGTGTTTTGATATGCTCTAGATATCAAACCACTGAGAAGTTTTAAAATTTAATATTTGTTGTCAATTTATTAATTTATCCAATATTGTCATCAACTAATTACAACATCAACTTTATTAAGAATTTATAAACATTGCTTGTTTCAAATTTATTCATTGACTTGAATATTAGTTTTTGACGTTTGCTTAGTAAGATATCAATTTATTGACACTTCAACAGTTGAAATATAATAGCAGTAATATTTATCTACAATCAACAATTTCCAAAACACGCCAAAAACAGTAGATTGAAATTGTAGGTTTCGGTGTTGACTTATACTGCGAGCTTCTTTTTGTGCTCGTCTCGAGCTTCTTATAGACCTTCTTCTTGTTTCGAATGGGCTTACTTTGGACCACGCTTGTTCAACTGTTTGATCTTTGGGGCTTTGATCTTTGCCCAGTATTGTCGCATCTTCTGCCGGTGTAACTCCTTTCTCGGTTTCCTTCGTGTTTTTCCTGAAATCCACGGACTTCCTTCAGGGTGCGTCTCACAGACTCTCTGTTTTGGAGATATCTTATTGCCAGTTCTTTAATATTCTTCTAGGTTTCTGTCAACCAAGTAGTACGAACCTTTTTGTTTTGCCAGAAGGTGAACAGACGGTTAGTTAGTCGGTTTGAAGGCAGTCTTGCAACGTGGCCATGGAAAGCTACCCTTCTTTTTCTTGCACAGTTAGAGAGCATCTCAATATGATCATAGAGCCCAGAGTTATGCCGCCTTCGGAATTCTGCAACTTCCTTTACCGGGCCTACGATCTTCCTGAGGATTCTCCTCTCTCTGTTTTCCAATTTCTCTGCCAGACCTCTTCGGTTCTGGTCGTAAGACTGATGTATAGTGCTTAAGTTTCAGGTTGCGTGACAGGCATTTCTTGTTGTAAGTGTTCTTAGTCAGTCGATAGGCTAGTTCTAACTTGTTGACTCTCTTGGATAATGATGCTCTTTTTGAAAAGTTCGGTTCAATCCATTCGCCGAGATACTTAAATTTCTCAATCCTTTTGATGTTTCCCTGCTCTAGTAACATCTCTTTGTTTGCTTCTCTGATGTTGGTGTAGAATTCTGCTTTCTCCAGCGACACTTGAAGATCCACTTTGGCAGCCTGTTTTCTGAGGAAATTTACTTGCATTGTTGCCATCTCAAGAGAATCAGCAAACAGTGCCATGGCATCTGCAAAGGCCAGGCAATCTACAACCAGTCCATCGTTCTTACTTCCCAGGTAATGTTCCAGGATACAGTTGAAGAGAAGTGGGGAAAGTCCATCTCCTTGACTCACTCCAGTTTTTATTTCGAAGCTTTCTGAAATCTCGCCTCTAAATTTAACCTTGGAACAGAGATAAATGAATAATTTAAAATAAATTTAACCTTAGCTTTATAAATCTATGGTACCTCACCCTATCCTTCTAATCGTTGGTACACTTAACAATTTAGAGTGCTTCTAGCCATGATTCCTTTAGGAGTTTCAGCAACTTTTTGGTATTGAAGGATTTCAGTTCCTCTTCGTCTAAGCAGTGGACCTTAAGGTACATTTGTCTCTTACGGAGCAATTATCCGCAGTCCCGCAGTCCGAGCAGATGTATAGGGGTTTCTTCCACTGAGCTTCAGAATTTGCAACTCCTATCTTCCTCTAGACCTAGGGTCATGAGGTGTTTTCTAATCATGCAATGTCCAGTCAAAACTTCTGCCAGAATTTGAAGTTTGTTCTTATATAGTTTCAGGCAAACTTCTTTTCTTATCTGGTTGAAAGGTCTCTGCAACAAAAGCAATTCTGGTTTGTCTTGGCCCTGGAAGTTCTTTCCAGATTTTCATCCATGGTTTTCTTATTTCTTCAACTAAACTTTTGTGGATGCTGTTATACCTATTTTGCTCATACCACAAACGGATACCGCACTTTACTAGATATTACTAGGCCCCTTGTTGGCTATGTGATCGGCTTCTTCATTCCGCTCTGTACCAGTGCCTCCTGGTACCCAGTATAGCGTTACTTTATTTTCTCTGACGTGCTTGTTTAGCTTTCCCACACAGTCCCTTACCAGTTTCGATCTGATGGTGCATGAACTAATATCCTTGATGGCTGCTTGTCTAACTAACAGAATAGCAATTAGTTTTATGCGAAAGTTCTTGTCGAGATTAAATTGTGCGTCGATTGCATGTACTTCTGCTTAGGAGATATCTTGAGTAGATTCCTTGATTCCTAGCTCCAGACACTCCAGCACCAGAACCTTCCTTAGTCCTTGAAGTATCTGTATCTTGATAGACTTTGCTCAATGTGGCATGCTGAGGATTTTGTCGCTCCTATCTATAATACTGCTCCACATTGCTGCATAGTTTTTTGTCGAAATGGCATTTGCATACCATTGCGTTTTTTTTTTGGTACTTCCAGTCAGAGAATTTTGGTAACAAAGCTGTTCTGGGCTCTCCTCCCGATAATTTTACCTCTGTCTATTCCTTGCTTGCTGAACCTTACAATCGCCGATCTGGCAGTCTGCTCCACGACAAGATGCAACGGAGTCACACCCATCAGGAGTTCAATTGCTGCCGTCGAGCATGACCTCATCGCTCCCGTGCAGACACATGCCATTCTCTGAATATTTTCAATCTGCTGATTCATAGACCTAAGCTAGTTTCTACTTTCCTACGCAACTGCCCAGTAAGTGGTCGTGTCTCACTATCATGGTTTACATCCATCACTAGATTATGGAGTTTCAACGTGACAACCCCACGTTTAGGGATTCTGCTCACGATTATTTTACCTCTGACCATACCTTACATGCTGAACCTTGCAATCGCAGATCTGGCGGTCTCCTCCACCACAAGGTGCAACGGAGTCACACCCAGCAGCAGTTCAATTGCTGCTATCGGGCATGGCCCCATTGCTCCCGTGCAGACACATGCCATTCTCTGAATCTTTTCAAGCTGCTTCTTCATAGAGCTAAGCTTGTTTCTACTTTCTCACGCAACTGCCCAGTAAGTGGTCCTCTTTCACTATCATGGTGTACATCTATCACAGGATTATGGAGTTTCAACGTGGTAATCCCACGTTTTCGTGAAAGGTTTATGCACACCATTAGAGCGCGTTTTGCTTTTTTCTACCAGTTCATCAGCGTTTCTGTTCCATAGGAGTTTGATATCTAGTGTTATACCCAGATATTTTATCTCCTGTTTCTATTCTACTGCCCTCCCATCCAACAACATACGCAGTTTAGTTTTCTCTTCCTAGTAAAGGGTATCACCGTGGTTTTGATCGGGTCGAGTCGAGTCGAGTTTTAATCATTTATTAGTTACTTTGAGGCCTCTTTCTACGATTTCGCAGAGAGTTCCCTCAAACTGACCTCTGGCTATAATGACCACGTCATCGGTGTAAGCTTTAGAGACATTTAATGTCTAGATCGTTCAGATCGTAAATCAATCAACTACCAAGCTTTACATCAATGGTTATAACACACCTCCTAATATCAATAACAGTAAAAAAATTTAAAGTTTAATGTTTATGATGAATTTCTTAAATTATTTAAACTTTTTATTTGGTTTAAATTTAACTAAAAGTGTAGGTAAATTGCCTAATCCGATCATTACCGATTTTTCTGGTTGTTCGATTATTAACTGGTATAACCTTAGAGCATATATGTACATGTTGCGTACGAGAGAGAAAAGTATATAAACCTATTTGTTTCCTGTGCTCATGCGTCTGGATATGAGCAACGCTTGCTAAACTCGAAAGTTTGTTTCTAAACAACCCAATATTGTGGGGAAGATGTAAGTAGAGTGGACTATACCTCGATTGAGCCACCTATCAAATCTTCTACGTCGACTAGTTGTAGATAAAGTGGTGACGACCTGTACTACGACCTTTATAGATCTATTGTACAGTTCGACTAGTTGAAGGAATATCTAGATTTTATGATCCAAATAATTCACATCTTTTTAATGCGATAGCTGATGTATTCTATAACAGTGCAACTTCATATTAGTCTGCAGGCCCGTCGTTTTCTATAACAGTGCAACTTTATATTAGTCTGCAGGCCCACAATTTTTGCGGAGGGGCCAGCTAATCTTCTCTGTACATTTATAATTTTAGTATTGGTATATGTAATAAATACATTTAATTCTATTTTAATTCTTGTGCACGGGCCAAGTTCTTCTCTTCTTCTGAATCGTTTCAAGTTTAGGTAATATTTGTATATGTACATCATCATTTAATCATTTTTGAAGTAAAGCTTCTTTAGGGAGTGAGTCATAACTTTTTTTAATCGAAAATGATGTTGCCTTAGGAAAATAGGGTTAGGTTAAGTAATATCTACATATATGTCGCTCTTTAACAGTTCGAACAATTTAACGTTTCTCAACGTTGAAAAAATGAAGTAAAACTTCTTTAGGGGCGACTTTAGACCTCGGACCATTTTTCTGGCGGAATATATTCAGCTTTGAAGTTCCCGTTTTTGACAATTTTAAATTTCGTGTGAATTGATCAATAGATGTCGCCAAAAAATATAAATGGGTTTCAATGAAATTCACTTTAGAAGTAAAACTAAAACTTCTTCAACGACTGACTATAGAATTTCCTGGATGAAACATTTTATTTAAGTAATTTAATACAAATATTTGAAGAGGCAGAATAAACTAATACTCACACATCTATATATATATATATATATATATATATATATATATATATATATATATATATAGACATATATATATGTATATAAATAGAAAGAAAGGTTTTTAATTACTTACTGTAAATTATCAATAAACAAAACTAAATATGGTAAGGCATTTTTATTTTAAATTTAATATGTTAAGTAATACGTGCCGCAATGGTCAAAGAAGTCTTACTTCAACCGCACGTAAAGGCTACACACTCATTTTTAATTCTTGCGAAGGGACCATGTTAATCTTCTGTGAAAATTATTTTAACTTTAATATTATGTAGTATATGTAATAAATATACTTAATCATATTTTAATTTGTGGTTGCCAATGTAATTTCTAGCTCAAAAACTATGTTAATCTTCTTTGTATTGTATCAATTCTAGTAATAGTATGTGTATGAATTTATTGTTATTAGTATTATCTCGTCGAAACTACAAAAACTGCAAAGTATGAAAACTTTTGATACAACTTTATCTGGTTTTTAATCTCTTACCAAACGTACAATTAAAAAAAAAAATAGAAAATAATTATTTTTAAAACCTCAAATTCTTTAGAATATTAAAGATAAAAACATAGATTGTTTTTATGTTTCAAATGTATTGTATAAATAGCACATATGTTTCACCAACACTATGGCTTCCTCAGGTAATAATATACAAATTATTCAGAATATTAGAATATTGCCGAAATCACAATTACTTATTTTGCCTTTAAAGAATTAAAATGGCAACGTCGCGCCGACGAATGTGCGCGTGCTACATTTAGGTTAGGTAGCATGACAGAAGTTGAAGGTCTCAATAAATACATACAACTGTTATATTAATATCTATATATTGGATCACAAAAACAGGGGTATTTCTTGAACAAGTAGACGTAGAAGCTTCGTTTTAGCTCATCACGCTTTCCAGTACACTGCGGACGACGATTAGGAACAATTATATCAGGTAAAAACCCGGCAAATTCAAAATTGAGGGGCACATCAATAACACGTTTTAAAATTTAATATTTGTTCTTAGCTTATTAATTTATTTATAGTTGTTATCAACTAATTATAATATATTATTATCATAATGAATCAGTCTTAAACATTGCTTCTTTAAAATTTATTCATTTCTTCAAATATTAATTGTTGACGTTTGCTTATTTAAATGTCAACTTTTTGACACATCTACAGCCGAAGTGTTATAATATTTGTCGACAGTCAACAATTTCACGTCAAAGCACTTCAATAACAATAGACATTTTAATCTTTTATGTTTTTCGTAAAATTATTAAATAATTTAAACTTTGTATTTAGTTTATATTTAACTAAAAGTAGAATTTTCAAACAACTTCGACTTATGGAGGACATTGATTTGAGTTTATTGAACATTACATTCTAACTAGTAGTTTGTTTTGTCTCTAGTTTTGTGTGTGTAGGCTAATCTGACTAGTCTAGTCTTGTCTGTCTAGAGTTGCCTATCTAGAGTAGTCTGTCTAGTCTAGTCTAGTGTTGCTTGTCTAGTCTTGTCTTATATTTCTATTCGTGTATGTCAAGTGAAGAGAGAGTGTTCAGTCTTAGACTTTTAGTGATAGTTTTGCCCGTCTAGTCTTGCAGGCCTATTATTGTCTGCCTCGGCTTGCCAGTATCGGCTTGTTTGTCTAGTCTTGTATATCTAGTCTTGCCGGTCCACTCGTGTCTCTCTAGTTTTGCCTACCTATTCTTGTTTGTCTAGTCTTGGCTGTATAGACTCGTTTGTTTACCATAGTCTTGTCTAAACTTAATAAAGACGGAACAAAGCTTGAATATATAAATATACTCAATCTTTCCGGAACTCTATTATACTAATGAGTCTTTTTAGGACTACCAAAAACAAATCTCGTATGAAATTTGTCAGTTATTCTATAGCTTTCAGTCCACCTTCGTGGCACTCAACAAAAACCATAAAAATAACATTGATCTTTAAGATCATGTCTTTCCGATACCTTGAGTGGATAGCCATCTGTGGACGCGTTTCGAGATTTATCTCTCATCAGCACAGCTTTGCTTCCATGAACAATATTTTGTAAATCACTCACTTGAAAACCCATGTGTTGATTAGGGTTAGATGTTTTTAATTTTGACATTTTGTGAGAGAGACATGAACTTAGCAGGTTATTGATATAAATGATAAATTTTGAATTGGTAAAACCATACAACATTATAGATAATCAGATAAACTTAATAAAGACGGAACAAAGCTTGAATATATAAATATACTCAACCTTTCCGGAACTCGTCCGAAACGCGTCCACAGATGGCTATCCACTCAAGGTATCGGAAAGACATGATCTTAAAAATCAATGTTATTTTTATGGTTTTTGTTGAGTGCCACGAAAGTGGACTGAAAGCTATAGAATAACTGACAAATTTCATACGAGATTTGTTTTTGGTAGTCCTAAAAAGACTCATTAGTATTATAGAGTTCCGGAAAGGTTGAGTATATTTATATATTCAAGTTTTGTTCCGTCTTTATTAAGTTTATCTGATTATCTATAATGTTGTATGGTTTTACCAATTCAAAATAGTCTTGTCTGTCTAGTCTTGTATATCTAGTCTTGTCTGTCTAGTCTTGTCTGTCTTGTCTTGTCTATCTAGCCTTATATATGTAGTCTTGCTTGTCGACTCGTGTTTGTCTAGTTTTGTCTATCTAGTCTTGTCTGTCTGGTATTGCTTGTCTAGTCTTGCCTGTCTAGTCTTGTTTGTCTAGTCTTGCCTGTCTAGTCTTGCCTATTTAGTATTGCCTGTCTAGTCTTGTCTGTTTAGTCTTGTCTGTCTAGTCTTTTCTGTCTAGTCTTGTATATATAGTCTTGTATGTATTTGCATACTAAAAGCCAAAATGGAAAAGTCTTGCCTGTCTAGTCTTGCCTGTCTAGTCTTGCCTATCTAGTCTTGCGTGTCTAGTCTTGCCTGTCAAGTCTTGCGAGTCTAATCTTGCCTATCTAGTCTTGTCTGTCTAGTCTTGTCTGTTTAGTCTTGTCCGTCTAGTATTGTCTGACTTGTCTTGAAAGACTGAGATGCAATCGAAAGATCCACCAGTAAGCCCAAATAAGATGAATCGATAATTATCTTAACTACAACAACCACTCTGAAGATATGCTACCTGCGGTTCCGGCGTAATTCGAGATGTCCGTAGGGCCACTTGTCTGTTCGGCTCTTAGCTGTCTGCTACGTCCGCTTATAAAGTATTTTATGTCTAAACTTGTATGTCTAACCTTCTTTGTCTACTCTTGTCTATCTAGTCTTGTCAGTTTAGTCTTTTGTGTCTTTTTTTATTGTGGTTTGGGGAAACTCTACCAGCCGGCGTGTGAGGCTCTCACTCACTAAACCCCCTTTGCCACTTGGCTTTAGAATGCGCCATCCCGGTATCGCTCGCGCATTCCTTCAGCGTGGGTAGCCTGGACGGCTTACTACCGCCCTAGTTTTGTCATATCATCAGAGATGCACGGCACCTGCTCATGTTTGTTTGGAGTACCTGTGTATAGTGTCTTTTTATATTCCGGGCATTGTCGATGTCTGCTCGATGACCTTTTTCGTAACAGATCGGGCAGAATGGATCATTTTGACAATCGAATGCCTTATGACTTTCTCCGCTCTTCAGGCAGAGCTCTTGCCTGTTCGGTCCTTAACAATTTAGGCCTTGTATCCTGCGAGCCAGCATCTGTGGCACCTAGTTAGGTTAATCCTCTCTTTGACCCTGCATTTTATCCAGACAATCTTTATTTTTCCCAATGTTAGGAGTTTCTGGGCCTCCATTTTTGGTAGCACTATTGTCGCGATTTAATTTTCATCGTATGCCGGTCTTAGATTTTGAATTACAACTTTATTTGTATCTTCTAGCTGCATTTGGTTTCCAATGGCACGTTTCATTTCTTCCACTGTAGCAGTGGCATCCAGGTCACTTATACGCAATATCATGTCTGTGTTATTAGCTCGTACATCAACATTTGGAATTCGTTTCGCTATTTCATCTCTTAGTAGTTTTGCTTTACCTGTCTCTACTTCCAGTAATACTTCTCCGGATTTTGTTTTTCTTATGACTTCAATGTCTGCTCCTATATCTTCGATGTTTATCCCTGTTTTCACTTTCCTTAGCAGTTCTGCGTAGGTCTTATTGTTTTCTTTTATGAAGATCCCCTCCATTTGTCTCCCACATGGCATTCGCATGTACTGCGTTGTCTGGTTTTTGGGAGTCGATCCCGTAGCCGCTTTATACTTTGGTATGAATACCCTTATTTCTATTTCGGAATCTGCGAGTGTAAACTACATTGCCTTCTTTATGGTCGCCCACTCCGCTCCCATGGAACTTGAAACAGCCATTTTTTTTCCTATTATGTTTAATTATCAAGTTTTTTAGTTCTTGAAGGCTATTGTAAATTGTTTGCATATTAAGACCACCTGAGCCAAGTTTTCCTACCACAAGGTGGTACACGTAGCGGAATATATATTTTATATCGTCACTGTCAGAAGGTATTAAAACCGTTTGTCTTAGATACCAGGTCCAGTCTAGATACCAGCCTACTTTACCAGGTTTTTTATTTTGCATTCCAAGCTCTATTGACCTGGTACAGATATCGCCGAGTGCCTGGGGTACTTCTTTGCCAGGCCTGAGATTTTGTTGCAAGTACCAGGCAAGATCCCATTCTAAGGATGCTTGCACAATGTTACCTGTGCCTTCCTTTACTCTCCTATATGCTGCTTCTGGTCAAGGCTTCTCTGCTACTTTTTTGAAATCCTCGTATGTATTTCCCTTGTCTATGTTGTACCATAGCTCGTTGGTTTCCTGGTTTATTTTTGTATTCACTATCTGTGTACCCATGTCGCAGTCTTTTCTGTCTAGTCTTGTTTATCTAGTCTTGTATATCTAGTCTTGTCTGTCCAGTCTTGTCTGTCTTGTCTTGCCGGTCTAGTCTTGCCTGTCTAGTCTTTTCTGTCTAGTCTTGTCTGTCCAGTCTTGCCTGTCAAGTCTTTTCTGTATACTCTTTGTCAAATTTTGTGTGTCTAGTCTTCCCTGTCTAGTCTTGCCTGTCTAGTCTTCCCTGTCTAGTCTTCCCTCTCAAGTCTTGTCTATCAAGTCTTGTCTATCTCGTACTGTCTGTATGGTCTTCTCTGTCTAGTCTTTACATTCTAGTTTAAAATCAAAATCAAATAGTTTTGTTTGTCTAGTCTTGCCTGTCTAGTCTTAGCTGTCTGCTACGTCCGCTTATAAAGTATTTTATGTCTAAACTTATTTATGTCTAAACTTATCTGCCTACACTTGTCTGTTTAGTCCTTTGTGCCCAGTCTCGTCTGTCTTGTCCTTTGTGCCCAGTCTAGTCTGTCTAGTCTTGACTGTCCAATATTGTCTGTCTAGTCTTGTCTGTCTAGTCTTGTCTGTGCCTAGCCTTGTCTGTCTAGACTTGTCTGTTTAGTCTTGTCTGTCAAGTCTTGTCTGTCTAGTCTTGTCTGTCTAGTTTTGTCTGTCTAGTCTTGTCTATCTAGTCTAGTCTGTCTAGTCTTGTCTGTCTTGTTTTGTCTATCTAGTCTTGTCTCTCTCGTCTTGTCTGGATAATCTTGTCTATCTAGTCTCCTATGTCTATCTAGTCTTGTCTGTCTAGTCTTGTCTGTGCCTAGTCTTGTCTGTCTAGACATGTCTGTTTAGTCTTGTCTGTCTAGTCTTGTCTGTCTAGTCTTGTCTGTCTAGTTTTGTCTGTCTAGTCTTGTCTGTCTAGTCTTGTCTGTCTTGTCTTGTCTGTCTAGTCTTGTCTGTCTAGTCTTGTCTGTTTAGTCTTGTCTGTCTAGTCTTGTCTATCTAGTCTTCTTTCTCTTGTCCAGTCTGTCCAATCTTGTCTGTTTAATCTTGCGTGTCTTGTCTTGTTTGTCTAGTCTTGTTTATGTAGTTCTTGTCTGTCTACTCTTGTTTATCTATTCTTGTCTGTCTAGTCCTGTCTGTCGAGTCTTGTTTCTCCAGTTTTGTATGTCTAATCTTGTCTGTCTAGGCCTACCTATCTAGTCTTCTCTGTCTAGCATTGCCGGTCTACTATAGTCCTGTCTATCTAGTATTGCTTGTATAGTTTTGTCTGGCTAGTCTTGCCTATTACTCTTGTCTGTCTAGTCTAGTCTTGTATATTTACAATTGGTTGTCCACTCGTGTCTGTCTTGTTTTGCTGGTTTTTGGTCTTCTCTGTCTAGTCTTTTGTGTGTAGACTTGTTTGTTTTTCCTTGTCTGTCTACTCTTGCCTGCCTAGTGTTGTATGTGTAGTCTTGTCTGCGTAGTCTTATCTGTTTAGTTTTGTCTGTGTACTGTTGTCTGACTATTCTTGTCTGTCTAGTCTTGCCTGCCTAGTCTTGTTTGTCTAGTCTTGTCTATCTAGTCATGCTTGACTAGTCTGATTCTGCCTGCCTAGTCCTGTCTATTCAGTGTTTCCGGTCGAGTCTTGTCTGTCCATTTTTGTTTGTCCTGTGTAGTCTGTGTAGCCTTGTTTGTCTAGTTTTTTTGTAACTAATCCATGTATGAGCCCATATAAATAAAAGTCTGTTAGATAATCTTTCTTCTTATTAGTCAAGTGTAGTAATTTTATCAATACTAAATGCTAAACTAATATGTAATAAAATGTTTCCTAATCTTAAGGAATTCGATGGGTAAGGTTAGGAAAATATCTAGTCTAATCTGTTTAGTCTAACTAGCCTTCTATGATCTTAATCAAACTGCCTTGTTTGTTTAATGTCTACGTCTAGTCTTGTCTGGCTAGTTTTGTTTGTCTAGATTTGTTTGTCTAATTTTATTCTAGTCCTGTTTGTCTTCCCTGTAATGTTTTATCTTTGAAATTACGTCTGTCTAGTTTTGCCTTCTTTGATTTCTGTCTAGTCTTACTTTTTCAGTTTTCTCTATTTAATCGTCCCGTTTTCTAGTCCAGCGGTCGGCAACCTTTAAGGTATTTCGGGAACCTAGAAGGTTGCCGACCGCTGGACTAGACAACGGGACGACTAAATAGAGAAAACCGAATAAGTACGACTAGACAGAAATTAAAGAAAGGCAAAACTAGACACAATTTGAAAGATAAAACATTATAGGGAATACAAACAGGACTAGAATAAAATTAGACAAACAAAACTAGTTCACATCTGAAACTTTCGCGGATTCCTTAACAGCGCCAAATGTGTTTAAATTGAAAGTTAGCTTTTACTGTGTACAAAATTTGCGACGAAAATTGACAGTTTGAAATGTTTGTGTTTTCTCCAGGAAACGGCAAAATAGTTAACTAAAAGCTTTTGAGGTAGAATTTTGTATTAAATCAATTCGCAATATAATCCTTAACAAAATTGATTTTTGATTAAAAATTTATATATATATATATATATATATATATATATTTGAGGTTTTCGCGGATAGATACCTGTGTTGCATTGTTTTCTCGGGGATTCTGCGTTGATGCTGAGGGTTGGCTCTGAAAAGAACCGGATTCTCGACGTTTCGGCGAACTAACATTCGCCATTCTCAAGAGATATATGCGTCCGTGCGGGTCAACCGTTAGGCGCATACCGTTCGGCGCATATATATATATATATATATATATATATATATATATATATATATATATATATATATATATATATATATATATATATGTATATATCTTAGGGTGGTTCTTAACAATTTTTTATTTTTAGAAATGCCCTCCCATGGTCAGAAAGTATTCTAATTGATGAAAAAATATGACGGATAACGTGAGCCGATGGTTCCATTATAAAAAACCCACTTCTAGAGCCCAAAAACCGTTTTTCAGCTAAAAATGAAGAATCAGTAAAAACTTATTGAGGGACGGTAAAAATCATCAGTTTTACCATCAGGAGCACATAAATATTGACAATAAATGCTCTTCATTATCAGTTGTACTGAGAAACTAAGCCACATAATTGTGTCAGGCGATTCCAGCCTTCCCTATGCACCTCGAACAAAATTTTGAACATTACTCTAAAGTATTCGAAATAAGAAAACTAGTCCAGCGGTCGGCAACCTTTTAGGTTCCCGAAATACCTTAAAGGTTGCCGACCGCTGGACTAGAAAACGAGACGATTAAATAGAAAAAACTGAAAAAGTAAGACTAGACAGAAATCAAAGAAGGCAAAACTAGACAGACGTAATTTCAAAGATAAAACATTACAGGGAATACAAACAGGACTAGAATAAAATTAGACAAACCAATCTAGACAAACAAAACTAGCCAGACAAGACTAGACGTAGACATTAAACAAACAAGGCAGTTTGATTAAGATCATAGAAGGCTAGTTAGACAAAACAGATTCGACTAGATATTTTCCTAACCGTACCCATTGACTTCCTTAAGATTAGGAAACATTTTATTACATATTATTTTAGCATTTAGTATTGATAAATTTACTACACTTGACTAATAAGAAGAAAGATTATCTAACAGACTTTTATTTATATGGGCTCATACATGGATTAGTTACAAAAAAACTAGACAAACAAGGCTACACAGGACAAACAAAAATGGACAGACAAGACTCGACCGAAAACACTGAATAGACAGGACTAGGCAGGCAGAACCAGACTAGTCAAGCATGACTAGATAGACGAGACTAGGCAAACAAGACTAGGCAGGCAAGACTAGACAGACAAGAATAGTCAGACAACAGTAGACAGACAAGACTAAACAGATAAGACTACGCAGACAAGACTACACAGACAAGACTAGGCAGGCAAGAGTAGACAGACAAGGCTAAACAAACAAGTCTACACACAAAAGACTAGACAGAGAAGACCAAAAACCAGCAAAACAAGACAGACACGAGTGGACAACCAATTGTAAATATACAAGAGTAGACTAGACAGACAAGAGTAATAGGCAAGACTAGCCAGACAAAACTAGACATGCAATACTAGATAGACAGGACTATAGTAGACCGGCAATGCTACAGACTAGACTAGATAGGTAGGCCTAGACAGACAAGATTAGATATACAAAACTGGAGAAACAAGAACCGACAGACAGGACTAGACAGACAAGAATAGATAAACAAGACTAGACAGACAAGACTACATAAACAAGACTAGACAAACAAGAGAAGACACGCAAGATTAGACAGACAAGATTGGACTGACTGGACTAGAGAAAGAAGACTAGATAGACAAGACTAGACAGACAAGACTAGACAGACAAGACTAGAAAAACGGTTTTTGGGCTCTAGAAGTGGGTTTTTGATAAGGGAACCATCGGGTCACGTTATCCGTCATATTTTTTCATCAATTAGAACACTCTCTAACCATGGGAGGGCATTTCTGAGACGAGAAAATTGTTAAGAACTACCCTAATATATATATATATATATATATATATATATATATATATATATATATATATATATATATATATATATGTATATGTATATATGGAAACAAATTTAAAAAACAACTGAATTGTTAGATAAAGAAAATGTTGTTGGATAATACAACACATTAATTTCTACTCTTAGCTATTAGTAACCTAACTATTATTACTAAATTGTAAATAATAAAGTTTATAATAATCTGGGAAAAGTCAACTGGATAAGGAAGAGAGAAATAAAATTGTTTATTATTTATTATAGTTTGCTAAACAAGGAGGATCATAGACAGTAATAAATTCATGAAATGAGAAAATTACAGAAATGAGAAAACACGTGTCTGGTTTTCGCTAACTGGGTCAAGATACATAATAGAGATAGATGTAGTTAATATTAAAACTTTTTTTAGGAATGTTTGTTAGTTTTGTCTTTAAGGTAATGAACGTTTTAATCTCGATATTATAGAGTATTTTGTAATATTTTTGAAAATAGTATTTGGGCAATTTTAAAAAGTTAAGTTAAGAAATATTTGGGTTAGATGTAGCAAAAATAAGGGAATCGTATTAATTTTTAAATCAATAATTCTTGTTTATTTTAATAAATTCGTTGATAAAAGTCGGGGAAACAGATTGGAGGAAGATAAAACTTGCAAGAAACACGCGCATTTAAAAAATTAAAAAAACATGTTGACATTTTTTTATATACGAAAAATATGAATCAAATTAACTCGGTCTGGGAGACGCCAATCATCCCCAAGATTGTTTACATTTAATTTTTCACAAGCATCCCCAACTACACATCATCCATGCAGTCGAAGGAGATCCGCAGGCGCGCGCGTCCTGATTGCGAAGAATTAGCGTCGGACTTTGATCAGGAGACTCCCCGGATTAGCTTTGAGGGGGTCGCTCTTCGGATATGCTATGATTGTATGAAATATTAATGAATTGAAAGGTAATGGAATAAATTAATTTCTGAAAGCAATATTTACTCCCGGCTCCGCTCGCGCCATCCACCATTCCAAACCCCCGGCACAAACACCCCCACCCCCCGGATTAGATCGACGGAAATTAAAGAGAATGCCTAATCAGTGCGTGTAGTATGTTTGTAAACGGAGAGGAGATCAATATTAGTAATTGATTTCGCGCGTATAGATTAGGCCCTTCGTTAGCGTCTCCTTGTTTATGCATGACGGCCTGAAATTTCCCTTTATATATATATATATATATATATATATATATATATATATATATATATATATATATATATATATATATATATATATATATATATATATATATATATATATATATATATATATATATATATATATAGCTTCCAATCTCTAGTGCAATGCAAATGTGTATCCCACATCGGTAAGAGGAACAACGACATTGACTAGACTAAGGAATATTTTAAGAGGTTTTACATGAATCCTGTGGCAAAACTATGTGTTCTCGTTCCTGATCTTCTTCCATCAATTAGTTCTAGCAGTGCGCTCCCGCTGGCTGTCGCACTTATTTTCAAATTAAATATTCTCACTATCCGTCTTTGGCTGTTGCACTGTCGATGGCGCTTTTCCTCTGTTGTCTCGACTAAGGGATTACGATTAGCAAAGGGGAGCTGCATCGGCTGAAAGATTTCAGTTGCATAAGACAACTGTGTGAGAAATAAACATTCGAATTAATGTAAGACTGAGAATGCAATAGTAAACCAGCTTTCAGACAATAGTTGAGTCTTGAGATTATACGTCTATCTAACATTCTCAGTCTTACCTCAGTTTATCTAGTTTTGTCCTTACGGAATCAGTTTATCTGTCTATCTAACATTCTAGACCTTACCTAAGTTTATCTTGTTTTGCTTTGTGTTTGTTTCTATGATTAATCGTGCTTGCCTATGCATGTCTGTCATTGTCTATCCAGTTATATTAGTTACTAGGCCTAGTCGTGACAATTTAGTAAACAAGCTTTCAGATACTAGTTACCTTACCTAAGAGTATTTAGTTTTGTCTTTGCGGAGTCAGTTTATATGTCTATCTAACATTCTCTGCCTTACCTAAGTATATCTAGTTCTGCTTTGTGTTTGCTTTGTATGCTTAATCCTGTTTGCCTATTCATATCTGTCCATTATAAGAGTATAATTTTTTCTATACAGTTATATTGGCCTACTCTTAACAATTTATACTTATCTAGTCTGAGTAGCAAATCTTCTCGTCCTACTCTTTTATGCTTGTATGTTAAGTACTGTTTGTCTTGTTATGTACGGCTGGTTTTGCCTGTATATTCCTGTTAGTATTGGTTTCGTCTGTCCAATTTTATCTCTCTCGTTTGTTGTCCGTTTGATCTTGTGTGTCTAGATAAGTATTAGTTTCGTGTGTCCAATCTAGTCTCTCGATTGTTGTCCGTCTGCTCTTGTGTGTCCAGAAGCCTTAATAGACTTGCCTGACTAGACTTATTTGTATAGTTTCGCCTGTCTAATCTTGTCCATCTAGTATTGTCATACGTTGAACCAAAGTTAAACAAAAATAATTTCTTTTCTGAAAAGTTAAATGTGTTTACAATTTCACAAATTGGCGTATTTGATTGATTTATTATTTGCTTACTTCTATAAGCCCCCTGAATATACAAAATTAACCAAATAAAATATATAAAAACGCATTATAAAAAACCACGTTCTTATTAAAATGAACTTAAAAGGAGAAAATATTTCGTGTTGACTATAAATAAAAGCTTGGAGCGGTAATAAGATATATAAAAACGCATTATAAAAAACCACGTTCTTATTAAAATGAACTAAAAAGGAGAAAATATTTCGTGTTGACTATAAATAATAGCGTATAGCGGCCAGGTCAGTTCAAGAAAGCATCAATATAGTGTAGCTCCACACTTTTATTTATAGTCATCAAGGATTTTTTTTTCCTTTTTAGTGCATTTTAATAAAAAATGTGATTATTTTATATTTTCAAATTAAAAAAATACTGCGCACAAATTTCTCTATAGACAATCTGAACACTCAACATTTTTTGGAAATTAAAGGAAATATAGTGGAACTGTTTGGAGGAGTCGTTTCTATTTAAATAGCTAGTTTTGCCTGTCTCGTCATCTTTGCCTAGTTTAATCTTGACTGTCTAGTCTGTCTAATTTTATCTGTATGATCTTGTTAGTTTTGTAATGTATGTCTGGTTTTCTGTTGACTCACATTTATGTAGTTTATATAGTTATATATATATATATATATATATATATATATATATATATATATATATATATATAATAAATATATATATATATATATATATATATATATATAGTCTATATAGCAGTCTATTTAGCACTGATATATTTCTTTCTGTCTAACTGCGTCTGTCTATTCTTCTCTGATTTGTTTTATCTATCTAATTTTGTTTTGACTTCTCTGTAAATTCATGCATATTCTTCTAGTATTACGTGCCCAGCCATGTCCATCCAATCGTTTCTCTTTAGTCAGGTATTTACCGTCCATTTTGTTTGTCTTACGTGTCTTGCCTATTCTCGTTAATCTAGAATCTTGCCAAGCCTGACATATACATATACGTTACATAGTACATACAAACGTAAGAACCAATGAAAGTAGTAGAAAAAGAGATAATGTTACCTATTATAAAATAGCTATTACTAATTTTATTTAGTATATAATAAAATATTTACCAATCGTGGAAAACTAAATATATTAGATTAAAAAGCAACTTGCTATTTGTAAATTAATTCAACAAACGAAGAGTATAGAATGTTAAGCTTGTCTATCTAAGTTTGTATAGGCTTACATTTGGTTGATCAGTAAGATTGTCCAATTCATAAGTTAAGAAACAAACATATTTAAGTAGAAAATTTAATTTGATGAGCGTGTTTTTCTCAGATAAAAATTAAACTTTGACTCGTAAAAAAATATATGATGTGTAGAAAAATACTATTACTAATACTATGTGTAGAAAAATACTATTTGATCACATATTTTGTTCGGGAATAAATACCATTTTGATTCTTAAAAAATACTTGAGTTTAATACTACTTTATGATATGTATTTTTTTCTAAATGACCAGGTGTAATCAGGTATAATCAGGTAAATGAAAATGCCTTATTTTTAAACTCTTCAATGTTGATCAATTGTCGGAGCATCTTTCATTTAATTCTCCTGACTCTTGGGTAGAATCCCCTGGTAGAATTTTGCTAATTTGACTCTCCTCTTGGGCGAAAATGAGAACTGGTTTATTATTTTTATTCCACTGATAAGTAGATGTCCACATGGGCTATGTAATTGTCGGTATTTTCGAAATTTTGTTTATAAATGTTTATAAAAGTTTGTTTCAACCGATAGAAAATGGTTCCATGAAAGGCGTTCCCGGAGGGTACGAGTGTCTTTTATAAATGTATTTATATTATTTTATAAAATCTAACCTAACCCTTCTAAGCCGTTATTAGTTCAAAATAATTTAAAAAAGCTTGCTCCACATTCCAAGTTTAATAGTCTTTTCGAATATCTCTGGAGATGAAGAAAGTTGAAGAGAGTTAATATCACTCAAAATTTATAGAACGTTTTTTTTTTCTCCACATCACGCTCTACGTGCTTCTGAATATTCTTCCTCATATGCGCCCACCAGATGATAATCAACTTATCAGCTCCGAAAACCTCTATCCAGGCGTTTCGAAAACTTTTTGCAAAACCGCATATCAACACGTTAGGTTCAAATATGTTATCAAATAATTTCTGTGTTGTGGCAACTAAAGAGAAACTCGAAATCTTCCTTTTTCCCATTAATACAAACTGAAAGACCAAAAAACGTGAAAATGTACTCCTAATCTGTAGTACCCACTATTAGAACAAGAAAACCTTGCCCCAAGAGTTTGTAGGTTGCATCAGCATAAATTTTACAAATATTCATTAAATGTCTAGTTGTTACAAAAAATCGAAAAATGGTTTCCTCTTCCTCAGACTGTGATTTGTACTGTGCGACGAAAGGGATATGCAAGTCCTCTAACATAACAATTTGTGAGTAGCCATGCTTTTAATTCTCCAAAACTTATTTCAGTCAAAGCCAAAATCAATAATAGTCAGTAACCTGATTATACCTGAAGTATTTCTTTATCAGAATACAATCTCTCATAACTATCTTATTTGGTGATGATTCGTGATTTTGTCCATCCTCAAAGGACGATTCCGATGATTCGTACTCCGCGACTAGACAACTGTTATTATTATTCATCCTGAAAGCCTACAAAAATTATCTATAAATACATTAACTTACCTTGTAAAATTATATTATCTATCTCACCGCAACACAAAGCACTTGTGGGTACAGTTCTAAGAATCAAGTGATTTGGAAACTGAGTAGTATTTTTTTTTACTTGTGCAGTTCAATATTCTGTGCCACAATTAATAGTATATTTTACAAGCAAGAGATGAAGATGGCGTTTTTTGGTGAGGTGGGAGTTTGCTCACGAGCGCTAGCGAGTTGGCAATCACACCGAACCAAAAAAAAAACACTTTCATCTCCAGTACTAAATGCAATTTTTTCTACTGATTTCGGTTGTAGAATTCATAATTCGACTTTAATAAATCCAATTCGTAGCGAACTGTCAGAACTGTCAATACAAATTTAATTGTTGGTTTGGTCGTTTCCATGGTAACATATTGCAATCTCATAGAAGGTGATACTTTTCAAGTCAAATGTCCTAATTTTATTTCGGTTTTTTAAATAGTTTCAGGCTCGTTTCATGTTTGTACATAAAATATTTCATTTAAATTGATGTAATTAATAAGAAAGTCCATGTAAATTTGGTTAGTTTAGTGTTTTAATCAAGAAAATCCTAAATTTAAAGTGGTAATTTTCGACTCTAGATGTGAAAATATTTTCATCTCTAGAATGAAAAAATGTCACTTTCATGTAGGGTAAGCCGTGGAAAAAATGCCATTTTCACATATATCAGTAGAAAAATAAATAATTTCATATATCAAAATGTTTAACCACTGTTTAAACAATATTTTACTGATCATCCAGTATTTTAACTTGAAATATATTATTTTATCTTGCCTGTATATTTTACTATTCATTTAGTTTTATTGCTTAATTATTTAGTAAATTTACATTCAAGTTGTTACTGATTAAATCGTATTTTTACTGATCAATTAAATTGTTGCGGTTTGTATATCCAGTCTTGTATATCTAGTCCCTATATTGTCTCTCTATAATAAACAATCTAGTCTTGTCTACTTAATTATATTGGCTTAGACTAGCCCTATTTCAGACAATAGTTGAATCTATGTATTTCGTCCTTTCTCCTGTTTATCTACCATTGCCTGTTTAGTCTGCCTGATCCTGCCTATTTAGTGTCGTCGTTCCATTTTTTGTCAAACTTTGTTTTGTCCAATCTTGTGTGTTTACTATTGCTTGTCTAGTTCATTGTATAGTCCTGTCTGTCTAGTTTTCTCTATCTAGTCTAGAATTATCTGAAATTATTAATGCATTGAGTAGTCTAGTCTGACTAGTCTTGTGTCTAGTGCTGTGTGTCTAGTCTTTTCTGCCTAGTCTTGTCTGCATAGTCTTGTCTGTCTAGTCCTGTATGTCTAGTATTGTATCTCTAGTCTTGCCTGTCTAGTCTTGTCTGTATAGTCTTGTGTGTCTAGTCTTGTTTGTCAAGTATTGTTTGTCTAGTCTTGTCTGCACAATCTTGTCTGTCTAGTCTTATTTGTCTAGTCTTGTCTGTCTAAAGAAAACGATGAGATGAAGTCCAAAAAGGGGGGAAAATGTAGACTAATGTAGACTAATTAAAAAAAATGCCTTCCGTTACTCCGAGGTTATGTGATAAGCAGGTCCAGAGTGCACGGAGGTGATTGCAAGGGGGGCACTTGTCTGGAGAAGTTATTTTGTTAACACCAGCTACGCGCCCGCCCCCTTGTCTTGTTTGTCTAGTCTTGTATGTCTAGTTCTGTCTGTGTTGGAACTTCTGTGACTTCTTGGAAGAACTAACAAGAAGAAAAATATCTCTCTACCTACTGCGAATGGTTCGCAGCTACTTCGAAGGCCGCAGTGTCATACTGCAAGCCGAATAATATACGCTACCCCACAACATGTATCACTAGTGGTACCCCCAGGGCTCTGTATTAGAACCGACACTGTGGAACGTACTCTAAGATGGAGTACTTGGGCTGGAACTACCTGAAGGGACTAAGCTAACAAGCTTCGCTAACGATCTTGCATTAGCCATCGTCGGGAAAACAAAAAAGGGTATCATGCAAAGGGCCAATCAAGCAATCAAGCAAGTTGTTTGCGGGATGGGGTCAAAATCACTGCGCATAGCACCGGAAAAGACTGTTGACAGGATACAGAAAACTGGAACACTGGATTCGCAAATCATACCTAGACCACCCATCAATAAAATACCTAGGAATTATAATCCACAAGTAATTGTCTTTTAAAGAGCACTTTGAAACGGCAGCAGAGCGAGCAATAAAAACCACGCTACGAAAAACTTATGCCCAATCATATGGAGAAATGCCATTTAATGGAGAGCCGCATTGACGCCTTCGAGATTGTATCGCCTTATACTGCGTATATCCTGGGTAGACAGGATAACTAACGAGGAAGTGTTAAGGAGAATAGGTAGAGGTAAAGAACTGCTGACAACCATCAAAGAACGAAAACTCCAATACATCGGATACGTTATGAGAGGGGAGCGGTACGTGTTCCTCCGACTCCTCATCGAAGGAAAAATCGAGTGCAAACGTGGGCAGATGGCAGAACTCATGGCTAAAAGATCTGCGATCATGGTTCGGACGGACATCTATAAAGATTTTCGGTTGCGATTAAAGTTGCGGTTTCTCGCACCATTGTAGCCAGTTGGATCGCCAACTTCGTTAGGGAGACGACGTCCTAAGAAGAAGAATGTTGGAGGGCCTAGGGGTATCAAACGCAGGTTGCTCAGTTCAGTTTCCCAGTCTGCGGTGTTATACGGCCCATATCTAAGCGGAGGCCACTAATAGAAAAATATTGAAAAAGTAGCAGCTTATCAGAGAAAACTGGCTCTGCGGGTATGTAGTGCCTATCGGACAGTGTCTAGAGATGCAGCGTTAGTAATCTCAGGCAATCCGCCATTTGACCTGCAGATCAAGCTAAGGAAATACTTACATTATGCACCCAAAGACGACATAATAAGAATCAAGGCAAACGATAACCTCTTAAGGGAATGGCAGGAAGCGTAGAATATGGCACCAAAAGGCGAGTGGACAAGGGTACTCATCCCCAATATGGAGACTTAGTACCGACGACGTAATGGGGAAATAAATTACCACCTCACCCAAATAGTCACGGACCATAGGTGCTTTAAGGAATTCCTTCACAACATTGGGAGGGCATCAGATCCAGACTGTATATACTGCGGACAAATAGACAACGTAATCCATGCGCTATACGATTGCCCAAGATAGGACAAACAGCGCAAGAATGTAGCAATAGGTAACATAAATCCAAAGAATTCCATTGAAAAAATGCTACAATCACAGAAAGAATAGGACACTATAAAGGAAATGATCTACTAGATCCTATCCCAAAAAGAAGCTGATGAACGTCTCTGAAAGAAGAGGGATACAATCTAAACAGCCCATTTATCCCAGCTACCATGTACTGCGATAGCAGACACTAACATATTTTATTAAACGTAATGACAACTGACACCCTTAATGTAAATGCTACAAGCTGTGCCAGGGTTCTCAGGGTTATAAATAAGGGGAAAAATCCTGTCTGTGTAGTCCTGTATATCTAGTCTTGTCTGATTAGTTTTGTATGTCTAGCCTTTTCTGTCTAGTCTTGTCTTTATGTCCTTTAGGTAGTGAAGTTGACCACATACCCGCCTGGCAAGCGGGAGACCCGGGTTCGATTCCCGGTCGGAGTGGTAACAACTAGGGCGGTTTTTAATAACCGGCCTGCCCACCCTGAATGAATGCGAAATATGCGAGACCGGGGTGGCGCATACAAAAAATCAAAGTGAAATAGGAGTCTGAGACCTTCCCCCAAACAACTTTTTAATAAAAAAGTTTGTCTATAGTCTTGTCTGTCTAGTCCGAGGAAATATCCTAGGAAATAAATTCACGCACTTTAATATTAGACATATTTATTCTTTTCGTTTTTTATTTCTGGTGAAGATTGCACGGCTAGAACCGGAGCATTTATTAACTTTTAGTTGTTCAGTGATAGGGTTAATTCTTTTATCTGTACTGTTAAATCAGTAATAACTAGTTGCAAAACCAGTTATTTATTTTGTATTACTACTTTGCTACTACTATTTACTACTATTGTATAACTACTTTGTATAACTACTGACCAAAAATTCACAAATTCACAACTATTTAGAGACATTAGTAAAATGTCAAAATGCATCTTGGAGGGTATATTTGATCTTAATTCCATTTTCATCTTTACATTGGAGTTGTTTGAAACTCGATGAAACCACCAAATGAACTGTCGAGTTTTAAACCGTCGAAATCCAAATGTTCCAAACGTATTTTACCAAAAAAGCGCTGAGAAACCTCGAGAACACTTTAAATTTACTAGTTCTCTACGAAGTTCTCTAGTTGAATATTTAAAACCCTTCTAAACACTATTTTGAAACTAGCCCGCGCTAGCAGCTGTCACTGTCTTAATATTTTGTCTTGTTTGTCTAGTCTTGTCTGTCTAGTCTTGTCAGTCTAGTCTTGTCTGTCTGGCCTTGTCTGTCTAATCTTGTCTGTCTAGTCTTGTGTGTCTAGGCTTATCTGTCTAGTCTTGTCTGTCTAGTCTTGTCAGTCTAGTCTTGTCTGTCTGGCCTTGACTGTCTAATCTTCTCTGTCTAATCTTGTCCGTCTAGTCTTGTTTGTCTAGTCTTGTTTGTCTAGTCTTGTCCGTCTAGTCAAATCAAATAATCGAATATGGTTTTGTATGTCTAGTCTTGTCTGCCTAGCCTTGTATGTCTAGTTTATTCTGTCTATCTAAGCTTTTACTTCTTGTCTTGTCTATTTACGATTGTCTGTTTAGTCTGCCTGCTCCTACCTATTTAGTCGAGTCTTTCAATTTTTTTTTTCTGTCAAACTTTGTTTTGTCCAATCTTGCGTCTAATACTGTTTGTCTAGTCTTCATTTTCTAGTCCTGTCTGTATAGTTTTCTCTATCTAGTCTAGTTTTTCTAGTATTGTTTGTATAGCAATATCTGCCTAGTCTATCTAGATGTTTTGTCTATGTATTTTTCGTTGCTTAGTCTTGATTGTATAGCTTGTGCGTTAAATCTTGCCTGTCTATTATTGCCTATTTATTCTTGACTATCTAGTATTTATTCTAGCTTTGTGTTTAATTTTGTCTTCTCAGTTCAGTCAGCTAATTCTTGTCCAGTCTGGTCTGTCTTGTCTTGACTACCTAGCCTTGTTTGTCTAGTCTTGCGTGTCTAGTCTTCTTTAACTTATCTTTTCTCTCTCGTCTACTTGTTTAATCTTGAAGTCTTGCAAGTTCTTAATTGTGTGTTTGGTTTTCGCATTTTGATTTGATATAGCTTTGTGTTTCAATTGTTTTGTCTTGAGTTGTACCAGTTTGAACTTTGAAATATTTTACAGCCTCATTTATGGAGGTAATTTCGAAATTAATAAAAATAATCCAGATACAAATTTTTATTTTCAGCGAAAGAATTCGCGAGGCGAATCTTGATGTCGGTTCGAAAATTTCAATAATCCGTATTTATGCAATCTCGAAAAAACCATCTCGAGCTGCGGACGTTTTAACGATTTCCCCTCCCGCGCCGCAGAAAAAGAAGTATTGTTTATCAAAATTCATAATCTGGAAAGCAATTACAGTATTAACGACGTTCGCGGTTTTGTTGTTACGATTTTCGTGAGAGTCTGCCAGATATGTAGAATGTGTCGGACGAGGAGAGTTTCCTCTTCTCGCTTCTTATTCAATTCGATAACGTTTATTATATGCAAATGGATTAAAAGCTCCGGTTTTTGTTTAAGTGTGTGTAATTATTTATTGTTAGTTTTAGATGTGAAACCACTGAACCGTTCGAAACGCATTAACATTTTCTTTCCCTCGACTAATTATCTATTCCGGAAGTCTGATATCTATCGGAAGTCCAGAGTAATTATCCATCTTTTTTATGCATGCTTGTTCTTTATGTTTCTTCTCTGTTCTTGATATTATTATTACTCGTTTTTTTGGATGGAGTTCTCTTTTAGATTTATATTTATTTCGAGATTCGGATCAGGAATGCCCGAACAATGGTAATTTTATTAATTAGTGACCGTTAATTTATTTAGTTTTTTTAATACAAAGTAAACGGTTTTGGTGCATTAAAACCTTCGAATATTAAATTGAGTTTAGTTTAAACTAAATTTTCTTATTTTATTTAGAAAAAGATTTATATACACTTTATTCGAAGCTATAACATTTCTTAATTACAAACCCTAAATTCTGATGCACATCTACTATTTTCTATCTAGTTTAGACCAGTGTAGTCTTGTATCTCCTATTATTTGTGTCTAGTTTTATTTATCTAGCCCTGTCTGTATAGTTTTGAATAGTTATCTAGTATATTTACTCAAATGTAATTGATGTCTCTTTAATTTTGTCTTTTGAGTCTTGCCTGTTTAGTCTGTCTGTTTAATCTGGTGTGACTAGGCAAGACTTATCTGTCTAGTCTTATCTTTTTTTTTATGGGGACGTAGCAAGCACCTTTCGGTTAACTTGAGCAAGTGGACCCCCTGGAAAGCGCGCACATCCCGGAACCGCTCTTTGCATTACTTCAGGATGGTGGCATATCACATTCTGTGTTTCGACTGGTAAGAACTATGGGTAGCCTTACATCCCCCATCCGCGTAATGTGATTAGGGGTTCAGGTGCTCTGTATGTTCTATGCATCTCCCGTGGTTCTGTTTTTCTTTCTGTATGACTTGTTCGTCTCTTTCCTTTTTGGTTAGGATGTTTATAATCATGGTTTCCGTGGCAAGCCAGTCTTCTTCGGACCTGAGCATTACGTCAGTCATTGTAGTTGTTTGATTGTCCATACGTGTCTCTCTGTTGTCCATCTCTCGCAAACGAACACTGTGTGTAGAGCACTATCCGTAAGGCCGCAGTAATCACAGCGATTGTCTGGGGCCCTGCCGATTTTATGAAAGTACTCTTTGAAGCACCCATGCCCAGCTAGCGCCTGAGTGAGATGATAACACACTTATTCGTGCTTTCGTGTCTCCCATGGTAACAGATCTGGGATTAGCTCTCTGGTCCACTGGCCTTTGTTAGAAGAACACCAGTGTCTTTGCCACTTTTGAAACATCTGGCACTTGGCTTTCTTTTTCTGTTCCATCATATTTCTCCCGTCACCGTGTTTTTTAGCGTTGTACAGGTAGGTCCTTTCCTAGGCCATGAACTCTATGGGCGATATACCCGCGATCACGAGAACGGCGTCTCGCGACACCGTCTTGTACACACTGCACACCCGTAGAGCCTGTTTCTGTCTTATGCTTGCCTTGTTCATTGCCTTCTCCCACATAGGAGCCCCATACAACATTGCTGAATGGGCGACCGAGCATATTAGTCTTCTATTCCTGCTTTTTGGACCCCCAGCGTTTGGCATTATTCTACTCAGTGCTGTTACCGTATTTAGCGTTACGGTTAGTGTGACGTGTTTATTAAATGATAATTTGTTGTCAATGGTAACTCCTAGGTATTTAATGGAGTCTTTAGGTGTAACTACCGCATTTTTCACTTTGAATATAATTGGGCCTATGTATCTTGCTTCGGTAAGCAGCACCGCTTCGGTCTTTTCTGGCGACAGCTTCAGTTGTTTTTCTTGTAACCACGAGTCCACTAGTTCTATGGCTTTCTTGGCTCTTAGCACCAATCCTCTTTCGTTTTTACCCGTTACAACAAGAGCCAGGTCGTCTTTACTCCCTCCGGCAATTCCAGCCTGAGATCCCCGTCATATAGGATATTCCACAGTGTAGGTCCTAAAATGGAGCTCTGTGGAACACCACTAGTTATCTCTCGTTCCGCAGATTTTCCTCCTGCTTCCATTATTATTCTGCGTTCACTTAGATAGCTATGCAGCAATCTTGACAGGTAAGGAGGGAAGCCTCTTTCTGCTATCTCCTCCAGCACGTTTTGCCAGACAGCAGAATTGAACACGTTTTTCACATCCAGCGTGGTTAGTGCACTCATATTCCGTGTCCTTCTCGTACCGGCTGCTGCCTCTGTAGCAATTTTTATTACTGTGGTAATTGCATCCACCGTAGATCGTCCTTCGCTAAATCCATATTGCTTATGGGATAGGTTTGTTGTTTTTGAGAGTTCTTTTTTAACCCTGATTAGGATCAGCTGCTCGTAGCTTACCTGGTCCATCGAGTAGGCATATTGGCCTATACGACGAGGCCTCCCGGATAGGCTTGTTTCTTTTCAGTGAAGTACTAGTTTGTCTTTCTTCCATATGGTAGGAAAGCTTTACCTCTGGAATTTCACATGTCTGTTTTTCGTGAGATGGGAAGAGTATATCGGCAACCTCCTTCACCTTTTTCATTGTTATTTGGAGGTTTGAGTGTCTCAGTTTCAGTTCCCGTGTAGCTATTTCATATGCATCTCCCCATGGGTTGTCGTCTACTTTATTGCACAGGTTACGCCCATGTTCCCTTTTAGATATATTTATGGCCACTTTTAGGTTTCTTCTTGATAACATGTATGCGTCCCTGCTTTGTATAGTGTTGTCCATATCAGGTCTAATCTTATCTGTTTAGTCTTATCTGTCCTGTCTTGTCTGTCTATACCAGGGTCTTTGCTTTTTCTTCAAACATCGCCCTTCGTTCAAGCAGTTGAATTTTGTATCAATTGTTTTATACATTCAGGTACTCCTCACTTAAAGACCGAGTTTAGTTCCTAGAACCAATTCGTTTCGTTTTTTATTTATTTTGAATTTGAATGTTCAATAAAAATTACACGATATGAAAACACAATCAGCAAAATTATCCTGTCGACATTTGCATTGCCTCTTTCACTTTTTATCAATCTTTATGCTACTAGATACTTTTGGTTAGTAAATTGTGACTAATGGAGTAAGACAGACTAAGAAGGAGCATATCTTAAATTACCTGGACTTCGGTTGCTTACTGATTCAATTATTAAGTGACTTAGCTTGATTTTATTCTTAAAGAGTCAAGACTAAACATTATTGGTTCACGAAGAGAAAACTAAAGAAATTTGTAATGAAGCGGTCGTTAAGCAGGTAGACCGTAAAGTGAGGAGTACTAATGTATAGTTTCTTTTTAATTTTTTTCCCTTCAATATATAGATTTCAGTGGATTTTTAGGAAAATTATCTTCTATATATATATGGACAGATAAAAATTTCTTACAAAGTTTTCAAAATTTGGACAGACAAACAATTGCAAGAATTTCCAAAATATTTGCTTTGGTTTTAAATTTCTAGACAAGCCGAATATCTTCAACTATCTCAAACAGAAATTTCCAAAGTTTGGACGGACAAATTAATGCAAGATTTTCCAATATATTAGCAGTAGTTTTAAATTTATGGACAGACAAAGCTTTCCAACATTTTTACTAGAACTTCCCGAATATTTCCCTAATCTTTTGCAATTGCAACAAAAAACTGCTTGTTTGAAAAGCCGTAGTTGAGCTTTTTAACGATTCTTTCAGAATCACTTTTGAATGACATTCTTTCTAATAAAAATAATACGTTTGTACAGTCATATTGTTTACTAAAAATTGGTCATAATTCGTAAATTTCTAATATTTGTTACTCTTGTTTAAAACTACATGAAATTATCTACAGAACGAGATAACTAATCTGCGCGTAGCTCCGCGCTTCCCTAGCCCCTCATACCCCGGCGCAGTACAGTTACATTCTCTCGCCGGACAGAGTCTTGTCTGTCCTGAATGCTACAGATGTGGTAAAGAAGAACACCTAGCAACAGAATGCTCAGAAAAGCATATTGCCTCATCTGACAGACCATCGGGCATAGAGCTGACACAGGAGCCTGCCAGCTTTCAAGAAAGCGCTTTCGGAGGCTAGGCGTTCCCGACGAACCAGAAATTGCTCCAAATACTCCAAGTCAATACAATGCGCTGCAAACAGCAAGGTATGATAGAAGCTACGGCTGCGGAACTATCCATAGACATCGTCATCATTAGCGAACCGAACAAGAAAAAAGTTTCGGGAAGAGACTGGTACAAAGATCAAACTGTAACGCAGCCATTCAAATATATAACACCAAAGAAATAGTAACAAATAGTGACACTGGTCCTGGTTTTGTTTGGGTAGCACTGAAGGAAGTGGCAATATACACTATGCGAGCTGGGAAATAGCATAAGAGGACAAGCCAGCAAGGCTATAATAATCTCAGGAGATTTCAATGCCAAATCAATGCTCTGGGGAGGCAGGAAAAATGATAAAAGGGGGAATGTTGTCGCGGAATGGATCTCGGAACTAGACTTGGGCGTAATAAACAAAGACGAACAACCAACGCTTCAGAGGCGGTAGTCGAGCTCGGTAATTGACCTTACGCTTGCTACCGTCTCTTTAGTAGGCAGGGTCAAGAAGTGGGAAGTCCTCGAACGAGAAACACTCAGCGACCACTACTATGTCTATTACGAAGTCCATAACAAACCGGGACGCAATGCAGCTGGAATCAAATACTACAGGGGGTGGTCAGCAAAGAATATGAATGCGCAAAAAGTTGCAGATGCCCTTGCACGACAGACAAAGAACTGACACTCCAGCACGGATGATCGCTAACCTATCCCACATATCCAAGGAATGTCTACCAGCGTAGAAAAACTCTGCAAAAAAATAAGAAAGTGTACTGGTGGACCGATGAGATCAACATTGCCAGAAAGGTCTGTGGGGAGACCAGACGTACCTACCAGAGATGCAAAAAGAAGGACGCAGAGACGACGGCAAGGAAAAAAAGCGCTCAGGCTAAAGTACTTAGAGTCCAGGAAAACGCTGTGGAGAATGATAAATATCGAGAAGAGGAGATGCTGGGCAAACCTCTGTCCGAAAATCGATGAGAACCCCTGGAGAGATATTTACGAAATTGCAACTAGACAGCTAAAGCTCCGGAGCTCAATCATTATCCGCACCTTGACTTGATAGAGGAAGCTGTCCGTGCCCTATTCCGAATCCACCCGGCACGGATTTACGAGAAATCGATGTGCAGTGAAGTCTTGGAATTTACAATCGAAAAACTCGTAGTGCCAAGTGATCGACTTAACAAACGCAGAGCACCTGGGCCGGACGTGGTTCCTTCCGAAATCATTAAAACTGCTTGCAATGTTGTACCCCAGTACATCTTAAGCGTCATGAATAGGACTCTACAAGATGGTGTTCTTCCGCAGATCTGGATAAAGGCTAGACTGATACTGTTAAATTGGGACAAGTCGCCCAACGAAGCCACATCGTTTAGGCCCCTATGCCTGATGGACAATGTAGGTAAACTATTCGAGCAACTGCTGCTGCAAAGAATTAAAAAAAGAACTGAAGTCCAGCAAAAATGTAGCTAACAACCAGTTCGGTTTTAGGGAAGGGTGATCTACAATTGACGCTCTCAAAAAAGTTGTAGCCATTGCAGACGCCGCTAAACAGGTACCTGGAGAACTAGAAAAATATGCGCTTTAATTATGCTGGTAGTGCGCAACGCGTTTAACTCGGCCTGCTGGCAAGACATTTTAGAGGAGGTCACACTATGCAGCTTTCCGCCGTACCTGATAGCAATGACAGTTTCCTATCTGAAAGGACAATTGTCATCGAATCAGACAGCTAGCGCTCTACGAAGAAGATTCATTGCGGTGTTCCACAGGGATCAGTTATGGGCCCAACGTTGTGGAACGTAGTATACGATGGGGTTCCCTGATTCAAGATGCCAGAAGGAGTAGACACTGTTGGCTTCGCAGACATTCTTGCCCTGGTAGTATGCGGCAGAACCGAGGATAAGCGGAGGGCAAATGAGGCATTGCTACTAATAGACAAATGGATGGAAGGTAAAAAGCCCAAGCTGGCACCTAAAAAAACGGAGGAAGTCTTATTAACTGGCATGAGAAGAATTGTCAACGTATCTTACTTAGGGACGCTACTATCACACCAAAGGGGGCCATAAAATATTTAGGCGTAATAGATAAAAACCTGTTATTCCGAGACCATGTAGGAGGACCCAGGACTAGTAAGAGAAAACTGCTGTGCTCGGTGGCCCACTCCGCGAAGCTTTATGTGGCCGCTGTATGGGCCAGGGCTATGAGCGCGAAAGCCACCAAACACAAGCTGACAGCGGTCTAGAGAATGCTAGCAATTAGAACTAGTAGCGCTTACAGAACTATATCAAGGAAGGCGTCCTTGGTTTTAGCAGGCATTCCTCCAATTGAATTACTAGTGCAGGAGAGGCTTAGCATCTACTCAGCTGAACAAAGCACACCAATTGCTAATAAAAAAGAAGCCTAGAGGATGGCACGAACTGTACTACTACGGGCATGGCAGAAGGAGTGGGTAGCAGGCGATAAGGGACAATGGACAAGGCTGTCCATAAATAAAGGATGTCGATCCAATAAAAGATGTCGAAAAATAACTCGGAAACAGGGAGAACTAAACTACCATCTCACTACAACACAAGCACTCAGTGGACACGGATGCTTTCTTCCACAAGATAGGCAGAGCTGCGAATTCTGCAGGGAAGAGGGCAGCGTAATGCATACCATCTACATATGTAGTAGAGGAACACCACGAGAGGAACACACAGAGAGGAACACAACCTAGAACCACTATACCCTTCATGTTAGAATCCGAAAACAACTGGAATATAGTCAAAAAAACAATATCTGCAATAATCAGTTATAAGGAGCAGGATGAGAAGAAAAGGCAGATTACTGAAAGACTACGGCTGAACCAGAACCCCTAATCATCATGACTGGATGGGTGAAGTAAGGTACATCATAGACAACATTGTAAAACAACCGGCATCTTGAAGTTATGCGTAGAGCAGTGCCAAGATGTGTGGGTTTCAGGAGAACCACTTGCCAAGTTAACCCGAGGTGCTTGCTACGCCTCCCACTCCAAAAAAAGACTTGTCTGTCTAGTCATGTCTGTCTAGTCTAGTCTGTCTTAACATACCCGCCTGGCAAGCGGGAGACCCGGATTCGATTCCCGGTCAGGGAGGTAACAATTTCGGCGGTTTTCACTAACCGTCCGGGCTGCACACCCTGAAATATTGCGAAATATACGATACCGGGGTGGCGCATACTAAAAGCCAAATAAGAAATAAATTTTTAATTATTTAAATATAGAGGGTTTAGTGAGAGCTTCCCCTAAAACCACTTAAAAAACAAGTCTTGTCTGTCTAGTCTTGTCTGTCTAGTTTTGTGTCTTTAGTCTTGTCCATCTAATCTTGTCAATATACCTACCCTTGTCTGTCTAGTCTAGTCTTGTCTGTAAATCCTGTTTACTTTTTTCCTTTTAGTCTTGTCTATTCCATATTTGTTCTTTGTAAGAAAGTGCATTGTGGTTGGTGGTAATCGAGGTTGAATAGGATAATGTGAAGGTGGGAAACAGAAAATAACCGTAATATTAGCTATGATCTCAGTAGAGGGTTGCAAACACAGCCAACAAAATAGGAGAGAAGCAATCGGGGATGATTTAAAAAAAATCGTTGCACTCTCCATATACACGTTGCGTTATTATAAAGATGTGTGTGTTTTAATGTGGGGGTGGTTTGGGGGCTCCGGATTCCAATTAGCGTAAAAGGTGTCTCTCTTCTATTGCTACCTTGATAATACGGAATACACATTATCGGCCGGGGGCGATATTAAAAGAGGGGTGTTTTGCGCGATCGGAGCGAACGAAGACAACGCGATCGCTCCGAAAACGAGACCACCCCAGTATACCCGCGCGCTATATATATATATACATTTTTTTGCAACACGGGGTTTGAGTAAAAATTCTCGAAGCTCCTTATTATTACTGTTAACATGCGCGATCATTTCTCGAAAATTAAAAACGCCCCCGGCACGTATCATTTTCATCTAGACGGCGGCCGCGGCGGAAGCGAGACAGAGATCGGCCGACGACAAAAACGTAATTTAAAAATCGCAATTTGTGTGTGTGTTTCTGTCATTATGGTCGCGTCCTCCCCCGGCGAAACATCTTAATTATCTATATCTGCACATGCAAAAAGCGCGTCCCAAACAAGGCGGGAGATAATGATGGTGGAAGTGGTTCACCCTTCGATGGATTATTAAAACATCGATTACCTGGGGGGACGAAAAAGCCTCAGGTGTCAACGCCGACCAATTAACGGAAACACTCTGTTTATATCGCTCCAGATCCATTTCCATTAAACATAATTATGTTAATAACCGATTAACGGCCCACGACTATCGCGCTCACAATGCCCACGATAATTTCGTTACGCAACACCAGCTAGATAAGAAAATAATTAACAGTTCTCACATGGATCTATGCAGAGCATCCCACAATGAAAATAATTATCTGGATACTACTTGTTAACTAGTCGAGAACATACAAATGACGACAGTTTGCTCAAGATCAGATAGATAAGTCTATATAGTCAATATTTGATATTAAATTATATAAGAGCCTAAAGTTTTTGGTTATAGAAATTTGTGTTTCTACAAATGAAGATCAAACAAGAAAATGTTTGATAAGGCCTTATTTTAAGTAATATTTATCCAAATTTATGATGTTATTCATAAATCAATGGCTATTTACGAATATAGATAATTAAAGTTTGAATATTTTAACGTTTGCATTTTACTAATTTTGTTATGTCCAACATTTTTTTATTTTCTGCTAAAATAAATTTGTGAATTTCTGAATGAAAATGTTTATTCTTTAAGATAATCAATATTTATAGTGCGTCTGTTATTGATCCTTCAGAAGAATATTAGGTTGTTAATATTGATACAATTTCGTTTTATTGGAAAATTAATAGTAATATGCGAATAGTGTAGCGATGCAAATCTAACTGTCCGCTGAAAAGTTGCAAGTTAAGTTCTTACTTAAAGTTAAGTTCTTACTTAATGTAAAGCTCTGCTCTTGCAGAAATTTTTTAATACATATTTAATGACAAAATAATTAGCACTACTCATGGAAGTCTTTTTGACAATTTTTTTTCTGACGATAATAATTTGATGATTTTGACGAATTATATGGGGTATGTCAAGGATGCATAATGTCACCAATGCTATTTATTCTCTAAGTTGAACAAATATTCTCAGCAGCCTTCGATGATCTAGAAATCGGAATAAAATTGAACGGTACCACAATGAACAATATAAGATACACAGATGACAGTGATCATAGCAAGCAACCAAAAAGACCTACAGCTACTAATGAACAACATAAACAGAAAGGGGCCAGAGGCCGGACTAAGAATGAACAGATCCAAAACAAAATTCATGGTTATAAGCCGCAATAATCAGGCAAGAGCGTCCATCACAGTAGAGGGGGAAGCAATACTAGTAAATGACAGACGGGACCCACTTCAAGAGATCAAAAGTAGGGTAGAACAAGAAACCTGGACGATAAAAGTAGCATCTATTAACAAGATCGAGGCGTTCGAGAAGGGCAGGAGTGGACAGATTACTATTAAATACCATAAAGCAGCGCAAGATCGGGTATCTGGGTCACATACTTAGGGGGCCAAAATATCGATTTCCCCAGCTCATACTCGACGAAAAGATAGAAGGCAGAAGGAGCATCGAACGTAAACAGCTATCATGACTTAGGAACATCAGGAACTGGACCGGAATCATAAAGTTTGGTGACATGTGCCAAGCAGCAATAAACAAATCATTAACAATTATTCAATAAATGATAATTCGCAAACACACATAGGTGTAAGGCAACAGAAGAAGAAGTGGACGATTTATGGCTGAAACAGCCGAAACACTGTACGACTGAACATTTTAAAAATCGAGAATTGGCAGATGATTAAGTTTTTGCACAAATTTTGTTGAAGAACAATTAAATCTCTTTACGAAAATCCATGATTCGATCAATGATTTTAATAAGGAATTGGAGATTTTTGTTGTAGTTTGGTCGGTTTTTGATAATTTAAACTTAATTTTAAATTCTAAAATGTTTATAACTAATTTTAATTCTTAAATAATCCTTCCCTTGCAATTTTATATGGCGGCTCTTAAGAGCCGCCATATAAAAAACGCTGTTAAAGCGTAATTTATTTTCAATAAATTACTCGATCTGAAAAAATACGTTTAAAAGAGTTTAGAACTATAGGTCTTATGATTCGCCATCTAAAACTATTTCACAAAATAATCCATAAGAGAATTTATAGACTCTGAGAAGAACAAATATCACCAACACAGTTCAGTTCAGAAATGCGGTGGATACACGAGAAGCTCTCAATAGCATCCAAGTTTTATTTCAACGATGCATCCCTCGTTCATGTCCCTGCATCGCGATGCAGGGACATGAACTGCGAAATTTTTGCTTGCTTAATTGATTACCAAAAGGCATTCGATAGAGTGCGATATAAAAAATGAAAAGATTTTAAAGAAAGTTGGACTAGATGGAAAAGACTTAAGAATCATCATAATCTTATACTGGACCCGGTCAGCAACAGAGCGGATGGAGAGAGGATAGAGGAGGTGAACATTCTACGAGGCGTAATGCAAGGCTGCATACTATCACAGTTGATATTCAACATCTAAAAAACATCTAATAAGAAATAAATATATAAATATTCATATTTTGGCAGTACTCTAAGCGGTCAGTGGGATCATTCTCCAGAAGTGAAGATCCGTATTGAAAAAGCGAGAGCTGTTTTCAACAGCATGGGAACCCTACTGAAGAGTTTAGACCTAATTTTAACGAAATTTAGAAAACTGTCTTTTCGGTTCTTCTTTGCGGAGTTGAATCGTGGACACTTACCGATGCTGTGAGCAAAAAACTGGAAGCATTCGAAATCTGGTTATATTGAAGGATGTAGAGATTTTCGTGCAAAGATCGCATAATCAACACTGAGATTCTTCATAGAATGCAGAAAGATAAAAAGCTCCTCAGCATCATAATATGCAGTAAACTCCAATACCTGGGGCATACTATGAGGAATGAAAGCAGATTCTATCTACTGCTGACAATACTCCAAGGGAAAGTAGAGCGGGAAACAGAGCTATCGGAAGAAGAAGGAAATCATGGTTGAAGAATCTAAGAGCATGGTTTGCCATGACCGCAACCGAGTTTTTCTGAGCAGCAGCAAACAAAGTGATGATTGCCAAAACGGTTACGAACGTCGGGAATTGATAAGGAGCTTTAAGAAGAAGAAGACACTACTCGCGTTCTATTTAAAAAAATGGATACCGATCCCTGGTCCAAAACTATAAAATTGTTCTTTCTCAACAAAATGCGACAAATTGCCGCATTAATAATATATTTAAATAATGTTAATTATTGATAAATTCGTTTTAAATTACCTAAATGTATTTCCAATGTAATCAGAGGTTACCTAGTCTCATTCATTTGGTATAGCCAGTTTCGTTAAATGAAGTTTTAAATTTAATTTCCAACATCTGCAACTTATTCAAATTCATCGAATCCCCTAGAACTTTTCACAAAGGTCATGGGAAGATATGAATACCGAAGCAACCCCAGAAAGGTATCGGGCTCATAATTTTAGGAAATGTTGGTACTCGATTGGTACTCGAAGTATCGAAAGATACTTCGATTCTGCAAGTTTAAGATTTTTAAATATTACCGTTTCTGAATAAATGGAAAAATACTGAAAATCAGTAAAAAATTGTTATTCTCAGCACCTTGTGAATCAATTGATCTAAATACCGGATATATTTCGGGGCATCGTGGTACCTTCTAAGAAAAAAAATATAAGCAATATCTGTTCATAAGAACCTTAAAAAAACGAGGTTATTTTCTTAATTTTAATTTTTAACCATGTTACGATAACGATAAAAATATGAAACTATTTTTTTTGAATTCCTCATTCAATTTTCGATGAAATTATGAGCTTGGGGAATTTTTTAAAATGGGCGTACCGTTTTAAAAAACATTGAAAAAAAATAAAAACCGATAATTTGCTCAAAAATCAATTTCTTTTTATAATTTAACTCTTGAAATGATAAAATACAGTATACTTTTGCGATTAATGTACTAGTGAAAACAGCAGAATAGGTTAAGAACACTCATATAAAAATAATTGTTCTGTATTCAATAACTTTAATATTAATATTTAATTATAAACTATTAAAAAATGCATTAATTATATTAATCTGTTAATGATAAAAATCTTCTTATGAATTTGTGACTAGTCCTCGTCGCTATCTTCATCAATCACAGTGGTGATATTGTCTTTATTGAACAAAGTATTAAGTATTGCTGCTGGTCTGGGGATTTTAGCCAAATATCGTCCGTGCGCCAGGTAAAAAATTATTGCAGCTACGTGTGAACAACAACCAATTATCCTCAGTCCATTAGCACATTCGCAGCTATATCTTCATATTGCACTCCATCCAATTGTATTTGGTTTATATTCAATAGAACATCTGTAAACCTTTCTACAAATATGGCGAGATTGTACTTGAGCCTTCAATATATTAGTTTTATCTCTGACAAACTGGATAGTAATATTATCTGATTCATCCATCGTCTCTGCTAAATATGCTATTGCTTGTTTATATTGATAGGAAGCCGTAAATAAAAGTTTCAAGTCTTTTTCCGTCATTTCTGGAAAATCTGTCTAAACACTAGACAGAATTGTGTCAAATGGAAGTTTTTTTCTCTGCCAACCATTTTTGTCTACTTCTTCAGCTAATGTATGATCAGTATTATTTCGAGATTTTATCATTTCAACAATTTCATCTAAATACTCTGCATCAGAAGTTATACGTTTGTTGTACTGATTGTGAAGAAATAATTCTATAAAAACTACCGACTCTGGGTAACATTTTATTGTCGAATTTTTGGTCAAGTAGATGATTTTTTTGTTTCAGCATTCCGTGCACTGCTTCGACTGCCCAACGAATTATTGTGACATATCTTGACGCATTAGATTCAGCAGTTGTTAAAAGATTTCGTTTGCCTTCGTTTGCCAAGACTTGATAACCTTTTTCTTCCAAGTGCACCTGAACGTCACGAAATCCTCGATCAACAACAAAAACATCACCAGGTTCCTGTAGATTGCAAATACCGTCAGGAGTATCGATAATGTCTTTCATTATAGTAGCGTTATTCATGTTAGCATGATAGGGCCCTAACATATCTACTATGTATCCATTTGTCGTATAAATAGTAAATGGCTTACATAACGGTACTTTCTTCTGCCCAGAATAAGACTTTCTTTGATATGCGTTATTCGACATCTTTTGGTGACGAGCATACCTTCCATCGTAATTCAAGTAAAGCTTATCACTGCAAACAAACTTTTTAAAAGCAGTGATGAATTATTTTGAATGAGATCATGTCGAGACACAGATCGAAAACCAAAATACCGAGGTAAAACATCCTTCTCAAATGATTGTATCACTTGGTCACAATATTTTGAAACCAACTGTTCATTCTCCAATTGTAAAGTGGCTGATATCAATCTGTTTGAGTTACCAGTACGTAGCTTAAATAAAAATACGATAAGAGCTTGAGTGACTGTACGAGAATCTGTATTTCTCATAGTTGTTAATAAATCTCGCAACTCGAAAATGTTTTCGCGTCTTAATCCAGTAAATATGTAAAGTTGTTCATCAGGTATACGAAAATCATCCATCCATCCAATTATCAATCAGTGTAGAGTCACATTCAACAGGCAAGCTTTCCATCAATTTAGTTAACTCTGACGATTTAAAAAAACTCCAATTAGAATAAACTTTCAATAAATTCAAATCTTCAGTATAAAAGCGTTTTTTTATGAGATGATCGCTGCAACATCGATTTCCATCCGGAATGAAAATTCTTTTCTTAATAAAGCATTGCATACGAGCATCTTTAGGAACAACAAGCCAGATTTCGATTTGAAACATAACACACACAACAATATCTGTGACTTGCAACAGTTCTTTTAATTTGAACTTCAATACATTCTTCTGTATCATCCATCACATACAACCTCTAAATTAAATGATGGATCATCAGTACTTGACTGAGACAAAGTCATCGATGATAAGTTCGAATCATTTATTTCCAACAATTCACTTGTATCTAAAGGTAATTCATCCTCCAACGATGTATCCTGATCCTCGTCGTCAAGTTTCGTTTTATTATATTTTTTTTGAACGACAATTATGACACAAAACATCACCAACTACAATTGTATGATCAAAGATCGTTGAAAAATCTTCAGCATCTTCATCAGATTGTATATATTTTGGAGTACCTCGCGTTTTTTTAATGAATTTTGAACAAATGCGACACTTTGGTTTATATGTTTTAGATGTCGACATATTTTCACTTCAATAATAATATGATAAAATAGATAAAATTAATTATTAAAAACAGAAAAAAAGTACCACCAATACTTGTTTAGAATGCCAACAAATAATTTTAAGGTTATCTACAGATATGGTGGGTTTTCATAAAAATAGAAAACAGTGTTACCAGTTTTGAATTACAGTGCCACTTATGGTTGCTGAATTAACTAATAATTGAGTGGGAAAGTTTAAATTCCCTAAAACGTAGTTGAATTATATAAACAATAGTATTATACTGATTTAATCATTATAGTTATAAATAAAGTTTATAATTTGATTAGAGTTCATTATATGAAGAATAATTATTTTTATATGAGAGTTCCTAATTTATTCTGTTGTTTTCACTAGTACAGTAATCGCAAAAGTTCTGTATTTTATCATTTCAAGAGTTAGATATTTTAGTTTTATCATAAAAAGAAACCGATTTTTGAGCAAAAAATCGTTTTTTTTTTTCAATATGGCGTACCGTTTTAAAAAATTCCCCAACCTCATAATTTCATCGAAAATTGAATGAGGAATTAAAAAAAAATAGTTTCATATTTTTATCGTTATCGTTACATGCTTAAAAATTAAAATTAAGAAAATAAGCTCGTTTTTTTAAGGTTCTTATGAACAGATATTGCTTATATATTTTTTTCTTAGAAGCTACCACAATGCCCCAAAACATATCCGGTATTTAGTTCAATCAATTCACAAGGTGCTGTGACTAACATTTTTTACTGATTTTCAGTATTTTTCGATTTATTCAGAAATGGTAATCGAGAAAAATCTGAAACTTGCAGCATCGAAGTATCTTATAAGTACCAACATTTCCTTAAATTATGAGCCCGATACCTTTCTGGGGCGGATTCGGTATTCTTATCGTCCTATGGCCTTTATAATTAAGTTATAAGCAATTATCCTATGGACAACAGGGTAGAAAAACAAATTTAGATACGGAAGTCGCAACAGACAGGACAGGTTTAGATAGACAATACCAGATCAACAAATCAAGACATACAAAACTAGATACAAAAACAAGACACACATGACCAGACAAACATGAGTATATATATAATAATGAATAGGCAATACTGGACAGACAAAACTAGACAGACAAAACTTAATGAACAAAACTAGGCAGACAAGACTATACAACAAGAGCAGACATACAAGACTAGTCATCCTCTAGGCAGGTTAGACCAGATAGACATATCCTAGGCAGGTTAGACTAGACAGAGAAGAATATGAAGGGAAGTTTAGTCGGACAAAACTTGACAGGTAATACTAGGCAGTCCTCCTCGGTTGAGTACATTTGACAACATACTCGCCTTTCAATGCGGGAGACCCGGGTTCGAATCCTGGTCGGGGAGGCGACAACTAGGGCGGTGTTCACTAACCGTCCGGGCTGTCCACCCTGAATGAATGCAAGATATGTGATTCCGAGGATGCGTATACTAAAAGCCAAAGTAGAATAGGGCGTTTTGATAATACTAGGCAAATTAGACTAGGCAGACACTGTGCATATAGAACTAGACAGACAAGACTAGACATACAATAGTAGAGAGACAAGCATAAACAAACTCTAGACCATGTTAGTCTAGACAGAATGTAATTGACAAGACTAGACAGATAAGACCAGACAGATAAATCTGGATAGACAAGACTAGACAGACAACGCCTTATAGGTAAGACTTATAGGTAAGAGGTAGATATATAAGACAAGACCGCCAAAACCGATGAATAGACCGATGAAACTACGCAGAAACAATTAGACTGATAAGACTAGACAGACAAGAGTAGACAGACAAGAATAGACAAGAGATAGGATATATAAATACAAGATAAAACAGACACAAGTAGATGGACAAGACTAATGAGACAATATTAGATAGACAAGATTATTTATGATATGTCTGATGGCAATAAGTGAATTTTGTTTAATCTCGTTAACTCTTGTAAGTATTTACCCAGTACTTCATCCTTTTTCGTTGATATCACCTGGTCAAGCGGGAGTTTACGTTTCAATCTATGACTTCCATGTACAGTAAAAAGTCGGCATGCAAATATGTTCGGGTGTACTTTGAGTTTATCAGAGTATGTGCTTGAATTACTTCTTGCACTGGTTTAATGTTAAGGTCGTGACCAATACTATTTTTTACAAACCATGATGCAGTTACTATCATTGTAGGTGTATGTTGCCGTTAGAGTGTGTGCTGTGGTCCGCCGGTATATATAAGGTAAAGTACTGGGCCAAGTACACTTCCCTGTGGTGCACCGGCTTGAACTGTTGTTAGTTCGCTTATCTCGTTCTTGTATTTGACTGCAAAATATCGATCACTTAAATATGATTTAAGTATTTCATACAAGGAATTTGGAAGTTGCTATCTGAACTTGTATAACAGCCCAGTATGTCACACCTTATGGAACGATTGTGCAATATATAGAAATAATGCTGGGCAGTATCTCTTCGATTCAAAGTCCTTTTTCTAACGATTCTATGAATTTACTTTACGCTTCCATGTTGCTACATGAATCCCAATTTATTTTGGGGAATTAAATTTTTGTTCAGTAGAATTGGAGTCTGTCGTTTTAGTGAAAGTTTATGGTATATTTTTAAGATAGTAGGCAAAAGACTTATACTCCTGTAAGAAGTAGCTACATTTCTGAACTTGTTCTGAACTCGAATCGGTTTTGTTATTAGAATTCCTAGTGACGAATTATATTATTTCTTCTGGTAACTCGCGCACTATCCTTCTAGACATCAGATCGCATTTAGATGATTTATTTATATTAAGGTGTTTAACACATTCGCTGCCGACGCGGTCAATATGACCGAAAACAAAGTTTCCTTCCAGGCCGACTCGGTCTATATGAGTTTTGGCGTAGCCACTTACACTGAGAAAATATGGCAAAATTAAAAAAAAAACGTGTGAATTCGAAACGATCTCAAACTTTATTGGAGAACGAAGAATCCTAAACATATTAACAAAACAATACACAAGACATCATCATCATTATCCTTGGTCCTACAGCTTTGAGATAACCTCGACCTCCCCTAGTCTTGTCCGCCATTCGTCCCTATTCTGTGCTGCTCTGCGCCAGTTTGTTGCGCCCATATTCTTGGCGTCCTCGTCTACCCCGTTCCGCCAGCGCAGTTTGGGTCTTCCTCTGCGTCTTCTTCCCTCAGGTTGAGCCGTTAGCATGCGCGTTGGAGGGTACGTTTCCGGCGCTCTTGCTAAATTTAAGCCCAACTTAATCTTCCCACTTTTAAGGGGTGTACCACGTTTCTTCCATTGTCTATATCGCGGTACATGTGGTAGATTTCGTGGTTGTATCTGCTTCGCCAGAATCCGTCCTCGCAAGTGGGTCCAAATATCGTTATAAGAATCTTACGTTCAAATGGTAATAGTACGTTTTCATCGGTTTTTGATATCGCCCATGTTTCTGCCCCATATGTGAGTACTGGCAGGATAAATTTTCTAAGATAAGTATGAGTAGTTTGGTCAAGACATCTAAGAGAGTTGATTACAATTTTTCAAACAAGAATAAATGCCATTTCATGAAATAAACAGAAATTATTCAAGACAGCTTTCCACACAATATCTTTGTATTTTATTGAAATACTTTGGGCACATATAAGGTCCTTCTTCACAGCCTTTACAATACATTATAATCGTGTCCAAATTATAGAAGATACTTCTTTTGACATTTTTTTTATTGGAAAGTCCATTTGATATGGACCTCCTAGTAGTTCATTTATATCGTTTTCTTTTTCTGTGGGAGGTACTATGTGATTTGGTTGAGAAACTTTGTTCAGCGAAGACTTTAGCTTTTTCTTTATTATCTCTAGTGCATTTACCGTTTTCTTGCTTAGTTGGTGAGATTTGCTGTATTAGGCGTTTGATTTTTCTCATTGCTTTCCATAACGAGTAATCGGTTGTTTCATTTGGTGTTAAACTCGCTAAATGGTCTTGTGTGGCACCATTGTTTTCTTCATCTAGTAGAGTCTGAAGCATGGAATATTTCAGATGTTTCTTCACTTGGTATAGTTTCCCAAGAAGATTCTAGTATTATTTAGTTAAAGTTTCCGATCTCAGTTTCAAGCTCTAGTTCTGACTTAAGTGAAGTGTTGTAGTTGATTTTCTCATTAAAAATGCTTCTAAATCTATTCCATTTGTATTTTTATGATTTTTGAGTTAAGGGTTGCAATTATAGGAGAGTGGTCTGAGGAGAGACCACAGCATGATTTCATTGATAAACTGTTTTGATTTATGCCTTTTCCTGCACATATATCATTAAGTGAGGCTTTTTAAGGTCAGATGGGCAATATGTAAGTTCTCCTGTTGATAGTGGTACCAAGTTGTCCTTTTGCGTGGCTAGGAATAACTGGCGGTCCTTGGGTGAGGGAGTGGATCTAGATCCCCACTCCAGGCAAGAGTAAATGAATAAGATTAGATGGATTAGAAGACTTGGCTAACATGACGATGCAGAAAAGATTATAGAGACAAGAGGAAATAGAGAAGTCTAGTTAAACAATAGTAGGTAGGCGAAACTAGACTAGACTAGAAGTTTAGACAAGCAAGAGACATATAATATTAGACAAATGTTACTGTACAAAAAAGTTTCGACAGACAAGACCAAATAGGCATTCAAGACAAATGAGTGTAGGCAGACTGATAAGAGTATGCAGATAAGACTATACAGAGAAGACTAGACTAGTTGTGTGTGTTGTCTTCTTGTTTATTTAATTTTAAAATCTCTGTCTGGTACTTACAGTCTGTTTATAAAGGAAATTATTTCCATTAAAATAGAGATAAAACATAGAATTTGAATAAAGATTTACAACATCTAAAGTTTTTCTGTTATATTGAACTTTAGATAAATTAGCTGATATAGAAATGTAATAAGCATATAGGAAGTTAGATATATTATGCAAGGATGAAATCGCGTGGGAATAAAGTTACGTAGTTTCCATATTTTTTTTGAATATTGTATTGTTAAAATGGCCGATTTTTTATAAAATGATGAAGTATTGTTCCTTCTCCAGCGGCAATAAATTAAGTGTTAAGTGGTCTTAAGTGCATAAAGTTTTGCACGTGGAAGAGCGAGCGAAAAGACCAGCGATCTAGATGAGTCCAGATGATGATAATTAAGTCCACACGCACACCACTGAGCTGACTCCTCTTCTGCTGGCTCGCGTAATTATCATTTAGTAGGTACAAACTGTATTAACATACAATGCCCATACACATGTGTATACAATGTATAATTATACAATAAACTCTTCATTATGTACTACACCTGTTTATATTTGAATAATAATCGGTACGAATTTATCTTTATAGGTAATTTATACGATGGACGTTTCTTACCTTTCAAAATTCATTTTAGCTAAAAAAAAAACGTTCAATAATCAATAGAATTAATACGGAATGAAACAAATTAGTGTTTAATATACCTGATGATTAAGTTTTAATTTTGTAAATTTAATGTGAATTTAAACGTTTTGTAGACAATTCTTTTACTATTGTCTGAAATAATGCTCACTTTAATTAGCATTATTTGCAGGTAGTTGGGTTAATAAGACTAATTTACTGTAAGTTTTATTTTTTATTTGATAGATAATGCGGTGGAGACTATACACATATATCTCTATTTAATACTATGTGGAACATAAATCGCGGTAATTGTTCTTGTTAAACCGTCGTGAGACGTTTTTCTATGGGCATTGATCGAAATCATAAGAGCTCATCACAGATCCAGATCTAGATTCGTTTTCCCACCAGCCGAGGAGAGAAACAATGGATAAATATATTTTTTACGTAATCGCGATTCGCGCAGGCTAAGCGGCTAATTGCGCATAAATTAAACTAAAATGGCAGATCTAGTAAATATTTATAAGTTTTTGTTAAATGTTTGTTGTTATTTCGGTCGGTGGTTTTTCGTTTTCGGTGTGCGTATCCGTAGGGAGAATTTTTGGTGAAAATTCGTTCAGTCTCTGATAATCAAACCCCCGTGAACCGCAAAACGCGAATTGTAATTACACTCATATATAGTTCCATTGTTTCTGGCTTCGCTTTGTTTTGTTTTATCGCGAGCCGACGAAGATGTTCGGAAATATGTCTATCTATATATACAGAGGGCTCACACACACACAAAACCTCCCCCGGAACAAATTTGCAATTTAATTATTCCGTTTGATATTTTATTGAAATGTTTCCTCTAATTTATATTCAATTATTAATTGAGATGCCGCGGATGTTTTATTCGGGTGGGATGGGGGTTTCTGCTTTTCGGGAACGTTTTAAATTTATCGACGCCCGACGATAAGCGTCGGTTTGCGCCATTGTTCTTGCGTTTTCTCTAATTTCATTCCGGCAGCAATTTCTCTCTTCACTCAATCTCACTATCTTTTTCGGTCGCGCTATATACTCATGCAAAATTAATCAAAACACAAACCATCCACCCCGGACACCCCTTGCGCCACCCTCCGCCGACGATTAATAAAATTCTATTGTTTTACACAAATTTCAAAATTAATTATCAAATATCATTCGAAAAGCGAATTTCAAAACATTTATTTCTTTTCATCATAGCTTTATTTCTTTCTATCTATTTTACGCCGTAGCATATTTACAACTTCAATCTAAACTACACCCAATAAAACCAATAAAAAATAAGTTAAGTTAAATTAAGAAAATGAAGTTAAAATTTCAAAGACTTACCATCTCGCATTGTAGGCTGTAATATAAAACTCGTCACGAATTTCTAGATCTAGTATTCATAATTGCCTTAAAAATGTCGACTATGTTTACTAATTTATAGATTGATCATTTATTAGACTAGATCTCATTCTGAAAATTGGCTGAGGTATTACTTGCTAAATTGTATAATATTGTACCCCACCCTCTTCCTCTAAACGTTGGTATACTTACTTACCCATTTAGTGCACCTCCTCTAGTCCAGATTCCTTTAGGAGTTTCAGGATCTGGGTGGGATTCAAGGACTGCAACTCCTCTGCGTTCAAGCAGTGGGCCCCAAGATACATTTGTCTCTTGCGGAGCAGTGCTCCCCAGTCTTTGAGCAGATGTAATCGGGTTTCTTCTGCTGAACCACAGAATCTGCATCTGTCATCTTCCTTGAGGCCTAGGGTCTTGAGGTGTTTTCTAAGTCTGCAGTGTCCCGTCAGGACTCCTGTCAGAATTCTAAGCTCGAAATTTCCTGTTTAGCTTCAGGCAAGCATTTTTTTTATCTGGTTAACAGATCCCAGCATTACTTTGGATTATCTCAACCCTGGAAGTTCTTTCCAGGTTTTCATCGATTGTTCTCTAATTTCTTCATTACTTCTAAACATTTGTGGATGGTGTTCACACTCATACCGCAAAAGGGTTGCGGACCTATTAAAGGATTACTGGGTGCCTTATTTGCTAGTGTGTGATGGTACCCAGTATAGCGTTACTTTATTTTCTCTGTCAAGCTTGTTTAGCTTTCCCACACAGTCCCATACCAGTTTGGATCTGATGGTGTAAGAATTAATGGCCTTGATGTCTGCTTGGCTCTCTGGCAGAAAAGCAATTAGTTTTTTGCGATAATTCCTGTCGAGGTTAAATTGTGCACATCTTTCGATTGCGTGCACCTCTGCTTAGAAGATTCATCGGAATGTTCCCATGGATTGGAAGTACTTGGTCCGAGGTCCAAACACTCCCGCACCAGTACCTTCATTTGTCTTCGAACTATCTGTACACCACTTGATTTTGCTCCTTGCCGTATGCTGAGGATTCGTCGATCCAATAAGCTTTACTACTACACATTGCGGTGTAGTTTTTCTCGAATTTAATTTTTTGGTGCTTGCAGCCAGGGGATTTCGGCAGCGAGACTTTTCTGGTCTCTGCTCCCGATTATTTTACAAGGTGCAACAGCAGTCAGAGTCAGATCCAACAGCAGTTCCATTGCTGTTGTCGGGCGCGACCCTATCGCCCCCGTGATGCAGACACGCGTCATTCTTCTAAAGCTTAACAATCTTCTAAAGCTGCTTCCTAATAGAGGTCAGCTTCAATCTAGTTTCCTACGCAACTGCCCGGTAGGTGATCGCAGGTCTTACTATCATGGACGGTACGGCATTAGTTCTCTCCCTCCTTTTCTTAGGAAGGCGGGAATTATTCCGTTACCTCTTGGGGCCTTAAATGGCTGGAAAGTGCCGATATCCCGTCCGATTCGGTTTTCCGAACAGATGGACGCGGCCCTCCTCCAGTCAGCCCGACTTGGTCTCCGTGGTTGCATCAAGCCCTCGGTCTCTTTGTATTTTCTATATCCCGAAAAATGTTTTTCTAGAACGAGGAGAGCTCACTGTTCTTCGTCCTCAGTGTACCTCCCTTGCGGTCTCTTAAGAGTGGCTGTCATTTCCACTCTATCCTTCGCTAGTGCCTTGTGCAATCTAGCTGCCACAGGGGTGGATTCTATGTTTTCACAGAAGGTCCTAAAGTTTTTTCTATTTGCCCTTCTCATCTCTTTGTTGTAGGTGTTGAGCACCTCGAAGTATTCAAGCCAATTTCCGTATTGCTTGGCTTTGTTGAAAAGCCTACGTACTTGTTCTTAATGCTCTTAATTAAAAAAAACTTCCACCATTCGTCATCCTTGTGCTCCTTCGCGTTTTCTGCCGGGCAGCTTGATTCAAATGCAGTGGTGATTGCTACATTTATTTCTCAAATAGCTTGCTCTAGTACGGTGTAGTGTTTGATATTACCCCGCACTGTTACTTGCTCTAGGTTCCCTTTTAGTTTGGAACTACACATAGGCCACATAGTTTGTCTGGGGTTTCGAAGGGGGGTGTAACTAGCGTTATATCCAGTACCCCACTCCTGACCTTGGTGACAAATGTTGGTGTATTCCCAACGTTATACTAAGAATAGAATTTTCATTTAGGTTTTCTTTAATGAGGTATTCTAAAAGATATTCACCCTCTCTTATTAGTGTCCTGGCTGCTCCACATCTCGTTGTAGGCGTTTGTGTCACATCCTAAGATGAGTGGTAGCCTTCTCCTAATACAGTGTTCGCATAATGAATATGCAAATAGGTGACAGGATTGAATCTGACCATTTTCCGTTGGAAATAATTTTGGAGGGTAAAGTTAAGTTATCTAGTCATGTTAAAGTAGTATGGCTCTGGAATGATAAGGCCATTGTTAAGTTCCAAAGAAATTTGGAAGGAATAACTCCGGAGTCGGCTGTTGACAACGAATAAAAGTGGTTCGAGGAGCCATGGTGCAGGTAAAGATCAAATGTGGAGTGGCTAAAGAAGCATATAGGGTCGACCAAGAAGTCAAAGAACTTAAGAATTCCGTGAGGAAGAATGTCAAGAGGTGGAAGGAGGGTTAGGACTCGATGGAGGAGTACAACAAATACCGTACACAACTGAAAGAGATGGAACTCCAAAATAAGAAGGAGTGGGAAGACGCGCAATTCGAGAAGTTGAAGGGGATCCACAATGAAGCGAATATTTCGCAAATGGTGTCAGCCTATAGACGGAAACAAGGGTGTTGCGAGAAACCGATTGGCCTATGGAGAATCTATTTCAAGGAGCTGCTAACCAGTGGTCTGCCGAACCGTTCGACGATGTCGCAGGAGGAGTTAATGGTGCAATGAGCTGCAGAGACGAATTTACGTGGGAAGTATTTTCAGGTGTTTTGGATAGACTTCCGAGAAAAAAAGCAGTGGGTTTGGATTATATCCTGAATGAAGCGTGGAAGTAAGCCCCGATAGTCATCCAGCGAGAGCTGTTTGAAAAACTCAACGATATTTATAAAGGTTCTAAAAGGTTGCCGGTGAACTGGGAGGAAGGCTTAATTGTACCGATATACAAAGGTGGAGATAGGGAAGACCTATCTAACTACAGAGGAATAACGGTTATGGACTCGGCGTATAAAATCTATGCGAAACTGCTGGAGCAAAAGCTTTTGTGTGAAGAGAAAGATAAAGGTCTGATCCCGGATGTACAAGCCGGATTTAGAAAGCATTACAGCACGGTGGAACACTTGGTTACGTTGAAGTATATTGTGGAGCAGGAGCTGGTTAAGGATTAAGGGAAGCTTTATGCTCTGTTTATATATATGAAAGCAGCCTACGACACTGTGGTGAGGCAGAGAATGTGGGAATGTTTGAGACGGAAAGGTATAGCAGTTAATAGAGAGAATCAGTGATTTATATCAGGATACGCGGTGCAAAGTGAAAGTAGGAGAGGAAGTTTCAAAAAGTTTTGATGTGAGAATGGGGCTAACGCAGGGTTGTCCGCTGAGTCCAATATTATTTAACCTGTACACGGCAGATTTAGAGAGTGTGCTGAGCAGAGGTCAAGCGGGAGGGGTAGTAATTGGTAGTAGGAAAGTTTGGAGTTTGGCATATGCGGACGACGTTGTGATTTTGGCTAGATCGAAAGGAGAAATGTCAGAGATGATCGAGCGGGTGAAAAGATTTTTTGAAAAGAGGAAATTGGTAGTGAACGTGAAAAAGACTAAATGGATGATGTTTCGTAAGAGAACGGGTAGAAGGAGTGATTCATTTAAGTGGGGAAGTAGTGTAATCGAGCAAGTTTGCAACTTCAAATATCTTGGTTTTATTTTTGGGCAGGATGGGTCCGCGAAAGAGCACGTGAAATATATTTGTTAAAAGGCTTGGGTGGCTGCTAACGGGCTAGGGAACGTATGGAAGAAGTGCTTGAGCAATAACTTTGAAGCAAAAATGGTAGTGTGGAAGGCATGTGTGAGAAGTATCCTTTTGTATGTAGCGGAAATGTGGGGAGTGAAAGAGGAAGAGCGAGTTGAGAGAGTCCAGCTACAGTTTTTAAAAATGGCACTCAATTTAGATAGAACTACGCCGGCATACATCGTGCTGCAAGAAACAAATATGCGGAAAGTGTTTTCGCAGGCAGCTAGGAGGGTCGTTAAGTTTGAAAGGAAAGTGTATGGAATGGGTAATGAAAGGATTGTTAAAGAAGTGCTGAGAGTTGTAAGAATGGAAGGTTTTGGTGTAAATAAGGGCACAAAATGGGGGAGCGAAAGAAAGAAGCTGTTTGAAAACTGTGGCTGGGCATATGAGGAAATCGAGAGAATGTTTGGGAATGGAAGGAAGGTGGAGGAATTGGTGTATGAAAGGTTAGCCGAGGTGGAGCTGCAGTGTCGTCAGAGGAAGATCTAGGGAAGTAAGTTCTTCCCAGAATAAAGGAGCGCACAAGTGTTCCAAAGTCTTCCGTTGTACCTCAAAGGAGCTACGCTGCCGCGTTCATTGATCCGCACTACACAGGTGCGGATCAGAAGAAAAAGGCAGGAGGTACTGGACACTCGCTTTAAGCTGTGTGGCATATGTGGGGAAGTTAGGGACACGTGGGGTCATTGGACACAAAGCTGTGATGGATGTCAGTGGAGAAGTGAGGAGAGACCGGTGGTAGACGACTAGGTTTCGTGCATGAGGGAAGACGGAGCAAGTTGGCCCTTGATGAAAAGGGTGGTTCAGTTAAAAATAGATAAACAGATAGTGAGGTGAATTTTTGTTTTTGTCGTTGTGGAAAAAGTGCGAGGAATTGCTATTTTTGGTTGATTTATATATTTTTTGTTTTTGTGGGGCTTGTGTGCTTGTTTCTTTGTTTTTTTTTCTTTTGCCTTATCTCTTAATTTTTACCGCAGTTTTAGAAAGGATTAATTGTTTGTTTTATTTAATTTTTGTTAACTATGCATGTAGCACTTTTGTTTCTTAGTTAGGTTAAAAATTATGTAATTACGTATGCCAATAAAAGGGTTACTATACTACAGTGTTCTACCAGCCTTTGTACTTCTAAGGGTGGTATGTTGTTACCTTCTCCGGGGAAGTATGCTGATGCGATCACTACCTCGCGGTGGAGACCCTCGGTCTTGTCGAGGACCCGGATTGGCACTAGATCTCGCTTAAGAAACTTGATATTCCATGTCCATATGCGTAATGTATCTCTTTTTCCATGTCTTTGTCCATTTTCTCGCGTATACCGTCGTCCTTTGGGTCCGTCCTATTCCGAGGCTCATTCGTGGCAATTTGAACATTATTTACTTTTTACTTGAGGCAAGTTGCAACCCTTACCTCAAAACCCCCAACCTGAATTACCAGTCCAATTTTTGTTTCACGGTGGATATTTTATTTTTCCACTTCCCTCCGAGTTAAGATTCGGCGAACGTTCCCCAGTTCCAATGGGGATACGCCCGATGGAGGTAATTGGCAAATCCCCGCACGGGCATCCCAATTCAAAGTAATTAAAAATGAGGATCCTGCATTTTTATTTCCCTTCACGTAATGAACAATTCGCTTTACGACATGATCATAAGACGAGAAGCTATATTGCTCCATTCGGCTTGTGGAGTAATTTGCACCATAAGTTTTCTTATGTTTATACCTTTATTTTTGGCTGAATTTGGGTGAAAAAATGGGTCTGGTGGATGGTCTGATAGATGATCTGATAATATCTTCAAAGAGAATATTAAATAAATTTACCTTGAAATACTCTTTTTGTCTAGATTTGATATTGATATTTGGTCATTGAAACCAAAAACCCTGTTTGTAAAGAAAAAAATTGTCAGTTACATTCAGTTTGTTTTAGAAACAAACATTAAAATATCCTTAACGAATTTTCAATCTATGTTCATTTAATTTACTGTCTAATTAAATAATTTTTATTGGTGTATTGCTTATAATTTGCTTATTAAATTCCGCGTTGCTCAGTTGACTTTGCTGTAAATATTATTATAAAGTTATATAATTAACAAGAGCGGTATATATTTTTATACGCTTAATAATAATTACAGAACGCATGCTTTAGCACCTCCGTCCATTTAGAAAATGAATAAAATTAATTGTTTAATTAATAATAAGTTTTGGTTGCAGCGTCTTTGGTGGGAAAAGAAATCGCGCGAAATAATTAATAATCTTAGGCCTAATTTGGAAGTTAAGATCGTTCGGCTAGGAGTAATCCAGGCGTGACTGCAGGTCTAGTCGCATCAACTCGACCATGTCGTTATTTTTTTTTAAATTTGTTCAAAAGCAACAGATTAAAATAATTTCGAAATCCCCTTTTTCGTTAAGGGTACCTGTTGAATCGAAGGTTTTTTTTCAATTGCAAATCGCACAATCGAACGTTTTGTCGGATGCCCCCCGCTGTTGTGCGGGTCGGGCAGTAAAACCCATTGAATTGGCAGTCACGTCCCGAAATCGAACCTAATTCGTTCGGGAACGATCCAACAGGTTGCACATCCGAGGAAAAATCGGATTTCAATGGATAGCAATTTTCCCTGTTCCCGATTTCCCGGTCGTTCGTGTTTTTTTTTTATTATTATTTCCCTCCTGTTACAACATCAATCAAACCGGCGCGAATCGAAACCGGGTATTATGCGATTAAAACAGGATTTTTTATTACGAAATAACATTTTTGTTTTCGCTCCGTTTTGTTTTAATTGAAAAGCGATTTCGCATTTCCCGCCTATCGGTCGTTTATATGAAACTTTATTCGATCATTTAGTCAAAACAATATTTTTTTAAACAATGCATTTACATTAAATATTCATCCTTAAATATATTCAATCACAATCTTGAATATATGATTAATTAGAGCAAAAATAAAAAAAAAGACCAAAATAGCTTATTCAAACAATGCACGATGAGTAACTAAGATTAAATTACCATGGATTAAAATGAGCAAGATTTACGAAAATATCTCAAAAATTAATTAACAGAAACAATTTTTGAATAAACTTAAAAATCATTTAAAACACGAATAATTTAATGCATTTTGTTATTTATACTTTCAAAACTTAATGACAAAAAATGATTATGATATATTTCTAACAAAATGATATATTTCTAGCTACGAAACTGATATTTTTTTAAATATTGATAAAATGCTTTGCCAGAAAGTCAGGGATTAAATGAATTCAGTAACAATATTGTCGTAACTAGACTAGATGTACAATGAAGCAAAACGTTTAACATTAATTTTGTGCCTGATATTAGGGTATGTAATTTGGGCAGGTTTATCGACATTCAATTATAAAAAGCTCATATTTCTTAAAAATTTTGCAAGAAAAATGTAACATAAGAGGGTTAAATAAGGCGAAAAATCTTTTTTTTTTTTAATCAATTTCTATTGTTAATTAATTCTTCTTGAGATAATTAAAATCCGAAGATAATTAAACAATTTAAGGATATGAATAGAAGATCGGAATTTGATTACCACATCAAAAAATTGTAAAAACATTTAAAGAAAAGCAAAAATTTAATTCTTCCTCCTTCCCGTTATTTCTCACCGATTGAATTTTACCATTAAATTTAAATAAATCAATCCAGTCCAAAGAAACTTAAATTCCATCCGAAAAAAAAAACATTTTGTCTTTCAACATTCACCACCTGTTGACAATATTCTAGGGGGTGTCTTTTTTAAAGAACATTCGAATCGTCCTTTGTCAAGATTCATGTCTTGCCGATCTGAAAGCCGTTCCACTTTCTCACGCTTTTTTCCCCCACCGTTTCCAATAAAAATCGACAGATTTATTCCTATCGGACCTTCATTGTCCACCGTCCACTCCAAAGACGCGAAACGGAATGCCAAACATCGCTACCTGCCATCCACCTAAATCTCCACCGCGGAGATACCAAGAATTAAGACAACAGATTACTATATTAAATGCAATTTATTAACACACAAAGTTTGTTTTCTCGTTTAGGATACATTTCAAGAATTCGATTTTAAATTTACACAAAATTTATGTCTTCAATAAAAAAACTGAATGAAGAAAATAATTTTTTTACTTTTGGGTTCTCTATGATTCTCTTATTTTTTAAATTTTAATATTTCAGAAATTCCAGATTATTTTTGAATCGTTAAGTTTTTGATTAGGTTCCCAAGAGGTCCTTACTTTGGCTTCTTGGACCATGGTTTCCCATCGTTGAAACTATTATTTCTATCTAATAATTACACATGCATTATTTGGTTTAAAAATTTTAAACATCAAATTTAAATATCTACCCAAAATCTTCCACACCCAATAGATCAATTAATTCTAACCATATTTCCAAAATTTTATCGACGCCAGGAGGGCTCAACTCACAACGTTGAGTAAAACTTAATTTTCTCTAAAACTAATTTGGGGTCTAAATTGGTTCTCTAAAACTAAAAGTCATTTCAAATTTTGTGGAGATGTTGGTAGAACTGCTTGGGAATTATAATGTTTACGTTACTTCTATCTAGGGGTCGCGATAAGTCTGCGATTTGGTTGGGAATTCCTAGAAATTTAATCCTTGAAATTTAGTCTAACTTTTCTATAGTTCGATATACATTTTGGCTCCGTCAAGTCAAGTTCGCCTTCAGGTTTCTAAAATCTTTCTTAGATTGTCTTAAATTGTTTTTAATTTTTTTTCTTGAATACTTTACAAATTCTTCTTAAGCTACCTTATATTCTTAACAAATCTTGTATTTCTTATAAATTTAAACAAGTCTTTTAACATGTTTGATAACTAACTATTTATTTTTTGTTTCAGGTGAGTTTTTATTTAAATTTCGGCTGTTTTTTCGTGATCTTGAAGGAGTTATTGAGGGAGGGATTCTAGTCTAGAGAATCTTTTCTTCATGTGAAAATATGGATATATTTTTTATGTGAACTAATGGGATCGGAGACGATGTAAGTGGAAAATTAAGTAAATCACCGTTTTATCAACTGAATGATCACCAAAACACGTTTCAATCAAACACGATGACAAGCATTACGCTTTAATACTCACACATTGACAGCGCTCTCAGCTCGAGGGATGTACAAAACGGTCCCGTCGAGAGATTGATAAATCAACAACGCGGGCAACCCCTCTCGCTTTAACAGCCTCCGCGCCGAATGCGTCGCACTTTTTCTATTTGTTGATTGCGCGTCGCATCATCTTCCCAATACGGACCAAAAACCGCAGACAAATTGATGATTGACGTTCCCCCCGGTTGCAATTTTATTTTTCATTCATACGACACTGTGTGTGTGTGAATGATCTCTATTCAAATCGAAAACATTTATCTCTGCAACAGGTTAATATTCAAACTCATTTTCGACGATCCGTCTAAATATTAACACCATCAATATTGTTCCAACGAAATTCCATTTGAATTTGTCGTTTCAGTTTCAATTTTTTATTCAAATTTTATCCAAATTAATTCCAATAAAAACCGATTAAAAGACTCTTCTAAGTGAATATAATTTAAGACAATCCAAAGGAAATCTTATCCAATAGAAGCCATTTTTGAGATCAAAAATGATGGATAATAATATATGAATCTATTATCGTATTAGCTCGTATATAAGATGACCTCGATTATAAGACTCCCCATTTATATTTAGAGAAATTGATTTTTTGTCTTAAATACATTTTTTATACTTATAATATATCTAGATTAGACTTTTAATTCTACTCTGGCTATCTAGACTAGACTTAATAATCTAGTTTGGGTGTGTAAACAATGACTGTATAGACTACACTTGGTCCTCAAGATTTCATCTGGACCTGATTTTTAATAATCTTGTTGTCTTTTCGTATATACTAGCCTTGGTCTTCAGGGCTTCATCAAGTCTAGACATTTAATAATCTAGTGTAAGTGTATATTTTACCGTGAATGACCGAAATTGGAGAATGTCGACTTTCACTGGTGAATGTCAACATATACCAAATACATCTGTGAAAGATCGAATATTTCATTACTTTGTTGTACATTCGGAACCTCACCGGTGTATGTAGACAATCACAGATACGCTCTGGTGAAGGACCATTATGGAGATTCCGGCAGAGAGGCGACTGGCTCTCTCCCGCCAAATCCTTTGTTCTGCTGGGAGGCAATCAGCTTTATGGGTTTAAAATTATTGGTCACTCCTCTCAGAAGGAGCGGCGTCAAAAAGTTACGTCACCCTTGTGAACTTTTATAGCGACTGAATTACGGAGAAGAAAATATACATCTCCGACATGTTCAACATTCGCCATTAGTGCATGGTGAATGTCGATATTCACCGGTGTAAGTCGGAAATAAGGGTATTTAGCAAATATTTCGAACATACACCAAGTGACTATGTGAATGTTGACATTCACCGGTGAAAGTCGATATTCCCCAAATTTCGGTCTTTCACGGTAACATATAGACTAGATTTGGTTTTCAATGTTTCATCTAGACTAGGTCTGGGCAAATGGCGACCCGCGGGCCGCATGTGACCTGCTTCAACATATAAATCATTAGCATTTTATAAATCGTTATAATTAAAAAAATGTCAATGTATATTGAAAACCAAAAAACTGAATTGGTTTTATGATGGTGTGCTGCTTAAATATTCCTTCGCTGAGGAAGCATATACAAATTTATCTATACGTACAGTGAATGCTTTTTAATTATTAATCTTAATTTGTGATTCGATATAAAGAAAGCTACCAAAACTCCCGAAAGTATAGCTATGTAAGGCTTATTGTGTTTAGCAGACTCTCTGGTTTTGTCTGGTCTTCTCCGTTCTTGTCCGGTCTTCTGTGGTCGTGTCTGGTCTGATCTTGTTTGGTCATGTCTGGTCTAATATATATTTCTACTATAATTTAGTCTAATCTTATCTGGTCTTGTTTGCCTGTTTGCCTATTCCTGTCTAGTTTTGTCTGGTCTGGTCCTAGGCACCCCAGTATAGTCTTGTATAATTGTCCTGTTTTTGTATAGTATTAGCAATTCTTGTCTGATGCTGTGCAAAGTAGTCTAGTCTAGTTTTATCAAATTTGGCTCCAATTTAGGTATATGTAGACCAGGCCTGTGCAAATGGTGGCCCTTATAACGCCTGCGAAGTATTTTATGAATTATTTTAATTACAAAAAAAAAGTGTATAATGGAAAACTAAAAAAAGTGACTTGGTTTTGTGATGGTGTCCTGCCAAATAGTACCCGCAATGAATGTTTTAATCTTACTTTGTAATCCAACATTAACAAATCTACAAGATAATACCGAAAGCATGGCTATGACATGCTCATTATGTTCACCAGATATGATATTGACTTTATCAACTACCTGCCGCTATTTCATAGACACTGCACATTTACCGGTGTTTTGTATAAATATATTTCGTTTTACAAGCAGTATATATTGTCCGCTTCTATGATAAAAGTAATACTTTTAATTGATTCTTTTAGTGCAACCCGCGGTCAAATTTTCATTTGACCGCAATGTGGCTCGACAACCTAAAGATTTGCCCACCCCTGATCTAGACTATATTTTTAAAAATCTATTGTGATTGTATAGACCAAACTTGTGAATATAGTGTATATATATATATATATATATATATATATATATATATATATATATATATATAGTATATTATTATTATAGTATATTATACTAGTCTATCAGTAATCTAGTATACGTTTGTAGAAAATAATTAATATTTAAAGTTTCAACTAGACTAGACTTTTAACAATCTACTCTGATTATATAGACCAGTGGTGCGCAAACCATGGGTCGCGATTCGCGACCCACCAAGAAGGGTCGATAAAGAACCCTATTGGTCGATAAAAACTAATTTGAGGATTTGTTACAAATTTTGTAGAAATGTTGGTAGAACTGTTCCGCAATATTTAGAAAATTTTCCCAATATTTGAATATTTATTTTAGCAAATATTGCAGTTTTTTTTGTAAATTCCACCTTGGAAATGAAATTTGTAATCATTGAAATTTTCAAATATAATTTTCTCAAGAACAAATTTAGGAATTTGTTTAAAATTTTATGGAGATGTTGGTAGAGCTGTTTAGTAACATTTAGCAAACTTTCCCAATATGTTAATGTTTATTGTAGAAAATATTGCAATTTTTCAAAACCTTCGCCTTGACAAACAAATTTGTAAACATTGACATTTTCAAACTTAATTTTCTTGAAAACTAATTTGGGGATTCGTTTCAAATTTTGTGGAGATGTTGGTTGAACTGTTTGGGAATTACAATGTTTACGTTACTTCTATCCAGGGGTCGCGATAAATTTTAGAGAAAATGTTGGGTCGTAAATGAAAATAGTTTGCGCACCACTGGTATAGACTTAAATTTAGTCATATATTAATCTAGTCTAAATGTGTAGACTAGATTTGGCCTTCAAATTTGCGTTTCGGCTAGACTTTTAATGATCTAGTCTGTGTGTAAACTAGACTTGCTCCTTTAGCTTTCATCTATACTAGATTTTCCCTCTAGTCTGTTTATATAGACTGAACCAGGTCTTCAAAGTTTTATCTGGACTAGACTATTAATAGCCTAAAATGACTGCTATTAATAGTCTAAAGTTTCAACTACATTAGACTTTTAGCAGATTTTTAATAATCTTATAGTCTTATCGTGTAGACTAACCTTGGTCTTCAAGGTTTAGTCTAGACTAGACATTTAATAATTTAGTTTGACGGTGTATACTGACTGGACTTGCTCTTTTATGTTTCATCCAGACTAGGTCTTAAATAACCCAGTCTAATTATATTGACTGGTCCAGCTCTTCAAAGTTTTATTAGACTAGACTTTTGATAGTCTAGTCTGAGTGTGTCTTATAAATTGTGATTTTTAATAATCTTGTCTGAGAGTGCGGACAAGACATATTCTACTAGGGTTCATCTAGACTAGATTTTTGACACTCCATTGTGATTATTTAGACGAAACTTGGTCTTCAAAATATCATCTATCATCTATAGTAATCCTTTAATAATCTAGTCCAAGGATGCAGACTATACTTGGATTTCAAAGTTACAACTAGACTAGACTTTTGATACTACTCTGGTTGTATAAACTACACTTGGTTCTTCAGTTTCATCTGCACCAGATTTTGAATAATCTTATTATCTTATCGTGTAGACTAGACATATAGTAATCTAGTCTAAGTGTGTAAACTGTTCTTCAAATTTGCATTTAGACCAGAATTTTTATAATCCAGTATGAGTGTGTAAACTACTCATGACTTGCTCTTTTAGGTTTCATCTAGACTACATTTTCTGTCTAGTCTGATTATTTAGAATGAACCAGGTCTTCAAAGATTCATTTAGGCTAGACTTTCATAGTCTAGAATGAGTGTCTTATAAATTCTCGAAAAAAAGCAATGGCATTACATTGTGTCCCATACAGGGCTAATAGACGAACGATGGTTAGGGAATTTTCGATTTGAATCTGGTTGGCTCCTTCCGATTTCACCAGATCCCTGTAACCTCTCACTAGCACATCCAGCTTGCATCGATTCACATACACCATCAATTCTGCAACACCCTGAAGGTACCGTTCAAAGAATCGGAACAGATCAGTCTTTGTCGGGTCTCCGAGGTTTACTTGGATTATCCATGTATTCGATTTTTATATTTTAACATTTTGTTTATTTTGAGTCGAAGGGCATACTGGCCGAGCCGACCATCCCAAGCCGGTTACGTACCTGTTGTTATCAGGTATCATGGTCTGCTCTCAGGTCAGCTTATCCTTAGTCATCAGCATAGAGGAAAGTCCTAAGAACATCGCGTTGAAGGTCCCGCGTAATTGCGTCCATAACTACATAGTGTGTAGAGAAGTATTGATCTTTAAAGTTTCAATTAGACCAGACTTTTAATAAACTACTCCGATTGTATAGACTACACTAGATCCTCAAAGTCTCATCTGGAGTAGATTTTTAATAATCTTATTTTGTTATCGTGCAGACCTTGGTCAAGGTTTCGTCGAGACTAGACATTTAGTAATCTTGTCTAAGTGTGTATATTAGATTTGGTCATCAAAGTTTCATCTAGACTAGACTTTTAGTAGTCTAGTCGGAGTGTGTCTTGTAAATTGTGAATTAATTAATAATCTTGTCTGAGTGTGTAGACAAGACATGTTCTACAGGGTTTCATCTAGTCTAGATTTTTGAAACTCCATTATGTTTATTTAGACTAAACTTCGTTTTCAAGGTTCCATCTATTATCTATAGTAATCCTTTAATAATCCAGTCTAAGTGTGCGGATTTCAAAGTTTCATTTAGACCAGGGGTCGTCAGAGGATGGCCGAAAGTGGCTCTTTGCCTAGGCATTTGCCGCTCTCCAATTATCAAACATTCCATCGCCCTTGGTTCAAGAAGATTGTTTTTTATCGACTTTTTAATACATTTTCAGATTTTTGATTGTCTAAAAGAAAAAATAATGATTTAACTAGAATATTAATATTATAACTAGAATATTGAATATATTTAAATGATTTAATAAAGTGGGTAAACGGGATTGAATTATCTACAAAATGAGATATTGTGCATTAAAATTGTGTTCGAATTAACTGAGATATTGGCTAAAGAAAATTAACTTTTTAATGAGCCACATGGCTCTCTGATACTTTTATTATATTGTTTCCTTTTCAACGTGGCTGTTCTTAATTGAAAGTTTGCCGACTCCTGACCTAGACTGGACTTTTAATAATCTACTCTAATTGTAATAGACTACGCTTGGTCTTCAACGTTTAATTTCGACCAGATTTTGCATAATATTATTGCGTTATCGTGTAGACTTGGTTTCATCTAGACTAGACATATAGTAATCTAGTCTAAGAGTGTAGACTGGCCTTCAAATTTGCATCTAGACCAGACTTAATATTTCTAGTCTGAGTGTGTAAACTAGACTTGCTCTTTTAGGTTTTATCTCGAATACATTTCCGTCTAGTCTGATTATTTAGACTGAACCAGGTCTTCAAAGTTTCATTTGGACTAGACTTTTAATAGTCTCGATCAGGGGTCGGCAATCCGCGGCTCGCGAGCCGCATGCGGCTCTTTTCTTAAGTTGAGTGGCTCTTCAACTTCAAATCAAACTTTTACTTATTAAAATAGAGATTGAGAGACATTTAGAAAAATTACATTCGATTGTTTAAATTACTTGAGAAAAGTACGTTCCCATTTTAAGATAGACATTTTCACCTTTCATTGCATTATACAAATATGCATTTTGTACATAAACATTTCCTGTCAAAATTAAAATAGTAGTTTATGATACAAGTGTATGAAGAAGGGCTTTTGTGCATGAGTTGGGAAGTTGAAAAGCTTTAATCGCAATGAGTCTGTGAGTCGTGACAAGAATTACTAACTAGCAAAAATGCACACTGACGAACACAATTTGGTCGTTGTCGATGTAATCTAGTTAAGTCTAACCTAACCTAACCTAACCTAGATTTAATCTAGATTAGGGTATGGTTAAGTTATATTAGAGCCATTTTGAGCTTTGATTCAAAATAAGAACAATTAATTTAATGTTACGTAATATACGTCAGTTTTATAATTTATTATAAATTTATAACATACGTCAGATTTTATCATTTATTTTCACTACATCTATGTTTTTGGTTTAGTGACGCGAGTTGTTGTCATGGTAACAACAAACAGAAATCGTTTAATAAAGAAACTTTATTTGATTTAGATAGGGCTTTTGCGCACGATTTGTATACTTTTACACACGATTGTTATAATGGCATAAGGATTCATATAGGAGATACAATAATTTACTTATTAATATATTCATTTTAGTGTGCAGTAAAAGCAATGGCATTACATTACCTCCCATATAGGGCTAATGACAATTCGGTATATTTTTTATTTGAATCTGGTTTTCTTCTGCCGATTTCACAACACACCATCAATGCTACAACACTCTTCAGGTACTATTCTAAGCATCGGAACAGATCAATCTTTGTCGGGTGCCCGAGGTTTACTTGGATTCTCCATTTATTCAGTTTTGTATATATTCAGTCGAAGGGCATAGTGGTCGTGCCAATTATCGCAAGCCTGTGCCTGGTGTTGGAGCACATCCTTAGTAGGGGCACAGAGTAGAGATACTACAATCTAGATCCATGGTAAAAACAGACATTAACCGGGAAACTTTTCGATGTGCAAACAGGAAATCTCACGGCATCGTCATAGAGCAGGTAGATCTAATTTATCATGAGTTCTGGCACGTCACGGTCTCGTAAGGCATACTAGATGAGCTGATGAGGAAAACGTCAAATGTCTTCTACAAGTCAAAGAGGGCCAGGTGTAGAGGTTTCTTCTTCTCACTTTGCTTCTCCATCAACTGAAAAGTGGTAGAATTGCATGTGTCGTGCTAGAGCTTTTGATGAACCCGCACTGAATGATGTTGAGTCTGACTTATATTGCACAGACGCTCGGCCAAGATTTACTCGAAGAGATTCATAATATGGTAGAGAAGGTGGATCGGCCGATAGTTGGGACAAATCTTTAGGTCGTCTTTGGGCCCTATAAACCTTGATAGATAAAATTTAATTACCCAAATCTAGACAGGCAGAACTAAATGGACCAATTTATGCTGCAAAATACCCTTTTAGGTTTCATCTATATTAGATTTTCTGAATCTTTCCGAATCGTTCCGAATTTTTTTAATTTGATTTTTAATAATCTCGTGTAGACTAGACTTTTAATAATCTACTCTGATTAGATAGATTACACCAAGTTTCATCTAGACAAGACTTTTAGTAGACTAGATTCAGGGTGTATAAATTCTTGAAAAAAGGAATAGCATTACATTGTGTCCCATACAGGGCTAATGGGCGGAGTGCTAAGGCGCTAACAGTTCCGTAGATTTTCGATTTGAGTCTAGTTGGCTTCTTCCGATTTTACAACATCCCTGTAACCTCTAAGCAGCACATCCAGCTTGCATCGATTCGTGAACACACACCATCAATTGCTATATCACTCTTCAGGTACTATATCTTCAGATTCTAAGCATCGGTACAGATCAGTCTTAGTTAGATCTTCATGGTTTACTTCGATATAGCTAGTGAGTGGGCACGTCTCCATGTATTCGGTTTTGTTATTGTATATTGTAGTATTTGTATATTGAGCCGAAGGCTATACTGGTTCAGCCGATCATTCCAGGCCTATACCTGCTGTTGGAGCTCATCCTTAGTGGATACCGCAGCAACGGGTCATAGAGCAATGTCCAAAGAACATCGCGTTAAAGGTCCCGTGTGATTGCGTTCAAGACGAGGACAGAGAAGATATGCTACAATGTAGATCCCTGGTAAACACAGGCTTTGATTGGAAATCTTTTGGATGTGCAGGACAGCTCATGGCATGGTCTTAAAACAGGCAGATCTAATTCATCAGGAGTTCTGGCATGTCACGGTTTAGTAAGGCATACCAGATGAGACGATGTGCAAAACGGTCAAATGTCTTCTACAAGTCTAGGAGGCCAGGTGTAGCGGTTTCTTCTTCTTCATCAACTGAACATTACTGTTGTAAAATTGCATCTGTCGTCCCAGAGCCTTTGTTGAACCAGCACTGGATGATGTTGAGTCTGACTGATATTGAGCAATCGCTCATCCAAGATTTACTCGAAGATCTTCATAGTGTGGCAGAGAAGTAGGATCGGCAGATAGACGAAACAAATCGCTGGGTCGACTTTGATCCTTGAAAACCTTGATGAGAGAGTACTGGGACCGATCATGGATTGCTACGTACGGAGGCGAAGGCACAATAACGAGCTATATGAGATAGATAAAGAGCAGCCCATATCCACATTTATAAAGCTGCAAAGTCTGTAATGGGCAGCACACGTGCTTAGGATGGACGATTCGCGACTCCCAAAGAGAATGCTAAATGCAAGAATGCAAGGTAGGCGACCGGTAGGGAGGCCAATGTTTGACTGGGAGGGAGGGATGAAAAAAGATGCACAAGATGCAAAAGATAAATAAACCTTGATGAACAAAATGTATTTCCACAAATCTTGATAGACAAAACTAAATGGACCAATCTGTGCTGCGCAAACCTCGATAGACAAAACTAAAGAGACGAACTGTAGTTGCGCAAACCTTAATAGACAAAACTAAATTTTAATCTAGGCAGCGGAAGGCGGCCCACGTCCTGCTTAGGTCTAATTTTATTTTAAAAATAATTTTAATCTAAACCACAATATCGAAAGATCCGACTATTAGACCACTCCAGTTTTATTCGGCTGGAAGGAAACTTCTTTTTAAACTCGGCTCAATACAACAAATTAAACCCAGAATGTCTTTTAATAATTAAAATTCGGATTTCTGTGAATACTTTGAATCTCGTGATTTTGACTAATTGAATATCTCAAATTTCGTGTAACATTTTTGAAATTTTTACACAATTTTCAACAAAAAAAGTCTTAGTTTCCTATTCCTATCCTATTTCTGCGTGCTCGTTAATTTATCATCGAGAAGTAAGTAGTAAGAGAAACTAAATTTTAATTAGAAAAAATAGGAGAATAAAAAACTACAAGCACCAGGAGAATTCCAGTAGCTGTCGCGAGGGCTATTGTGTGCGTGCGCCAGGCTAGAGGCGATAATTGGATTAAAAACAAACAAACAAACTGAATTTGTTTGAATGATTAAGCACAAGTGTGTGTGTGCGTTTGTCGAACGATGGTTTGTGTCAACAGAAGTGGAGAAAAAAGGACGGAGATGGATCGCCGACGACGGCAGCGAGTGCGACAAGGACGCGGGATCTTAACGCAGTGACAATCTTCTGATTGTGATTATTAAACACTTTAAAGTCGACACGGAATCGAACTATTCACAGACAAGGATATCTTCAAGGACGAACAGGGCTGTACAAAGTTTGCCAAACAAAATATTCATTTAAAATCGAGCAAACTGCACTTGTAACATACAACAGAATTAGTTAACTTTAGGTAAGGCTATTCATTAGTCAAAAGAGAAAAGGGAATTGTGATAAGGGTTTTGTTAAACCAAATCTTGTTCTTGTTTTAATGAATTTCTTGCGAATTCTGTTTTGCATAGGAATCATGTTCTACCACATGGTTTCCTTTTTCTTTGTTATTAGTCGATGCCTCTTTTAAAGATTTTCCTATAGAGAGAGAGAGAATATATTTATTGTATATTTTATACAAAGGGCTATCGACCAACAAGGCCCTATTTTCCTATATTTTCACTCATTTTTTTTACATTGAAGCACATACAGGTTAACTCTTATTTATATTTGGATCAGGGTCAAACGGTGTACTGTTAGGATTCGAGAATCTCGTATAATGAGATTCAAATTGATACAATTTCGATTCTGTACATCTTTGTTATCTTTTTTAGATCCTGTCATAACACACACACAATTTGTTTGGGCTATCATTATCGTATTATCGTCATATTAACTGTGGGCTAGCATTATCAATATTTATGATATTGGTGATCTAGAAAGATTGATGATCAAGAAGTAATAATAATATTTGCTTGTTTGTTAAAATATTGTATTAAAATTATATATTTAATACAATTAATATTATCGTAATTAATATCTGTAACACTATTATTAGATGAATAATAAAATTTACATTTTTCTTAGTTTCCCTCAAGGTTCGTTCCCTCAAAAATTGAAAGTTTTTTTTTATAGATGCTATTCGGTAATTACCTAATTTGTCTTTAATTATTTTCCAATCTACTGTATCATCATGCGCTGTTAATGTCTGCAAGAGAGAAGTTTTTATTATTAAAAAAAAATGGAAAACAAGTTTTGAAAGTTAAAATAAATTGTTCGATTTCGATATTTGTCACGTCCATCTGTCTTTACATACGAGAATCCTTGCGTTACACCTTGCCGAAATCAATTACACGGAGAGAGAAAGAATTACATATACAAGAAGAAAAAAATGCACGACGAACGATTCGTGCCGGCGGTAATTACGGAATGGATTAGCGCGAGCGCGTCCGTCCGTCGTGGACGAGAAAGAGGCAAAGCGAAAACAAAATATAAAATGTTATAAAAATTAGCTTTGCGGCAGAGGAGCGCGGTGAGCGAATCGATCGCGTTGATTAATCATCCGAGTCCGTCCGTCAGCTCCGTTTCATTTTTCGCCTAATGAGTATGTTCTCGGGTCGTCTTGGTACCCTAATGGCCCCCGCGGCACCGATAGGTGGCGCACCATCTAATCAATATCGAGTGAAACATGCCAAAGCCTTCGTAATATGATTATAATGATAACTTGTGTCAGACGTTATTGATAACTGCGGCGCGGCGATCAGGCCGCGGCAATCAATCAAAAAAACGGGGCGCCGGGGCCCTCTGGAAATTACGTAAAAAAAACTTTCTCGATTTTTCAAATACCCACCACCTACTTCATTATTACTATATTACGAAACAACCCCGTATGCGTTTAATCTCGTCAACATTATAAGGGTAGAAATTTTATTATCAACATTCATATAAATCTCTGAACACAGTTATTTACGCAAAACTTACATGAACATGTAGTCCAGGTTTGATAAGAGACAACTAGACCTTTGTGAATTAAATACGTCCAAAAATGTTTGCATCTAATGTTACTATTTCAGGAGAAATTTAAACTAAAATATCGTATTCTTAATCTATTGTTATTTAAAATGGTTCTCTTTTTGGAGCTTAATTGTTTCCCTTTTTTCCGTAATTTTGAAAAAAGTAAAATACTGTCTAGACAAATTTACGTGAGCTTTGGAATAAATCTTAGATATCCAAATCGTTTTAAAATTGTTGTGGGTTACTGAATAATATTATGTTTTTTAGTAGAAGAAAGAAAAAAAAGATAAATTGTGGAATGAAAATGATCTTTTATGATAGATAATTCGCGTGGTCACAGACAGCTCGTAATTAGTCTGGCCGTTGATTTTTTACGTATCCGAACATCGGCGAGGCTTAAATAGATTCCACCGATGCATAATCGCATTTTGATGTTGTTTGCGAGGGTCTATACGTATATATAATAATTTTTTATAAATCCAAGTTCCATTCGGATGCATTAAGGTGGAGGCTGGCAGGCAATTCAGTTCTTTGTCAATTTGTATCTCGATGCCTAAAGGGCATCATCAACGTATGGGATTTTTGATTTTTGTGGGCGGCCCGACTTCAATCCGACTTATCAGCCGTTGTAATTATAATCACATTATGGGCAAGGAAACAAGTTTCGACACACTGCGGGATACTTATCGACGAAGATCCCTTCACCGAAAATAAAATAAAATCACTAAAATGAAATAAAATATTTCTTAACAAATCTCACTCATTTTGTAATTTACGATTAAGTCCAGTCATTACCATCCGTTGCCTATATTAAACCTGGCAAATAAGGGTGGTGTAATGTCGTTTATGACCTCGGCCATAACCTTTTAAAATACAATGTTCAATACGCAAGAACCTACCCTCTCTATACGCCATTCTTTATTCCCATTCTAAAGATGACCCATTAAAATGTCTACCCATAACCGATCAAACCTACCACCTGATATGCAAATGCCCTTGCATTATGGAAGGACCGCAACGGGTTCACATAGGAAAGACGGGACTCGAATTTAACCCTTTTATGTCATAAACAATTTATAATAATCTTCACACAAAAGGGTTTTTATATCCTGTATAGACAGAAAATGGATGGGCAATGATTTTGTAAAAGAATTTGAACTAAACCGAAAAGAATAGACGGGTAAAACTAAGCGACAAGACAGAAATAGTAAAAACGTATAAAAATAAACAAATTATATAGTTGCCAGCCTAGACTAGACAGGTAGGACCAGAGAGACAAGACCAGACGGAGAGAATCAGACAGACAACACTAGATAGATAAGACTAGACAGAAAAGACTAGACAAATAAGACTAGATAGACAAGAGTGGACACACAACAATAAGCAGACAAGACTAAAGAGACAAGACTAGACACACTAGATTAGACAGACAAGACTAGACAGAAAAGACTAGACAGACAAGACTAGACAGACAAGACTAGACAGACAAGACTAGACAGGCAAGACTAGACAGGCAAGACTAGACAGACAAGACTAGACAGGCAAACTAGACAGACAAAGCTATACAGACAATACTAGACGGACAAGACTAGACAGACAAGACTAGACAGACATGACTAGACAGACAAGACTAGACAGAGAAGACTAGACAGGCAAACTAGACAGACAAAGCTATACAGACAATACTAGACGGACAATACTAAACAGACAAGACTAGCAAGACCAGTCTAGAGAGATAAGACTAGACATATAAGGCTAGCCAGACAAGACAAGACAGACTAGATTAGACAGCAAATACTAGGCATACAAGGCTAGACAGGCAAGACTAGACAGACAAGACTAGATAGACAAGATTGGACAGACAAGACTGGGTAGACAAGACTGGACAGACTAGGCAGAAAACACTAAGCATACGAGGCTAGGCGGACAAGACAAGATAGTCCAGATTGGAAAGACAAGACTAGATAGACAAGAGTCGACAGACTAGACAGACAAAACTAGGTATACGAGGCTAGGCGGTCAAGACTATACAGGCTAGACTAGACAGGCATGACCAGACAGGCAAGACTAGTCAGACAAGATTAGACAAACAAGACTCGACATACCAGACTAGACTGACAAGACTAGACAGACGAGACTACACAGACTAGACTATACAATCAAGACTAGACAGACAAGACTAGGCAGACAATTCTAGATAGACAGGGCTAGACAGACAAGACTAGATAGACAGCACTAGACAGATAAGACTAAACAGAAAAGGCTAGTCAGACAAGACTAGACAGCCAATACTAGACAGACAAGGCTAAAAAGATATGATTAGACAGACAAGACTAAACAGACAAGACTTGATAGACAAGACTAGACAGACAAGACTAGAGAAATAGACCTATCAGACAAGAATAGACATACAAAACTATACAGACAAGACTAAACATACAAAACTAGATAGACTAGATATACAAAATTGTATAGATAAGATGAAACAAGAATAGATAGATAAGGCTGTACAGAATAGACAGACAAGACTAAACAGACAGGACTAGACCCTCGAGGCTAGGCAGAAAATACTAGTCAGACGAGACATTCGTTTTTGTTTGTTGTGGGTTAAGTTTGTTAAGGTTTCAACAATCGATTCTTGTCGTTTCATACAAATTGTTGTCGCGAATATGTAGAGGACGCTCTGTTGCGTATAAGATTTAGCATATATTTCGCATCTTTTTCGCTGTAAGTAATTTGTCGTCGGCAGGTTTTGCCATTTTCGGTTTGAATATCAAATATGCGCGCTGTGTTCGATTTCCATGTAAAATGTGTGTCGGATTAATAGTGTTCGGTCTGCGCGTCGACAAGTTATGCCGCATAACGGATAGTTTCGATTGCCCGCTCGATCCGGACTCCCATCGGAAATTAATTGTTGCTAACACTTGGACACGGTTTTAAACTTAAGACGACTGGACGAGACATATTAGCTTTGTCCCCGGTCATAATGCTTCATTTATTATCGCGAACGGTACCGATAACGCACACCGCCAAAACAAGAAACTGAATAAATAAATAAAAGGAGAGAACCCTCTCGTGTTCTTTGATTTATACGTGACCGATGAATTGAATCCGCCTAAAACATATTCAAAATGATTTTTTTAACTGGCAAGAAATGTTTAATTGAATTTGGAGCGGACCAGGTGTATTTCGACGGTTCGGTCCGGATCTGGTTTCTCTTTATAAGGGTTGGTTTCAGGTTTCGAATCGCTACCAATCTGCATATCTATTGATTTTTTCAAGGCAAACAAAAAATAATACTTCGTCTGTATACAAACCGCCACAAACAAATCCATCAAGGGAAAGAAGAAACCTTATCAAGAATCTTTACAAAAGACTTTTCTAATTCATTCTCAAACTTACTACAACAAATTCCTAATGAACCAAGACTACCAAGCCTTCCCTAATGGAGGGACGTTCAAAATCTATACTTCTTGTTCTATTTATTAACACAATCTTTCTTTTTTTGTTCTTGTAAATGTTAGTTTCTTGTCTGAGAGGTTCAATTTATTATTTGAAATCCGTACTCCTCCCTAATATCAATCAGTGCTCGTGTCATTAACAAAAACAGTCCCGAAGGCAAAACATATTACAGATTGATGATCGGGATGGGAACGGAAAGAAGGTTTGACCAACTTCGGTACGCTTTGTTTATACCTTCACAGACCTGCTTAAGCTAAAACAATTTACACAAAATGGATTTTAATAGTTTCGTAAAAAAATAATAGGAAAGTGTTTAAGTTTTGGCCATGTGGGAGATGAATATGGAAGTGAAATAGTTTTGGCAAATTTGTCAATTCTGTAAATTTCTTGGAAAAGTATTTTTCCTCGCTGAACTTTTTTTCGCCATTATCCACATTCGTTGTTTCACGTTTCCCCTTGTTTTTTTTTATTCTTATTTTCTCGCCGTTGGTTTCGAATTCGTATATAAAATATCCACCGAAGAGTTGCACATCGCGGCTGGCGGCAATTTAAAGCAAATTAACCTTTAAACGGGGCGATAATTGCACTTTTACACACGAAGCAAATTGATTACAGAACGAAAACGAATCACAAAGGAAACGAAATAGAAGCAATTAACACATAAAATAAGACTTGACAGAGACGGTAAGCCGACTCAGACGAGAAAACATCAAAAAATTTAGATTATACCAATAGAGAAGGTCTAACAATAAGTAGACAATCCTAAACAAACAAGACTAGACAAGTAGGTAAACATAATTTAGTCTGTACATAATTCTAGCGGTATCTATTTCAAGAATTTATCAGTTCGTCTTAAAACTTAATAATTTCGAAATAATTTTCGTTCTGTATTAAACCTTTATTTATGTTAATTTTACGATTATTATAAATATCATTCGGAGTCGTTCTAAAGGTAATGGAGGAGCCCATAACAATTTTTTTCCCATCAAGTTCTCCATTCGGTAATGAAAGGTGGAATATCGTAACCATTCGGGCTCTCCTTGTCTGTCCCATGGATTCGAAACGTGCACTGATTTGTTTATAAACTCCCTTTCTGTCCGATTAAATTGTATTAAAATAGGTGGGAATCATCGTTAGGGTTGAATCAGCGTGTTCTCTCTCCTTCGCTCTGTGTTCATTTTTTGCGGCGCGTTCGGACGTTTTCAATGAAACTAGTTCTTTCTCGCACGCACAGCGCTGTAAACACGTGTAAAATCTTTTACGACCTGCATTAACTATCACGAATTGTCAAATGATTTTATTTCTTCTTTTTTTCGGGTTATTTTGGTTTCTATTATATGATTTTTTATATTCATATAATGACGCATTTGTATCTTATTTATAGTATAAATATATAGCCTAGTCACCTACTGGATTCTACATACATCTTATCCACTATATGTTTGACACTGTTAAATTTCATTTTCAATGAAGCTTGTAAAATAATTTCCTATCTTACCCAGAAAGAGCCACTAGGATAAATTTCAAAAATCCTAATTCTAGTCTGAAAAGTTTGCCCAGCCTTGTCTGCCTAATCTCCATAATTTTATCTGTTTAGTCTTTTTTGTCCAATCTGGTTTGTCTGTCTAATTTTGTCTACTACCTCTTGTCTTTCTAGTCTTGTTTGTCTAGCCTTTTATACCTAGTGTCTCCCTTGTTGATAATTTCTAGACTTGTTTGTTTAGTCTTGTCTGTTTATTCTCGTCTGTATAGTCTTGTCTGTCCGGTCCGTCTGGTCCTGTATGACCAATATTCTTGTCTAACTTGTCTTGTTTGACTAATCTTGTGCGTCTAGTCTTGTCTGTGTAGTCTTGTCTGTCTAGTCCTGTTAGTATAGCCTTGTCTGTATAGTCTATATGTCTAGTCTAGTCTTGTATACCTAGTCTTGTGTGTCTAGTAATGTATGTCTAGACTTGTCTGTCTAATTTTTTTGTCTGCTAGCTGCTAGCACCAATGGACTAGGACTTGGCTTGGCGTGTGGACAACATGAGTCCTGGGAAAGGAGTACCACACCTGCTTTGTAGTACGTACACGAGGCCCACCGAACAAGGATTACAAAACAAGGACTCTGGAAATGCAGTCTACCTTAAACACTCTATAGGAGTTCCAACCGAAAATGGTACCATCGAAACTACAAATCGGTACATATATCGCCTTCTAGTTAGGAAATCGGATGATGAAAAATCAGAAGAAAGCATCAGCTTAGAACAGACCTTCCGTAGCCTGCAACAATTGAAACAACTGCTGAAAAAACATGACAGGAAGCAACTGGCATTCGTGAAATCCTCGGTTGCAGAATGGTCTACCGTAAAAAAATGATAGAATATACATTTGCAAAATCAGAAATCGACGTAAGAGTATACACACCCAAATATCCAGCAGCAACAGATCCAAAATTACACAAACAAGAGAAAACGGGACCGAAATGGGCAGAAGCCCACAGCCAAAAGCAATACCGTAAAGAAAAGCGAGAGAAAACCCCAAAAGAGGCAGTATTTCTAAAATCAAAAGGATTTTAATCATCAGGGGTCAAGCTAGCGGGAATAAGGAAGACTAAAAGCGGTGAGCTCTTACTTGAAGTGAAAGAGGGGAGTGCGAACAACCTAAGGGAAATAATAGCAAACAAACTGCCGCAGATAGAAATCCGCACGAGAAACTTGGACACCGTTGTGAACATTAAAGATTTAGATGCTGTAACTACACGAGATAGATAGAGGACGCGTTCTGTGTTTCGTCATCCGTGCTCGGTAATACAAAAAGAGCAATTAAAATAAAAACCATGGAGATAGCCAGATAGCCACCGTGGCACTACCAAAAAAACAAGCGAAAGTGCTAATAGACAGAGGTTACATAAAGGTTGGATGGATCAATTGCAGAATGAAGGAGAGAATTGACCTAGAAAGGTGCTACAAATGCTGGGAACCAGGTCATCTAGCTAATGCATGTAAAGGGCCAGATAGGTAGAAGATGTGTCTACGATGCACCAAAGAGGGACGTCGGGCAAAAGATTGTCAAGGATATCTCCTAGTACATATCTGTACTGGCCAATCTGCTAGACAAAGGGGCACCAGGCGTATGCAGGAACTTGCCCAGCATACAAAATAGCTCTGTCGGAGGAGATCAAGAGAAGGCAAGGGAACAATAGCTAACATCATACAAATTAACCTAATGAGGTGCCGTGCAGCGCATGATCTGCTAGCCGCAACAGCCGTAGAACTGGAAGCAGACATACTATTAGTGAGTGAACCAAATAAAAAAATTGCAACTAGCTCCAAATGGTTCACGGACGACAAAAAGGATGCAGTGATATGCATAAATAACAGCAAAGTTACTGCTCTAAAGACTGGACATGGGCCGGGTTTTGTATGGGTTGAACTGCCCCAACTTATTATATACAGCTGATACTTTCCCCCTAAAGACTCTTAGAAACCCTAGAGACTCTTAGTCAAACAATAAGGAGTCATGGGAGAAAAGGTAAAATTATAGCATGTGACTTCAACGCAAAATCGCCACACTGGGGCTTCTCAAAAACGTATCCACGTGGGGACATGGTCATGGATTGGGCGGTGAGCATGGACCTCTTCATTAAAAACGAAAGTGCTAAACCATCTTTTGAACGTGGAGACTCATTCTCAATACTTGATCTAACATTCGCAACAAGCGAACTCGCTGCAAGAAAAAAGAACTGGCAAGTACTAGAAAGGGAGTAACTGAGTGAGCACAAGTATCTCTTAGCTACGTAATAGATGAAAATAATGGAAGTATTCCAACCCGATGCAAAAACAGAAACGCCCGGACAAAATGATCAATGCCAACAGACGTACAAGAATTTTACAGCAACCTAGAAGCAGAAATTAACAAGACCGAGCATTATACAGCAAATTCGTTTATAAAAAGTATTTGCAAAAGCTGTGATGCCATACTACTACCAAAAATGGAACGTAGAAAAAAAGACGGGTCTACTGGTGGAATGTGTATCGCTCAAGTAAGGGCAGGCTGCAATAAAGCCAGACGCATATACCAACGTAAAGCTAAAAAACCTAGCCCAACACAAGCAGCAAAAATTTAAGCAGTACACAGTTTAAGTACACAGCTGCGAAAAAGACTCTCAGAATGAAAATTAACAAATCAAAACGAGACCATTGGCAAAAGCTATGCCACGAGATCAACGAAGACACCTGGGGGATGCATTCCAAATTGCAATGAGTTGTTTGAAATTATGGCAACAAAAGATTAGGGTTCCAGTGGAAACAACACTACAGATTGCTGATGCACTTTTCCCAACCCATGAAGAACCGGTCTGGGAGCAACCAGACGTGCTAGAGATTGTGCCTTGCAATGATGAGGAACTATGTAAAGCCAGCCAGCGCCTTCAAAATGGCATAGCCCAAGGTATAGATAGACTTCCATCAGAGATCATAAAAATCATTGTGGTAAAGTTACCAAACTATGTTCTGAAAATAATGAACCATATTGTCACTGAAGGAATATTTCCAAATATATGAAAAAAAGCCAAACTTGTTTTAAATATTAAAAGCAATAAGCTCATCGAGAAGCCTTCGTCGTACATACCCCTGTGTCTACTAAAAGAAGTAGGAAAACTCCTAGAGCAACTACTGCTACAAAGAATAAGACAGGTACTAGAGACGGGTGAGAACCTCTCAGAGAAGCAACATGGGTTCAGGGAGGGAAATTCGACAGTAGATGCTATAGAAAAGGTCGTCGAAGTGGTGAGAAAAGCCGAAGGAGGCTCACAAAGATCGAGAGAGCTATGTGCACTTATAAAACTCGAGGATAGAAATGCCTTTAATTCTGTATCATGGCAAAACATTTTAGAGGAACTGGCAAGAAAGGACATGCCACCGTATCTACTGCGATTAATCAGGAGCTATTTGAGAAATAGAAAAATCATTCTGCAAGCAGGGAATTCAGGAGAAGATCACGATGTCAGCAGTGGTGTTCCACAGGGCTCGGTTCTGGGCCCGACACTGTAAAACATCTTGTACGATGGAGTCCGCTGGCTCAAACTGCCGGAGGCAGTGGAGATCGTGGGCTTTGTTGACGACCTGGCTCTGGAAGTGAATTCTGGGAAAACAGAAAGGGGAATAATGCTTAGAGCAAATACAGCTATAGATCAAGTTGGCAATTGGATGGGAGGAAAGAGACTAGAATTGGCCCCCGAAAAGACAGAGGGAGTGCTACTAACAAGATACAGAAAAATTGGTCCCATTACTTGCCTTTCAAAGGGAGAAAACGATCGACAAATGTCTATCATTTAAAAACCACGTCATCGCAATCGCAGATAAGCGCTCAAAACCGCTGCAGCATAAGACAAATAATGCCCAACGTCGGTGGCCTCAAAAGCAGCAAACGAAGACTCCTATGCTCGGTGGTACATTCGACCATGATTTACGCAGCTCCGGTATGGGCAATTGAGCAGAAATCGACCAGGCACAAGTTACCGCTAATTCAACTGAAAATGGCACTGAGAGTGCCCAGTGCATACCGAACAGTCTCAATGGAGGCCGCACTTGTATTCGCTGGCATAGTACCAATAGTGTTTATGGTGTGAGAGAGAGAGAGGAGCTGTACGGAGTCAGAATAAGCGACGACTGCACAAAGAGCGATAAAAAGAAATCCTCCTGGGCGCAAACGTACCAGGATCCATATACCTGACGTCGAGCGATGGGTGTCACGAAAGCATGATGAAACGAATTTTCACCATACACAAGTGCTAAGCGGTCTTGGTTGTTTTAGGGACTACCTGCATAACATGCGCAGTGCAACCGATAGTCTCTGCGAATACTGTGGCCTTGAAGATAACTTTCGACCCACCATCTTCGACTGTCATAGATGGATACCAGAAAGAGAAACGTAGGAAAATAAAATTCATCTCAAACTAGAGCTCATAGGCCTAACCGACCATATGATTAGGTAGCAAAACATCTGGGCAATAACAATCGATATGATAACAAACATCATGACCTTGAAAGAGCAGGACGAGACAAAACGGCTCCAAGCCTAGATCAACAAGAAACTGAACCTGAACCACTAATCACTAGACGTGGAAGGGGGATGTAAGGCTAAAATTTCGCCTTAATTAGCCTTTTAGGTAAAATGCGCGAGGAGTTCAGTGGGCTACTTGTCAAGTTAACCAATGGTGCTTGCTACGTCTCGTTTAAAAATAAATAAATAAATTGAAATAAAAATATTGTCTGTCTAGTCTTGTCTGTCTAGTTTTGTCTGTGTAGTCTTGTCGGTTTAGTCTTGTCCCTCTAGTCTTGCCTGTCTAGTCTTGTCTGTTTATTCTCCTCTGTCTAGTCTTGTCTGCCTACTCTCGTCTGTCTAGTCTTGTCTTTCTAGTCTTATCTGTCTACTCTTGTCTATCTAGTCTTGTGTGTCTAGTCTTGTATGTCTAGTTTTGCCTGTCTAGTTTTGCCTGTCAAGTCTTGTCTGTCTAGTCTTGTGTGTTTAGTCTTGTCTGTCTAGTTTTGTATGTCTAGTCTTGTTTGTCGAGTGTTGTCTGCCGAGTCTTGTTTGCTTAGTCTTGTCTGTCTAGTTTTGGCTGTCTAGTCTTTTCTGTGTAGTCTTATCTGTCTAGTCTTGTCTGTCTAGTCTTATCTATCTAGTCTTGTCTGTCTAGTCTTGTCTGTCTATTTTGTCTATCTAATCTTATCTTGTCTCTAGCCTTGTCTCTATAGTCTTGTCTGTCTAGTCCTATCTGTGTAGTTTTGCCTGTTTAGTCTTGTCTTAGTAGAAAATGCAATAAATGCAATTACGTAGAACAAACTGAGAGTCTAGTACTCGTAAAGATCGTCTCATCTTGAAGGCGACTGGCGACAAAAGGCGAAAAAGGTATTGCAAAGGATTTGCACAGAGCCTCCATTCAAGTTACATAATAATTAATTTATTCCTTGGTTGTGTAATCTATAAAAAGCAACATTAAAAATTCAATTTTCTCATAATAATCCCATAGATATTTGGAACTAAACAAAAATTATCCATTCTTTCCAATTCATTACGCCTTGCATTGTTTTCTTTCGCTATTAATATAAATTATAGGTTTTTTTTAAATAAATTTTCGGGGTAGCAACCCTTCAATTAAACCAGTCGCAGTTAATTCACACGTTAAATTATTGGTTACGGATAGGAAATATTGAAACAAAAAAAAAAAGAAATGTTGGAAAAGAAATAATATGCGAGGATATTACAGTGAGTTATTATTGGGCAGCTGTCTGGGGATACTTCTTTGAAAGGGTAGGTTTTTTTTGTTTCAATGCGGCGTGACGTATTCATCGAAGGGGTGTGAAATTTGCATAGTTGAATTTCGGTTGGATTGTTTTGCCCACCTATTAAATTTGTAATAAATAATATTTTGTTAACTATTGATAAGTTTGAAATGTAAGAGACAATAATACAAAAGCCAGGTGAACTACCAAAAAAAGCAGGTCAAACTGAGAATATGTTAGATATTGTAAATGCCTTAATATAAGATCCAGTCCTTAAAAGAATTGGCAAAACACTAAGAATTGAAAACACCAAACTAGGATTTTAAATAAATTTCTCACTAGTTTAATTAAATTATTGCATTAATTATTTTTATTTTAGATTTCAATTTATTTTCTAAAACTCATTGACTACAGGGGCTAGAATTGATTAAACGATCCTACGTTATAATCATACAAACTTAATACAAACGAAACACAGCCTGAATATATAAATATATTCAGCCTTTCCGGAGCTCTATAACACTTACTGAGTCTTTTTAGGACTACCAAAACAAATCTCATGTAAAATTTGTAAGTTATTTTATAGCTATCAGTCCACCTTCGTTGCAATCAACAAAAAACAGAACAGTAGCATTGTTTTTAAGTACATGGAACCGTTTGACGCGTGGACGCGTTTCGAGATTTATCGACACGTTTCGAAATCTATCTCTCATCAGTACAACTTTGCTTCCATGAACAACAGTTTGTACACGACTTACTTGAAACCCACGTGGGTGATTAAGGTTAGATATTTTTAATTTTGACATTTTTTGAGAGAGACATGAACTTAGCAGGTGACTGATTGAATTGATAGGATAGAATTGGTAAAACCATCCTATGTTATAGATAATCAGACAATCTTAAAACAAACTCCGTTTGAATCAACAACCTGCTAATTTCATGTATCTCTCACAAAATGTCAAAATTAAAAACATCTAACCCTAATCACCCACATGGATTTCAAGTAAGTGGTGTACAAATTGTTGTTCATGGGACCAAAGCTGTGCTGATGAGAGATAGATCTCGAAACGTGTCCACAGATGGCTGTCCACTTAAGGTATCAGAAAGACATAATCATAAAAACAATGTTATTTTTATGGTTTCTTTGGAGTTTCACGAAGGTGGACTGAAAGCTATAAAATAACTTACAAATTCCACATGAGATTTGTTTTGACATTCCTAAAAAGACTCAGTAATTGTTATAGAGCTCCGGAAAGGCTGAATATATTTATATATTTACGCTGTGTTCCTTTTGTTTCAAGTTTGAAGTTTTAAGTTTTGACTTCATGTGCATTTGACATGAAGCGGACACTGAAATTTTCAGATTCTGGTTTTTGTTCAGATTTGGATTAATTTTACTCTTATGTGACCTGAATGATTGTATATCATTATTTAACCTCATTATTTTTTATCTTTATCTAAAAATAAGCTGTTATTATTTACAGATAAAGATAAAATAGATTTCAAAAATTCTATTCTTCAAATTCTTTTAAGCTTATAAATTGACAACTAGGCTTCATAGGAAAAAGAATAATGATATACATTCATTTAGGTCATATAAAAGAACAATTTATCCAAATATGAACAAAATCCATAATCTGACATTATGTTCATTATCCTCTTCACGTGAAAAGCCCCTATTCATTAATTGTCTTAAATTACTTTTGTCTTTATAGAGGCAAATTATCTGTCCCTGTGGATACCATTAAGTTATACACACTACAATTTGCTTGCTTGTACTTGACATCACTATTCATAAATTGAGGATCATCGAACTTGATGTACTAACTTATATCATTTCTGCACAGAATTTTTAAAAGCAATTAAAAAGAATATGTCTTCAATTTTATTTGAACCTTGTCCAAATTAGATTATGAATTCTTGGCTGCCAATTAAATTTTATAGTGGTCCAAATATTATAACTAATAACAAATTTTTGCTTGCACGTAGAAGTTTACTAATTTGTTTATACTTTTAAATGGGTTTCGAAAAATTGGTAGTTCAATGTATTTAATAAATTTGGCATGTCGATCCATTTAACAAAGTGCAAATTTAACCCTTTCGCTAACAACGGGACACATATGTCCCAAGCACTAAATATATTTTGGTGGGATTTAATTCACTGTAAATGTTCATATAGCATTGTTCCATTGGTATTTTCATAAAATAGGTAAAACCATGCTTACGCCCCTCCTATTTTCTGTTTCCTGCAATTATATTTAATTATTCCGCAGTTTTTCATCTTGGCGGCTGTGTTACTGTGTTTCTGTGCGTTCTACCAAAGTTATTTAGATAAAATAGGACGTTCTCAATAAACAAAAATGTAAGAAAATTCGTAACATTTACAGAAAAATCACCTTGAAATTGTATAAGTGGATTCATTTATCCCATTGGCATTTTATATCTATAATTTTTTTATAGAATGGACGGAAAAGTACTCCTCACTGAGGACGAACTAAACAAATATTGGGAAAACTTTTTTGACGATGACCCATTTGCATCATCTGATGACTCTTTGGGAGATGAAAACTTCGAACCAGCGACAAATCTCAAAGTTCGTAAGATGCTCAAAGTTCTAAAGATTCATCCGACGACTCCAACGAGGTATCAAAAGATGCTGAATTCATTTCCACTCCTGAGGTGACTTCCTGGAATGCGGTTCCAAATTCATTTAGACTCAATGGAAAAATTGGTCGTCAATCGGATGAACTGTTTTTGCAAGTTTTTCCAAGTAGTTTGGAAAATATGAATAATAGTCTGGAAATACTGAGGAAAGCCAACAAAAAGAAAATTGATGTCCCTTAAGGTAGGCGTCCACAGTTCCGCATCGTACGTATCGGACGCATCGCATCAAACGGATCGCAGTATTCTTTCTGTAGAAAGTAATCTGAATCGCACGAATCGACCCGTCGGCAATGCCGATGCCGTTGCTCCGAGGGGCAACTTTTCGGATGCGTGCTGATGACGTCATACGGAATATAGTAATTGCTAGTAGTTGCGTCTGCAAATCCGATCGCTGCCGATGCTGTGGATGCGCTGTACAAAAATAATTCGTTTGATGCGATGCGTCCGATACGTACGATGCGGAACTGTGGACGCCTACCTTTATACAGATACCGGTGATATTATGCTTTTATTAGGAATTGCTTGTTATGACTTACAATAGTGTTCCTAATTTCACCGACTACTGGTCAAAGAATGCATCCTAAGGAAATGAGGCTATAAAAACTGCAATTGCTCAGAATTGCGCCCAACTACTTCTCTCGAAGATATTTTTCAATTACCAAGGAAAAGGGACTGATGCTCCTAAAACATACTATTGATGAGGTGGTTTCTTGCTTGAAATATACATTTCAAAAATGCCGAGAAGACATTACATTCCAGAGCATTGACGAATCAATGGCCAAATTCAAATTCCGCTCAAGTCTGAAGCAATATCTATCTCCCTTTGAAAGCCAAGCGTGGAATCAATATATGGGAACGATGCGATGCGGAAACGTATACAACGACGTGTGTGATATGTATATGATCGCTGTACGATATACCATGCCGCGAGGTAATTGTGCTCTATAATTAAACAATGGGCGGAGTAGACTCATCGAACCAAAAAGTCGGTTGTTATGACTTTGATAGAACATCGCAAAAATGGTGGCAAAAGGTTTTCTATAAATTGTTCACATCTGTTATCAATGTGTCAATTCTATTCAACGAACAACGAAGAACAAAAAAAGGCACTGTTACAATTTGTTGTCTCTCTAGCAGAACAGTTTATGGCTGTGGGCCAACAAGCAAGTGCAATTAAACATAAGAAATCTGCTGGACTTCCGTCCAAAACAATGACTTCCGTCCAAACTTATGCTGAAAGTAGAAGATCACTTTCCAGTTGAAGGTACCTCCAGAACAAGATATGCGAACTGTTCAGGAAATGGCAAAGAAACGCGAACGAAAACCTTGTGTACAATGTGCAAAATTGCTCTGTGTAAGATGTGCTTTACGCCTTACCATTCATAAATATAAGATCATACTGTAATTAGAAGAAATAAAATTTTGAAAAAGCAATACTTACGTTCATACTAACCCATGTGGACACATACATCCCAATAAAAAATAGCAATGCGATCCCCCATACAAAAAAGTAAGTTGAGCTATAACTGATGTTTTTTGACATAATACGGTCAAAAATCATAAAATGAATCTGATAAACAAAATAAATAAAATTGGTAGCGAAAGGGTTCACAAACGTCACAAAATAGAATAAATTAGTTTATCTACGACCACTATTGAAATTGCCCAATATTGTACAGTTCGTGCATTATGTAAATACATCATATAGCACACGTATGTAACAGTCCGCGATTAATTTTATTTAATGATTCAATAACACACTAGTGCGTTTAGTTTACGGTTCGTTGATTGGCTGAGAGCTGCTACTATCGTTTAATATAGGCAACCCAAGCATTCCGTTATTTGTCAAACAATTATTAATCGTCAAACTAATCTAACGTAAACCCCATATTTTTTTCAATTTCAATTAATATAATATCCAGTGAAAGTGAAATAGAAAATAGCACTCGCCCAAAATGGTGGAAAAAGCGATACAAGCTGCCCATAATTTTCTATCGATTAAATCTCGGGATCGATACGACGATGCATATAAAAAATTTATGGACTGGAGAATGATGCATAAAGTTAAATCGTTATCAGAAAATGTTGTATTATCATACTTTGATGAATTATCTCAAACAATGAAACCATCTTCACTTTGGGCAATTTATTCAATGGTTCGGATAACAATCAATATAAAGCACGACATCGACATTTCAAAACATTGAAAGTTAATAGCTTTAATAAAGAGAAAATCTGACGGATTTAAAAGCAAGAAATCAAAAATTTTCACCAATCAAAAACTTACAGTTTCTTCAATACTAAGTACGCAGGATAACAAATATTTATTGATAAAGGTATTCATTACTTTTTTTTCTTATACTGCTCTCTAATGGGCATAGCGACATACTTTTTTATACAATTTTAGGTTATTCTTATCATTGGTATTAATGGTGCTTGCAGAAAACAAGAACTACGAAATATCAAACCCATCCATATGGAAGACACCGGAACGTCTCTGATCGTTAAAATTCCTGGTTCTAAAACAAATACTCAAAGATCTTTGGTGGTACGTAAAGAATTTTACCAAACCTGCAAAAAATATATTAACCTACGCCCACAAAAAAATGGACAATGATTAGCCTTTTTTTCCAAATTATCAAAATGAGAAATGTACTAAGCAATGTGTTGGAATAAATAAAATTAGCTCTATTCCTAAACAAATCGTTAATTATCTTCATTTGCCGGAAGTAAATCTTTATATAGGACATTGTTTCAGACGTTCATCAGCCACCATTCGTTCATCAGCCACCATTCGTGGATTTGTGGATTCCGGTGGTGATTTATTGTCACAAAAAGGCATGGTGGCTGGCGTTCGTCTTCAATAGCTGAAGGTTATATAGACTGCTCCATGAAAAATCAAAATGATATTGCTACAAAAATTTCTGCTGCGATAAACAATAATTTCAATTCCACAAATCACAATACAGGTTCAGCATGGAATACGACTTCGAGCAATACTCATAATTCAACTAATATCTCAAATGCTGTCGAGAGCAATCCTGCATTAATATTTAACAACTGTTTCGTCACTATAAACAATTATAATAAAAAAAATTAAATTAAATTAATAATTATAAATATATCTTAAGATCTAATCATTTCTATTATATTGTAGTTTATTCTTGGGAGAAGGAATTTATTTTAATAAAACAACAGATGTCGATATTTTGCCAACGTTTCGGTCATTTTTATTCTGACCTTGTTTAGGGCTTATATCTATTTATTAGGTATTAATGAAATTAAACATAAAAAATATTAATTGTTAAGATTAAATTCTGAACATGTTAACTTATATGTGGATAACAAATCCGTCCAACTTTATTTCGTTTGACATTGACATTGCGTACATTGTGTTGCCTATATCGATGAATCACTCACTATATCAGTTACATCAAACATATATTTCTTATTAAATAGAAACAAATTAGTGTGGTCGTAGATAAAGTATAGTACATAATTCGAGTTGTAAGGCAATTGCGTGCTCGCGGAATTACGTACGAAATTACGTAACTGTTCCGCTCGTACGTAATATGCTTCTTACAACTCTGATTACGTAATATACTATTACAGTTTCTCAATAATTAGGAAGATTATTGACCATATATTTATTAAGATATGGGAACATAAGTATGTTGGCCATAAGTTATTGTATTAGTTTATTTATGTAGTTCCCACATTTTTATTAAGCCTGTCACTGAATTTATTTTTGGAACGGTCCCATTACTGAACCTTGCAGTAGCTTTTAAAAATAAATTATTTATACTTTGCTGGCGTTGTAAATAAGTCTAAATATGAAGGATTAATATTAAGTGTTACTTTACATTTTCTAAACTTTAGCATTATTAGACCATAAATGCTTGTGAATTGAATATGTTCCTTAGATTACCTCCATGATATAAGCCTATAGTAATTCTTGCATCTAAAATTCCTTGCTTATTAATTCAGTCATTAATACATCGGCGCAATTATTTAACCTTACAGACAATTTGAAATATGAGTACCTATTTGCGTTTTCTTAATTTTAGCTTTATTTAAATGATTTGACAAACTAAACTTTTCAATTGATTATTTATTAATAGAGATTAAATTGTATTTTCTTTCCTTTGGTATTTTAATGAGAAGAAATTATAGAATGTCGTTCGCCTAATTCCTTTATCGTCGCTTAATTAAAAAATAGTTTGATTAAATTTAGTAATAATAACAAAGTTGAAGGTTTTATGTCTAGATGAAACAGTTACCGAATCTTGCCAAGTTAGCCACAAAGAAATAATTCTAATAATTGTAATTATTATTATTATATAATTCTTATAATTATATATTAAATATTATATTTAATTTTGCTTGATAATTTAATTTGCTTTTCAACCAACTTATTAAAGCGCAATATAGCTTGAATATATAAATATATTTAATCTTAGTAGTTTGTAGCTCTATAATATTATTACGTCTTTTTTAGACAACAGAACAAATCTCATTACAACCTCAAGACCTAATTTTCTTAAAAAAAAATGTTGAAAGGCAACAGATATTTGTATGCTATTTACCAGCCCCCAATCTTCTTTCGTGACACCAAACATGAACTAGATAAACAACATTGTTTTTAAGATCACATGCAGACGCGTTTTGAGATCTATCTCTCACCAGTGCAGCTTTGCTCTTTTGAATTATAAAATGGTATACACTTACATTAGTTTGAAAACCCTTTGCCGGGCTGTCGATGATAGGTTATGATATGACATGTGTGTGGAAAGACCTGAACTTAGTTTCAGTTATTGATTTAAATGATAATTGAATATTGGGGCGGAATATAGGTTGAAAATATAAATATATTTTGTTTTAAGATTTAATTTAGCATCAAACAAGTCTTATTATAGAACCTTGTGGTAAAGAAAACGCCTTTGTACATTTCCTGCTGATATTTTGAACTTGTGGGCAATCTATTACTGTTTCATCTGGACATAATAATTTTTCTTGATTTTAATAAATTATTAAAATAATAGTGACATTTATAATTTTACCAATGTTTCGATTTCTATCCAGTTATTCTTCAAACATTCTATTTCTATTTAGTTATTCATGTTATTCAAACAAAAAACGCGAAATTTATTTCTTTTTCTTGTTCGTTCTGGTATTTTAATGGTTTTAATAAATTACAGAAATGTCGTTCGCCTGATTGTTTTACGTCGTAAATAAAAATAAGTTTGTTTAAATTTAATAATAACAGCAAGAAAAACGAAGAAAACCTGTAAGTTAATCGATTGGTCTACAAGTTAATTTATTTTTTAATTTGAATAATATGCAAACACGTTAAACGACATGGCTCGCATGTCGCGGTCGTATTATTAAGGTAAACGTAACAGCGTCAGCTATAAATTCGTATAATAATAAAGCTCGATTATATTTTGATATATCAGGACATTAATAACACGCGTTATAAATATATTTATATGTAAACCGTTTTTCAGCTCCCCCTGGAAACATATACGCGTAATTTTTGTCCCTTGTTCCTTGTTCCCTGTTTGACTCAGGCGAAGAAACGAAGTGTTTGTACTCGCCTCGAGCGCTTATCGTCGCCGGATCGTAATAAATTAATAAAAACTCGGGCCAAATATTTAATTTCTAGGCGCAGATAAAAACAGGTGTAATAAATATGACGACAAGTGTTTACGGACAAAACGCGTTTGCTTTAGATTTCCGTCTTCGAAAGGCGTTTGGGAGTAGAGCAAACTTCCTTTCAGTTTTATATCAAAAAGTTTGATGTTTTATTAAGGGATTTTTTTTTGTTGTTCTTGGCGATAAGATACCGAGGTTTTTATGGGAGTTAAAATCTCGTGTGAAGATTTTTAGAATCCAAGGAGATTATAGTTTTCATAAAAGTTCTTAGAAATGAAGTATGGAAAAATTTTATGCAACTGTTTTGTGTATCAACAAAATTTGAACAAATTCGTCCATGAAATTCATTGTTTACTTTACTGCATATTTAAAAAAGATTTCTACTTGAAATGTTGACGTGTTCCCTTTCATTGCAACCTCAAGACCTAATTTTCTTTAAAAATTCTTTGAAATTTGAAATTCCCTTTGGAACGATTTTAGGAACAATTTTAACTCCAAAGAGCTTCAAACTACTTGAAGAAATTCAAGTTATCCACTTAGTTTTGGTTTCTAGAATGTGTTTCTGATGACTACTCTGTTCTCCTGCGGCAGTTGTCTATTTATTTAAAAAATATTTAAAATCTATATCTATTATTTAAAATCTCTTGTACCCCACCAGATTACTCTAATAACTGTTTTAGTTCCTATTTAGAGAACCTCTTCCAATCATTGTTCCTTAAGAAATGGGTTTGTCGCGGATTCCAAGATAGTAGTTCTTCCAATTTCAAGTCGTAGTCACTAGAAATCAGCTTTTTCATACAGATTAATGCGCCATAGTTTTTGAGAAAATATGTCGATGTTTCCTCTGGAAAACTAGAGAATCTGGAATCATGGTCTTTCTGCAACCTCAAAGTTTTGAGTTGTTTCTTATGTCTCGAGATTAGATTTAAATAATTTAATTCCTTAAGATTGGTTTCTCTCTGTCTATACTCGAACCGCCGAGAGGATGCAGCTGCACTGCGCCGAGGTATGAGGGGCAAGGGACGCGCCGAAGTACGCGCAGATTAGTTTAAGTTAAGAAATATGTGTCAGTTTTTCAAATTCGGAAAACTAAACACCGCACACTCGAAATGTGAGGGTATGCGCAGAACAATGCTAAACTCGTCGAGACGAGATGCATTCTCTCGCCGTTACGAGTGTATAAGAGTTAACACTATACATACGGCACGATTACTAATGTGAACATCGACAAAGGCCGGCCCTTTTTAAAGAATAAATAAAATTTTGTTTATTACAATAATGATCGTGAAAAATACAAAATTAGAGAAATATAATAGAATTTTGACAGGAAAATCGGGAAAGTTGCAAATTTTCCGTTTCAGATTACTGCTAGGCGCTAGTTTTTTCGAAGGGAATTTTCCAAATTCTTGTTTTTAGTGGGATCTTTTCGAGGAATTTTCTGTTTCTTTAGTCAGCAGTTCCCAAACACTAATTTCCTTCCTAGTCTCGCGATTTCCTTTCCAAAACACTTGGGAAAAAGCGAAATTTTCCGGAAAAAAAAGTTCCGCAAGGCTCGTTCCAAGATTCTAGCTGTAGTTATACAAAAACCGTAATTAAGAATTTTCCGACAATTTCTCCAGTTTTCCCATCGTCTAAAATCTAAGCATCATTTTTTCCGAGAATCGAGGGGAAACTATTCCAACAACTTTTTCAGTTTTCCAATGAATACAAAAACAAAATCAAGGAAGAACTTTCAATTTTTTCCAATGACGCATTTTGTTCCTCATGGTAGAATACTGTGAATAGAGATTTTCGAAAGTTTCCTAACTCCGTCAGTTCCCATGGTCTTCTCCAAAGTCTATGTAATAGTTTTCCCGAAAATCAAGTAAAAACTCCAAGTATTACAAAAAACTAAATATTTGTGTTTAAAATTTTTATTTCATTTGTTTCATGAGATATCTTCGTTTTGAAACGAAGATATCTCAAATCCCAGGAAATCAAGCCGATTTTCCCATTCTTTTTCTTCTAACGATTTGAGGAGGAAACTGAAAACTGCCGAAAGTCTTCCAGTCGGTTTTCCTCCGAGAAAGGAAGCTGAGGGAGGAAACTGAAAACTTCCGAAAGTCCTTCAGTCGTGTTTCCACCGGGAAACGAAACTGAAGGAGGAAACTAAAAACTGCCGAAAGTCCTTCATTCGGTTTTCTTCCGGGAAAGGTTTAAATTAAAAAATGACGTATTAGTACGTCTCGGCTCCTATACTTTGATTATAAATATATATAATATATATAAACGTACTAACACGTCGTCGGCTACCAAATTTTAAATAAAAAAACGTATTAATACGACAACGGACTGCAATGTGTTAATATTCCTATCAGAACTCTAAGCTTGATTACTATTGGTAAAACCATACTACATTATAGATAATCATATAAACTTAATAAAGTTGGAACACAGCCTGAATATATTAATATATTCAACCTATCCGGAGCTCTATAATATTATTGAATCTTTGTAGGACTACCAAAACAAATCTCATGTGAAATTTGTAAGTTATTTGCTAGCCCTTAGTCCACTTTCGCGGTACTAAACAAGAACCAGAAAACTAACATGGCTTTTAAGACGATATCTTTCTACTAACTTAAGTGAATAGCCATTTTCAGACGCGTTTCCAGATTTATCTCTCATCAGTGCAGCTCAATAAGCTACTAACTCCATGTCTCTTTTAGGAAATGTCAAATTTAAAAATATCTAACATATAGTCCACCACGAGTGTTCCAAGTAAGTGTTTTACAAGTTATAATCTATAACAGCAAAGCTGCATTGATGAGAGATATATCTCGAAACGCGTCTGCAGATGGCTATTCACTTAACACCTTAAGTTAATAGAAAGATATGGTTTTAAAAACAATGTTAATTTTCTGGTTCTTGTTTAGTGCCACGAAAGTGGACTGAGGGCTAGTAAATAACTTACAAATTTCACATGAGATTTGTTTTGGTAGTCCTAAAAAGGCTCGATATAATTATAGAGCTCCTGAAAAGTTGAATATATTTATGTAATTCAGGTGTTCCGACTTTATTAAGTTTATTTGTACCGGTTTGATTTGAGATAAGCTTTCATCCTTATAGTTCTCAGAATGTCTTTGGATTAGTCTTAGTCTTAGAAGCTCCTTCCAGGTTTTTATCCACCCTATCCTTATTTCACCACTGAATCCTTTGTATATGATATTGATATTCGCAGAAGGTTGTATATGTTTGCATATATAAAGTTTAATAAATGTCTAAGAAATGTCTGTATATACCTGTATAAAGGCAGGGAAATTGCAGATCCTCTAATCGATAGTTTGTCTGCTCTTTCGTTGGTCACTTTCAGTTTCAGTATTATTATATATGCCAGGTCATGTCTAAGTTTTTTTCATCCATTTCTTGAGGATGTTTTGATTAAAGTGTCTTCTTAAAGGGCTAATTTTCTACAAAAATCTTTAGAATTTCCTTTTAGAACTTTTTTGTATCAATTTGGGCATTAATATAAGTGGGAGATTAAACTTACTTGTTATTGAATATTGGTAATGAAATCAAACTAATTATTATTGTTAACATATTGGGCCAATAATAATCGAAATGATAAGACAAGCCTCATACATAATCATACCAAGACTACAATTACTCTTCAATAAGTGCCTTGAAGAGGAAAACATCCCTGAAAAATGGCACGAAACGTCAATAGTATTAGTATTCAAAAAAGGGGACCCAACGTGCCTACAAAATTATAGAACTATAGACCAATAAGTATGCTGTCACAACTCTATAAACTTTTCACCAAAGTAATTGCAAACCGTATAAATAGAAAACTTGAGGACTACCAATCAATTGAACAGGCGGCATTTCGAAAGGGGTTAAGCACAAACGATCACCTACTTACAGTAAAACTTCTAAATGAAAAAATGACCGAATACAACATGACACTCCATATGGCCTTTGTTGACTACGAAAAAGCTTTTGATTCTATAGAACACTGGGCTATAACCAACGAATTAACGGAAGCCCGCATCGATCACAGATACACTAATCTTCTCAAAAAAATCCATGAGAATGCCAAAGCGTCGGTCAGAGCCCACGAAAAAACAAACACATTTGAGGTGAAGAGAGGAATCAGACAAGGTGACACCATCGCACCACAATAGTTCAACTTAGCACTAGAAGGGGTCTTTAAACAAATCAACTGGTCAAATCGAGGAATTTCCGTCAATGGCGAGAAGCTAACACACCTAAGATACGCAGACGACATCGTATTATTCGCGGAAAACTCCCTAGATCTGAAAGAAATGTTAACAGACCTGGAGGAAAAATCAAAAAGCATAGGGCTAAAAATGAACATAAACAAGACAAAAACAATGTGTCTCCAAGATCCAAATATAATAATTAACAACTAAAGGATAGAAAACGCAAACGAATATGTCTATCTAGGCCAGCAAATAACCCTGGGCAAGGATAACATGGAAATTGAACGGAGAATTAGACTGGGTTGGGCGGCATTTGCAAAACTCAAGGGTATACTAACCAACAAAAAGATACCCATACGACTGCGCTCAAGGCTATATGACCAATGTATCCTACCAGTAACAACATACGGAGCACAAATATGGACCATATCAAAACAAATTGTGAACAAACTAAGAGTATCTCAGAGGGCCATGGAGAGAAGAATGTTGGGTCTATCACTACGAGATAGAAAGAAAAACGAATACATTCGAAACAAGACCAAAGTGACCGACATAGTGGACAGGGCATCTCAACTCAAATGGGACTATGCAGGACATATCGCCCGTATCAAAGACAATAGATGGAATGGGAAATTATTGCGTTGGAGACCATGGACAGGTAGAAGATCAAGAGTAAGACCAATCTTACGGTGGTACGATGATCTTAAGAAAGTGGCAGGACTGCACTGGTTGAGAACTGCTCAAGATCGAGACCGATGGAGAAAAATAAGAGAGGCCGCTGCTCAATTCTGCGCGCATGACGGCTGAAAGAGAAGAGATATTGGGCCATTAGAGACCACGTGAGGCAACAATCACATGTTTCGGGAAGCCTTCCTTGCAGCCCAAAATCTTTGCATTCTTTCTCTGGCAGCCTGTCTTCTTTCTTCGTTCTAACTGTTATTATATTTTGCGTTGCAGTCCAGGAATCTTTAGTTGTAATCATTAAATCGATTAGGCTTGTTTGGTCTAGTGAACTATTTGTTTTGTTTTCCCATGTATCTCGCTCCGGTAGCGACCTGTGACATTTAAACACAGTATGCCGTACGCTGTCTACTAAACCACAGTATTCAAAGAAGCTGCCTTTCTGATGATCTGGGATTATAATCCCTGTCCTTTGTGCCTTAGTTGTCAAATTCCATCTCCTTTGCCATTCTTTGTTAAACCATACTCTGACAGCTCTCTTCCTGTTTGTGCTATCTTTGCTTATTTGTTTCCCATTGAAAAATTCTTTTCTTTCGTGCATTATAGTTCCTTCCGGTGATATATTTGCGATCACAAGGACAGCATCAACTGAGGCGGTTCGGCATGAACTATACACCCGCAACACCATTTATCGTTGGATAGGCGATAGCTTATTCCTATTCGTTTGCTTATCAATAGCAGTTGCCCAGACTGGAGCTGCGTAAGATAGGCATTTGTCGATATTCGCACCTAGTTATATGATGGACTCCTTCGGTGTTATTTTCCCCCCTTTCTGCAAAAATAATGGGTGCTATTTTCCTCATCCCTGTTATTATTGTTTTCATCGTATAGGGCCATTAGAGACCACGTTTGGCAACAATTACATGTTTCTGGAAGCCTTCCTTTCAACTCAAAATCTTTGCATTCTTTCTCTGGCAGCCTGTCTTCTTTCTTCAGTTCCTTTTTGGTTCGTCATGAATTCCCTTAAACTTCAATCACTGACCTAAACTTTGTTCGGTTGAAGATGTCTTCCGAATTCAGTCCAACGTGTTGGGGATCCTGTCTCACCTCCCCCAAAAACCATTTATCAAACACTTTAGGTCTACCGTCAAGTATTTTAAAAAATCCTTTTTGTTAATCTCTTCTCATCCATTCTAAATAAATGCGCATAGAATTTGAGTATCCGTTTTTCATGGATTCAATCAGTCTTTCATTGTCCTGGTAAAGTTCTTCCCTTCCTCTTAACCTATGCTGCCCTTCCACGATCTTTGGAGCCATTATCTTAAAAAAATACAAATTAATTATGGATACAAACATACCAATTTATAAAAGCGGAATATAGCTGGCCTATATAAACTTATTCAACCTTTCCGAAGCTCTATAATATTATTAAGTTTTTTTAGGATTACAAAACAAATCTCATGCTGTAACACAACAGATTATATGCTATTTACTAGTTCTCAGTCCACTTTAGTGGCACTAAACAAGAACCAGATAAATAACATTGTTTTTTAGATCATTTATATAATATATAATATTATTGCGTAACTGCGTAAAGGTTAAATATATTTATATATTCGGCTTTAATAAGTTGATTACTTGTTTTGTTTTGGACAATCTCAATTTGTTTAGAAATCACAGACAGACAAACTTACCTAGTTTGTTTTAGACAGTATTGGGTTTTTTTATAAATTACAAACAGGCAAAGAGTTGTAACAATTCTAGATTGACTTGAATTATTTAGAAACTACAGAGAATCTAACTTGTCTGTCTTAGACTATTTCACCTTGTTTGTAAATTATAGATAGACACACGGATGTACAAACTTCTAAACTATCCTGACTAATATCTTCACTAATTTAGAAATAGCTGACAGGCAAACTTACTTAGACTCTTTTAGAGAATCTCATTAGACATACGAATTAGATACAAACAGATTTAAAAAATTCTAGACTGTCTATACTAATGAAAGGAATGGCAGGTTATTTTAACTTAATACAAACTTACTTAGTATATTTTATACAATCTCATTTTGTTCAGCAATTACAGACAGACTAACAGATTTAGAAATTCAAAACAGTCTAGACTAACTTTTCTGCTATAGACAATGCCCTTTGTTTGGATATTGCAGACGGATTCTCAAACTTTTTCATACCTTAAAATGTTCGATGCTGATTTAGATCGCGACCTTTTAAAGATTAAAGCTTGAGATTTTCTACTTTACAATATTATGTAATATATATTTCAAAATTTCTATTGTCAGAAATTTCTACTTTCGGTAATTTCAATAAACTAATGTGTCTCTCCAAATTGGTCTTCGATGTAAACTCCCTAGTGTTGATTTTCTTCTGCTAAATTCCTTATATAAACTTTTTTTCAACAATTTTGAATATTAGAAAGAGTGAAACAACATTGTTTAAAAAAAATATTTAGAAATCCTTCTAGGTTTCATGATGCAATAAACTAGGACTTCTCAACCTGTATCTAACCTCTTTTCAGAAGACTCTGAGCTCAAAGACCTCTTTCACTAAAACACCTTTGTAGGAACAGATTTTCTTCTCACTCTTGTTTTAAAATAGTATATTTTGCAACTAGGGCGGTAAGTTATCAATTGGCCTCGAGAGCGAAATTGGGCGCACATGCGCACATTCGCTCGAGAGGGCAATTGACAATACCGACCAATATTTTTTTTGTGTTGCATTTGCTTTATTTGTGTTGCAAATAATATTTGGTATAAATATATTGTTAAGTTTGGGATTCAGGGGCCATCAAAAAAAATAGTATCAAAAATGAAGAAATTGCTTTTTCAATTGTCTGCGGTGGTGTGGATTCGTCATAAGAACTCCCATCACTCTCCGGTATCACCATAGAATTTACACTCATTTTAAAAGGTTTTCTTTAATTTTAATTTTTATTTTGTAATGAAAAATCACTTTCACGTCAATTTTTTAATATTGAGGTCTTGATTGTGTTTATTTTATTTATTTAATTTTTTTATTAATGTAACTTAGCGATATTGAATATTTGCGTGATTTACCCAAGTTATAAGATAATACAACCAAAAATGGGATATGTCGCACTAAGAAGCGTGCGCCAAGATAGTTCTCTTATCGCATGAGTAATAAAAAGTCAATTTCTTTACAATTATCGTGTTTAATAACCTGTGACTTTTTTTTCAAAAATTGAAAATATTTTTCCAAGGTTTTTGTATGATTCCTAAGAACTTCATTATGTTAGGGATTAATGCTTGAGATGCTCTGTTTTAGATAATATTTGTCTAACAACAATTTATTGATACTTTTTATCTTTGTTTATCCAAAGCTTTAACTGAAAGAGACATTTAAAGATATCTACGTAGTTTCAATATCTGAGACACAATTCTATTTTGCATAAGTTTATAATCAGTTCATTTTTGTTTTCGCTCGGTCTTTTAATCCGTAGTCCTCGCGCGCGTTCCAATGAATCAAAGACCTATTATTTATATACTGTTGCCCGTTTCACCGCGTCCACACGGGGCGTCTGTAACGACAACTATTTATTACTGACCACACACTCAGATACCATGGAATTTGTAACGATTTATTGCCCATGACTTTATTTATGGACTCTCTCTCGCTCTCCACAATAACTGTCTCTCGCGATCCGAAACAAGAAGAAAACGAAAAGCGGAGGAGAGGAAAAAGATCGGACTATTTCTATCAAAATCGCATAATATTAAATGGGGATTTGAATAATGGTCGAGTTCTTCGCAATCACAAAGGAATCACATAAAGCCAAACGATTTATTAAAAGGAACATCTGTTTCAGATTTTAATTTTTTTATTTCCTCGCGCAAAACAAATTTCTTTGTGGGATTTTTGCGTTTATTTAGCGAATTGTTTGTCAAGAAACGGGTGATATACAAGTTTGACCACTCTTAAAGGGACAACTTGGCCAACCCTCCGTTAGATGTCATTGCTGGAAGAAGAATGCACAATATATATTCCGATTCTTTTTTTTAAATACATTTTTTCGCTTGTAGCTACTTCTTGAGATAATAATAACAATGGGCTAAGGCTTTATAATGAGGGGGCGCGCATAAAAAATCCATTAAGTTTTACAACCCTTATTACGTAATGGCCGTACATGCTCCACTTTACGATTATCGGCGGATTTTAATTTGCGCCTGTCACACTCTTTCCACAACGTAACTAATTGTCCCGTTTAAAATTATAAAAAATAAATCTACAAGTTTTCCTTAACTCATAATAATACGCCTGGTCGATCTTGTCGCTAGCTAATTGCACGCGTCCACGTACATTTTCCCCTTAACTATTTATAACGTGAAACTATTTTGCTTTCACCGATAAGCTGTATGCGTACGGGTTTGTCTTCAGATGGTATTGATTCCCATGGTTGTTCCACTTTAATAGCTTCCGATGGAATTATATGAATTTCGCGGAGGCCACTCTGAAACCGTCAATAAGTTAGGGCAAATGCCAGACGCGATCGGAACGCGAGGCTTGTAATTTCGTTAAGTTCGCCGCACGTAAAACCGGCAGCTCACAATCATTAAAACAACACAGAAAAGATAATAAGATATATAAAAAAGCACGGGAATATAATAAAAATAACAACAACTAAAAACCGTAAGAAAAAAAAAATAAGTGGGGACAAGATGGCAAAGCTTAATATTAAGGATTAAGTGGTAAATGCTAAAGCTTACTGTTTAAATTTGAGAATTATTTATGCGGAACAAACTCGATGTGAAATTTTTTGTTTGTGCAATTCTAATAATCTTGTTTCTTTCTGATAATTTCTTTTCTTTCGTTTTGGTTGACAATTGTTTAACAATTGTGAGAGACCATTTTTGGAAAGATTTTGGAAGAACTTGTATTTGATTCAAATACTTGAATATCAAAACTATAAGCAAATCATAAATTACAATATCCATAATACTTTTTTTACCACGTTTTTATTAGGTCGCTTTACTTTTCGTCTGTTCTGGGAGTTATCTGTCTAAGTTTTTGAACTTGATTTTAAACTATCTTTCCGATGAGCTAGAGACTTGAAACTTTGAACATCAGAAATCAGCTCAGAAATGGATGAAAATGTAATATTTTTATTATTTAGACACTATTTTAAAATCATTTAATATGCCTCCGGGTTAGCAATGGAGCAATGTAGGCAACCATGTGTGCTAAGTATGCTTATGTTATGAGGCGTTCACTCCAATCAATGTTTAGTCAAATCAAAACCAGCTCAATCCATTTTTATAAATTTTATAGGAGATACAAAAAACAATTCACGCTCTGCCCATTTTTTTTCAAAAAATTAATAAATAACCTTCGGTGTACGATTCTAATTTTTTTTTTAATTAGTAGTATTCTATAAATATTTAAAAATAAAAATAATTTGGTTTGAGGTGAGTTTGCAAAAATTTGAGATTTTTTTTCATCCTTCCTTTCAAATTTCAATTAAATCGATGTGGTATCTTAATTATATTCACGTATTAGCCTGTAAAATCAAAAGTGTGAGTTGATTTTACTAATTTATTTATTATAATAATGTCTATAAGTTCTTGTTCTGAATATTCAGTGATATAGAACATGCTCTAAACTACTGGTAGGTAATAAAAAAAAAGGTAAAATAAGGTATAATAAGGTAAAGTAATTTATTTTAATTTATTTATATTATAAAGTATACAATTATAAAGTAGAAAAAGGGAGATAATACAAAATTGTCATCAGATAAAATCATTTTCATCAGAGTTCACATTGGCAACACATGTTCCCTTCACTACGTTCTTGTAATATTTGAGGGATTCGATTTCCATCCAAAATACTTAGTGTTAACGTCATTTATCTTTGCTGGAGCAATAGAAACGCCAACAATCACAGCGTAAGGAAGAAGGTCCTGAATAGTTTTGTGTTTCTTCGACACACTCTTGAAAGCTCCAATGTCCGAATTATGAAAAAGTTCACCCTTCCTTTGATGTCTTTTTTCATCTCATTCCTGATGAGCAGAAATCGTTTAGAAGCTGAAAATTTAAAATGCCACTGATCTGTGATGCGCAAAATCGACGAAATAGCTGCTTTAAAATCATACACTTTTCCAGTAAGGGAAATTGTGGTTCCCTGATGAAAGTAAATTGCTGTATATTCTTCGATGTCTTTCACTGTATTTTTCTTTATATCCCTTTCTATTCAGCCAAATACGCGATCACATATGCTGACGTAAGAAGCAGGTGGCGCGCATGGTGGGCTTTAACAGAAGCATGGATTGAGCTGGTTTAAAAAAACACCGGTTTTTGACACCGGTTTTCGACCCGATCAAGATGGATTTGTTCCAAATCGCTTTGTAGGTTGATAGTAACGGCAAAGACCTATCAAACTACGCAAAGAAAAAACTTTTGAAATTAATGGATTGAGCTGGTTTTGATACTAAACGCCTCAAATGTCGGTGACTGCACGATATCTGGGTCTGAGAATTGTTTATAAGCCATGCAGCTACGTAAAATTTACACATTTCGATAAATATGCGACTAAGCAGAATCGAAGCTAGCAGAAAATTTTTCTATATACGTTTTTATTAAAATGCCCTCGAATTGAGACATTTTTTCGATGTCCACATATTAATTAGCTTCGTGTACGCTCTATGCTTTTATTCATAGTTAAATGATATTTTTATTTTATTTAATATTCATTTATTTATTGCAGTTACATAGATCAAACCGATATTATTGAACTTATAACGGTGCGATCTATCGAAGAAGTCAAAAACATATAATGTGTTCTATTTAACCCTTTACCGCATGAATTTTTGTTTTTTATCCAAAAAATTTATTAGATGAAAAGTTTGATTCTATTTTCACGTAAAAATAATATAAAAAATATAGCTTGCAAAATAACTTCATTAAAAAAAAAAAATTGTGCCAAATATGGAACATCATGCAACAACAAAATATTACAGTTGTAAATGGTCACATCTATTAGGGTATGTAAGTATAATTAGAGTAAAACTATTTCAGTATTTTCAGGGTACAATAAACTTTATTCGGTATGAAACCGTGAATAACAGTTTCTTTCTTTATTAAGACACAGCGGTATTGTGCATTTTGTGCAAATTATATATGTTTTTCCTGTACAGCCTGGATATTTGCATCTTGACCTATTTCTTTCATCCCAGTAGGGAAAATGGTCAAACCCATCTTTGCGGATATCTACTTGGGGTATTTCTTTAGTCGGTCCCTTTTTTCGTTTATTTTCGTACATTTGTTGAAGGCTACTACTACTTGATCGTCTTCCTACTTTGCTTTGTCTATCTGGTTTTCCTGCCTTGCATAGAGCATCTGCTATTGGCAGTTTGGTATCCAAAAGAGGCATTTCAAATTTCTTAGCTCTTCTGGCTAGTAACCAACAGTTCACGACAGTCATATCAATAAAATGAAAAAATATTCTCAAATAATATTTCTTGGACCTGATTTTTATGCGATAAAATCCTAACATCGAATCAAGAAGATCTACGCCTCCCATGTAGTTGTTGTAGATTAGGACACTTTTAGGGCAAGATATCATTTTATGTGCATTTTCTTGTTTGAAATATCTTCTTTTTTCTCCTTTTGGTTCACTTCCAGCATATGTTGACATTGTAGTAACGATTTTATTACACTGACATCTACATTGTCTATATTTTTACCATATGACCTCTGCGTCTCTTCTTCATTTCTTTTTCCGTCGGCATTACAGCTCCTGGAACACAATTTATTCCTACTGTTCCTAATGGTAGAATACCTTCGTTATTCAAATATATCTTAAGGGGTATGCTGGTGAACCAATTATCAAACAACAACTTGTAATGTTGATGTTTTGGTATCGAATGTGCAAATTTGACAACCACGTTGCTGCTCATAGTAAGGTTTGGTGCTCCTGGAGGTACAGTATTGCTTTGGGAACCAGCATATAGATCAAAGTCATAGCTGAATCCCGAAATACCACTCAGAACAAAGTTTTTGAAGCCCCACTTATGTGGTTTTTTTGGATTATATTGCTTTAGTTGACTTCGCGCTTTTGTTGATATAATTTGTTCGTCCACAGCAAGAAATTCTTCTTTAGGAACCATTAGTAGTTGTTCTCTAATCTGATTCAGAACGGGTCTGATCTTGAATAATCTGTTATGTCCAGGCTGATCTTTTTCAATCATGTTATCATTGTTATTGAAGTGCAAAAAACTTTTTATTTCTTCGAACCTGTTACAGGTCATTACGTCGCCTACTGCTCGATGACCAATATTGATATTCCAATAATGTCTTGTAGAAGGAAGCTGAATTATTGACATGTAAATAGTAATTCCTATGTATTGTTCAATTTCGTAACTTTTTATGTTAGCTGGTTTGTTCGGACGTTGTCGCACTGAGTATAAATTTGTCTATTCAGTAATATGCTCTATAAGACTATCAGGAAAGAGAAACTTGAAAAATTGGACTGGAGTTTCTAATTGTGTAACTGAAGAAGGTAGATCTTCAGAACCAGTAAATTTTGTTTCATTTTCAGATTTCCTTAGATTACCTTCTACCCAATTATGAGGTTTCTTCGTCTTGCTTCTTCGTATTTTAGACAAAAGGATATCGTCATCAGAGGAATCTGAAGTTGTTGCAGGAATCACAATTTCCTCGGCATCGTTTCGCAATTTTTTAGGCTCCTCAGCGTCACTATCTGGAGCCAGTATCGTCTGGTATATGACGTCTTCATCGGCCAGATCTGATACTTCACTGGCAATACTATCCGGTATTCGGACGGCACCCATTTTACCGTAAAATAGTTTTGTATCCATTTCTACAAGATACACCAATGCATCGTATGATAGTCCATAACTTAATAGTGTACCACATATGGGACAATCCCTTTTTGGATTTTTTTAGAGACTTTCAGTAATCATAACGTGTAGTACTTATCTCAGTATATATCTAATATCACTAAAGAATATTTTTTGAACAAATTGTTTTCAGTACGAAAAACAACCTCAAACTTGAAACAACTGAGCACGTGGCTTGAAATTCGACAACAATGAACTTGAAACCGCGTGGCGCTAGTTGTCCAAACATCAAAGCAATACCGCATATATCACGCAGTATTTATATGTGCCAGATGTGAGCAGCTGTGCCATTAGGACTAAAATTGATTTAAAAGGCTAAATAAATATTTTTTTTTGCTTTGTTCAATTTATGGCACATGATGCGGTAAAGGGTTAAAACAAGAAATTTGTACTAATTCTTGGTCAATCCGGAGTTTAAATTACGTTATTTCGTTGGCTCTACCTCATATTTAACTATTACTATGCACAAAAACTCTGCGCTGAGGAAATGGTGGTTAAAGGCAAACGCGCTGTAATGGTATGCAGAAACCTTGAAGGAAAAACGTGGGCTTGTTAGGAGATTAGTTACACCATCAGATCCAAACTAGTATGGGGCTGGGTTGGAAAGCTAAACAAGCTTCGCAGAGACAATAGAGTAACGTTATACTAGGTACCAAGACACACAGTGATAGAGAGAAAGAAGAAGACGATCACCCAGCAAACAAGGGATCTAGGTTTATAGGTCCGGAACTCTTTTGCTGTATGAGTATGAACCCATCCACAAAAGTATAGATGAAGAAATTAGGAAGCAGTGGTTGAAATGCAATGGATTAAAACCTGGAAAGAACTTCCTTGGATAAGACAATCCAAAGTAATACTGGGATTTCTTAACCAGAAAAGCTTGCCTTAAACTAAACAGGAACAAGCTTATAATTCTGACAGCAGTCCTGACGGGACACTGAAGACTTAGAAAACATCTAAAGGCCCTAAGCCTAGAGGAAGATGACAGTTGCAGATTCTGCAACTCAGCTAAAGAAACCTCCTAATAGATCTGCTCAGGGATAGCGGAGCACTGCTCCTGAAGAGACAGATGTTCCTTGGGCTCCACTGCTTGAACGAAGAGGAGTTGCAATCTTTGAGTCCCACCCAGATCCTGTAATTCCTAAAGAAATCAGGACTAGAGGATGCGATCTAAATGGGTAACTTTTCCAGGAATACTAGCTCCTCTTTCCCACTGGGCACTCTGGACACGTGCCCAGGGCCCCGAGTTCTATAGGGCCATATTAGTTCCTGCCAAGTTAACAAACGATAACCAAAATTTATTATCGAAAACATTTATTTCGAAAAAATCGATAATGACTCTTCTCTCGCCCGATAATAAGGCTATCCAACTTCTGCATGTTTAGATAAAATGTTTGAAAATAATTATTTCATCGATTAGATATTTTATACTAAAAAACCTTTGAATTAAATGCAAAATTTAAATAAATCAGAAAATAGACCGAATAATATATTTGATGAAAAATGTATCGATTTTTAATTTCAGCTGCAACAAAGCTTCACATATGTTGGGGAAGTACCTATAGATACTGGTCTACAATCAATAATCAAGGAGAAATGAGGATTTGCCACGAAAGCATCTGAGTTCTTCCGTGGCAAATCAAAGTGAACTCATCGGAAAATATATTTTCATAGTTCTTCTTTTTGGCGCAGCAGCTTAACTGGGACCTGAGTCTCCTCCCTTTACGTATACTTGTGTTTGCTGTCTAGATCTTAGAGACAAGCGTAGGGGGCCCGTTCGTTTTTTAACGTGGGTGGCGAGCCACATTTGAGGGAGGTATTCTCGGCAAATTGCTGTGATGACTTTGCCAGAGTCATGCATAAGAGAACGGTGGCTGGCTTATTACAATACGTTTTCCGGGATCCAACCGTTAGCGCCTTACATGCACTGTGCCGCCCATAAACCAAACCTAGCTGTCGTGAAGGCATGCAGCTTGCCTAGTGTTCGCAATATGATGGCAATAGTAAATAATCTTACCAGTTTTGTACGAGTCAGCAAAAAGATTCGAACTTTTCAAACAAGCTATCCTTATAAAACACCCACAGACGAAATGAGTCAAGTTGCAAAGGCTTAGTGATACACGCTGGGTTGAAAGGCATGATGCGCTCCTTCAATTCAAGGAGTTCTTTGACCCTATCGTACAGTTCCTTGAAGAAATCGATAGAACTTCTCCTTCTCCGTAACCTATATTATCGGTAACCGACGCACTATTTGAAATCACTGTTTCGCTTTCACAGCAACTGCAGGCTGTTGCATTAGATCTTAACCTTTGTTATGAGATGGTAGAAAGTGCAGTAAGAACCAGACTAGTCGCTTTTCGAGAGCAGAGCACTCTTCGAATCTCGATCTGTTCCATCTTCTACCAAGTGCTATCGTAAACACAGAAAATCTGACCGCGATAGTAGCAGCTGCACGCGTTTACAGTGACGATTTACCGTATCCTCTCTCGATAGCGGGAGAAATATCTCTTTGGAAGGAGCTATGGAGTGGTAGACATCATCTCCCACAAACAGCAGCTGAAGCGCATAAAGAGACAAATGAGTTTTTTCCAAATATAAAAATTTTAACAAATTCTCGATACATTACCAGTAACCACTTGCAGTGTGCAGCGCAGCTTCTCTTCGCTTAAACTAATAAAATCGTACCTTCGTACGACAATGACCCAAGACAGGTTAACTGGTTTGGCTTCCATGTATATTCACTGAGATAGCTCTGCTAATCTACAACGAAGTCATTGAGGAATTTGCAAAAATTTATCCATGGAAACTTATTATGCGTTAAGCAAAATAAAATGTGTGTTTTTTAGTGTTTTCTTTGCTAGTCTTTAATTTACCTACCCTTAGCGGGGTCCAGCCCCCCCCCCCCCCCCCATAGAATAATCGTGGATCCGCCCCTGCTGCTGGATGTGTATCAGAGGCAACAAAGTTTTTGAAATGGTTCAGAAAGTCTACTACTTTTTTTGGGGCTTTACCCACCGATGGAATATATTTGCAGAACATTTAGGTTCAAAAAAAGGTGTTAAAAGACAAAAGACACAAACTAGATGGTCAGCATGGGCTGATGCTGTAAGCGTCTTGCATGACGGTCATAAATTAATTATAGAAGCTTTGATTTCCATCGCAAAAGATACAGAACAGGAACGAGAAACTAGAGACGAAGCCTTTAGTCTGTCCAGAAAAATAGGAATGCTAAAATGTATTTTACTAACTGAAATTTGGAGCTGCCTATTGGAAACAATAGGCAAAACAAGTAATTATCTTCAGGAAGAAACGATAACACTGGACGTTGCACATAATTTGTTTACTTCATGATTTCATGACTTCATAATACTTTATTTTATTAACTTCAGGGGTAAATTTGATCCAATGTAAATCAAATGGACAAATGGACAATTATTTCGAATCGTCCTTCGAATCCTCTTTCGATTCAAAGAAAGATACCTAGAATCTGATTACAAAGACCTATCTCAAGGAACAAGACGCAGAGCTCACGCCAGAGTTATTTTTATGGCTATACGTCGTCAGTCCAACTGAATACAACAGAGAAATTCAAAGTAGAAACATTTCTTCCCTTAATTGTTCCCTTAAAAGTTTGCATTAGAACATTAGTCATCGTTTTGATTTATTTTTTCGCTTGAAAACTCCGGAGAGTTGAGACAATGTTGCAAAGAATTTGCTGAAATCTATTATGGAGACGTTAACGAGAAAGAGTTGGAAATGGAATGTTTGCATTTAACAGAATACTTGAAAATTGTTCATAGTGAAATTGAAGGAAGTAATACTATATTGGAAATATATCATCTTTTGAAAGAAAACAAAATTTAAGAAACATTTCCAAATGTAGAAATCGCATTGAGAATCTTTTTAAATATGACGGTAACTAACTGCAGTAGGGAACGCTCCTTCGCTCCAAAGATTCAACAGAGATTAACCAGTTTATTGTTGATGTCTATAGAATGTGATATACTCAGAAACATAGATTTTGAAGAAGTAATTAACGATGTTGCCCATCTCAGATCTAGAAGGGTGCCTCTTCAATCAATATAGTTTTTTAAGCATTAACTTTTGAATGATAAAATAGTTACTTTTGTGGATTATTACTTTATTGGTTTATCCTAACAATATAGTGTTTTTTCAAAGCCATAACAAGGGCCCCATTATCATAATGTGCCTAGGGCCTTCAATAGGTTAAAGACAGCACTGATACCAACGACTAGAAGAAGAGGATGGGGTATAATAAATCTATAAAGGTCGCCGTATAAATCACTACCAACATGTACAAATCTACATTTACAAACTGTTTCCACCAATTATTATTAAACATTATTAAACATCTTATTACGTGAGTCCCAAAAGTCTTGGAATCCACTCTTGCCATGAATTTTAGTAAGTAGGTCATTTCTTAATTCACATACATAAAATTAAACAAATTATCGAATGTTATTTTTAAGGAGCTATCAGTAGTCTTGAGGTTATGTCGCATTGTTTTTAGTGTTAAGTTCAACAATTTCTATAGTTATAAATAAAACGCCTTCTCATAAATTTAACACTGATTTATTTTATTGTGTTGTGAATTATAAAATTAACAATGGAGAACAAACATTACAACAGATGTTGAATGTGTTGTCCATTTTCAGGAATACACAAATTAATTCTCCACTTTATGTTATTTCTACCGGTCTTACTTAATTTATTTAATTTAAAAATGTTTACAAAAGAGCAGAAAACTTTTATTGTCGAAAGTTATTTTCGTAATGGTAGACGCCTGGAAAATGATGAATGGAAATACAGTATCGACCCGTGCATTGAAGAATTTAGGCAACGTTTTCTTATGGCTGTATTTAATAGGAATCAGTTTAGAAGGCAGGTATTACGATCAGTTGATTGCTTTCGAGGTACTGGTAACATTAACGATAAATCAAGAAGTGGAAGGCCTCGTATTAATAATGAGAATATTATAAACAACATCAGAAATGCATTCCAAGACGAACCAACCACTTCAATTAGCAGAATAGCTCAACAGTTGAATTTAAGTCGTACTACCACTCACAGGATTATTCGTCAAGATCTTCACATGAAACCATATAAGTTGCAAATGTACCAAGAACTTTTACTACTCGATTATAATAAAAGACTCGCCTACTGTCAGTGGTTCAATGAAAATATGAACGACGAAGTGTTAAATTTAACTTTTTTGACTGATGAAGCCTGGTTTCATCTAAACGGATACATTAATACCCAAATCATGCGGATGTGGAGTGTTGACAACCTACATTTTTTTAGAGAGACCCCACTGCATCCAAACAAAGTTGGTGTGTGGCTAGCAATGTCAAGATGCAGAATTATCGGTCCAATATTTTTGATAGTAATTTATACGCTGCCACTTATAGAGCCACTATTTTGCAACAATTTATTAACGAACTTCATGATGATAAACTCCAAAATAGCTTCTTCCAACAAGATTCTGCTAGACCGCACATTGCCCGTGAAACGTTAAATTACCTTCATGAATTCTTCGACGACAGGCTATTAAGCAAATACCGATTTCGACCACGTCTTTGATCTAACTCCTCTGGACTTTTTTCTTTTTTCATATTTAAAAAAATCAGAATTCAGCAGTCCAGTGCATACAGTAGAAGATCTGCGAGACAATGGAAAAAGATAGACAACACAGTATTACAAAATGTGTTCGATAACATAAACGGCGAATTAATTTGTGTATTCGTGAAAATGGACAACACATTCAACATCTGTTGTAATGTTTGTTCTTCTTTGTTAATTTTATAATTCACAACACCATAAAATAAATCAGTGTTAAATTTATGAGAAGCTGTTTGATTTATAACTAATGAAATTGTTGAACTTAACACTAAAAACAATGCGATATAACCTCAAGACCACTGACAGCTACTTAAAAATGATATCTCATAATTTGTTTAATTTTATTTGTGTGAATTAAGAAATGTCCTACTTCTTCAAATTCACGGCAAGAGTGGAATCCAAGACTTTTGGGTCTCACGTTATCTTATATTTATGCTAGACCTATATTCATTATGTTTATATATTTTATCCAACCCTGTATATGATATTAAATAACTTAAATAAGTAGAACCAATTATTTTTGTTTTTTTGTAAAAAATGTTGGAGATAAATGTTGAACAAACAAGACAAATTTGAGAACCTTGTGCGCTTTCGTTCGTTTATTTCTGAAGATATTTAGGGCATTGACGTCGCCAATAAAAGAAGCGAAACTATATAGATAATTAGTTTGAGGAGATCGTGGAAAAGTATGTCTGCGAATTCCCGATTTAAAAATGTGGCGATTGAATGTCTCGCGATCCGAAGAATTTCTCCCCCGCCGCGGACTAATCCCGTCCTGTAATTTATCGCATACCTCGGCCCACAAATAGAAATTCGCCATATAAAAATCGCGATGCCTCTTCATAAAACAAGTGATTGAGAGTCGGTATTCGGTTTCGATTCGAATCAAAAGAAACTTCCAAATCGACAATCTTCAAACTCGATGAAGACCTAAGTCCGGAATGCTGGACAATGGACCCGCGCCGCGGCGATGATGCATCATCGCGCCAGCGGTAGCCGCACACACAGACAGACGTACACAGGTGAGAAAAGTCATTTGTTATCGGTCCCGCGCGCATGACTGACAGAATGACGCTACCGCATGACTACAGGGAATCGTGATAAATGATCAGACTAAGTCTTATTACTATCACGTCGATTAATACTAATGGTACCTAAGACGCTCAGCATATTTTCATTCATAAACACAACACCTTAAAAAAAATATAAATATAATCCTTTCAAACTTACACCGAAATAGTAATAATTATCGATATGTTTGAAATACCAAACATAAACAAATACATTATATTTTAATCAATCAAAACCTACAATGAAATCATTATAACGTAACATTCCGAATAATTCTCGCATCTTTTGTGATCTTGCATTAAAACCTTCTGGGAAACTTAATTAGTTACAATTTCAAAATAATATGAAAAGCACATCTTAACCCAGAGTTATTCCTAGATAATAAAACCATAAATTCCAGTATGCAACTATTTCAGTTAATTAGCTGTTGGTACTCAAAAATAATTTATATTTGCTCCACTTAATTCTTAGCAAACTGCATTTAACTTTGTTTTTAACTATTACGTTTATTTTAAAAATATTTTAATATGCCAAGACGTAGATTAGGTTTGAATCTAGATAAATATTCAATTTATTATTACTTAAATGCCCATTTTAAGGGTGGAAATAGCATTAGCAAGGTTGTTTATGTTATGGATATTTATGGCACGAGCAATGTAATAATTGCAGCGGGTTCTATTTATATTACCATCGATCGCGAAGAAAATAATAAACAAGAAAAAACACAAAACTATTTGTCGTTCCGGCTCGTAAAGAGTTTATTAACATTTTTTTTGCACGCTTTGTGTGACGCGTTTCCGCCGTTTATTAAATATTGTTATAAATAAATAAGTCGAGGACAAAAAATATGTATATATAATACAGCTACGCGCCTCCAAGACATTTATTACATAACGTATTTATAAATATTAAAAAATGCGATAAGGTTAAAACTCTGTGTTTCCTCGAGAGTTTTATTAATACTTTTACAGAATCGCGTGGATTTTCTAATTTTATTTTTTCTTTGTTTATTGTGATTTTTTTGCATAGGGGTGCGTGCGGTGTTGCGTAAAAGACAGGTAGTCGGTGGGGTGGTTCGCGTGCACCGACACATCGTTTGAGGAACCGTTACACTATCGATGGCTCCGATCGGTCAAGATAAATTTGATGGATCGTTATTGCCTTCAACGGACCGCTAACTACCACCTTAGATCGCTTACGAGCCAAACGCGACCTTAATACATTTATCACGTATATGACACTATTATTCACACTATAAACTAAATATTTAATAATATATAAACTATGTAAGTGCATAATAGTCGTTGTGAGGAAAAATGCCATTATAATGTATTAAATAAAGATTTCGCGATAAAAGCTGAATTTATACGGCGAAATCTTTCTGATTCGCGCAAAACTTAAAATTTATATTCTGAACTACTTATTGGAATTAATCAGCGGGAATCTGAGTTTTATTCTAAATATTTCAAGTGCATATAAAATATTCCAAACAATATATTTTTCTATATTGTATATGGATGGTAAATTTGGGGCCCGGTACTAATTAGAATTCAGAGGCCTATTTATATTAAAAAAATGTTTTTTGCGCAGTCTTGCAACTTCGTTCCAAAGTAGTTCAATGTGCCAAATTCCAAAGCAAATAAGCTTTTTTCTTCATATTGCTGTTATAGCCCTTAGTGTTGAGGAAAATCCAGGTTTAGTCGATCTTTGGAATTGGGCCTTCCACAAAGGACATTATACCGTATTTTGCATAAATATTTAGGTCTTAAGGCTTTTAAAGTTCAGTTAACACAGGACCTCACATCTATCGATTATTGTCAACATCGTGTCTTTGATAATTGGGTCCATGAAATGCATCAAAATAATACGAAATTTTATCGAGAAATGATCTTGAGTCATGAGGCACATTTTCACCTCGGACGCTACGTTTACAAACAGAATTGACGCATTTGAGGTTCGGAAAACCCAACATTTATTGCTGAAAAGCCTCTCCATTCCCAACATGTGACTGTTTGTTGTAGTTATTGGTCTGGCGGGATCATTGGACCTTTGTTTTGTTAAAGTTTGGTTTGATGTGAATACCGGGTTTGCCGACCCTTCGAACACTGCGGCCTATTGGTAGCCTATTGTATTCTATCACATTCACTTAGGCCCAGAAACCTGTTGTTATTATACATTGCGCTAATTGCCATTTTTCACATTTGTCTTCTGGAACAAATGCGGCCGCTGGGAATAGAACTCGGACCTCTATACTTGTCAGTTAGCGCTCTAACATGAGGCTACGAGCGTCACCACTACACCACTCGCGCCAGCATTGGACCTTACTTTCTCGAAAATGAGACTTAAGCCACTATTACGGTGAATGGATTGCGCTATCGACCGATGATTAATGATTTTGCATGGCCGGAATTGGAAGATATTGACGTGGATGACGTTTATTTTCAACAACACGGTGCTACGTGCCACACAAGTAACGTCGAAGAGGCGATCACAATTGGCCATCGAGATCTTGTGATTTAACTCCTCTAGACCTTTTAAACACCTTTTTTCTTTGGGGATTCGTGAAAGATAAGGTCTATAACAATGGCCCACAATCGATTAAAGACCTTAATGATGGAATTCGTGAAGTTATCGAGGGTAAACAGCCGCAAATATGCGAATTGGTGATGGAAAATTTCATGAGAAGAATATGGTCCTGCAAGCTTAGCCGAAGCGGCTGTGTCGCTAATATTGTTTGCCATTATTAATGGCATACCCTCCTCTTGAAACCTCTTATTGGAAGACCTGATATATAGATCCAAATTTACTTTACTACTTGGAGATTTACTACTTGGAGGTTTGTAGATTACACTTGGGTGTGTTGTTAGAACCAGAATTGTGCACGTTAAAAGAGATTGATCGTCAGCAATGTAAAAAATTATTACGATTTCATGGCTTAAAATACTCTTGAGATGTTGGATTGCAAATGCTTTTGATGCAACCTTATTGAAATATTTTCTGTTTCTATATTCCACAAATTAAAAAATCCTCAAAAATTAGGCCAAGAGATTTTGTAGACTTAACTCAATTAATATTCATATTAACTTTAAATTAACATTCTGCGCGAATTTAACGCGTTGGGTTTGAAAGATTATATATTCAGTTTTTCACTGTTTAGGAAAAGATTGTTAGAGGAGAACCAGTCCACCACTTTATTTAAAATTAAATTTCCTTCTCTTACATTTTGTGTTGAGGATTTTTTTAGATATTTTAGAAAACTGTGTCCGCCATGTATAACAAAAATGGAGTAGGCCCCAGAACACTCCCTTGCGGAACATCAGTATTTAACTCCAATAGTTCGGATTTGCAGATTTTATTATTACAGACGATTCTTGCATATTGTGATCTAATTTCTAGAAAAGATTTAAAGTCCCAGGAAATATAATTTATTCAGAAGTTTTTTGTGATACACACAGTCAAAAGCTTTGGCTAAATCGCAGAAAATTCCAATCGGTTGAATACCAACATGCACTTCTTCTAAAATTTGTGTGTGGATTGCTGACAGAGTGCTATATGTGTCTTTACCTCTGCGAAAATCATATTGTTGTTTAGGTATTAGATGGTGTTAATGTTATAATGAATTTAGTCGAATTAATGTGTTTAAGGTGTAAATGAATTTAGTCGAATTAATGTACAATATTTTAATATTTTTGATAAGACCCACAGTAGGGCAATTGGTCCATAATTATTGAATATAGTTTTGTAGCACGTTTTGTGAACGGGAACAATGACACCTGTCTTTAAAACTTCAGGGAATACTTCAGCCACTATGGCATCATTAACTATATGTGTGTGTCTTTAATTTTGTCTTTAATAATTTTGGCTTGTATTAAATTAGAGCTATTTCCTGATTTATTTTTTAGTTTTTCTTGTATTAACCCTTCGAGAGACAAAGACATCTCTGAGACGTCATTTGTTCCTTGTGTTAAAATTAATTAAGACGCCTCACAGACGTCATAAATTTGCCTCAATTTTAAAGTAACTTTCACAGTAGCTATGAGAATTAAGTTGCATTATACATAATGGGTATTTTTTTAGCTGCATGAGAAATGTCGATGGTTGTTCTATATGGTTTGACAGTCGAGAATCTCAAATTGAGTTGACATTTCTGTTAGGTAAGGCATGGCAATTCATCATGAATCATTTAACGCGAGAACAACGCTTCCAAATTGTGGAAATTTACTTTGGAAAAAAAAATCTGTTCTGCACTTCCATTTTACGGACAACATAATCGGCTTAGTGAGCAAGCAATTCTTACAGTTATTGATCGTTTTCGCACTAATTTTACTCTTCTCGAGTCATAACCATCAACAAGACAAAGAAATGTGCGTACCGAAGAGAATATTGCTGCTGTAGCGCGAAGTGTTGAAGAAGACGTCGAAATGTCGATTCGTCGCCCTTCTCAACTTGTTGGCCTTTGTCCTTCGACTACGTAGAAAATTTTACGTAAGGATCTTGGCTTACGTACCTATAAAATACAGCTCGTGCAAGAACTAAAGCCAAATGACCATCGTTTACGTCGCATTTTTGCTGGTTGGGCTAATTTGAAACTGGCCGAAGATGATCATTTCTGCCGATGAATTGCGTTTAGTGATGAAGCTCATTTCTGGTTAAATGGCCTCGTCAATAAGCAAAATTGCCATATATAGATCGAAGACAATCTTCAAGCCATTAACGAATCACCATTACATTCATTGAAATTGACTGTATGGTACGGTTTACACGCTGCCGGCATCATCGGTCCTTATTTCTTTCGAAATAAACAAGGAGCTGCCGTTACGGTGAATGGCGAGTGTTATCGAGCCATGCTGACTGATTTTTTGTTTCCAAAAATTAGTCGGCTAAACATTTACGACATTTGGTTCCAACAAGACGGCGCATTGCCATACAAACCCATCTTTGATCTTTGATGAAACCCATCATCAATTTATTATCAAATTATTTTGGTGAGAACTTTATTTCCAGAAGAGGTCCTGTTAACTGGACCGAACTGGTTAACTCACTGGTTAAGTGAAACGCCTCTCGATTACTTTTTATGGGGCTATTTTAAGTCATTTTATGCTGACTTTATTTAGGTTTATGCTGACAAACCAGCAACTCTTGAAGCATTGGAAGTAAAAATTCTAACCACCATTGACGCCATACGGCCATATTTATTAGAAAAAGTAGTGACAAATTTTACTAATCGAATGAACTATGTAACTCGTAGTCACGGCGGACATATGCCGGTCATATTTAAAATCATATTGAAAAAATAAATGCCATGAAATTATCTACCCGATTATAATAATAACAAAATCATTTCAACAATATTTCTGTCTTGTATTATTATTTAAAGTTCTCAAGCTCCTAAAAAACACCCTATATAATTAGTAGTTTATTTGTGCCTATTTGATCTCTGTTACTAATAGGTCTACACATTTTTTTTTTATAATTAGCAGTCGTGAGGTTGGTTGGCAGCAGCTCGCCATTCTTCCCGTCTCTCCGCCTTCCTCTTCAGTTCACAGTATGAGCCACAACTCATATCTTCCAGTATTCGACTTATGTACTCCAGTCTGGGTCTTCCTCTATAATTCTTGCCGTCTACTGTTCCCTCAATTATAAGCTTCAGTAGTCCATTGTGTCGCAGTATTTGGCCCACGAGGTGATTCCGTCTTCTTTTTAAATATTTAAGGAGCATCCTCTCTCTCCACCCCTTCTAAAGATTTCCTCATTTGTGATAATTTCTTTCCAGCTGATTTTCATAATCCTTCTGTAGCAGCAAGTTTCAAATGCTAGTAGTCTTTTCCCCTCTCTCTCTCTCTCCTAATGTCCAAGATTCGCTGCCATATAGCGGGACACTCTATACATAGGTCTTCAACATTTGTTTCCTCACATCGAGACTTATGTTATTTGCAGAAAATAGGTTTTTTTTTTATAGAAAGAAGAACCTATTTACTGCAAATAACATAAGTCTACACATATTTATAACATAATTGCTGAAAGCGACATAGAGAGTGTAAATGATTTTTTGGGCGAAAACGATGAAACTAAGCTTGTTCGAAAGCGTCCGAGACTCTTTATCATCTAGCTGCGATGACTCGATGCCTTTGCAGCTGATTTATGGAATTGACAAAAAAAAGAAAATATTCCGAACATAAAATTATTTACGGAAACTCCCGGTATCAACGCTATTACATTGCGTAAATTTATAGCTCCGACCACTCTTTCTGCTTTGAGACAGGTACTTAGTAATGATTTGTTACTGAAAACCTTCAGATATGCGACTCAGGTTATGAGTAAGAAACATTCTCAGGTGAATTTAGAATGGTTTCCAATAACTAGTGACGAATTGCAGGCGTATTTGGCATTTTGTATGTGGCAGGTGAAAAAATTGAAAGTAACTGGTCAAAAAGAGCAATTATCGAAACCCCAATATATTCAAAAACTATACCTCGTTAGCGTTTTTGGCTATATCACATTTCCTACCAGCCCATTAGGAGCGTACCTAAAACTCACAGAAGAAGCTAGAAGTGGCACCAAAGGACAATGTAGATTTCCAGTCGGCGGAATTCGAAAAGGACAGTCGACGTTAGAAACGCATTTAAAAGTGCCAGTTGGAAGATAATAATGAAGGAACTAACTGAAAGGGGAATAAATAGCCCCTTACCTTCTGAGCTTGGTAAGAAGCTACTTACATAATAGAACAATGCTGATTAGGGCACATAGTGTTTCAGTGGAGACAGAACTAGGTGCGAGCTACCACAAGGTACAGTCTTAGGCCCTACTTTTTAGAACTACTTATACCAGGGCTCGACAACCTGACTCTTGAAAGCCGCATGCGGCTCTTTCGATGTAAAATTGCGACTCTATAGTTCTATAAGCAAAAATTAATTATTTTATTATCAAAACCCTTAAAGTAGTACAATCGATATATGAAACTAATTTTATTATATATTTTATTATATTAAGTTTATTGCATCAGCTACTTTTCTTCACTTTGTCTGCTAGAAATCATACTGTATAAAATCACGGATTTCATTGCGCATCGTCTTGCGATGAAGAAAATTAAGAATAGGACTGAGACGTTTGCGTTAATATACAACACAGATAGGCTTCTGACTTATCTCATTTGCCAGGAAAAACTCGCACAAGATATAAAGTCAGATTTGGAGAGACACTTCACTACAAAAAACACCCAGTGCGTTGGTAAATATTCAGCCGGTGACGCACGAAAAAAAGACCTGTCGGAGAGCTTAAAAAAAACAGCAGTCAAGTTCTATGCTAAGTAAACTTTGTAGTATCACTAGAAATTGCAAAAAAGGGGGAACTCATTCACATATGGTGAGTAGGTCAAAGATTGTTTCATATGTGCATCTGAAGAACGGTTTCATGGTTTCAAAAACAAAGCTGAAATCATGAAAAAAACAAAGATTTGCTATTATCTGCTAAAATAGTACAAGATAGATTTGTCCAAATATCTTCAAATATAGCATATATACAAGTGGAGTACATTCAACTGGCTCCTGTGGTATCACTTGTTATAGATGAGTCTTGCGGCATTGAAGACATGGCACAAGTTATAAGCCCCTTATGGCACAAGTTATATGACCCTTTTCGTCAGTTATAAGTCACCCCATGGTCCAAAAGAAGAACTGCGAGGATTGCTACCTCTGCCAAGGCAAACTCGTGGGGAAGATATAGCATTTGTTGTGCAAAAATACCTGTAAGACAATGGAATCGATTTAAATATAATTGTTTCTATAGCAACTGTTGGAGCCAGTAGTATGGCAGAAATAAATAGAGGCGTAACATCGATTTTTCAGAAAAAAATGCACGAAATACTAAGGTTTTACTGAAAATTTCATCAAGAGGCGCTTTGTGGCAAAATATTTCCGGCCGAATTAGTTGAGGTCATGTAAACAGCTTCTTGGCAAAAGAACTTTACCATCGCAAATTTAAAGAAAGATTTGAAGAAATAGCCAGTATTCTGAACTGCTTCTGCAAAATAAAATGCGATTGTTTCCAGAGGTAACGTATTCAAACGTTTTGCTTTGTGCTTGATTGAAATAAAAACATACCTCAATGAAAAAAGCATCGACCATCAGTAATTGGAAGACAAATGGCTGCAAAAATTCAACTAGTAGATATCATAATGAAACTAAATGAGCCAAATCAAAAACTGCAAAAGGGAAACCTCTATGCGTTGCTGGAAGAAGTGGTTTGTTTCGCAAGAAAAATATTTCTTCTTATTGAAGACATGGAGAGAGGTAAATTACTTCATTCAAAAAATCTGAAGTAATGTCGTGATGAAACCAATGCAACTATTTACACGAGTTACTTCAGCGTTGTTATAAAAAAAATAAGAATGGATTTGTTAAGAGATTCTAGCTATTCAAAACAAACGACTACTACTACTTTCGCTTTCATAGTAAATACTCTCAAAAGAAATACAAATGAGATCAACGTTGAACCATTTGGAATTGCTACTGGATCTCTTCAGATGCAATTTCTGGATCCCAAAAGCAAGTTAGAGGGGTTGGAGGTCCAGAAATGGTCGTGAACGTCGTGCAGCACAAGTGGATGGCTCTAAAAGAAATGTCGCGAGTCGAGGCATTCATGTTCGGCACATGAAATAGCCTTCCAGAATGTTACAGTGAGATGGAAAAGTTGGCATTTGCCAGTGCTGACGATCTTGGGGTTGGCATGTGCAAGCAAGCGTTTTCTTTTATGGATATAATAAAAAGTAAAGTAAGAAGTCAACTAACAAATAATAATCTAGAGTCGTGCTTGAAACTTAAAACAACAAGTTATGTGCCAAATTTAATCAAACTTTCGAAATTGCATGCAAAGCTAATGCTCCCAATGATATAACTATTCAATAAGTAAGCAAATACTATAATATTAAAAAAAGACTTAATGGCTCTTTAGAAATGGGAAAATTTTGTAAATTGTAACTTTTGGTTTTTCCGTTTCAAAAAGTTGCAGACCCCTGCCCTATACGATGGTGTTCTAAGGTTGAAACGCCTGCTGCCACCTTCATTGAACGACCTGGCTCACGTGGTCTCAGCAAAATGGAATCCAAGCTATTGCAAATGGCAAACCGCGCAATAATCCAAGTAATTGCTAGGATGAAATCAAAGAATCTGTACTAAGCGCCCAAAAAGTCCCAAGCAGTGTTTTTAACCGGCCTAAGGAGACTCAATGCAATAAAGTTTAAAATGCAAGATAAATATATAATTCCAAAGAACGATATCATATACCTCGGGGTAGTCATAGACAAGAGTCTTTCCTTCGGTCCACACCTGACGAAAGTAGCAGCGAAAATCATGAAGGTAACAGCGGCATTGGACAGGATTATGCCTCAACATGGGTGGGCCGATAAGCTCCAAATTTAAGCTACTTAGTATGATCACAATATTTAAGGAAACACTCACAGAAGACCCCGCAGGAATCGTTGTAAATGGTAGAACAATAAATAACATCCGTTATGCAGACGACACGGTCGTGTTAGCGGACAATATGATAGATCTCACTCGCATGATGAACAACATAGTGGCGAAATGCAAAGAATACGGTCTCCAAATTAATTTAACGAAAATAAAATTCATGTTAATTTCAAAAACCAAACAACAAATTCATTTAGTAGTAAACGGGGAGCGCATTAAACAAGTCTCGAAATATAAATATCTTGGAACCTGGATGAATGACGAATGGACACATCAACAAGAAATTCTAGCGCGCATAGAACAGGCTAGAGCAGCATTCGTCAAAATGAAGAAAATGCTAACTTCTCCAGACCTAAGCCTAGACCTAAGGCTGAGAATGGTCCGTTGTTACATTTTTCCAGTACTACTTTATGGAATGGAAAGCTGGACCTTAAAACAGCAAACAACGAAAAGGATAGAGGCTTTCGAGATGTGGGTTTATCGCCGCATGCTGCGCATACCATGGACCGATAAAATCACAAACGTTGAAGTACTGCGGAGGATGAACAAAGTACCAGAAATTGTCTTTACTTTAAAGAAGCGAAAACTGGAGTATCTAGGCCACATCTCTAGAAACGAAAAATATGGATTACTACAACTTATAATCCAAGGTAAAATTGAGGGGAAACGAAGTGCAGGGAGACGGCGTATATCCTGGCTGTGTAACCTGCGAGAATGGTTTTCAGTATCGTCGACGGACCTGTTTCGTTCGGCTATCTCCAAAGCTAAAATTGCCACGATGATCAGCAACCTCCGGCGGAGAAGCTGAACCAAGAAGAAGAAGTATGATCACGCAATCCACCAAGCTGTATGCCGCCCCAATATGGACTAAGAGTATGGCAATAGAAAGTAATGTCTACAAACAATCGAGAATCCAAAGATTAATTGTAATCAGAATATGTAGTGCATATGAGACCGTATCGGGGGAGGCAGTTTTGGTAATCGTTGGTATAGTTCCCTTAGAGCTCCTAGTAAAGGAGAGAGCCGAATTAAATAAGGATGTTGTGTTAGACAAGCTGGAATTTCTGCTAGAAGAAACCTCCTAACAGAATAGCAACGAAAATGGAGGGCGTCCGAAACTCAGCTATATTTAAAAATAAATAATATAAATGGGTTGTGATGGTTTGTCAACGTTGAATGAAAAGTAGTGCCCATTTTGAATCTTAAGATTATTGCTTGCGCCTGTAGTAGGATATTCGGATTGTTTTTCATACTGTCACTTATATTTTTTTATCATTTTATAATAGTATATTTTACAACTAGGGCGGTAAGTTGTCAATTGATCATGATAGCAAAATTGGTCGCATGAACGAACTGAGTGGGTACATTCGCTCGAGGGAAATTAACAATACCGCTCATGTTGCAAATAATATTTTTTATTACTCATGCGAGGGGATTTACAGGTTTGGGATCCAGGGGCCATACAAAAATTTAATATTGAGGTCTTGATTGTGTTTATTTTTTTTATGTAATTGTTTTTTATGTAACTTAGCGATATTGAACATTCGCGTGCGTTACCCAAGTTATGTGGTAATATAACCAAAAATGGCATCTGTCGCACTCAAAAACGTGCGCCAAGATAACACTTTTAACGCATGAGTCATTTTTTTTTAAATTTTGCAATCCGCTTGTTGTGTCTGAATTGCTGTTGTTTTGTGTCTGAATTGCATTTTTTTAAATATTTTTTAGAATTACAACCAATATTGCACAACTGCAACACACACAGCTGTTAGATGCGGTGTTGCCAGATGCATTTCTTGCAAATAAATAAGGAAGTCAGATAAAATTTAATTTTCTTTCAAAAATTCATAGACTTAAATAATAAATTTTAATAAATTCATATCTATTTATACGATTATTTATTTTTTTTTGTTTTAAAAATAAAAAAAAACATTTTGACTTAACGTTGTGCGCGAAAAACCTTAACCCCTTGACATTCGAATAAAAATGCGCGTTGACGTGTCCATATACATGTGATCTTATCACATATATGTGACGTCTTAGAGATGTCATTGTACGGCAAGGGGTTAACAAGTCCAAATTACTTAGAACTTTACAAAATCAAATTATTCTACAAGACATTCACTATATTCTCACTTTTGTCCAACACTGTAAACCTCAAATTCTTCTTGGATTTTGTAAATCCTCCACAATAAAAATATGTATCCCACAAGGTACCTTCATTAGTCATGCATTTTCCACGCAACAGATTTTATTAAATCTGTTTCTTCAAGGTTCTATTTTTATAAATACTAAGTAGTAGTAGTTGTAACACCAAAATCTAACGTGGTTTTCCTATTTGTCTTGTTTATTAAAATGATACATGTAACTTCACTATAAATATATCTACCTAAATGTTCCATGAGATTCAGTAATGCATTTTGTGTTTTTTATATATGATATATAAAAAAATATGTCGAAAGTTAAATTACGGACAATGATTGGTGTTCGTTTAATCCCGTATTGTTTCTTATTTTGGTTTTAAGCCGTGATTTATTTTTAGTATTGTTTTGTAACAGATGCAATTATTATTTGTTAGTCGAGTTGATTAGTTTGGTTTGTGGGAGATTAATATCCCGAACGTTGTGTGTGTGTGTGTGTGGAATTAAAGTTGCCCATCCTTGGTGGGGCTCCTTGTGTGTGTAATTGGTATAAATACCAATCTTTAAATAAATTGGTACGTATGGAAAAGGCATTAAGCATCGAACGTGGTCCGTCCATAACTTACCCTGGCGATCGGGGCCGGTCTGCTCTTCCTCTCTTTCCACCGCGTGCGACTTCCTTGAGACGGACGGTCCGCCGTGACGCGCACCCGCGGTGCCCCTCGTCGCGGGGGTCCTCCTATAAATCAAAACTACTGATAATGTGAAACGCGCTGCTTGCAATTATGGATGCGTCAAAGTGTTATTTATACGGCCGGGGCCCCACTCCGCGTGCTACCCCGCTGATTACACTTTTTTATTTAGACTTGATACCAAATCGAACACAAAACAGAACAAAAATTAAGAATAAATTACTTAATAATTATCTTACAGGGCCTATTATAGATCCTTGTGGGAACCAATGAATAATACCCTAAGAATTGATTTGCAAAATTATCGTTCGTGTTAGATTAGATTAGATTAGATTAGATTCCCGACTTCCTCTAAGGGTTTGGCGCACGTCAACCTTAAGGCTTATTGTGCTGTCGGTTGATATCAAACTTGCAGTCCGACGTCTGTGTCACTGACTAGTTTCCTTAGTTTTCCTACAAGTTTGGGTTCCCATGTGGTTTGTTGGTTCCAGTCGAGCTGGTGTCGCATTCGTTCTAGGGCAGGGCATTCGAAGAGTACGTGGTTTGCTGTTTCATCTTCCTCTCCGCAGAGTCTACATAAAGGTTCGTCTCGGTAGCTTCGTGTGAGCTTTGTTTAGTTTTAACAGGTCCTTTGCTATATTGGGATTAGGTGAGTCTATTAGCTTCCTGCAATGGGTTGCTTTATCATAGGAGTTCCATCTGAGTTTGTGTTTATTTTTCATCCAATCATTGATGGATGCTCTGGCGCAGGCTTTTTCTATACCTATGCTCGGTTCGGGGTTCGGGATCGTTCGTGTTACTAAACATCATAATGGCAAGAGTTTTTAAAATTTTGTCTTATTTTAACAATTCACTACTGCATGCCATCCTATTTTGTATGGTGGAATAGTTTTTGAGGATGGAGAATTGATTTGTAAAATTATAGTTCTTAATACTAAACATCATAATGGCAAGAGTTTTTAATTTTTAGATGTTTCTGTCTTATTTTAACAATTCACTACTGCATGCGCATTCTCTTTTCTTTGATGGAGTAGTTTTTGAGGATGAACACATCTTTAGGAACACTTTAGACAAAGTTTTAGAGGAAGTTTGATTAGATTTTAGAGGAAGTTTGAGAAAAATTTTGGACAAACTTTGGGGAATATTTTGCAGAAATCTAAAGGAACTTTCTGAAGAAAGTTTGAGAGATATTTTGAAACATTGTGCATAAACTCTGAATTTTACCTTATCATGGTGGTTAAAGTTTGATCAACAATTTCTACAGGGTTTGAGAAACATTTTAGACAAAGTTCATGAAACATTTTAGTCAAACCTGTGGCAATATTTTGAATAATTTTTTAAAAACATTTTGTATAAAGATAACAGAGGAATATAATGTTCTAAGTTTGATTAATGGCAAACTTTTAATATATCAGAAAAATTATGTGGAAAATTCTGTAAAGCTTAAGAAATAATTCGTTAAAAGTTCCAGAATATTTTAGAAAAAGTTAGATTATTGTATTATTATAGTTGAAATAACCTTCTTATTTCTGATGGTATTTGCATTCCATCCTGGCTCGAACAATATGCCCTGAGGAACACCTTCTTTTTCTGAACCAATACTACAAACTCTCAGACATTTTCAGAAGATTTACAGCGGATTCCTCCCAGCTTCAAGAATTTTAGGATCGGAATCGTGTTTGCATTTCATCCTGGCTCCAACAGTTTGCCCCGAGAAACGTCCATTTCTGGACCAATCCTTCATTATTTCAGATTTTTTCAGAAGTTTTACAGCAGATTCCTCTGTGCTTCAAGATTCTTCTCTGTTTCAAGAATTTCAGGATTGGAAACGTTTTTACATTTCATCCTGGCTGCAACAGTATGCCTGTAATTCTGATTACAGCTTGAGATATATTTTGGATCATTGTGGACAAAATTTGACCAACAATTTAGTGGATTTAGTTTTACCAAAAATTTAATACATATTTAGACTTAGATGAATATTTTGGAAAAAAACAGTACGTGGAAAATATTGAATACAGTTTTATAAATATTCTGGAAAAAAATTAAGGAATTTTTTGGACATTGTTTGACTAAGAGTTTAGACATAGTCTGATGAATACTATAGACATACTTTGTGAAATATTTTGTGAAAAAATTCCAAAACTGTTTAATTTAAGTTAATACTAATTTATAGTATTATTTATAGATAAATTAAGTAATAATTTATAGATAAATTACTAATTTCAAGGGTATATAGCGGTGAAACTAAACTAATTATAGATACAATCATATCAACTTATTAAAGCGGAACAAAGCTTCAATATTTAAATATATTCAACCTTTCCGTAGCTCTATAATATTAAGTCTTTTTAAAGACTTCTAAACAAATCTCATGAAGCACATCAGATATTTGTCTATTATTTACTAGCATTCCACTTTCCACAGTCCACTTTCATGGCACTAAAACAAGAACTAAATAAATATTGTTTTTAAGTAGGGTTTCACACGAGAGTTTCGTTTCTGATCTCCTCTGTAATCTTTGACTCTGACACGGGCAGCCGTAACATTTTCTTCAAAAATTTGAACTGGTCCTCCTGTGCAAGTTGCTCGGGCAAGTTCGGCTTGCTCGGGTTCAAATTTATTAGGAAAATGTTATGCTCGTTCTGGGCTCGGGCAAGTGCGGGTTGCTCTTGTTCAAATTTATGAGGAAAATGTTACGGTTGCCCGGAACGAGATCAGAAACGAGACTCTCTTGTGAAGCCCTATTTTTAAGATCACATCTTTCTATTTAACCCAAGTGAATCCATCTCTCATCAGTGCAGCTTGGTTCTTTTGAATTATAAAATGGTATACACTTATATGTTTTTCGAACTAATTGTAAGTGTATTCCATTTTATAGTTCTGAAAAATATCTGTTTCAACATCGGATTTGTTTTGTAGTCTTTAAAAGCTTAATTACATTATGGAGCTACGGAAAGGTTAGGTTAGGTTTTTGTATATATAATAATATTATTATATATTCAAACTAGGTTCCGCTTTAATAAGTTGGTAATTTGAAGAGACGCAAGTTAGCAATTATTTAGACTAAGTAATTTGTAACTAATGGCTTACAATTAGATAAATTTCTGAGAACATCTTAGTCAAAATTTGATTAAAGATTGTAAAAAATGTTAGACAAGCCTTGACATCTGTTTAAACTCTGTTTAAACAGATATTGAGCAACATTTTATACAAACTTTGTGGAATATTTTATACAAAGTTTATTTAAATATTTTGAATAATGAATTCAAACTATTCCGCAAAGGTTGTTTATAATATATTAAAGAACGAGTTCAATAAGCGCGGTTTTGCAGCACGTGTCCATGTTTAGAAAACGGCGAGCGAAGCGAGGAGTTTTCTAATGGACATGTGCGAAAAACGCCTTATGAGGTTTTTTAATACTATTCTTTCTATTTTGCGCACTTTTATGCCATTTCTGAATAAAAAAAGTCGCCGATACATATTGAAAAAATTGTATCGCACTCGGCGAGCCATAGCCGCACGCATATGAGTGCTGTTATGAGTCCATTACAGACGCAAAATAGAAAAAAACATTTTAAACCTTGCAGAATTTTGGAGAAATTGGAAATATTGGGAAAAAGTCTTGTCTAAAATGTTCCTTATTTCTGCCAAAATATTTCCAATTTCTCAAAAACAATCTTTGGTGTATATGTTTGGACAAAAGCTTCAAATCACAAATGTTGAGGAACATTTAAAAAAAACTTTGTGGAAAATTTTGAATAAGTTTCCACTGTTTTTTTTTTAAAAGTTTGTAGAATAATTTAGGATTTGAGGAATGTTTAAGGCAAACTTTGTGGAATATTTTGAATACAGTTTCAAGAATTTTACGAAGAAATTTAGACGAACATTCTAGAACTTGATGAAAATTTTTATCACACTTTAGGTAAACTTTTCCGTTCTGTCTAGTCCATTTTGTCATTTATGAATTTAAACGAATTTAGTCTGTTCACTTAAATATGCATTTGAATCGATATGATATATGAAATCGTATCAACATGAATTTATATCAACCCGAAGTAAATCTTATTTAGTTAGTTTTGTTTTGTCTCTATTCTTATCCATTTTGTTATATTCTTAAAATATATCTAGTATAATCTATCTAGATTAATCTATTTATTATTCAAATTCTCCAGATGCATTCAAGATCCCTCGCAATATATCACAAAAATAGAATTTGAATACCTAGATATTGAAAAATTGAATAGTATCTACTCTGCCAAGTAAAACTACACAAATTTATCTTATTTGAAACTAAATCCATTATTTATTTCCAGATGTTCAGACATACGCAATCTAGATAATAATAAAACTAAGTAATATACATAATAATATAACAATAGAAACAGTGAATTATAGATAATATTCTAACTTTATAAACAAGATAAATTATAGATAAATTTATAAAAATAGAAACATAGTAAATTATAGCCAAGTCTAATATAGACCCTATTAATAAAAAACAGCATTAAGTGAATCACGTTGATAATAATTAACAATACACACATCTCTTGCCTTTCTGTCTAGAATTATCGGATTACTGTCGAATATCTAGAATTGTCTTCCTGGTCTTGACTAACTAGTCTTGTATGTCTGGCATTGACTGTCCAGTGTTGTCACTCTAGTCCAGTCTGCTTTGTCTTGTCTCTCCAGACTTTTGTGTCTACTCATCTGTCAACTCATATCTCTTTAGCTCTGTCTGTTTAGTCTTGTCTACTAGTTTTGTCTATCTAGTTTTGTCTGTCTAGCCCTGACTGTCTAGCTTTATGTATCTAATCTTTTATGATAAATATGATAAATAAAATATGTCTTGTCCGTTTAATCTTGCCTGTCTAGTCGAGTTTGTCTACTCTTGTTTGTTTAGTTTTGTCTGTCAACCCTTGTCTGCCAACTCTTAGTTGTCTTCTCTGTCTGGTCTTCAAGGACTATTCTTAGCTGCCCATTGTTGTGTGTCAAGCCTTATCTCTCTCTTGTGCACCAGGTCCAGTCAGTCAAGTCTTATCTGTCTATTTCTGACAGTCTAATCTTCTCTAGCTACGTTTGTCTGTATAGTCTAGTTTGTTTAATCTTGACTTGTTGGTGTTATCTATCTAGTCTTGTCTGTATAGTACTGTGTGTCAGTCTAATCTAGTTAGGCTAGAGTTGAGTATTTAGACTTTTCTGTCTAGTCTTGTCTGTCAAGTCTTGTCTGACCCACGTCGTGTCCCTCTAATCTTATCTGTCTAGTCTAGTAAAGTCTGGTCACAGACAAATCTTGCCTATATATTTTTGGCTGTTTATTCTTGCCTCCTCATCTAGCCTGCCTAGTTTTATCTGTCTAGTCTAGTCTGACTTGTCTTGTCTGTCCAGATTGGTCCATCTAATCTTGTGTTTCTATTCTAGTCTGTCCATTTTCTTGACAGTTTTGTGTTATCTGTTTAATATTGTCTCTCGAGTCTTGTCTGTCTAGACTTATCACCTAATTCTGGCCTGCATAGCCTGGCTGCCCAGGCTGTCTGTTTAGCCTTCACTATCCAATTTTGTCTTTTTAGTCTTGTCTACCTAGTCTTGACTACCTATACTCTGTCCTGCGAGAGAATGCACCCCGTCTGGACGAGTTTAGCATTGTTCTGCGCATACCACCACTTTATTTCGAGTGCGCGGTGTTTAGTTGTCCGTATTTGAAAAACTGACGCATATTTCTTAACTCAAACTAATCTGCTCGTACCTCGGCACGTCCCTTGCCCCTCATTCCTCGGCGCAGTACAGCTGCATTCTCTGGCCGGACAGGGTATAGTCTTTTCTCTCTATTTGTGTCTGTCTAGTCTTGTATATCTAGTCTTATATATCTAGTCATGTTGGTCTAGTCATGTTGGTCTAGTCTTATCAGTCTAGACTTCTTTCTCTGTGCTTTAGTCTTTCTAATCTTCTCTGTGCAGAATTGTATGTTTAGTCTTGTCTGTCTAGTTCCCTCTGTCAAGTCTTATCCGAATAGTCATGTCCCACTAGTCTTATCTGTATAAATTTGTCTGTCTAGTCTTGTCTATCTAATCTTGTCTATATAGTATATCTAGTCTTATATGTCTAGTCTTGCTGGTCTAGTCTTGTCTTATTTTTCTAGACTTATCTGTCTAATCTTCTCTGTATAGAATTATATGTTTAGTCTTGTCTGTCTAGTCCTGTCTGTCAAGTGTTATCTGAATAGTCTTATCTCTCTAGTCTTGTCGGTATAACATTTTCTGTCAAGACCAGAGGTCGGCAACCAGCAGCTCGCGAGCCGCATGCGGCTCTATTTATATAATATTGCGGCTCGTCAGTTCCATTAGCAAAAATTAATTATTTTAATATCAAAACCCTTAAAATCGTGCAATCGATCATATGAAATTAATCTATTTTATTATATTTTTTTGAAATTTATTTATTTATTTACTTTGCCACGTTAAATACATATTGTGGATGTGATAGTTACAATAGACAATAGTTACATATTATAATAGTTACAATAAACACGTTAATACATTAATATATTAATACAATAACTTCAATAAACAATAAATTTTACAAAAATGCAGCTACTACAAATTACATTAGACACTAAATTATCAATTTTTCCAAAAATTCAGATATTAAATAATATGCTCCTTGAGCAAGGATACATTTTACATCCCTTTTAAATTGCTTACAGTTCTTTGTTTTTATTTCATTGTTCAGCTTATTAAATAATTCAATTCCTGTATAAAAGAAGGACTTCTCAAGTAAGGCGTGTTATGTTTTGGGAACGATAGCAGAGAGCCATGTCTTGTATGGTGATCGTGGTAATTCGCTAAGGTGTTAAAGTTTCTTATATAATATTTTCTATAGCACAGCACTTTTAACATGTAAATTGAGGGTAATGTAAGTATATTGAACTTTTAAAAAAATATTTACAGCTTTTTGCCCCCCTTTTAGACCAAACATAAGTCTAGCAATTCTTTTCTGCAAAATAAAACATCTATTGACGGTAGCGGCTTGACCCCAAAGTAACACCTGTAAAGTAAACGACTTTTTAATTTGTAAAATTGCGAAGCTAGCGCTTCCCAGTTTTTTGCAAACATGGTCGATGTGATGTGACCAACTAAAAGTAGAGTCTATCCGTACCCCCAAAAAGTTGGTATACGTTGGCATCTGCTACTTTACTTCACATTGTCTGCTACAAATCATACTGTATGAAATCACATTCGGATTTCATTTCATTGCGCATCTTTTTTCGAAGAAAAATATCGAGAATTCAATTGGAATTGGACGGAGTCGTTTGCGTTAAAATGATATATTCCGACTTGTCTCATTTGCCACGAAAAACTCGCACACAATTAGATGTCAAATTTAGACAGACACTTCACTACAAAACATACCCAGTTCGCTGGAAAATATTCAGCCGGTGGCGCACGAAAAAAGTTATTGAAGAAAAATATCAGGCAAGTTCTATGCGAAGTAACTGCGCGCAATCTCCAAATAATGTAAATCTGGCAAGCTTTCAGTATCACAAAAAATTGCAAAAAGGGGCAAATCATTCACATATAATAAGTACACCAAAGATTGTTTCATACATCTGAAGAACTGTTTCGCGATTTCAAAAAGAAAGCAGAAATCTTGCAAAAATCAAAGATTTCCCACTATCTGCTAAAACAGAACTAGATATTTGAGCAGTCAAATGTCTTCAAATGTAACATATTATGCAAGTGGAAGAAATGTATTCTACTGACTCCTGCTTTATCACTTGCTATAGTTTTGTATTATGGCATAAAAGAAAGGGCACAAGTTGCCCTCTTCGTCAGGTATAAGTCGCTCCAAAGTCCAAAAGAAGAACTGCTTGGATTTTTACCGCTCTCAGGACAAATGCATGGGGAAGATATAGCAAATGCTGTGCAAAAATGTCCGGAAGACAAAGGAATCGATTTAAATAAAATTGTTTCCATAACAACTGATTGAACCAGTAGAATGGCGGGAATAAAAAGAGAAGTAACATCGATTCTTCAGAAAAAAAATAATAAACCACGAAAATCTAACGTTTCACTGCATAATTCAATATAATCAAGAGGTGCTTTGTGCCAAAATATTTCCGGCCGAAATAGTTAAGGTCATGACTTGGTAATTAAGATTATTAACAGCATTTTGGCAAAAGCACTCTAAGATCGCTAATTTAAACAATTCCTTGAAGAAATAGGGAGCCAGTATTCAGACCTCTTTATCCACAAGGTGCGATGGTTTATCAGAGGTAACTATTGAAATGTTTTGCCGTGTGCTTAATTGAAAAAACAACATTCCTCAATTAAAAAGGCATTAACCATCCCTAACAAGACAAATGGCTGCAAAAATTCAACTTGTAGATATCAAAATGAAACTAAATGAGCTAAATCTAAAACTGCAAGGAAAGGGAAACCCAGCGTACCCCTTGCTGGAAAAAGTGGTTTATTTCGAAAAAAAAAAAATTTCTTGTTGTAGACATAGGAGACATAGGAGAGTAGTAAATTACTTCACTCTGAAAACAATGCAACTACTTGTACGAGTTATATCAGCGCATTTATAAAAAAATAAGGATGGATTTGTTACGGGATTCGAGAAATTCAAAACAAACAAAACTACTCTCGCGTTCATAGTAAATCCTCTAAACACAAATACACTGATATCAACACTGAACCATTTGGAATTGATGCTGGATCTATTCAAATGCAATTTCTGGATCTGAAAGGCAAAAACTTGTTGAGTGGCAAGTTCACCGAACTCGGGACCAAGTTGGAGGAGTTGGAGGTCCAGAAATGCTCAAACAGATTTTAAAGAAATACCGCGAGTCGAGGCACTCATATTCGGCACATGGAATAGCCTTCAGGAATGCTACATTGAGTTGGAAAATTGGGCATTTGGAGTGCTGACAATCTTCGGGTCGACATATTCGCCCAAGGAAGCGTTCCCCTGTATGAATATTATAAAAAGTAAAGTAAGAAGTCAACTAATAAATAAAAATCTAGTGTCGTGCTTGCAACTTAAAACAAGAAGTTATGAGCCAGATTTAACAAAACTTTAATAAATGGCATGCAAATGCCAAAAGCTCGCATTGATACAACTATCCAATAAGTATGCAAATACTATAACATTGGAAAAACAAAACTTTTAGTGGCTCTTTAAAAATTGGGAAATTTAGTAAATTGTAACTTTTGGCTCTTCGTTTCAAAAGGTTGCCGACTCCTGGTCTAGACCAGTGATTCTCTACGAGTGTGCCGCGGCACTTTTATGTGCCGCCAAATTCTTGATGTGCGCCGTCAAATTTTAGAAGTGCAGACAATAAAAATTAGTTGGTATGTACTTTGATTCTGCATACTTGTATAGTTTTACTAAAAATCTGGGACTTGGTACAGAATACGAGTTTTTTGAAACTTAGTGTTGCGGTCTTTTTACCTGGTGTAACTGTTGTTAAACATTTTTAGCACTCTTTAAAAACTTTTTTTTCTATTAAAAACAATAAACGCGGCAACGTCAGCCCTTTTTTGTGGGCCTCCACCATCTGTTACGTTGAAAATGTCAATTTTTAGAACAACAAAAATACGAATATTTATTCAACCAGGCAACGTTGAAGCTTAATTTTTCTTTCGGATCTTAGTTAAAGAGTGTCAAAGACGATTAACAAAGTTACAAAGTTACCAGGAAAAAAGTCCGCTACATTAAGTTTCAATAAAACCCGTATTCTTTACCAAGCCGCAAATCTGGATTAAATCCAGACAAAACTATTTACTAGCAGAGTTTTCGGCTAAAACGTAGGTCGATGCATGTAAGCCGTGGCAGAAATTAGAACTTACGTAAACAGATAATATTTTACTGATTTCAAGGTTCTAACTTTGGTTAGATCAAAGGTTAGATTGGGTAATATTAGAACAGATAGATCCATGCAATATATCGCGCGGTGGCACGACCTCTCGATCCAAAATATGAAAAAATAATTCAAATAATTTACCTTGCGACTTGCATCTAACCTAACCTTACATGCGCTATAATCCGAGTTTTCTATTTAATCAATTTAGCTTTATAAAGTCATGTTTAATTCATTGCTTACTGATCAATAATCCATTGATTTATTCACTAGTGCAATAAAAATCTGCATGGCAACGCATCAAAATATCTTACTTAGGGCTCCGTAAACATAATCCTAAATATTGACTGATGTTCTTTTATGATCGCCAATCACAAAACTTATTATACCTACATTTTTTTGTATAAATATCGTGATTTTTGTCGGAGTAATCTTCCGCGTCACCATCTAATAATAATTCTTCGGGTGTATCCATTTATGATTAACAAAATACAAATAAATTCACTAAACAAAATTCTGACGCACGAATCAACAATTTTATCCTTGCCATGATAACACCACAATCATGGCCAACTTTTCTATGGATTGTTTCTTGTTTAAACAAAAACATAATTGAATCAAAGTTTTTATTTCACTTGCGGTTAAAATTAAGGTTTAACTCGCGAATTTAAATTGAAAGTATCGATCCGCTGGTATCCTTATTACCTTATAACCTTAATTTTATACCCTTGCTTAATAAACAACTATTAAACTCATTTTATTGTTAGTGTGCCGCCAAATTTTGATGTTCAAAGTGTACCGCCAAATATTGATGTTGTTGAAAGTGTACCGCAAGAGAAAACGGTTGAGAATCACTGGTCTAGACTTTTCTATCTAGGCTTATCTGCCCAGTCCTGTATGTCTAGTGTTAGCTGTGTAATGATATCTGTCTAGCTCTTTCTGCCTAGTTTAACCTAATCTTGTTTGCTGTCTAGTCATATCTCCCTTGTCTGCACTGTCTAGTCTTGTGTGTCCAGTCTAATCTTAGTTATATAGTGCAATATACCCAGCTTTGTTTACTTAGTCTTGATTACCTAGTCCTGTCTGTCTAGTTTTTTGGGACTAATCTTTTAGGCCTAGACTTACCTCTTTACTTTTGTTGCTCTGGTCAGTTATGTCTAGTCTCGTCTGCCAAGTCTTGTCTGTCTAGTCTTAGCTGCGTGATGATTTCTTACTAGCTTTGCCTACCTAGTTTTGACGACGTAGTCTTGACTACCTGTTCTTATATATTCAATCTTGTCTGTTTATTTCTATCTATCTAGTCTTGCCTTTATAGTCTTGTCTGTCTTGTCCTGCCTCTCTATTCTGGACTGTCTAATCTTGTCTGTCCAGTCCAATTTTAGCTCTCTAGTGCTGTCTGCCTAGCTTTGCCTACCTAGTATTGACTACATTGTCTTGTCTGCCTACTTTTTCTGTCTATTTTTGTCTCTCTGGTCAGCCTATCTAGTCTTATTTGTATGGTCTGGTCTATTTAATCTTGCTCGCCTTACCATATAGGTGTTATCTTGGCTTCTAGTCTCATCTGTCTAGAGTTGTCAGTCAAGTCTTCTTTGTAAAGTCTAGTTTTGTCTCTCTAGACTTGTTTGTATCGTCTTTTCTGTCAGGTCTTGTAAGGTCTGGTCTTATCTTTATAGTCTTACCTATATAATCTTTCCTATTTACACAGACTTGACATTTTCTGATAACATAGATAATGGTTACATGAAATGAGTTATTGATGTTATATTATCAATAGTTTATTGGTAATAATGAGATTTTTAATAAGATGAATTAAAATAAGATATTAATGTTATCTACATTCATATATTAGAATTAGTAGAACACTTTTGAAATAGTATTTGGCTTAAATATTTAGTTTAATTAGGTTTTGGTCTAATAGTTTTTTACCCTTGGTATTGAAACCTAGTATATGATATGATACACAAAGGATTGAACTGTTATTAAGTAAAAATGGTATATTACATTATGAATTTTATTTGTGAATTTTCGATTTTCGAAACAATTTGTAATTAATATTTGGGTTAAGTGTGTAGTTTATTATATTTTGTGTAAAAAAACAGGTTTTCGGTCGGATAGTTTTATTAGTTTCTTATTAAAAAATTAGAGGCGCAATTTATGGACAGCAGCGTTCGATAAATCATCCTAATTGACAATTAAAAAAATTAATAAACCAGAAAAGAACGTAATAATTAATAAATTCATGCGATTAACGGTGACGTGTCTAATGCTTCCGAGAATCAGTTTCCCAAAAAATGACCCCACTGTCTAATTTGAGAGGATAAAATAATACTCAACCATCGTCATTTTCCTCTTTATTTTATTTAATATTACAGAACATTAAAATCATCCGACTGTCATTAATTGATTAGGCATTTATATATATATATATATATATATATATATATATATATATATATATATATATATATATATATATATATATATATATATATATATATATATATATATATATATATATATATATATATATATATAAATATGAGACCACACAAGAATTTCAAGTATTAAAAATCAGAAAATATTACTTTATGTTCAGTTCGGGGTGGTTAGACGGTTGCCGCTGTGCGGCATTGGGGGCCCTGAGTCTCTCACATTCTGATGTAAATGGCGCATTTAAAATTGTAATATGCAATTCGTTATAGATGCATCCAGCAGGCCAGCGCGTGCGTTAGAAGGAGCGGCACACGGATCCGGCACGCCGCTCCGGGTTTAAGGGCTCCGGAACGGGACGCGCAGATTGTGACCGCGACTAGATCAGAAGTTTTTAATATTAAAATTATACTCGCGCGCGCTGGTTACACTCGTCTGTTGCGTTTTTTTTTTCAATTTGTTGCCGTTTTGTTCGAATCCCATTCCGAACCATTCGATCCAGTCAACGTTTTCCGGTTAATTCCGGACGGGAATTTAATCATCGGAGAGGATTCCGACCAATAACGGAATTTTATTTATTCAAACGGAAATCAACTGGAAAAATGATTACATTTGTACGCCGTAATACTTTAAATATTAGCCTCTCACTCGGCAAATATTACATTGAAATTATTATGTAACGTTTACTGCGATGCTTAAAAACCACTTACCTGCTATTAACTGAAAAAGTAACGATTTACACAGTGGAAATATAATCTAGCTCCATTTATTTCCATTCAAAATTTTAAAAAAATAAATAGATCTAAATTAATATGTCTAAATAAATAGATTATTGATTATTTAAGTTTCTCAAGGTAACATAATTTGTCCTAATTATAATATGTATTTCTTTTTCTTCCGTTTATTACGTTGGCTATGATTTGAGAAATGCGAAGAATCTGGAGCTACTAAACTTTATGTTGTAGGCATTCTAGATTTAATCTACAATATTGGAATTTTTACGAGGGTTCATAAGTTGTGCAATTAAAAACTGATGTTTCTCACTCTTTTTCGAAATTTAAATCTGTTGCGGAAAAGTACAAAATGTACACATTAACCGGTATATGTATACATTTACCAATTTGCTAGGTAAATATGAGTTTAAATTTATATTCAGTTTCATTTATTTAATTTTAAATGCACACATTTTCGAACGTATATTTGTAAAAGCTAAATATATTAAACATAAATAAAATACACTTCTATATTAAGGTTAAAATGTGATTGAAATAATTTATAATATTATTTTATTTTTATTTTATTCAAACTTCGCATACACTATAACACTTCAATAACATAATTTTAAAGGATTGCATATTATGTATGGCTCTGTGTCCTCACTTAATATTGTCATGTAACCGAAAAACAATAATTAAGAACTAGGAAATTAAAATACTAAACTATTTATGTTATGGTAAAAGTGCATATTCGGAATAATATTTACATTTTCCGACAATTGTATACTGCTGTCACCCCTGTTTGAAAATGTATATTTTGTGCACATTGAATACATCAATTGCTAGTAACAATGCAAAAATCTTTGCTTATTTAAGTAAAAGTTTGTATTCACAAATTTTAATCCAAATCAATCTGTCCTGAAGAGAATCACTTTGCTTCAATTAATTAATTATTCAAGATATATTAGGACATGTTGACCAAAATAATACTTTATAGGATATGAATGAGATGTACAAAAATGTCACAGCTGAATCATTTATATTAAACATTTGCAATACTAAGCAAATGTAATAAATATTAGGCAAATGTACACATCATCTCTGTATGTCCTATACAGTAACGTATATTCTTAAAGGTCCTCAGACGGTGTTGAGTTGCGGTGGTTGTTTGTCTTTGGACACAAGTTCGCGTGATCAAACCTACGGCGGTTAATTCAGGGTTGCCAATAGATTCGATCGGCACTGGAAATTATATATTTGGGCAAATAGAACTTGCACTCCTCGATAAACATGTATTTATTATTTTTAGCACTGACGACGTGCACTGTCGGAGTTTGGAATGTTCTTGGTGTGTTTGTGGCAAGAGGATAACAACTGAACTGGGTGTGATTAAATATTGTTAAAATCAGGAAAACTCAATCCCACCTCCCATTTGCCTGCCCCCACTGAACCAAGAAGAATGCCAACCCGAAGTTCACGTGGTAGTTTCTATGGCTAATCTTAAAACTACCCAAAATTTAAATACTTATTCTAATAAACCTTAAACATAAACATTGCATTGTATTTCCAATTGTTTACGACCACCAAGCATCCAAAGACCATTAGCGATCGTAAACATCAAGGATCACAAATGATTAGTGAATGCAAATGGTCTTTCAGATGCGTAGCGGCCATAAACCAACTCCAAACGCATTCAACAAATATCTACTACCCTACCGACGAGATGTTGGGAATCTACTGGTCGGTTTAAGATAATATTGATGTAATTATTATTTACCTACTTTTAGAAATACAATAAACAAGAAAATTGTTTTAAGACGAAAATAAAAATAACATTGTTGGGTCTTAACAGACGGGAACCAATAATTATATAAATGTCAGCTAACACCACTACCAACACATAGCTTGGTTGACAGCAAATTTCTAGACTGAAACTTGTTCACTTCACCCGTCTATTTTGCTTAAGTCGAATAGAGACAAGTTGCAAGTACGAAGAAAATCATAGTGCGGCAGGAGACCAAACCAACCTGCCAAAATCAAAACAACCTTCATATTTTCAGTCACCAACATATTATGTAACTCCAGTTTTTTCCAGGAATTCTCCAGGAAATCACCAGGAATTATTGAGACTTTTTTCGTTTGAAGTCACCCGCACAACTGAAACATTGTTAATAATTTCTCGCGATAGCGCAATTAATCAAACAAATTTATGTTATTTATTAATTATTTCTGGTAATACAATTTGTTTATTTTCCGATCATAATTTGTTCGTTTATATTTCTTGCCTCGAAATGTTGTTTACATATTTCGAGGCAAATTGTTTCATTCAATCTTGTTTCGTCTGGTCGTGTCAGATCTTATACTGTCTGATCTCGTCTTCTCTTGTATGATCTCGTCTGAATTGGAATATTGAACAATTTACAAGGAAAATAGGGACTCCACAAGATCATGCCTATAACGGTTCTCCAAGTCCAAAAGAAAAAGGCTTTAAAACTTGTCCAATTCCGAGCAAAATGTTGATGAGTAGATTAATACAACTTACAAGTAAATAGGAACTCTACAAGATCATGCCTATAACGGCTCTCAAAGTTCACAAGAAAAAGGGATTTAAAACTTGTCCAATTTCGAGCAAAATGTTGATGAGTAGACTGACACGCATGTGTGCCATCCAAAATAATCATCAATGCCGTCGACAAAATCCCCAATTATGCCATTTAACCTTATTCATTCGTCGGCTTCTAAAATCTCGATGCTGCATTTACGGCTAGAATCCTCCACCTCAGATGGTGCAATATGTTTACTTGCAAAATAATCACAGTGAAGATATAAAACCCCTGAATCTGGTCGTGCACCATGAATTGGCACGTGTAGATGTCGAAGTTGTAATATCATGTCTATTTAGATAGGTTATTCATATTCTATATACGCTATTCATATAGCGAATGTGGATGTTGGTTTTGACACAGCCGCCGATACAATAATAATAAACAGTAATATATGTACACTAGACTGTTCCAAAAAATCTTTTTTTTTAAATAATATTGAAAATTCAATAGAGTATCCCTAAATATGGAGACAGTTAAAATATGGGCTCTTAATATTAATATTTAAGGGTGACTTATCACAATTTTCTATTTCTCGTTTGAATATCGATATTTTTTTTCCAAATTTGGTATGTTATAACTCGCTTAAATATAAACATATACCAAACAGCACTATGTGATTTTATAGCAAATTGAACGTTCTACAAAAAATCTCTTACAATTTATGTGAGTTGAGCCGTTTCAATGATACAGAGCCTCAAATATTGACCTGACCAAAATTGCTATTGGTGAAACAATACTAATTACAAATAATCGTATAAAATTATAGAAGCGAAATGTAGGTTGAATATATAAGTATATTCAACCTTTTCGTAGCTCTATAATATTAAGTGTTATTAGGAGTACAAAACAAATCTCATGTTGAACAACTACTTCCCTTGCTAATACTACGCAGTTTATTCAATTATACAACAGATATTTGTATGTTATTACTAAGCCCCAGTTCACTCTAGTAGCACTAAACGAGTACTAGATAAATAACATTGTTTTTAACATAATATCTTTCTATTTGACTTAAGTGAGTAGCCATCTGCAGACACGTTTCGAGATTTATCTCTCATCAGTGCAGCTTTGCTGTTTTGAATTATAAATTGGATTACATTTACTTAAACGCCTCGTGGAAGAATGGCGACATTATTCTTTAATTTTTCGTTTGTGGGAAACGTCAAATTTAAGGGGGTCTGAGTGGTATTAGCAAGGGAAGTAGTTGTTTCAACATGAGATTTGTTTTGTAGTCTTAATAAGACTTAATATTACTGAGCTATATTTCTATAGTTAATCTGTAACGAAAAAATATCTAATATTATTATCAATAAATTGAATAGTTTCAAATATTTCATAGAATGTCGATCGGAATTTCGTTTAAATCAATAATTAATAATAATTTAAATTATATTTTAACTACCACTATATTTAGGAATACTCAACGTTTAGGAATTTTCAATGTTCTTTAAAAATACTCCATTTTCTTGAAACAGTCTGATGCACACATTTGGAGAATTCTTTAATTAGTTAAAGATAAAATTATCAAGGAATGTGTTAAGACGTAGATTCAGGTATTCTTGAAACTTGGTCTTCCAGGTTCCAGCTTTGTTTCACCTAGAAGAGGATTTAAATATTCTGATCTCATTTTATTTATAAAACTGGGTCTACTTTAGTAGACCTGGTTTCCAAGGTATCTATCATCTAGACCAGATTTATAATAATCAAGACTGATTACATAAACTTGACTTGGTCTTCAAGGTTTCATGTAGACTAGATTTTTAATAATCTAGTTTTACTGTATAGACTAGACTTCTTCTTCAATATTTCACCTAGACTAAATTTGTAATAATCTAATCTTGTTGTGTAAACTAGACTTTGTTTTGAAGGTGTCATCTAAGCCAGGGATGGGCAAATCTTTCTGCTGTGAGACCACATTGCGTATAAAAATTTGACCGCGGGAAGCATTTAATAATTTCCTATTTATACATACTTATATATATATATATATATATATATATATATATATATATATACTGGTTCTAGAACGAAATATTTTCAGAGAACACAGTTAAACGTCTGTGATGGTGGAAGTGTCTATGAAATAGTGACAGGTAGATAATAAAGTAAACATCAGGACTGGTAAACATCATAAGTACGTCATAAGCAAACTTTCGTGATTTTGTATGGCTTGGTTTATAATAGAACACGAGTTGAGATCGTTCATTGTGGGTAGTATGCATCGATATATTTGTAATTGCTTTTTAAGTGAAATAATATTTTAGATAACAAAACCAACTTTTTTAATAGCGTTTTTATAATAAATAGATATTTTCTTCTTCTTCTTCTTCTTTCGGTGCTTATCCTTTTCGAATGTTAGCGATCATGATGCTTGTTGGTGGCGACGTGGAACAGTTCACCTGAAGACATATTGAACCAGCATCTAAGGTTGTCGAACCAAGGTATTCTCTTTCTTGCGGGACCACTTTTGCTGTTAATTTTCCCTTGAAGTATTTTTTGGACTAGGTTGTATCTCTTTGTATTTCGCATATGTCCTAGATATTGCGACTTTCGGCATTTCCCTATTTTGATCAAATTCTTCTCATTACTACTCTCTGGATCCAAGATACCCTCAAGATCCGTCTATAAAGCCACAATTCAAATACCTCTAGCTTCTTCTCTGTATATTTATTTAAGGTCCATGTCTCTTAACCATAAGCAAATGCCTTAAGCAAAAGTCTGATTTTCGTCCTTAGAGTTAAGTTGTGGCTTTTGAAGACATTTTCTGAAACACATTTCTTGCTTTACTGATACGTATGTTGATTTCTCGCGAGTTGTCCCAATTTTCGTTAATTATACAGGGTGTACAAAAGAATCATCGAGTTTTAAAAAGATATATTTCACAAAATTTTTCGTTAATTATATTTTATTATTATTATTATTTACCTTTATTGATATATTTACAACAATTACTATAACAATACAACACAACAAAACAAAAAACCCAAAAAAGAAAACAATAAAAAAAGGAACAAAAAACAGAACATAACTAATAACCCGACCCAAAAATACCCCAAATACTCAATCTTAAAAACTACACTTAAAGAAAAGAAAAAAACGTAAAAAAACAAACAAAAAAAATCTTTGCCCGCACTAACTTTTTTCCCTCCAAAAACTTAACTTAAACTCTTTCCACAATCACTCCCTTCCGCTCTAAAATTTCCCGCATCATGGGCCACTCGCTACCTGACTCGTTCATGCACGTTTCCCAGTCTTTACATTTATTTTTCTTCCCTACCTGCCAGTATCTTGTCCACCTGTCAGTATCCTCTCCGCATATGTTACAAAAATTTTCTTTCCTTCAACAGTACCTTCTTCCCTTATCTTCGTTGCCACACCGAAACCTGGCTATCCTATTTTGTCTACCACTAGACTCTCTGCAATGGTACAAAGGGAGTCTGCCGTATACTTGTACCTTGTTGTACTCCCAATTCTACCTGCTTTCGTCCATACGGAATTGTCTTATCTGCAGCTCTATCTCCCTACTCCTTTCACCCAACAATTTTTCACTCTTTACGCCTAACCTTTCCATACTCTCTACCTCGTCTTTAGACTACCTTACTCGTTCATACATTTTTTTCCATTCATTTCCCCATTTTGTTAATCTAATCCCTCCGACATCTTCCTACCTTAAACTTCTGAACACCTCTTTCACTATCCTTTCATTCCCTAACCTATACACTTTCCTTTCGTATTTTGCCACTCTCACTGATGTTTCTACGGCAACTTTATACACATTGGCTTCTTGTAGCACCAGGTACCCTGGCGTACTCCTGTCTAGTTTCAACGCCCTTTTTATTAACTGAAGTTGTACCTTTTCTACTTGTTCTATCTTATTCATACCCCATATTTCCCCTCCATACAACAAAATACTCCGAACACATGCTTTCCACACTGTCATTTGTGCCACGAAACTCTCTTCAATTTTTTCTTTCCAAGCATTCCAAAACCTGTTAGCAGCCACCCATGCTTTCTTACATATGAACTTAATGTGCTCATTATTGGACCCATTACTACCAAACATAAATCCTAAGTATTTGAATATGCTAACCTGCTCTATAACCTCTTCCCCCCACATCAAGCTTTCCTCTTTCTTGCCAACTTTCTTTCTAAACACCATTCACTTAGTTTTCTCTACATTCACATTTAATCTTCTTTTCTCAAAATATCTTTTAATCCTTCCAGTCATCTCGTTCATTTCCCCTTTTGTTCTTGCTAAAGCAACTATGTCATCCGCGTAAGCTAGAAACCACACTTTCATCCTACCTATTACCACTCCTGCCTGCCCATTTATTAAAACCTTTTCTAAGGAAGATATTAAAACATTAAATAGGACAGGGCTAAGTGGACACCCTTGCTTTAACCCTTTCCTAATCCAGAATCTTTCGGATTTTTTTTCACTTATTCTTACTCTGCAGCTTGTCTTGGAGCCACCCGCTAATCCCTTTTGCTCTCATCATTTCCCATAGCATCTTTCGGTTTACTGTGTCATATGTATATACTGTGTCATAAGTATATGATATTAAATGACACATGAAAATAATGGGAAAATGTTCAAGTTTTAAATTATACCATCAAATGTTCTATGTGGGCTCCTCGGGTCACATGACACACGTCTAAACGGTAGTCCAGTTCGGCCCACACGCTGCAATCTGGCCCCATCGATGCTGTTCATAGCAGCAGTAATGCGTTCTCGGAATTCACCCTGTGTTGATGACATTGGTGAAACTTATACCCTATCCTTAATGTACCCTCAAAGAAAATGCTCCCCATTGTAAATGTACCCCCAAAGAAAATGTACCCCAAATGTGCCAAAAAAAATGTACCCCCATTTTCCGTGCCCCATATCCGAAGGCTGTGACGCTCCACCTTACCATTCCTTACCTATCCTTAATGTACCCTCAAAGAAAATGCTCCCCATTGTAAATGTACCCCCAAAGAAAATGTACCCCAAATGTGCCAAAAAAAATGTACCCCCATTTTCCGTGCCCCATATCCGAAGGCTGTGACGCTCCACCTTACCATTTGAATGATATGCCGCCTCGTTGCTGAACACTATACGGTTATCTAATTCGTCATCCTCCATCGCTTCCTGCATTGCAATACAATAATTTGTTCGCTTTACATGGTCGTCGGGCTTTTGTAGCATCTGTACACGATACGGTTTGAATCGCAATCGCCGTCGCAAAATCGCAAAATCTTCCATACAGTTTGATATGAAATACCAAGTTCACGACCTACCCTGCGAGTTGAATGTTGGGGCCTACGCGTGAAACGTTCTCTATCTGCCTCCACTGTTTCATCAGAAACGCGTGTTCATCCGGTACTTTTACGCTTACTAATGGAACCAGTGTTCTGGAATTGCCGACACCATCGCAGAATGCTCTGGTGACCTGGCGGTTCTGTTTCGCACCGTTCTCGTAATGCACGTTGCACCGTAACAACCCATAAACACCTTGCGTACTCGAGCACACAAAACTTTCTGCTGCATACACGCCATTTTGCATACTTAGTTCGTTCGGCCATTTGGACGTTTAAAGCGAAGTTTGTTAACCGCGCGTTTTAAACTTGAATATTTTACTTTTAATTTGATGTGTCATTTAATATTTTATATGTAAAACATTGTGTAATATATCATTTTAAAACCCGATGATTCTTTTTTAGAAAGCCTGTACTAGACCCTGTAGTTCCACGGTACGGATATTGTTTTATCCTTTCTATATTTCTTTGGTTTATTTAAGTTTACACCTGTAATATTACCCTTACTTATGACCATGAGTTTAGGCTTTTTGGTGTTTATTTCAAGCCCATACTAACTGCTGATTCTTACAATTCAATCCATTAAAATTGGAGCAAATACACTAGTATCATCAGCATACCGGATGTTGTTTAATTACATTCCATTTATCAAAATTCCTTCCTCTGCTTCTTCCAGGGCTTCTAAATATGAATTGTGAATAAATGTTAAATAGTATAGGTGACAAGATACCTCCCTGTCTTACTGCTCTGAAAATTCTGGCTGCTTCGGTGTGTTCTTCTTAAACACTGCTGTTTGATTTCAATAAAGATTTGTAATGATTCGCAAATCTCTTTCTTTCATTCCAATATTTCTCAAAATCTCCAACAATTTGTTTTGTTTTAAACTGTCAATAGCCTTTTGGTGCTCTAATAGGTAAGAAAATACATTTTTGCTTACATCTCTACATCTCCGAAACAGTACTTGCACACTGAACAAGGCTTCTCTCGTACCCACTGCATCAACAAACCCAAACTCATTAAGGCTATTTGTTCTTTATATAGTCTATATATTCTTGAATTAAAGAACTAGGTATTCACACGAGAACGATATTTTTCTCGGCTCGTCTCGTCACCTCTCAAAAATCGAGACGAACTCTCGTCTCGTCTCGTGTGAAGCCCTAAAAGAACTCTGAATTAAAGTAATTTATAAAATGCTCTGCGGGCCGAATACATTGTTGACGAGGCCACATGCGGCCCAGGGGACGCCATTTGCCCAGGCCTGATCTAGGCTAAACTCTTTATAAGCTTAACAATATAGCCTAATTGTATAGACTAGACTTGACTATCAAGGTTTCATCTTTCATTAAATTCTGTTCATTTACAAACATTTTATAGATACATTAAATTATTAATTTCAGTAAGAATCGCAAATCTATAATTTCTAAAACTTGCCATTTTTTTTTAACTTTCAATAACTTATTGAAAAAATTATTGAAAACTCAACATCTTAAATGTGAAAAGCAGGCAATTTAATATGAATTTGGTGAATAGACAAAATTAGAAGTTTTAATGAGAAATATGCCCTTGTTTTACTAATTTGAGCAGCGATTCTGTTTGGTAAATACTAAATAGCAGCGATTTGTAACGTTTCGTTGGTTTCTTGGCCTTGAGGGTGCAAAAAAACGTAAACAAATCGGGTCGAACGAGCGTAATCAGTGCAAATAAGCCGAGTTCGAACACATTCCTAGTTATTGGTGTGCGGTCGTCGGGTGTGAATGAATTTTCTTATGAACAAAAATTGCGGAAATCCAGTGAAAATTGTGCTAAATACTTGTGAGATTGTTGTATAACGTTTTATGGATCTGTTTGTGAAATGGTTGATGAAGTTTCTGTTTTCCGGAGTGAGTTTTTGCATTGATTTATTAACTAGATTTAAGGAAAGTTTGTTAAATTTTAGTTTAAAAAATAATATGGTTGAAAGAGAAGTTCAGGTTTTTATTTGTAACATTTCGCTAAAATTATTCAAGATTTTGAAAAACTTAGGAAATTTTATTATACCTGGCAAACTCCAAATAACTAGATTTAATCATAATTCCTTTAAACATTAGAAGCTTGTGGTTATTTCAATGTTTCTTCTAAATATTTTATTGTTATTTGTAAAATATTCAAATAATATCTAAAGAAATTCGATAATTGTGACACGGCAATTTCTAACAAATATCTAACAATTTCTTAAATATAACTCATTGAGAACATCAATGTTCTCTCTGAATATTTTATTTTTATTTGCAAAATATGCAAATAATATTAAAGAAATTGAATAAATATAACAAATAAAACATATTTCAAAATCCAAATATCTAGATTTCATTATAATTTCTTTAAGTAGTAGAACCTTGTGGTAACCTTAATATTGCCTCGGAATATTTTATTATTATTTGCAAAATATGCAAATAATATTTAAAGAAATTGTATAAATGTAATAAATGAAACATGGCCATTTCAAACTATAAATATCTAGATTTCATCATAATTGCTTTAAACAATAGAACGTTGTGGTAACCCACATGTTGCCTTTATAATATTTTTTTGATATTTGCAAAATATGTAAATAATATTTAAAGAAACTGGATAAATGCAGCAAATTAAACATAGCTACTTCAAACTCCAAATATCTAGATTTTATCATAATTCTTTTAAACAATAGGACCTAGTGGTAACTCTAACGTTGCCTCTGAATATTTTATTTTTATTTGCAAAATATGTAAATAATAATATTTGTTTGTTCCCAGTTAGCGTTAAATTACAAATCGGAATTTCCTTAAAACAAATACTAAATCTACATAATGTTTTATTTGTCAGAAATCTAGAAATAGAAAACAGTAGATATTTTTCACCAGATGACATTTGCTAGTGAACGATATAATTCTAACCGTTTCTCCGGATCAAGTAAAACTAACTCATTCGTAGCTTTACGCATTAATCTACGATCTAAAATCTAGAATAAAATTATTTATTGGATCACCAGATGACAGACGGTGCAGCAACAAAATGTCCGTCTGTCTCCGTAAAGCAATCCGAGATTCCGCAACACCTCATTGTTAAACTATTGCGCGCACAGAACGAGATATTAAAATCGTTTCAACAAAATGTTGCGAGTAATAAAGTCTTGAATAATTTATCAAGACATTGCAATAAAAAAATAATAATATGCGTTTACGTAAACATGTACAATAATAAAGAAAAGGAGAACGAAACCGAACCTGCATGTCATAATTAGTTTATACGTATTTGTTAAAAACAATAAAAAGAAATAAAAATTGTTGTAAAGAAACCAAAAAAAATAATGAATCGTGTAATAAATATTGTAAGTAAACTTTTTGAGGTAATAAAGGAAAAGACATAAGGTTTTAATAATAATTCTCAGTGCTATCGCGACAATAAATCAAAAGCGTGTTTACAAATTTTGAATAATAAAAACATACAGAAATCGTTGTCTTTATTGCAGGCTTCAAGGAATTTCAAAATGTAAATTGTCGTTTTAATTCGAGAAAAATAAACGTTCATTTGGTGTTGTTGCATCGATTTCTCTGCTTTTAACGAGGATAGTTTTTGAACATCGACGATTTATACGCTTTTTGTTTTATGTGTTACATATCTGTGAGAGTTGTAGAGAAGAAAAAATTTCTTGGTATTAAAATTCCTCCACATACCCGTGACCCATGAACTTAATAATGACCGCGCCGCTGTTCGTTCCGAGAACGACAGCGACTCGTCCTGATGTTCACAGATGATATTATTTTACTTTGAATCAGGTAAATCATATTTCCAGATTAATCTAAATAATTATCCGGTCTTTCCGTCTCCCCCGTCTCTACGCCGCATCACATGCGAGATATAAAAGACGGTTTTATAGTCGCCGGTGAGTCACCGTGTGTTTTTAATTTCATACTGAATTTATTTATTATGTATTTGTTCAAAATTGATTAAAACCGTCGCGGGTTCAACGCTACAGGCCGTGAGACCTTTAGAACCTTTTAAACCAAAAAATTGTTACACGTTTTTATTTTCATTTATATATTTCTATAAAATATTTTTTTATATTTATTATCCTACATTTAATCTTACCAAAGAAATCATAATTCATGCTACTTTATAAGAAAGAAAAAAAAACGCAAATTTGTAACTGAAAATTTATTGCTCCTTTTTAATCTCAAACTTGTCTATTTAAATCTTGATTACTTTTATTAATTCAATTTGGTGAAATTCATTAAATTTAACACAATTAAAAAATCTACAATATAACAGAATAAAAATTAATAAAATGCAATACTTACTTTCCTTGTTCGGATGACCATAACAAATCAAATTTTCAGTTTCGAAAAATCAGCCACAGGGCTTTGTGATTTGCGAGTATCAGGTCCTCATCTAAGCAAGTCTCACTCATGTTTGGGCACACAGCCAGATGTTGGTGGTTTTGAGTTTGAGTGCCGCATTCACTCAAACTCGAAACCACCAAATATTGTATTCACGATTGTCCTCCTCTTTATAGACCCATTTGTTTAGGTTGCTGTTACATTGTGCGCCTCCCGTTCTTAGCCTGTTCAGCGTCCTCCATGTGGGGAAAGGTTAAAGATGTCCAGGGGCCAGCTCTTCATTTGCCTCGATCCTTGTGCGGATGGTTGCCACTTGCCATAGGTTTGTTCGGTGTGCTTCAGGCGTAATCTCCAGGGGTGTTGTCAAACGCATAAAGCTCTTCCGAGACTTAAGTATATGCGGTTGCATTTGGTGCCCATATAAGGGATGACTCTGGTCGGTTTCTTGTTTGCTTTGCTCAGCCCACGCGGGAACACACCTTCTTATTGTGGGTGAGGCAATACCAACTATTGGCTAGATTTCCTCCACCGGGGTCGGTTTCGGGCTGCCAGACACCATGCGCACCGTTTTGTTCAGTGCCACGTCAACGTGCTTGGACCTTATGAGCGGAATTGAACCGCGAGAGGCTGTGCTCCCCATTTCGTGTTTGTTAATTTTCGAATGATATTGTTTCTTGCGCTTACTTTCCCTTTGATGTCTTGACAGTGTTTTCGAAAACTCAGAGTTCGGTCCAGGCGTATGCCTAGGTATTTCGGTGTGTTGTTATGCTCCAACTCTTTTCCCTGTCGTGTCACCCTTAGCTTCCTGTGTGCTTCCTTGTTTCTAAGATGGAAAGCGCCCTTGTGTCTTAGTGCAATTAAATTTGAGGTGGCTTCTTTTATAGTAGGCTGCTAGATCCCCCAGAGCGTGAGTAAATTTATCCTCTATGTCGTTGAAAGTTCTGCCTTGAGCTGCTATAGCCGTATCATCGGCATATATAAAACGCTCTGTCTCTCCATTTGTTGGTTAATGATTGGTGTAGATATTATAGAGGATTGGCGCCAGGACGCTGCCTTGGGACACAAAAAAACCATCGATTTTGTAGGAAGTAGTCTACCAACTTAGTTAGGCGAAAGTCCTTATTGATGTCATAGAACTTTGATATCAGCCTCTGACGGTTCACGGTATCATAAGAAGCAGATAGATCTATGAAAGAGGCTACTGTTATCTGCTTCCGCTCAAACCCATCTTCGATATATTGAGTGAGATTGAGGGTTTGCGAGCAATACGATTTGCCTGGTCTAATACCGGCCTGTTCTGGTATGGTTTCCTGCTCGATAATGTCTGAGATTCGGCAAAGAACCATTCTTTTAAGAACTCTGAAAAGGGGACACAGCAAAGACACGGGTTCAAAAATTCCCAGGATCTGTTGGCTCTTTCCCTAGTTTCAGAAGTGCAACCACTTTCGCCTTCCTCCAAATTTTGGAATTAGCAGTTTATAGACGCATATATTCATCATTTGTGTGATCCAGTCTATGGTTAGGGGCCCAAAATGCATAATTTGCTATGACCTAATTTCGTCCAGGCCAGCTACTTTATTTTCTTTCAGTCGGTGAATTGTTCGTTTTATTTGATAGGTGCTGAAAGGTTAGTTAAGGTCATCGCTTTCGTTGTTATTGTCACGTAGAAGTTTAATTTTTCCCACTTTAGTTGACGATTTACCATTAAGTAAGAGGCGATGGACTGTCTGGTCTGGTGTGACTCCAGACAAATTAAGTGCTCGTCCGGAGGTGTCTTTGTTAAGATTTTTTAACTTCCATGCACGTCTACTACTTTCTTTCATATCCAGACTTGTTATGGGCTTGCGCCATCTTTCCGTTCTAGTCGCTGATATCGCTTGCAGAACATCTTCTCCTGAATGGATGGTTTCCTCAGACAAGGGGTCTTAATTGTACATATTTCGGTAGTTACGGAGGGCGGTTTTAGCTCCATCGTCAAGACCTGCTATATATTCTGTTCTGCAGCCTCTTGGTACGTGCCTTCTCGATATTCTTTTTACCAGCATGATAAACTGATCATACAATTAGGGGCATGGTTCTAATCGCTTGATTTCCTGGTCTAGTTCTTTGATCCATGCATTCCAATTGGCCTTCTTGAAGTTAAATCTTCCTTTGAGGGGAACGAATTCTGGTTTTATTACAGCAGTTACAGAGCATGTGATAAATAAGTCTGTGTTGAGTTCTTGGTAGGGGTTCTTCCATAGTTTTTGTCACCTGGTGGCTGATCCTGTCGTTTACAAAGATTTTATCTGGGTTATATCCTCTGCTCCATCTTCCACTATTAAAGGACGCAGGTTGTTTGGTATCGTGTATCAGCTTCAGGTTCATTCTTTTCGCCCAGTGTTCCAGCGCTTCGCTATCTTCGCATCTGTTTCTGCCTATTCCCATGCAGAGCTGTGGCAGTTAAAATCGCCTATCACAAACTTCAGCGGTTTGGAGTCGAAATTGCTAGTTTCTTCAAAAGCAAATGCTACTGCTGGTGGTTTTTAGAAAGATGTTATCGTGAATGAACCAAGCCCAACTGTGAGAATCTCTATGTTATTCTCGCAGGTTGAGGACATGGATCGGTGTCAGGCTTGACGAAAACAACGCCCTAGGTACAGATTCCGTACCTTAGCAAGGATTCAGCTAAGGTTTTGTAAATTCTTAAAACATTATTTTTTGACATTGACTGTCTTAAAATATAGAATTTGTATAGCAGTTTACTGTTAACATAATCAATATGGACATTCCATTTTAGAAAAGAGTCAAAAAACATGTCTAAGTATTTAAGATTATATTCAGCATTAATAACAGCGCTGCAAGAACAATGCAAGCGGTTATGATAATCAAAATTGTTAATCTTAATGGAATTAAATTTAGGTAAACCTCGTTTGCTCAAGGCATAACCAACAAACTTTAACTTGTCTGTATTCAGAATAAGCAGACTAGCATGAAACCAACTTCTAATAATAAACAAACATGACTTTGCTTTATATTTAACATGCTCCCAAATTGTTCTTTATAAACAGATCAAATCACAGTAAATCAGACAAGTATCATCGGCAAAACACCCTACATTGCCTTAAGAATGGCGAAAACACCATCAATATAAAGCGTAAACAGTAGGAGGCCCAAAACTGTACCTTGAGGTACACCATATTCTACCATACGTTGAGAGATACAGGTATCATTAATTTTTACCAGTTGGTGTCTATATTTGAAGTTGGATTGAATTAAATTATTTGGTAATCTAATAATTCATTTCTCATGCAACCTTACGAGCAGAATATGGTGAGGCACAATGTCGAATGCCTCAGCTAAGTCCAGGAATATTGTCGTACATTTTTCTTCCGAGTTGCAGCTGGTAGCAATATGTTTCAGAACCTTTATTAATGCATCCTCGCTGCAACACTTTTCCTTGAAGCCATATTGATTAGATGATATTAACTTATATTTTTTTATAAACTGTGTGAGCATCAGATTCAAACACTTTTCAACCAATTTATTTATAACGCTAGTTAAATTAATTGAACGATAGTTAGAAAGTTGATTATTGCTGCCTGATTTGAATAGAGGGATAACAATAGTTTTTTTAAGAATGTTTGTATATATACCGGTCGAAAAAAATGAGACTCAAAGCATCAAATTTTGCTCTAAATATCAAATTTGTTTCTGTTGCAAAGTCAATTAGTTAAAATTGATTAAAATGCAACAATGATAAAAAAATCAGCTATAGATAAAAATAATTGAAGCAATTTTCAAGCGGAACTACATAAAACAACAAATATTCCATCTACCCCACTTCGTTCGAAATATTTAAATTTGTTTTTAAATGAAAAATTAGAAATCGAACTTTTTCTTCTTCTTGAAATTCCACTCCTATCGGAGATTGGAAATCACCACCACTACTCAGACCTTATCAATCGTCCGCCTGAAGAGTTCTGCGGACGTGCAACCAAACCAATCCCTCAAGTTGCGCAGCTAAGAGAGTTCTTCTGACAATCGTTGCCTTTTATTTTGCGTTGAATAATTAGCTTAAGGATATTATATCTATCTCCTCTCAGAACATGTCCTAGATATTCTAATTTTCTCATTTTGATGTTGACTAATTTCTTTGTCTTTATTCATTCGGCGTAGTACTTCCTCATTTGAAACCTTGTCAACCCATGGTATCCTTAGCATTCTCCTACAACACCACATTTCAAATGCTTCTATGCTCTTGATGTTTCCTGATTTGAGGGACCAAGCCTCCATTCCATACAATAGAATGGAGAATAGCATTTTAGTATTTTGGTTCTCAGTTCTTATGTTATATCTCGGCTGCAGAGTATTTTATTCATTTTTATGAGAGCGCTGCGAGCTACTTCAATTCGACACTTGATTTCTTTTGTGTGTTCTGCTGTTTCAGTTACCAATGTGCAAAGACATTTGTAGGGGATACCCATTCCAGGTTGTCGTTATTAATATTTATAGATGGTCTTATGGATTTATAGATGGTATAGATGGTATAGATGGTATTGTGATTTGTGCTTTGGTTTTTTGAAGTTGTCATGACTTTGGTTTTCTTTAGGTTCATATCTAGAAATCGAGCAGCAACATAAATCTTTAGAATTGAGTCTATTTTAGATTTATATTAAGTACATGCACAGATTGACCAATTTTATCCCACCTACTCCTCTTTAATGTAGTTCATCTTTAACCCTATCTTCTCCGATGCCATGCTTAAAGAACTCAACCAGGCATCAGAGACGATAGGGTTAAAGATGAACTACAACAAAACAAAAATAATGAGTCCCAAGAACCCACTCGTTCTAATAAATAATATCATGATTGAAAATGTTAACGAATACAACTATCCGGGCCACATAATATTGTTGGGGAAGGAGAACCGATCAAAAGAAATATCAATACGAATACCACTTTCATGGGAGCATTCGGGAAACTAAGATACATACTAGAAAACAACATCACACCCATAAATCTTTAGAGAAAGGTTTTCGATACATGTATATGTACTTCCTGTAACCACCTACGACTATAGACAACCGCTCTAACAACAGCAACCGCAACCAAACTGAAAGTGATGAAGAGGGCTATGGAAAGAACCATGCTCGGCATAACACTAAAAGACAAAATCAATAAAGATGAGGTCAGGAAAAGAACAGGAGTATAAGACCTAATACAAAGAATCGCGGAACTAAATTGGAAAAATGCTGGTCATGTCGCAATACGAACAGATGAATTCTTGACAGCAAAAATTGCGCAATGGTGACGCAGGCAAACAAATAGGTGTAGGAGAAGACCCCAAATTCGATGGATCGATGGCATCAAGAAAATCGCCGGAAAAGACTGGCACAAGAAAGCACAAGACGGAGACAAATGGAAGAGTATAGGAAAGACCTATGTCCACGAGTGGACGAACACGGGCCAACGGAGAGTGAGAAGACTCCTCTAATCTCTCATATTGCTCATTTAAAGTGCTTCTTCCAATTTTGCTTCTCTAAAGCAAATTTGTGATTTTCTTGTAAAGATTCAAATTGTGACGTAAAATAATAAATTTTGCTCCAAATATAAAATTCGTTTCTGGCGAAGAGTCAATTAGTTATCGCTAGTTAAAGAAACAACATTTTTTAAAACAAATCATGACGGGAACGATAGCCTTAAGGATGACGATTATCTTAGATCTTCTTCTGCCATAGATAAAAATACTTTAAAAAGCAGCTTTGAAGCGGAACTAGATAAAACAACAAATATTCCATCTACCCTATTTCATTTGAAATATTTATATTTGTTTGTTACTGAATAATGAGAAATCGGGTAGAAATAGAAATCGTTAGAATTAAGATTTCTAGTTTTAGATGTATGTTAAGTAGATTCGTATTTATGGTCGTTTATGGTTATCACATCTGGACCCTTATAGATTGACCTATTTACTGCCCCATCTACTCCTCTAATTGCTGTTAAAATTATTATTATATTACTCATTTAAAGTTCTTCTTCCGAATCCAATTGGGTCAAAAAGAACTTTGGGAATCCAATTAGGTTCCAAAATGGCATTTCTTCCTGTAGTAGCAGCAGCAGTAATCCCTGGGGCACATCTTCCATGTGGATTAATGCTCTAAAGTTTATGAGAACTCACCGAACCATAATATTTCTCACCTTCCCTTAATCCAACGGCCTTGAGATGTTTAATTAATTTTGAGTCATTATTTCAAGTTATTTTTGCTCAACTTTAAGAAATTTCAGTTCTTTCTTGGAAGTTATTTCTCAGCATTTCTTTGGATTATGTTAATTTCCTTCAAGACTTCCATAATTTTTGTTGTTTTGATGGCTTCTTTATTTAGTCTCTTCCTTTTTGTTTTTTAATTTTGTCTATTCATTTTGTCTCTTCATTTAGTCTCTTCGTTTAGTCTCATCATATAATTTTTTCATTTTGTCTTAGTTTTGTTGACTTAGCAACATATCTATGGCTATGTATACGAGTACGCAGAATTTAATTTATTTTGTTAGTCAAGGTAAGTTCTGCTAGACCAAACCAATTTAAAACTGATGATATACGGTAAGTTGATCAGTTAACGAACATAATCTGTTCCAAGACTGTGTTCGCTGTCCGAATTGTTCGTTAACCGATCATCGATTTACCATAGATTGTTATGGGAATTGAATTAATTCCTTCTGGAGACCCTAAAATTGAAATTAAAAAATGTGCATGTATAATTTCTTAGTAAGTATATTTATCACAAAAATAATACATAGTTTTGCATATTAATCGGTCCTTTTTTTCTGTTTATGGGCGTTAAAAAACATGTCGAATTTAGATTGCTTTTCTTTCTTCTTCAGGATTTTCCGGAAGTGTTTACTAGCGTTGTCGTTGTAGATATCCCCAACCTTATTGACATCCGTTTGTCTTAGGTGCTATTATAATACCATTGCCCTGACGTCCTCCCACTTCTTCAAAAAATCTTTAATGACAGATGTCGACATTGGTTCTCTTTTGTCTTATTCGTTTTCAGGAGACACATTCGCTTGGTGTTCTTCATTCAAGATTTCTTGGAGTTCTTCTCTTTTCATCGGATCTTCATGTTCTATTTTGAGCTCTTCAATGTCTTCCTCGTTCAAATCATTTAAGATTTCTTTCAGTTCTTCTGTCTTCAGCTGGTCTTCGTGTTACATTATGAACTCTTCTCCTCTTATAATCTCTTCCTCGTTCCAGACCTCCCGCAGTTGTTACAATTTCATCCATAATTTGGAGTTCATAATAGTTTTATATTCGACAGACCTTTGAGAACGTCGCGCTTTTGACTCGGTCTGCTATGTCATTTTTAGGACGAAATGATGACCTCTGTAAACATTGGTGTCGTGTGCTCCGAGAGCCGAGAGGTGTTCGCTAAAATTAGTTTTAGTTCGTTATCGGAATACGAGTTCGTTGTCCGACACAAAAATCTTTTGTGAAACTATTTGTTGTCCGATTTGTTCGCAGTCCGAACTGTTCGTTAACCGATCACCCTCTGTATTAGCTTATGACCCTTTTGGATGCTTGTATATCAAACAGGATGGCAATGTGTCGCAATTTAAAGTAAATAGATAAGGTGAATATCAATGGATATAAATAAAGAGACCTCAAAATCAACTCTACCAAAATATCCACAGGATAAGGGCCGTAATCAGAAATCGCCGAGCAAAGTTTTATACACACATGTACAGGATGGAAAACTACAGAACGGCAAAGAAATTGCGCAACGTTATAACACAGAGTAAGTGTGTCACTGAATGGCTGACAGAGATTCAGAGGGACTTACAGCAGGTCAACATACAAAATATCGAAGACCGCACTGAGTACCTAAATAAAATAAAAAATGTTAAGTTGAGGATAGACCATCCCGACAGCCTTGAAGAAAATGGACAGCTGAGCCGAAGAAGGAGCAGGAAGCTCTAAGAGGAAGAAAAGATTTTGGCAAGAGAAGCGGGAAAACGCCAGAAGATGAATTCGTGTATTCAAGTTCAGTCGCTCTCCTAAAGGGGAACAATCGATTAAATCAATCGTAAATAATGGATATTAATATAAATCTAAAAATCTTGTTGAAATTTACTCGTAAAAGTTTCTAGACCCATCTCGTTTTGAATAATTTTAAAATTTTTCTCTAAGAAATTTTCTATTTCTTTCTGGATGTTATTTTGTTAAAATTTTCAAACAAACCGTTCAAAATTGGTCCAAATTTTTCAAATTTGGTTCTAAATCAAAATTTTATGAGAAAAATTTCTGTTGAAACCTCGAAATTTCTTGTTGAAACCTCCTGGCACTTGCCTGCTAAACATTCTAAAACCTTTTGGAGAAAATCAAAATATTCTAAAGGAAACTTTCAGTTAATACTTTCTTAAAATGCCTTGATAAAACTTTCTAACCGATCAAAATTTTGAAACCTTCAAATTTTGAACAGTTTTTGGATCAAAATCTTCCACAATATTTAATTAATTACATAAACCTTGATTTCTTATTCAAACCTTTTGAAACCATTCTGTAATAACCTTTCAGTTTTGAGCAATTTTGAAATCCGCATCTCCTACAGGAAAATTCAGAACCAATTTTTTATAAAACCTAGAACTTTCTTGTTAAAATCTCTTGATGAAGGCTTTCTATTATAACTTTTCGACAATCTTTCGATTTTGGCCAATTGATAAACCAGAATCTTCTCAAGGAAAATTTCTGCTAAAATGTCCAAATTTGTTATTAAAACCATCTTGGTTTATTTTTAACTTTTTGCAACTCTAACCAGTTTTTCGACATTTGAAAACCAAAATTTTGTGATAGAAATTTTATAATGACACCTTGTTTATAGTTCTATAGTATTAGTCTAATAGTCTGGACAGAAGGACCTTCTGGTCGATAGCCCTTTGTATAAAGTATACAATAAATATTTTCTCTCTAATATTCTTATCTAGTTCTTTTGAATCATCCTAATTTGTCTGTTAAATTAGTGCACACATAAATGGGCATACAATAGCTAATATATATGATAGTATTTGGTCTAATCTGGTTCATTATACTAAATGCAATAATTTTAATTCTATATTCTATTAGATTCTAGTTGTCTGCATTACTATTTGACATGAATACACTTACACGCAAACGAATACTAATTTAGTATTTGGCTTAGAAAACTTTACACTTGATTACTAACTTTGGTGCTTGACTTGTCTGACTGACTACTTGATTTGTGTGACTGACTACTTAACTTGTGCGAATGACTACTTGACTTGTGTGACTGACTACGTGACTTGACTGTACATTTGACTGGAATAACTGATCACAAACTATTGTTGCATCAACAGCAATTGTTAGCAACACACAATAAAACAATTAAACAAACATCTTCTTCAACTTATTTTCTTTTCCAAAATCTTCTTTTAATAAAACTAATTAAATTAACAAAAATTCTTTAAACAAAATTACAATGATCTTTTGAAAAAATGAACATAAAATATTTGATAATTAATCAATTGGTGTTCAAAATCAATGTTCACTATATCAATGCAATTAACCCGCTACAATAATCAAGGTAGATTGTGAATATAAAAAAATGTCTTCCTTTGTCTTGTTTTTATGTTAAAAAAATCTAAATACTAGTGCAAATCTTGATATTTTGAGGAAATAGACAAGGGATAATATGAACCTTGCATAGACTGAAGCTACATAATTGGAACTAATTGAAGGTCTGATAATTTGTCCTGAGGGACACAACCCTTAATCCTGAAGGATTTCTTCAATTTATTGATGTCTTGTTGACTGTCTCAGAGAGACTTGATCAAACTAATTAATATCAAAGAAGAAAAAAAACTGTTTTTGTATTAGTTTGTAAAGTGTAGAAAGTTAGTTACTTGCAGGATAATTATGTTAGTATTTAGTATATAGATAGGAGTATAAAGTTATAAAGCGGGAATTAATCGTTAATCCGGTAAAGATTAAGCGATTTTGATTGATTGTAATTAGTTATAGAAGTTTGTGTTTCTGATTTCTGCCCGTCAAAGCCTTATCCTCTTTCGGTGGCGGCGCGAGACGCAAGAAAATTTATTTAAATTCGTCCTCGACGCAACTTCTACCCCGAACTGTGTGCGCGCCCCCCGTCCCCCACGCCGGTTCGTTTCGGCAAAGTTTTGTTTTGGCTTTAATACTTCCGAAGTTTAGTCATGCGGAGAATAACAAATTTGCGATTATGTGTAGTTTGATTTCGGCAAAGAAGCTCGCGGGGCGGGCGGGGAGACTTCAGCCCTTTTGGAATCGAGTGGCGTCAACTTAAATTACCTCACCGTTACGCACAATACACTCACGCCCGTCGCTCGCACGATTAAATTCTGCAAAACTTAAAACTCTTAGCTCAACCTTCATCCATCAAACTTCAATACCAAGAATACGATCAAGCCTCCATTCAGAACTTTAACAATAATCTTACAAATATCCCTTAAATACTCCACATTTAATTCATTAAATTATTTCCAACGGAAAATTACATTTATCCATTAAAGTTTTCACATTTTAAAAGAATTAAATTACACAAAATATTTCCATTTTTATTTTCCCTTGCCTATTTTCTAAAGATTTTTATGTTTACACTCATTATTATTCTTGTTTTACAAACAAATTTAAATATTTGAATGAAACTAGGTTATGCAACATAAGTCGATTCACTTTGGTAATTGTCTATTTCCTTAAGATTTCGATGTTCTCCCTAGATCTAGTTTTTCGGCAAATTATTAAAAATGGATGGAAAGAGATTGGACAAAATATTTCGCTTAAGGTTTGCTTCTGCAGTATTGATAGTAATAATACAGATTTTGTTTTACATTTGTCTCAAACACAACTCGGAAACTAAACACAATTTTGAGAAATGTTTCGAATAAAACTTATAGAAAAATTGATTTGCTATAAGAAAACTTATTAAGGAGGGATTTTTTGTTGGTTCAATTGGTAATAATCAACCCTAAATTACGTCAAAACTTTGTTTTAAAAAAAAGCAAATAATAATTATAAATCTTCCTACTAAAAATTTCAGTTCGGTTTTTTTTAGGAACGTATTAGGCATGCTGAACTGCTTGTTCATTCCTAATGGGGCAAGTTCAACATTAAGTTTCGCAAGCCACACCTCAACCATGTTTTAAACTCAACCTTGTCTGATCCAAGTTCGGTTTCCTCTTTAGGCAGCAGTTTTGAAGCAAAACAAGGATGTGACCACCCCAAACTAATATGTCCCAAATTAGGTTTCCTGTTTAGGTAGCGGTTTGGAAACTACACTTCGGACTTGACTTCCTTTTGAGATAGCATTTCGGAAACTACTTGCCGAAAACTTTCCTAATAAGAAGCGAATTCCGCTTGCCTAACATCGATAAACCTTTGATTATCTAAGTCAGCCTGTAGTCAGGAATACCATAGATTTGCCATTGTTATTTAGCATAGTTTTGCTCTTGAGTTTCCTCATAACAATCTTGTTTGGAATTTCTTTGACATGCCTTGCCTCCACTCTGCTAATTGCCACAGTTCGGAAGGCCTCATTAGCTGAAGGTTCAGGGCTTCCAAAGATTTGCCTAAGTTATTAAGGTTTCCTATTTAGGACAGGACACGGTTCGAATGAGGCTTGCCACAGTTCGGTAACAGTTCGGAAGGTCTCATTACGCCCGAATACATCTTTCTGCATGCCTCGCTATATTCCTAGTCGGGCTAGTTATATAGTGACTTTTAGTCTGCTAATTTGGTAATTTGAAAAATTTGAGTAAATTTGAATTCGAAATTTGTGTAAATGACTCGTAAACTGGGCTAAATTTTAAAATATGTTTAGAATAAAACTTGAAGAGAATTAAATTTTCTATAAAAAAACCTTGTCATATAGTGACTTTTTGTTCCTGAAGTTGGTAATAATCACCGTCGAAATAAAGTTAAATTTTGTTTTTGTTTTCCATTTTGCTTGCCTCAATAGTTCGACAATACTCGAAAACTAAACAAATTTTGGAAAATTATTTCAAATAAAACTTAATTTAATTTTGTATAAGAAAACTTAGTTCTTAGTGTTTTCGCGTCTGTGAAGTTGGTAATACCCAACTTTGAATCATATAAAAATGTAATTTTTAGTAAACTAACTGAAAACTATTATTTTACCAGATTGGATTTTAGTTTATTTTGTAACTAGGGCGGTAAGTTGTCAATTAGACGTGAGAGCGAAATTGGGCGCACGAACGAAGTGAGCGCACCTTCGCTCGAGAGGGCAATTGACAATGCCCGTGTTACGAATAATATTTTTTATTACTTATGCGAGGGGATATATCTTATAAGTTTGGGATCCAGGGCTCACCAAAAAAATTGAATCAAAAATGAAGAATTTGCTTTTTCAATGATCTCCGGTGGTGTGGATTCGTCATAAGAACTCTCCTCAGTCTCCGATCAGATTAGAATTTACACTCATTTTAAAACGTTTTCTTTAATTTTTATTATTATTTTTAATTAAAAAAAGAATTCTGACACTTTATTCTGACACTTTTTTTAAATCGAGATCTTATGATCTAATCTGTTGCTTATTTTATTTATTTTTATTTGTTTTTTTTGTAATGTAACCTAGCGATATTTAATGTTTGCGTGCGTTACCCAGGTTATGTAGAAATACAACGAGAATTGACATTTCTCGTATTAAAAAACGTGCGTCACGAAGAACTTTTCGCGTATGAGTAATAAAAAAATATTTTCATGTATATTCGACCTTGTTTCCACCATTTTTATAAATAAATTTGAGCAGTAGTTAGCAAAAAATTGGCTGAATTAAAAACTTTTTGTTTGAAACGGTTTTGAAATTTGCAAATAATGAAATTCTGCAGGTTCGTCAACAATCTATTAAAATTTCTGAGCTATTGCCATATATTATTGCCATATATTATTGCCATATTTTATTGCCATATATTATTGCCTATTCCTTTTTAAGGTGGTCTAACGTTTGGAATTTAATAAACTACCGTTTATTTTGATTTTGAAAGATATAATGACTTTCATGAGTTGACAGAAATTTAGTTTTCTGTGTGAAATTTACGAAATCGGACGCTTTAGACTTGAACAAAGTTCGAAAATATTGAAAATCTACTTCAAAAATGCTGTGTCTTCTACTCACACGGTAAGAAATGGAAACAAATTTGATAGAAAATAAGTGTCTTAACGCAGTTTGTGGACCAATTGGCGAAGCAAGTGAGTTCGCGAAATTGGATCGTTAGTGGATAAAACAACACGTTCACGTCCTTGTTGGAAATTATTGAAAACTTACTTCCAAATTGAGTCTTCTACTCATACTTTAACAAATTTACGAAGTAAATTCGATAGAAAAGATGTACCTTCAACGCATTTTGTGGAGCAATTTGTGAAGCATGCTCGCGAAACTGGGGCATTATTGCATAAAACAATACGTTCAGGTTCTTGTCTAGTGCGCTCGAAACCATTGATGCTGTTGTCCAGAGTATGCGTGATCTTGCTTCAACATCATCTCATCATCATTTGCAGGAACTGAACATTTGCACTTCTGTGAGGAGAATTTTGTATAAAGACCTCGGTTTGAAGGTCTACAAAGTTCATTTAGTCCAGGAAATGAAGCCTGTTGATCATTCGATGCGTTTTCCGTTCACCCAATCGGCTAAAGATCCCTTGACTGAAGCATTTTTATCGAAAAATTGTGTTTTCCGATGAGGCCCATTTTTATCTGGGATGCTATGCCTATTAGCCAAATTGTCCCATTTGGAGATCAGAGAATCCACATGTGATTATTGAGAAGCCTATGCATCCACAACGAGTAACTGTTTGGTGTGGTTTTTGGTCCGGCGTTATCAATGAACCATTTTTCTTCGAAAATAAGCAAGGAGCCGACGTTACCATCAATAGTGAAAGTTACTGTGCCATGCTAAACCAATTTTTGTTTTCAAAAATTGAAAAGTATGACATGGATGACATTTTGCTCCAAAAAGATGGGGCCACTAGCCTCATAGCCAACGTAACCATCGATTTTCTGCGCATTGTTTTTGTAAATCGAACAAACAGCCGAAATGTTGATGTCAATTGGCCACCTAGGAGCTTGATTTGACCCCGTTAGATTTTTTTTGTACGGGTTAAATTGTTATGATTGTATCTATAATTTCAACTTTTGGTTTGGTTTCACCACAATATTCAATAAGTTTATTAGAAGGATTGGAAATTTTCATTTGCGAATGAAACACAAAATCAATTAAATGACTGCCAGTGGCTGGCTTTATAGTACCCATCCGATCAATCTAATTTTTCAGTACATTTTTTATTGTTTGGGCTCCAATCGTATGAATGGCAACTTCGATTTCGTGTTCCAAGGCATCAATCCTCTCTCTCTACACACGTGTCATACAAAAAATAACGTTGGCAGCCCGCACATGGTTTTCAAATTAATGTAAGTATATCCAATTTATAATTCAAAAGAGCAAAGCTACACTGATGAGAGATAGATCTCAAAACGCGTCTGCAGATGGCTTATCACTTGGGTTAATTACAAAGATGTTAAAATTTAAGGTTAAATTGCTAAGTGCTAAGTTAAAAACAATGTTATTTATCTAGTTCTTGTTTAGTGCCACGAAAGTGGACTGGGAGCTAGTAAATAGCATACAAATATCTACTGTGTTTCAACATGAAATTTGTTTTGTAGTCTTAAAAAGGACAATAATATTATAGAGCTACGGAAAGGTTGAATATATTTATATATAATATAACTTAATAGTGTTATAGAGCTATATTCCTCTTTAATAAGTTGGTAATAAACTTATAATTATGAAAAAATATTCATTAGTTCTTTTTATAGCCGACTCAAATTCCAAAAGTTAGATGACCCATCCTTTATGTAGTGAATGCAAATTTACATTTTTAAATGAATCTACAATTTTGCTAGATTAGACAAAACATTTCCATACATATGTTGCACATAGATTGTTCCATTTTTATAAGCAAATTTAAGAATTAATAAACAAGAGATTTGAATTGAAATGTTTTGTTTAAGACATGGTAGTAATATAATAATAATCTTTTATTGGCATAAATATAAATACACGACAATTGGTACATTAGTGTGACATCCTAGTATGATAGTAATTTGCAAGTTCGCAAACTTTGGATTTTTTTTGTTCAAGTTGGTAATACTCAACCTTAAGTCATTTCATAACATTGTTTTTGGTAAATTAACTAAAAACTATTATTGTACTAAATTAGACAAAATGTTTTCATGCATATTCGAGCTTATTCCTACCATTTTTATAAATAAATTTAAGCAACAGGCAGAACAGCTTGTATGTATAAACATATTGAACCTTTCCGATGGTCTATAATATTATTGTCTTTTTAAGACCACAAAACAAATCTAATGTTGTAACGCAAAAGATATTTGAATGCAATTTACTGGTCCTTAGTCCACTTTCGTGGCACTAAACAAGATCCAGATAAATTACATTGTTTTTAAGATCACATCTTTCTGTTAACCCAAGTAAATTGCATACGCGTTTCGAGATCTATCTCTCTTCAATAAAAAATGGAATATACTTTAAAATGGAATACACAACATAGCTTGAATATATAAATATATTCAACCTCCGAAGCTCTATAATATTATTGCGTCTTTTTAAGAAGTAAACGTAAAACGTAACGTCAAATAAACCTAATGTTGTAACAGAACTTATAAACAATGTTATTTATCTGGTTCTTGTTTAGTTAAATAGCATACAAATATATGTTGTGTTACAACATGAGATTTGTTCTATAGTCGTAAAAATAATTAATAATAATATAGAGCTTCGGAAAGATTTAATATATTTATATATTCAAGCTATGTTCTGCTTTAATAAGTTGATATGATTGTATCTATAATTAGTTTGGTTGCACCCCAAGCTGAATTAGAACATTTTAGCTTAAACCGTTTTAGGATCTTGCAAATGATCAAATTCTGCAAGCTCGTCAATTATTTCTGAGAAAATTGCCAATTGCTTAGTATATGCTGCAATATTATACAGACGCAGGATTACAAAGAAGAACATTGTCAAAAGCCCTTTTTTTAAGAATTATTAAAAGTTTGTTTATAACAATTATTACAGTGAAAAATATAAAAGAATTTAAAAAAAAAGGAAAATCAGAAAGTTGCAAATTATCCGGTTTAAATAGAATAGAAAAAATTGAGAAAAATCGAAATTTTTCGGAAAATTCTTCGGAAAGAATTTTCCGACTATTTCTTCAGTCTCCCATCTTCCAATCCATCAATTTTCCAACGACTTTTGCAAAGTTTCCGAAAATCTAGTAAATACTTCAGTTTCCTTAGTTTGGTCCAAAATCAAGGAAAAACTTTAAATTTTCGAATAACCTGTTCCAACGTTCCTCATGGTCTGATCCAAACTGGATCAAAGCCCTAATAACGGTTTTCCCGAAAATCGAGGAAAAACTCAAAATTCTCGACAAAACTAAAGATGGTTTTGACCATCAGCCAAAATTTGAAGTTTTGCCTTGATTTTGGACCAAACTAAGGAAACTGAAGTCTTTACTAGATTTTCGGAAACTGAAAAAGTCGTTGGAAAAATTTCCCTCGATTTTCGAAAAATTCCTGGGAAAAATCAAAAACTTTTCTGAACGAAAATTTCAACCGATGTTTCCTCTCTTCTAACGATTCGAGGAGGGAGTTGTAAACTGCCGAAGTCCTTCAGCCAGATTTCTTCCGGCTGAAGTTCGTACGTCAACGGCTTCTATTCTTTGATTATAAATTCGCGTATCACTACGACTTCGGCTTCAAAATTTTAAATAAAAACGGACTGCAATGTGTTAAATGATAATTATTTTGATAGATTAGACAAAATATTTCCATATATGTTGCATCTTTTTTTCAGTAGCAAATTTTAAAATTAATAAACAAGTTTGAATTTAAATATTAAGTGTATATGATGTGTAAGTAATTTGCAAGTTATCAAGTTCTGCAAATTCGTTGCTATTTTGTTAAAATTTCTCTTGAATCACCAATTACTTATTATTTTTAATGAAATCTGCAATTGTAACTGGAAACTATTATTTCGCTGAAACACATTTCTGATTCGAATTCTAAGTTTATGCGAGAACGGAACAAAACAAAAAAAAGCTTTTTTGCGGTTTCCGGACGGCCGGGAGGTTTGATTCCGCTCGCGGAATGTTTTCCCCCGTTTTCTTTTTTCCATCCACCGCAGAAAAGAGGGACGAGTTCCCGGCTGGACTAATATTATGATGTTCGTCGGAAGAAGAAAACCGCGAAAAGCGGCGGGCGCGAGAGAGACCGCCCGACGACGCAAATAGAAGCCGAACAACAATATTATAAATATATATATTTACGCGGGTGAAATCTTGCAAAATTATTTTCTCATTTCCGCATATCCTCGGGTTCGAATTTTCCCGAACACGCCATGCATAATATACATTAATAAAACTTGAAAACTCATGGATCGCTCAGAGATATGTATGCTGTATGCGGCTGCTACTCCTCTTGTATGTATATATATTCTCGGTGCATTTTAATTGATGTTCGTCTTCAAACTACGCGGATATAGAAATCTTCGTATAGATTAAAATACATTGACTTTCCAACCCAACATAGATCTACCACAAAACAATACAAACTACAACCTATAATCAAAACACACTATAAACTTTAACTAGTCTAGATTGACTATATCGAACAACGAACTGCGTCAAAAATTGATAGTTTGCAATCAATTTAGAAAGAAAACTACATTTTACACTTCAGCCTAAGCCGTTCAAAAGACAAATTCACTCTAAAATAAAATTTGCCAGGAAATTTTAATACAATCGTAAATTAAATTATTCAAGACAAATTAACCTTCAATATTGAAAAGTTTAATTTGAGATTTTTTAAATTTCTATTACACTGAAATAAATCATTTCAAAATTTTATCTAGTCTTCTTGCGTTATATGACTTCTGCTATATAATAAGCCTCTGTTATGAAAATAGTTTGTTTAGGATTTTCTTGTATCCAGTCTTATCTAAGTGTATGTCTAGATAGTTTGTGAGGTTTGTGGGTTTTTGAGGCGCTAGTTAAATCTCATTTTGTTTTGTATTTCCCCGGCACCGTGATCCATACGCTAGTGTAACTAAACTTAAAGATAATATAAGTTTGGTAAACAAGACATGAATATTCAGGGCGTCTGTCCGCGGGCTCTGAACTCGATTAATTACTGCTCGACGATTTTTACCCCTTCGTTTCTCTTTAATCTACTTTTACTTACATATTTACATCAACCATTTTTCGCTTCAACCAATTTACAAAAAACAGCAATTGGGCAGGATTAGTTAAGAAAAACATGGAATAATTAGTTTCCATGTTTTTAATTTCTAAGACTTTGTAAGAATAAATTTAACTTGTTGAGTTAAGCAAAATATATTGAGTATTTATTTAAGTAATTAGTTTGTGATGTATGGGTATTTATATAGGAAAATAGTGTATATTTAATTTTAGTTCGCTTGTATGTTTTGTAACGGATTAAACGTTTAGGCCTTAAGATGATGAAGATTTGTTGTGGAACGGCCTAATACCTATACGTCGTTCTTAGCGTGTTCCGCTAGAGATTCGCAACTGACAAATTCAATAATAATGAACGTTTCGCTAATAAATAGCAGCTGCGTGCGACAAACAACATAGACACGTGTCAGTGCGCCTCCGACCACCGCCTCCGCCTCCACTCCTCACGGTCCGACCATTCTAATCCGGGGAATTTCGGATGCCACTCAAAATTCTTAGATTAACGTTGAACATACGCCAAATCTAAATGATATTTAAGCCTTTATTATAGATTCCTAAATGTTTCACTTTTGTCCTACTAACTACAAAACCTATTACAGCTATTCTTACTTACATGTAAAAATTGTAAATCTACATCAAATTTCTACATATTTTCTCAATAACAATCTTGTTCACTTATATAATGTACAAATTCTTAAGGACTTAGTGAACCTGAAAGGCAATGGATCCTTACTAGAAACACTTCTAATCCTCGCTATTTCAGTGCAAACATATCCAGCTATCTATTAGGTAGCTCCAATAAGCGTCTTTGTATTCGATTATTGCATAATCCGACGCTTTTAATGACATTTTTTATCATCTCAAAGCAATCACACCTTGTTCCTAGATATTATGTACAAGTTCTTTAGTATCTGCTTTTTTGAAAACCTAAAACGCATTGGAGCATGGACCTAGGATCTCCATTCCCTCAATTTTTGAATCTTTATTTCGGTGCAAAATTAGTTGCTGCAATAAACATCTTTATATTAAACTTACTAAAATCGACATATAGCCTGAATTAAAAAATATATTCAGAGGGAATAGAGGAAGAGGTAGACCAATATTGCGATGGATAGACGGGATAAGAAAAGACCTGAGAAGCATAGGGGCAACTAACTGGAAGAATAAAGCCCAAGACAGAGACGGATGGCGGAAGATCCTTGAGGAGGCCAGGACCCACCCAGGGTTGTAGTGCCAACGGCGATGATGATAAAAATATATTCAACCAATTTGTAACTCTATAATATTAAGTCTTATTAAGACTACAAAACAAATCTCATTTTCAAACAACTACTTCCCTTGTAATACCACGTAGGATATTGAATTAGTTAACAGAGATTTGCATGTTATTACTTGTCCTAGTCCACTTTCGTGGCACTAAACGAGTACTAGATTATTAACATTGTTTTTGAGGTCATATCTTTCTATTTAACTAAAGTGAATAGCCATTTGCAGACGCGATTCTAGATTTATCTCTCATCGGTGCAGCTTTGCTGTTTTGAATTATAAATTGAAATATACTTCCGAACTTAAAACAGTAACGTTGCATCGATGAGAGACAAATCTCGAAACGCGTCTGCAGATGACTATTCACTTTAGTTAAATATAAAATTGTGATCTTAAAAACAATTTTATTTATCTAGTACACGTTTAGTGCCACGAAAGTGGACTGGGGCTAGTAATAACGTGCAAGTATCTGTTATATAATTGAATATCCTGCGTGGCATTACAAGGCAAGTAGTTGTTTCAACATGAGATTTGTTTTGTAGTCTTAACATGACTAAATATTATAGAACATGTTGAATAAATTTATATATCATTTATGATTATCTATAATTAGTATGGTTTTTCCAATATCTTTATACTAGATTGATACATAATCCAGCGTTTTTCAAAGGGAATTTTATTAATACTAAGACGAAAAGTCAGTCAAAATATGTATGTAATTGTCATTTTGAAGTATAATCTTCATCAACTTGTCGTTGACTGTGTTGTTGTCCTCAAACTCCTACGCGGAGCATAGAGCCTCTACAAACACCTTCCATCTGACTCTATTCTGAGCGAGGCGTTTCACCTCGTTCCACGTATTTCCTGTGATCTTTAATTCTGCGTCTATGGTCCTCCTCCACGTGTTAGCTGGACGTCCCCTTCTGCGAGAACCCTGCGGGTTCCATTGTAAGGCTTGCCTAGTGATGTTTCCTTCATCTCTCCTCAATACATGGCCCAACCATTCCAACTTGCGGTGTTTTATTTCTTTTTGTATCTCTTGTTGGTTTGTCAGGTGCCATAAGTCTACATTGTGTATTGTATCTGGCCAAAAAATGCGCAGTATACTTCGTAGGCATTTGTTTATGAATACCTAAAGCTTATTTACTATTGTTATGGAGATTTTCCATGTTTGGCACCCGTACTGCAAGACGGATTTCACATTTGAGTTGAATTTTCTTAGTTTTGTTCGTGTGGAATACAGACCGGCCTGAGCATACCAAATGCCTGTTTGGCCCTTTTTATTTGGTAAGAGACATCGGTGGTGGAGCCTCATTAGTAATTATGCTTTCCAGGTACGTGAATTCATCTACATCCTCTATTTGTTCGTCATAAATGCGGAGGGCGCGGGTATTCTTCGTGGCGGCTCTAAGCGATTTGGTTTTGCCAATGTTGATTTTTAAACCTGCTTTGGGTGCTTCTGTGGAGAGACGGTCGAGTTTGCCCTGCATGTCGGTGTGGATGTGTGCCAAGAAACAGATATCGTCTGCGTAGTCCAGATCTTCCAGGAACGAGTTTAACGTCCATCTAATGCCCTCTATTGAGTCTAACAGATTGTTAAATAGTAAGGGCGATAGTACGCAGCCCTGTCTGACTCCCGAGCTGATTGTAATGTCGCTGCTCTTAGCAGTTTGGTGTTTTACATAGCAGGATGCGTCCCGGTATAGTTCCTTTACTAGGTTTATTATCTTTTCCGGTACCATCTTTTCTTCCAGCGCTTTCCAGACTGCATTATGATAGATGCTATCAAAGGCCCTACGGAAGTCGACGATGACCGCGTATAATGTAGACCTCCATTCCATGGACTGCTGTATGATGATTAGCATTGTGTTAATTTGATCGACACAGGATCCATTTGGGCGAAAACCCGCTTGTTCCTGACGCAGACTGGGCTCTATGATGGATAGTCGATCCAGTAAAATGTGAGAAATTATTCTGTTGATAGTGTTTAAAATTGTAATCCCTCTCCAATTGCCACAGTCTGTAAGATCACCTGTTTTTTGGGGAGAACGACTATGGCTCCTTCCTTCCATTTATCTGGCACACATGAATGAATGAGTCGTTGACTAGAGATAATATTGATCACCGACAACTCTGCAAAATACGGCAATAGAGAGGAGAGGCTTGAACGGCAGTATTAAGGCGATGATGACCAGATAAACGCCGCTGTTGATTCCAAACCACCTTCTCTTCGGGATTCACTGCCGATCCTCATTGTACATCATCATTGTCATCCCACCAGTATCAGTAGCTACTGATGATCTTCCAGTGAATTATTCCGCTCCGGTCCAACTTGAGTTAACAACTTCTTTTTTCATTTAAATCTCTTATGGGATGTTATTAGAAGTTTTATCTCTATTTTTTAAGAAGAGCAGTTTATGTAGTGCTGCACAGGGGGTTCATTTAGAAGGAGGTACAATTGAAGGAACCAGATTGCCTTCTCGTTCTTCCCTGTTTTTATATATTTTGAAGGGGATCTATGATTTATATTTGTGATTAGCTTCATAAGAGAGGGAGTCGTTCATTAATCTGGAGAAAATCATCAAAAATTCTAAGTCAGTTTTGTTGTTGGCTCTTTGCGGTCCTATGATCAACTTGCCGCTGGCTTGAGTGTTTGTACTACTAATCTCTGCGAAATTGTCATTGCAAAATTCGGCAATAGACAGGAGAGGCTTGATCGGCAGTATTACTGCGATGAAGGTCAGGTAAACGTCGCTGTTGATTTTAAACCACCTTTACTTTAAGATTCACTGCCGACCCTCATTGTCATTTCATCAGTATCGTAAGCTACTGAAGATGATCTTCCAGTGAATGATTTCGCCCCGGTCCAATCTGAAATAATTACTTATCTTATGGGATGTTATTAGCTGATTTGATCAGCTGCTCTTCCCTTGCTTCTCACATTTTGAAGAGAGGCAGTTAGTGAGGTATTGACTAGGAGGTTCATTTAGAAAAAGGTTCAATTCAAGGAAGCAAATTGCCTTCTATTACTCCACGTCTTTTTAAATATATTTTTGAAGTGGATCTAATACTCGTCCTGCTATAAGCTTGATAAGGCAGGAAGTTCGCTCATTTATCTGTAGAAAATCATTAAAAATTCTAATTCCGTTCTGTTATTGGAAAAAACTCATCAAACTCCTAATAACATCCCATGGGATGTTTAATTCAAACATAACCTAACCTCACAGTCCGTTCACCAACTTGTCATTTGTTTGAGTGGTTGTAATACTAATCACTGTGAACTTGTCATATGCGGCAAAATACGGCAATAGACAGGAGAGGCTTTAACGGCAGTATTAAGGCAATGTAGACCAGAAAAACGTCGCTGTTGATTATAAACCACGTTTTTTCATTTCTTCGGGATTCACTGCAGATCCTCATAGACGATCATCATTGTCATTCCAACAGTAACAGAAGATGATATACTAGCTTGCTTTTTGAATTAAACATCTCATGGGATGTTATTAGGAGTTTGATCTGCTGGTCCTCGCTTGCTTTTCGCATTTTCGAAGCGAAGCAGTTAATGTAGCGCCGCATAGGAGGATCATTTAGAAAAGGTTTTTGAAGAAGACATTTGAAGAAGACATATTTTCTTCCCTTTCTTCTCGTTTTTATTTTTACATATGTGAACAGAATCGACGACACATAAGCTTGATAAGGAGTTTGCTCATTTATCTGGAGCAAATCATCGAAAATTCGAATTCGGTTTCACTGAGTACTCTCTTGCGGAATCCTTCAATTTGCAAAACACAAAAAGCCATGCATCAGCCCAATACAATTAAATAAGGTATAAGCAGAATCGGTTTCAAGATATGACATAGTCGCGTGAAGCTTAGCAAAATCTAAATCTTTCTGGAATTAGAAGTTGGTTTCAAAATAATGAGCATTCATTCATTTCCGAGTCCGAGACACCAGTGTTTTCATTCAGGCCTTTAAGTTCCAATAGTTGGCAGCGTCTATCGCCCTATCATTATTACCACAATTAGGTCCTCCGTGGTGCATGGCTCCCCCATGTTGGGACATCTAAGAAGGTCGCCCTGAAGCCCCCCGCATTCACAAAGCTAATCATCCACAGCCATTCCTCATCTCATCCTATTCGATTTGCAGCGCGTCATTTCTGTCCTTAGTCTGTTCAGTGATTTCCATGTCGCATATGGTAAAAGTTTTACCGGTGGCAGCTCTTCTCTTGGTTCGGCCCGCAGGTTTGGTTTGTTGTTCTTTCCATAGTTCTATGCGGCGTTGTTTTGGGCATGTCTGCAGTTGTTGCGTATGTTGGAGAAACCTCTTCCTTGATTTGAGTCGTCGCATTTCTAGTTGTTGGTAGAGGGTGCTATCAAAGCCATCTCCGATCTGCTTCTGCCGCTCTGTTTCGGGTGCTATTTTACGTCTAACGCGTGCTGGGGCAATTTCAGCTAGATGATACAGCTTCTCGACAGGTGTCGGTCTTAGACAGCCTGTTATAATCCTTCACGTCTCGCTTAAGGCCACGTCGACATCTCTCGCGTGAGCCGAGTTGTACCACACTGGTGCCGTGTACTCGGCAGCGGAGAAACAGTCAAGTGTTACGCCCAGGTAGTTTGGAGTGTCTCATGTTTCGAGTTCTTGTTCTCTTCATGTGATTTGCAGCTTCTTGCGTGCGTCCTTATTTCTCGGGTGAAATGCACATACCTGGGTTTTGCTGGGGCTCGGCTTCAACTGGTTTATGTCGTAGTACTGTTCCATGTTTTCTAAGGATGTAGTTAGTTTATTCTCGACTTCTTCGAAGCTTTTCCTCTGTGCGGAGATAGCTCTGTCATTCGCATAGATTATGATATGTGATGTGTCTGTTGGTCAATTGGTTGGTCATTTGTGTATGCGTTGAAAAGCATAGGTGCCAGTACACTTCCCTGTTGTAGGACGTTCCTTTGGTCTCTTTATTGACTCCTTTCTCCCTGCAGTGTAACATAGAAGCGCTTATTCTGCAACAGAGTTTTCACCAGTGCTGCTTTTTGCTGGTTTATGGAATCATATTCCAGAATATGATGAATAATGATGAAATTTGCAGAATTTCTCTGTCGCCGTTCTTATGTAAATGGGAGCAAAATACGGCAATATAGAGGAGAGACTTCAATGGTAGTATTAAGGCGATGAAGACCAGGTAAACGTCGCTGTTGATTTTAAACTATTTTTTCTTCAGGATTCACTGCCGATCCTCATTGTTATTTCACCAGTATCATAAGCTACTGAAGATGCTTTTCCCGTGAATGATTTCGCTCCGGTCCAATCTGAAATAATAACTTGCGTTTTTGAATTAAATGTCTTATGGGATGTTATTAGCTGATTTGATCAGCTGATCCTCCCTTGCTTCTCACATTTTGAAGAGGAGCAGTTAGTGAGGTATTGACTAGGAGGTTCATTTAGAAAAGGCAAGAAAGGCAAGAAGCAGCAAATCATTAAAACTTCCAATTATGTTCTGTTGTGGGCAGAGAACTCAGTTTTGTTATTGGCTCCTCACGGTCCGTTCACCAACTTGCCGTTGGCTTGAGTGGTTATAATACTAATCACTGTGACCTTGTCATTGTAAAATACGGCAATAGACAGGAGAGGCTTGAACAGCAGTATTAAGGCGATGAGGACTGAGGACTGATTTTAAATCACGTTTTTACCATTTATTCTGAATTCGCTGCCGATCCTCTGATTAATTTTTTTCCAAACTGATATACTAGCCTGCCTTTCTGAATTAAACATCCTATGGGATGTTATTAGGAGTTCGACCTGCTGATCCTCGCTTGCTTTTTGGCATTTTTGAAGCGAAGCAGTTATTGTACCGCTGCATTGGAGGCTCATTTAGAGAAGGAATTTGAAGAAGACATATTTTCTTTTCTCCTCATTTCTCATCTCCAGTGATAAGCTTCATAAGGGAGTTTAAGGGACTTTCTCTGAGCAAATTATTGAAAATTCGAATTCGGTTTCACTGAGTACTCTTGCGGAAACCTTCAATTTGCAAAACACAAAAAGCCCAAAATTCCAAAGCCAATGTATCAGCCCAATACAATTAAATAAGTTATAAGCAGAATAAGTTTCAAGGAATCATACTCGTCATACTCGTGAAGCATAATAAGATCTCAATCTTTCTGGAATTAGAACATGGTTTCAAAATAATGATCATTCATTCATTTCCGTGTCCGAGACGCAGTGTTCTCGTTCAGGCCCTTCCTTTCCAATAGTTGGCAGCGTCTATCGCTCTGTCATTTGCCACAATTAGGTCCTTCCTCGTGCATGCCTCTCCGATGTTAGGACATCTGAGAAGCCGGCTGTCGCTCTGAAGCCCCCTCACACAGCTCGTCAACCACAGGTATTCCTCATCCCATCCTGTTCGATTTGCAGCGCGTCACTTCCTGTCCTCTGTTCAGTGATTTCCATGTCGCGTATAGTAAAAGTTTTGCCGGTGGCAGCTCCTCTCTGGGTTCGGTCCGCAGATTTGGATGTTGTTCTTTCTATAGTTCTATGCGGCGTTGTTTTGGGCATGTCTGCAGTTGTTGCTTATGTTAGAGAAAGCTCTTCCTTGATTTAAGTCATCGCCTTTCTGGTTGTTGGTCGTGTAGAGGGTGCCGCCCATCTCCGATCTACTTCTGGCGCTCTGTTTCGGACGCTACCTTTGCTTGTAACGCGTGCTGGAGCACTTCCAGCTAGATGGTACAGCTTCTCGATAGGTGTCGGTCTCAGGCAGCCTGTTATAATCCTGCACGTCTCGTTCAATACCACGTCGACATGTCTTGCGTAAACTGAGTTGTACCACACTGGTGCCGGGTACTCGGCAGCCGAGAAACAGTGCCGACGTACGCAGCACGTCAGGCTGCGCTCCCCATGTTGTGCCAGTGAGCTTCCGGATAATTTTTTTCCTAGGACAAACTTTGACTTTTGTACTGGCAGTGTTTTTAAAAAATAGTGTGGGGTCCAGTGTTACGCCCAGGTACTTTGGAGTCTCCCATGTTTCGAGTTCTTGTTCTCTCCATATGATTTGCAGATTCTTCCGTGCGTACTTATTTCCCAGGTGAAATGCACATACCTGGGTTTTGCTGGGGTTCGGCTTCAACTGGTTTATGTCGTAGTATAAGTCATGTTTTCTAAAGCTGTAGTTAGTTTATTCTCGACTTCTTCAAAGCTTTTCCCCTGTGCGGAGATGGCTGTGTCATCCGCATAGATGAAGTGATGTGTCTGTTGGTCGGTCGGTTGTTCATTTGTGTATACGTTCAATAGGAGCCAGTACACTTCCATGTTGTAGGATCCCTCCTATATGGTCCAATATGGAATATGGTCCCTCCATCAACTCCTTTTTCCTTGCAGTGTAACATGGAAGCGCTTATTCTGCAACAATTTTTCACATGTGCTGCTTTTTGCTGGTTTACGGAATCATATGCCAAAATAATGATGAAATTTGCAGAATTTCCCGCCGTTATTCCTCTTCTAAATTTCTTAATTTAGCAGGTGTAAAATGTGTAAACTGTGTTCCATGAGTGTATAGCATTGCTATAGGTCTGGGATGGCAAACCTTTTTGAGTAGTGGGTCAAATTTTGTTCATTATATATTTCGTACTAGCTCGTAGGTCACCAGGTCACTAGCATCACTTGTAAAAGAGGAGGGAGGTCAAATACTACTAATTTGTACCCATTTTTAAAGGATTTTACAAATTTCAAGTTTCCTTCTTGTTTTTCAACTTCTACTTTGGAAGTGAAGAGCAAAAGATGAAGGCCGAAGTCATAACATTTATATCAATGAATAAGTCCATAAAACTTCCCGATGTATTATAGAATGAAATCCAGTTAGAGGATGTGGAATATTTTGCTTGAGATATTGAACAAAACCAAAGTTTTCCCCAGCATATTAGGTGTATCGTTTGTTGTAACAGAAACAATTTTCTGTAAGTAAATATCCATTGCTCTAAATGCAATATCAAATTCTTTAAAAATATCAAGACCAGTAAGTACACTTCACTTTCAACGTTATTAGTTTGAATAGCTCTTCTTTCATTATATTTCCTGATGTAGTGCCAGTGACCAATATTTCCAGTTATATGCTAGTGACCAATATTAAAGAGCAAAAACTACTAATTGTGCAAAACCAAACAATTTACACCATTACTCTCATATAAAGCAATTCAATACATTGCTGCATAATTTAAGTCGTTATATATTTGCGAAAAATGTCTCTTTATAATTTTAGTATTCGATTTTTAATTGCATTCCTACTCATTATAACTCAGAACTAATTTATACGCTTCTTAATCTAGTCTTTGTCTTTAAAATTCGGAAATAAAGTAGCACTACATTCCAGAAACGCTTGTCTTATAGACTCTCTTTCTGACAGATGTTTCTCGTGATGAGCAATGCAATGGGCAACTTGAAAATTAGCAGATGTAATGTTAGTTTATCTACTAGCACATCAAAATGAACGCATTAATAAGTAAATTATTGTATGTGAAAGATGCCATTATTATAAACGTGTGTAAAAGTAGTGTCCAAATGAAGTTTAAGTATTATACGATTTCTGTTTCTAACTCGCGTCACTTAACAAAAAACATAGATGTAGTGAAAATAAATTTTTTTAAGTATCTTATTTTGAATCAAGAAGTCTCTGCCTCTCAGTCTGGATTTATCTGGCTCCAATATAACTTAACTTAATAATAGAATTTAGATAAAATATAGATTAACCTAGATAATAACGACAAGAGCCAAATAGTGTTCCCGTCATTCACTAGTTTGCAATTTTTGCAACGCAGGGGCTGAACGTTCTAACTTTATTGTGTCAGTGATTTGAAGTATTTTGCTGTCAAAATTACAATCTCTTAATATTATCGGGAAGAAACAATTTCTTTTTGTAAATTGTGTTTTAAACAGAACAGTGTTTTAACATGCTTTGTAGATAAAATAATGTATAAGATTAATCGTATTAAGTCCTTCTTTACACACTTGTATCATAAACTATTATTTTGGGACGAAAACCCTTGTAAAACACAAAATTATTCTCTTTTTACTTTTGTAAAAAGTATATGTAAATATGTTTTTCTCCCTTTATCTGCTGAAAAGGCGAGATTACATTGCAAATTTTCAAATTGTCATTACATTATATGTATATGAAGTAACTTTTTCATTAGAAATTACTATTCTCTTCAATCACACAATATTTATCAAACCATTCTGTTTGATATGATCGGGGATTTGTATCGTTTATTTGTAACGTTTGTACTGCACCCATATTACAGGTTTAGGTACAACTGAAAACATTTTTAAAACATAATAATTTGGGAAGAAATTTCTTGAAATTGATATATGTATTAAATATTCATACCTAAGTGGTTAAGAAACTTTAATAATAAAATAATAAAAGTGTTGCGTTATTGAACATATCTAAAAGTTCTAAAAACAATGCCAAGGTCACTTAAAAAGCTTGTGTGGGTCAGTGTCTGACCCGCGGGTCATAGGTTCGCCATCCCTTCTATAGGTCTATTGCAGCCCACATTATTACAGATTATTACATTATTGCAGAACCTCCTTTTCCAATCTTGATTATATCAGGTAGCTTAGGAATTGGTAGCCCTCTCTTCTGAGTGAAACAATTAGTCCAAGATTTATTAAATAAGTGCTAAAATCTTCTTTAGAAAAAGTATTAAGCTTCCTCTGCTGAAGCAAAGACCTATCTATCACCATATGCCTCTAACCTGAGAGTTTTTTTTTGAGAGGAGGGGGAAATACTTTATGTGCGACATCGAGGTTTCCCTGGAGAGTGTGGGACTCCCTATCCAGATGGTCGGGATAGGTTTACCCACTAAAAACCCCTCCTCGGTTACATGGAAATCAGTGGAATTGCCTTGAAGCATAACTACGCTGAGATCCACAAATTCTTTCATCATCTTTCATTCTTCATTTGCCTTTCTTCCTCCTCTTTCTTTCGGATTATTTCCTTGATTGCTCCATCTACGGCATCCCATTTATCCTCGCTTTCTAACATTATCTTTATTATGTTGTTCTTTGTAAGTTGTTCTCGTATTTTGTCTACGGCTTCTTCTCTTATAGTCTGCCACCTATAACACCACAGGACCGTGTGCTTCGGCGTATCTCGTTGACCGCAGTATCTGCACTTTTCGCTTGGGACTAATTTGAATCTGAATAGGTAGCTATTAAAACAGCCATGTCCGCTAAGGAACTGGGTAAGGTGGTATCCCACTTCTCCGTGTTCCCTTTGAATCCATGGCTTTAGTTCAGGAATTAGTTCCTTCGTCCACTTAGCGGTCGTACTATCCTGCGACCATTCTTCTTCCCACTTATTTAGAGTAGCCTCCTTAGTCTTTATTTTTTCTTCTTGTTTGTTTCCTGTTTTATCGTAGGTACGCTCTAGTACCAGCAGAGGGATTGGTGTCGTGCCTGAAATCACCTGTATGGCCTTTGTGGATACCGTCCTATAAGCACACACAATCTTAAGGGCCTTTCGTTGGGTCTTTTTTAGAATTCTTCTATATTTCGTTTTAGTGGCCCACTCACGCCACGCCGGTATTCCGTAGAGGAGTATAGAGTTTACCACGCTGTATATCACTTTCCTAGATCCCTGTCTTGCACCTCTTGTATTTGGCATTATTCGTGCCAGTACGGTTATAGTTCTATTTGCCTTTTCCGTTACTCTTATGATGTGGGCTTCCATATTCCTGTTATGTCCAAAGGTGACACCTAGATATTGTAGCGTGGGTTTGTTGCTTATCGTTGTCTCGCCTACTTTTATGGAGATGGTCTTCAGTTTTTTCTTGTCGGCCAGTATTACGGCTTCTGTCTTCTGCGGTGCCAGTTTTAGTTTCCTACCTTCCATCCAACTTTGTATCTTTTTTATAGCTAGCTCTGTATCTCTTTCCATATTTGCTTTGTTGCCTCCACTCACCACAAGTGCCAGGTCATCTGCGTAACCGATCAGTGTGGCTTCGTATGGCATTAGTCCTTTAAGTATGTCATCGGAGAACAGGTTCCAGAGTGTAGGGCCCATTACTGAACCCTGTGGAACCCCGCATGTCATTTCCAGGCTATGCTGTTCACCTAGAAGTATTCTCCGGTTACCGAAATAGCTACATATCACTTTCACCAGGTATGGTGATATCTACCATTCTTGTAGCGTTCTGGTGATGTCCGGCCAGGAGGCCGAGTTAAAAGCATTTTGTATGTCTAGTGTTGCCAGGGTGACGAATTTTTTATTCGGTTTTTTCCTCTTTTCCTTGACCAGATCCTGCACTAGTTTCACCGTGTCTATGGTAGAGCGCCCTCTCCGAAAACCAAATTGGGTCGGTGCAAGACCCCCGTTTTCTTCGATCTCGCCTACTAGCCTCTTGTACAATATTTGTTCATATAGCTTTGCCGCCGTATTTAGTAAGCATATTGGTCTATATTTCTTATTTTCCCCTACTGCGTTAGGTTTTTCGATTAAGGTAAGCTTCATCTCTTTCCATTCTTCTGGGAACATCCCTGTTTTAATTAGTTTTTCTATTGTCGTCTGGAATAGTTCTGGGTTTATCTCTGTGATGCTTTTAGTTACTTCTGGTCGTATTCCATCCGGTCCCGCCGCTTTTCCAGCTCGTAGTCTTCTTCCAGCTTCTTTTATTTCCTCTAATGTTACATCCGGAATTTTTTCGGGTGCAATGGTAAGTGTAGGCCATATCCTTCTTGGGTCTTTCGGAAAGAGACTTCTTGCTATTGCTAGCTGCTCATCTGTTAGGGTTATTGTTCTTCGGATTCCTATTTTCCCCGTGACAATTTTGTAGCCCATCCCCCATTTGTCATTGTCTATTTGCTGGCATAGTGCGATCCATGCTTTCTCTTTTGCTACTTTTATCAACTTTTTAAGAGTTCTTCGCTCTTCCCTCTAATTCTCTTTCAAATACTCTATTGTGTTGTTTGTTGAGTTTGCTTTCCTATTTTCCCTAGTGAGTGCTCTATTCGCCGACAGTATTTGGTTCTTTGGTCGGCGAATTCTGTATTCCACCAGTGTGCCGCTTTCCTTGTGTGTTTCTGTTGTTTCTTTTTTAGGATCTTATTGCATGCCTCCTCAATGCTCTTTGTTAAATCTTTGACACACGGTCAAAGATTTAACAAAGAGCATTGAGGAGGCAAAACCTATAGTTCGGCTGTTGTGTCAGCAGTTTTATCCTCGAGACTAGTTGATCTGCTTTTTCCCTTTTGAATATCCAGCCTTTCCTAGTGATACATTTATTTTGGTCTGTTTTATTTTTCCCAATTATTATATGTATATTTCGATGGTCGTCAAGGTTTTCATCATCGCTCACTGCCCAGTTCTTTCAGGTTATTCGTGCATATTGTTACATCAATATAGGAGGTTCCTGTGCTTCCGTTAAATGTCGGAGTGTCACCGGTGTTTAGGATTACATAGTCCTTCCCACTGATCCATTCTGATAATACGTTTCCTCTTCTATCTTCTACCGTGGAGCCCCAGCTGTGCGCCTTCGCGTTGAAATCTCAACCTCTGTCTAACGCTGTCAGGTATCGTTCGGTTTTCTAGATTTAGCGTGGGTGAAATGTAACATGCATAGAATACAATGTTCTGGCATTCAATTCATACAAATCCGTCTCCGTATCCCGTCTTATAGATTTTTGTCCTATTCTGTGGTATATATATGGCTACGTCAATAATGGAGTCGGCTATCCATCTTGGGTTTCCATTTACCATATGTTGGTTGGGTTCTGACACCAGTGCGATGTCGAAATTGTCTTCAGCGCATTTCTGCCTTAGCAGGTCCATCGCTCTTTTTTGCCTGCCAAGGTTTGTTTGAAGTATTGCGTGATTATCCATTTGCGATAGAGTGATCCCTCCTCCTCGCCTTTGCTAGAGACTTTCTGAATGCTTGGCATTTTCCGGATCCTGGACGGTGCCCCTCCTCTTGGCATATGGGGCAACTTGCATTTCCTTTGCAATCCTTTTTCGTATGGCACTCCTCTCCACAGTTAAAACATGTTTTGGTCCTTTTAGGGCCATTACAGTCATTTTGGCTGTGTTCATAACTCCAGCACTTAATACATCTGGTCATCTGTATCCATTTTTCCACCCGGCACCGGACTAGGCCTACTTTAATGTATTTTTTCAGAAGAATTTTTTCAGCGTCCGTCTTATTTATGGTGAGCGTTGCTGATCTAGTGTGTCCCGCTGCTGGTCTCAGTTCGCTGAGCGTATATATCTTCTTGTCCGATTCTTCGATGTTTTCACGGAAGGCCTTTTCAACTTCGTCTCTGTCAGTAAGAGCGTCGATGCCTTTTATATGCAGAGACACCTTGCCCATTTTGTCCTCCAGACTCCAGACTTTGGTCCCATCGTTTGCGCCTTCGTTCTGTAACATATGATGTAGTTTGTCCAGCGCCGTTTTATTCTTTTCCCTTGTAATAAGAACCTTGCCTTCCTTCGTACTTCTTATACCTAGAATGCTGTCGTTTTCGTCTTTTCCTTCCAGTGCCGATTTTACTGTCTGTAGATTGTCCTGGTAGCTTTTGTCCTTGTTTTCCACAACAATGGCGTACGTTCTACGTTCTTGTTTAATCTCACTTCTTCTTGTTTTATCACCACTTGTGTAGATTTCTATATTTGTTGAAGACTTGTGGAAAACAGCCTCTGCCAGTTTTCTGAAGGTTTCCGTGTCAAAACCTTCCGGCTGGTGGGTAATATTACATTCGTCGCCTTCAGTTTCCATTTTGAGTTGCAGCAGTAGCGAGAAGATTTTCTTCTCCGTCAGTTCAGGTGTTATTTTAAATATCTTTTGTCTCGCTGTTTGTCCTGTTTTTTGTGTCTTAATTTTGCTTTCGCGTTCCAGCATGCCGAAATCCTCATAAATGTCAATAAGTTCAGGATATATATATATATATATATATATATATATATATATATATATATAAATATATATATATATATATATATATATATATATCCTTAAAATCCTTTTGGATCCTTTTGGATCCCTCTATTCATGTTCATGTCGTTGTTATTAACCCAGACTGTCATTACTTTATCAATGTTGTTCCTTGTGTTTACTATGGGATTTCCAGTCAGAACTTTTGTATTTTTGTAAGTTTCGTCTGTAACCTGAGAGGTTTGACCTGTTGTGTGAGTCTAAAGTTAGTATTCTAAACTAGTTCTTGTTCATCTCTAGAAAGCTTCCTTGCCGACTGTTCCCGGAATTTATTTTCTGGAAGCTGGCTGGTTCCAAAAAAATTCCAGCAACCATCAACCAGAAGAGAATGTTTGTCTTGTTCCCAGTTTAAAAAAAATATTTCTATGTAAGTTTTTGCTAATAAAAAGAACATGACTTATTGATTACTGATATAACGAGTAACGAAGATTATTTTGGTATAAATAGAGTTATCAATCATCATCTTCTTACAACCTATGGGTTTTGAGCTGTTCTTAAGTCTGCAGTTGGTATTCTCAATTAGTTCGGATTCACTTCTAAACAAGCTTTATTTTCTTGTAAATATTTCTTTCAATTGATTTTATTAGACCTAGAAACGACTTGCAAAGAAACGACTTACAATGAAAGCAACCGTCTGCCTAAAGATATATAGCTTGTCTTAGTTTCCAGTCATTAATTAATCAAAACAAGTAAAGTAAACAAGTTTAAAAGCAATCGGAAGAAGTTAACATATTGGTTACTGATATAACGAGTAACAGTTACATCGCAGATAATTGTATTCATCCCTATCCGCTCGTTATAACCGAGTATAGTTACATTTACATTTTTGTTGTAATTTATAATTACAGTTTAGTATATAATATACATTTAAATTCTACATAGAAGACTAAGTAAACCTAGATTGTAGGTTGTAGAATTAAGGAAACCCAATATTACTATAAATATAAACACGCTAAAGTCTATAATGTACTATTTATGTAACCTAACCTTAACTTAAGATTAGTTAACTGATCTAACTTAACCTAAACAATATTTTTAAATTAATGAGTTTAATTTCCAGTTGTCTTCTTTTGTAAATGTGTGTGTGTATTAATTTTGTGTGTAGGTAAATTTCGGAAATATTTTATTAGTCGATTACGGTACTGCTGTGTAAAATGCGGTAGCAGAATCCGTGCAGCATCCGCAGCGAGTGCCCGATTGTTCGGCATCGGTCTGTAATCTCGGTCTCTAATAGCATCATTACATTACCTGACCACCGGGACTCTCGCAGCCCACACATAGTGCTGCACCCTTACTTCCCCCCCGTCAAGACTCGATAAGAATTTCCTATATAAAATTCAAATTAAATTAAAAAAAACGAATTTGTAAGATCTGTTCGGATCGGAAGTTTCGTGCGTCTGTCTTGGACGGACGGCGACGTCTCGTTAATATGAAATGAAAGAAAAACGCACGTCGGTGCGCGGCGAACAATTACTCGAACGTCAGCGGCATTGATGCTGCAATAATTGGAAACACAACTCACAAATATATTCTGATGTTTAATTTAATTCTAGATTATCCTCCTGTTTTTGTATTTCTCTCCAATTCTTGATAGGCGGCATGTCTAAAAAACCCTTATTATAAATATTCAAGAAAATTATCTATAAAACAAAAATTTGTTATAAGAATATTAAAAAATATTATGATAGAGCCACTTTTTTCTCTTTCAACTTATAATTTCTTTTACCTTAGTCGTAAGTGATTTAAATTTTCAAAGACTTATAAAATAGGTTAGAACATATTCTCTTCTAACAAAATTTTCTTTAGGCCTAGGCCGCACTACGGCTAAACCGCCGCGGTTTTTAATCACTTGATTTTGTGACTTTAGTAAGCTAATACAAGCGGCCTCACTCGCGGTTCTTGCCCTCGACTGATTTTTCCCATAGCGCACTGTGTGTTTCTCGATCGGTTTCGCGGTTATAGCGGTTACTGCTCGCGGGAAAAAACCGTAGTGCGGCCTCGGCCTTAACCTGTTAACCGCATACAACGAAATATTTCGTCATATGAATTTTTTTTTTTTAAATGTCATACCACGAAAGTATCATTTAAATTAGTTTAAGTTTTTCTAAATTTGAAATTCAGATTTATATATTTTCTAAGTATATCATAATACCTATATTTTGTCAAAATCAAGTGAAACGTGATTTTTTCTCGATAAAGCAATTTTAAAAGCGACAAATTTCCTAGCGACAAATTTAACTCTCCAGTTAACAGATTACTATCTGCAGGTAGACTTATTTATTTTTCAGAAAGACTCAGATTATTCTAGGATTAACTTACCAATAGGATCCACCAATAGACAAAAAAATCCTTGATTTAAACCCGAAATAAAAACTAAAAACACAGAATTGAAATGAAATATAAAAATTTATAATCGCCGTGCTGTTAAATCTTCTCCGTGTTTGAGATCCTTTTTTTGTCCTCTTCTTAGGCACAAAGACTCGTAAAAACGGACTGCATCCTATAATAATCCGATTTTATTGGTCAATAATTGGCCGATAATGATCTCTTATAATTCGTGCGTCGGTTTTTACGGGTCTCGCGGATCTCGTAAAAATCGGCGGCCAATTAAATGCTAAAACTAATAAAAACCAAACTAAATAGAATTATTAATAATTATAATCATGCGAAACCAATAATTAACCGTTTCACAAAAAGCGAAACTCCGCACGAAAAAATTTATACGGTGATTATTATTATTAGTGCGCACTAAACGAACCGATTACATGTCAAGAATATGTTTAATTTAAATACAGGATAATGCCAAGAACAGTTAATTCGAAAATCTGTGTTAATCTCAGTTAGGTTAAATAAATATATTACATGAGAACAAAGATTTGTGTAAACTAGATAGACCAGGGGTCCTCAATCCTATGCTCGCGGCGCTCGCCCATCGTGTGCCGTTTAATTACGTTCTAAGTGTGCCATGCGACCACAATAAAAAATAAGTTCATTCAAAAAATAAGATTTGTAAAATTTTAATGACTATTTTTCGTTAGATTTAGTTTTCAATAATGAGATAATAGAAAAATTATATTGTTTAAACTTTAGCAGTAGGTAAATGACAAGCATATACGCAAGCTCTAATGATAGGGTCTGTAAATTCGTTTAAAGCTAAATTAGATGTGTGTCGGCAACAAGTTAGAGCGTTAGCTTATGAATCTCCCCAGATCCAAGAATCATGTGCGACCGCACTTGATCATTTGTGCCAATGAAACAAATGTGACTACTAACGTGCCACATTTACAGAAAGAATATGGCAAGCCTAGGTAGACAGAAACCATAGAAGACAGAAACCTTTCGGAACCTAACAAAGACAGGGAAGGGAGCATGTAATCTGTAAACAACATCATAGAGAATAAAGAGGAGGAAGCAACAACGGACAAGCTTCGACAACCTAGAATCAGCAATGATAGGGCAGCAGGTACTACGGGGGGGATTCGTAAAATAATGTCCCCTATGCTGCTGATAAATAATGCGACGTGCTGGGAGAAAAGTAAAACACTGTCTTACATTGTCAAATCTTCCTCTCTCTCTGTTCCCACCTTTCCCGCCACGCTACATCGCTCAGCGCCGGCCTAGCAGCCTTCGAATATGGAGCTCCCTATCGCTGTTACCGCCAGATGCGAAATTTGCGCTGTGATACGTTTTTCTAATGCAAAACGGATTTCACCCATTGACATTCATCGTCAGTTAATCGAACTTTATGGGGAAAATTGCATATCTGTTCAATATGTTCGCAAATGGTGCAGAGAGTTCAGTGAAGGCCGCACGGAAATTCACGATCAGACGTCACATCAAGCGGAAGGTCTTTAGTTTCAGATATAATTGTCGAAAAAGTTGAGAGAATATTGCTTGAAGATCGGTGATTACCAAAATTAAAGGAATACTTGGATGGTTTACGCTTCAACACCGAAGTACTCGATTTCTCAAAGGATTGGCGGCAGAATTTTATAACATGAGGAATGAAAACTGGAGCATCGTCTACAAAAGTGTTTGAACAGAAACGGCGATTATGTAGAAAAATAGCATGTTTTAAAAAACGGAATACCAACGTACACGTACGTAACGTACGTAACGTGTACGTTGTACGTAAACGTACAATTCTAGTACTGGTACCATATCATAAAGCTGTAACTAGGGAGAAAACGTAATTTTACAAACCTCATTAGGAATGACAAATGCGACAAAATACTTTCTGAATTATCATTGCAAAGGGGGAAGCAACTGTGGAATTTCTCAAACACCTTACTCTCTGTGAAAGAGGAAAGGGTGGAGCGACAATATGAATCATGGAGGAACGTGATCCAGGAAGAGGATGGATGAACATCTAAAATGTGGAAAAATACAATAGGCTACATGGCCGCAGTGTTCAAAGGGCAGAAATAACTTGATATCCATATTTGGAAAAAAAAAACTAGTTTTGAGTATATCACACATGCAGATGAAGTCACATGTGCATTTCACAAATTTTAACACATTGCAGTCCGTTGACATAATAATTCGTATTCTCTATATGAAATATGGCAGATGGCGACGTAGAAGTACATCAATTCATAATCAAAGTATTGAATCCGTTAACGTAATAGTGCATTATTTTGAACCTTTCCCCAAAGAAAGCCGACTGAAGAACTTTTGGCTTTTTTCCGTTTCGTCCGCAAATCTTTTGAAGGAACGAAACTGGAGAATCGGTTTGAATTCCTGTGGTTTTAAGAAATTTTTGTTTAGAAAGCTTGGAGAAAGCCATTTTGGGTTTTGTTGAAAATATTGAGTTTTTTTCTCGATTTTTCGGGAAACTGTAACTTGGATTTTGTACAAGACCATGGGAACTGAAAAAGTTTGGAGATATTCCTCGATTTTTTGAAAAATATTTACCTACAATTTGGATCAGACCATGAGAAAAGCGTTAGCTTATGAATCTCCCCAGATCCGAAAATGTTGTGCGACCGAATTTGTGCCAATGAAACAAATGTGTCTACTAACTACCTCCTTTACAGAAAGAATATGACAAGTCTAGGTAGACGACAAATACCGTTCTGAACCCAACAGTGATAGAGAGCATTTAATCTTGGTACCATATCCTAGACAATGAAAAGGAAGGAAGCAATCTTCGCCAACCTCGCACAAGCAATGATAAGGGGCAGTATTTTACTTGTCTCTCCTAGCCTTACGTCCCTCTATGGAATTTTGGCGCCTCCCTCTGCCTACGCTTGTGCTTTCGTGTCTTGATCTTAGACGCAAGTATAAGGGGCCCTAACAGTTTTAAACGTGGTTTATCCCCTATATAATTAGGGGAGGTTTCGTAGCAGATTTTGCGGTGATGGCTTTGCCAGAGCCATGCACAAGAGTACGGTGGCTTATTATTATACTCGTACTGGTAATATACATGTACTTGCAATATATACTTGCAATACAATAATATATTTGTACTAGCAATAATGGTATCATATCAAAGATGCAGTGCGGTACAATTCTAGTACTGGTACTATATCATGAAGCTGTGACTAGTGGGAAAAAGTAATCTTCCAAATCTATCATTAGGAATCACAAATGCGGCAAGATACTTTCTGAACTATCATTACAAATGGGGGAAGCAACTGTGCAACTTCTCATAACCGTCCTATCTGTAAAGGAGGAAAGGATGGAGGGACAAGATCGAATGATGGAGGAACAGAATACAGGGACAGCATCGAGGAAAATACCACATGGCCTCCATGTTTAACAGGTCGACTGCCATGTGCGACACATGTGGTACACACCTTTGATACTGACGCTACGCTTAATTTATGTAAATAGTTCCTTGAAGCCAGTACTTTTTTTTCCAGAACTCTTATTTTTGATGTTCAGTATGTTATCTTTGTTCAGTATGTTATCTTCATTATGTTATATTCAGTATGTTGTCTCCGAGGCCACACATCTCATTTTTCCATATGATTCCTTCTTTGTGAGTAACTGCTGTTGAACACAATTCGATTGAAATTCAAATGTGCCGTGCACCATTGGAGTGGCTCACTTCGTTTGTTGTTGGTTTAGGGTGTGCGCCCCATCTGGTACTCAAAAAGTTTTTGGCAATGCTGGTAAAAAACCTGTGTCGGTTATACTTGTCTTCCTGGCCTTAGGTCCCCCTATGGAATTTTGGTGCCTCCCTCTGCCTACGCTTGTTCTTTGATGTCTTGATCTTACATGCAAATATAAAGTCGACCTGTTAAAGAGCTGAAATTAAAAAGCCGAAAAAAAGTAGTTTTGTGGATATCACATCTGCAGATGAAGTCACTTGTGCATTCCCCAAATATTTACACATTGCTGTCTGTTGACTAGCTGTTAACTAATACGTTTTCTATTTGTAATATGGTAACTGACGACATAGAAGTACGACAATTTATAGTCAAGTATAGGAGCCGTCAACGTAATAGTAGGTACATTATTTTGTTAAACCTTTCCCCAAAGAAAGCCGACTGAAGAACTTTTGGCTATTTTCCGTTTCGTCCGCAAATCTTTTGAAGGAACGAAATTTTTTGAAAGAGAATCGGTTTGATTTCCTGGGGTTTTCGGAAATTTTCGTTTAAAAATTTTGGGGAAAACCATTTTTGGTTTTGTTGAAAATATTGAGTTTTTTTCTCGATTTTGCGGGAAACTGTAACTTGTATTTTGTAAAATACCATGGGGAACTGAAGAATTTTGGAGATTTGACTCGATTTTCGGAAAAATTTTTACCTACAATTTGGATCAGACCATGAGAAAAGAAAACATCACTGGAATTTCAATTTTTTTCTTGATTTTGGACCAGGCTAAGTGACGTGGAATTTTTACTAAGTTTAAAAATTTGTATTTTCTTTTTATTAAAGTTGTTGGAAGATTTTGAGTTGCCCCATGATTTTCGAAAAAATGGATACTTGTATTTTGGACCACATTGCACATTGTTGCAAGATTCTTAACTTCTTCTTGATTTTTGGAAAAACTACAGCATTCTGTGCCGAGCCTTGTAGAACTAAAGAGTTTTTCGAAAAATGTTGCTTTGTGCGGAAACAAAAAGTAATTGGATTTTGGATACTGTCGACGGTCGAATTTTAGTTTTGAATCCTAACTAGAAGAACTGAAAATCCTTAGAAGGATCCAAAAAAGATGCTAGGAAAAGCTTTTCATTTGGCGAATTTGCCATTTGTTCTTTGCTTTCGAAAAAACTAGTCCTAATAATATTTTGAACCAGAGAACTTTGCAAAATTACAAATTTTTTACCTTTGTCATCGCACAGCCTGTATAGTGTTAAAAATGTTAATAGGCGACGATGAAAATGACTTGTTATCACTTGTAATCACTTGTTATCAATCTTCAATTAGTTCAAGATTAGTTTGAAAAGCGATTACAACATTTTAATATCATCCAGCCAATGGTGACCCTTTTTGGGCAAATTTGGGCTTTTACTTGCCAAATAAATGAATTACGAAATAGCTGCATATATTACAGAGCTTGTTCTGAAATGGAGGGTCAAAGAACTGCAGCCAGAAATTTTGGATTTTCAAAACGACATTGTCCTATAGTTCAATGTTTCAGCTAAGGACTTCTAGAATATAGTTGACTAAATCAAATTAACCTTCTTGAAAAGAACGTCTTATAATTTAGTAAATATTTAATTTCAAAATAAAAACTAAAGTTGGTAAAATTATACTTTTGGAATTAAATATGGTTTGTACATTATGTGTATTGTTTTTAACAATGTCCAAATAGTAGTATATAGTATAAATAGTTTATTTTGATACAATAAATGGTGGCCACCGTCCCGGCGTTCTGGAATCTGCTCTTAGGTGCCAAAAGTTTGCGAACCCCTCAGATAGACAATCGGACTCTGTAAGAGAAATTAATTAAAAAGCCGAAACAAATAGATAAATTAATATAAATGCAAGTCCCCAATAGTATAAGTTATTATATTTATTTATTTTTTATATTGGCCGAAATAAAATAATGTTAACTGTGTTTTCTCATTTCACGTTTCTCTTATAGTGTCATAATGTTATAGTGTCATAATGTTTTGTCTGCAAGATTACTTATTTGGCACACAAGACTAGACAGTACAGTTTGCCAAACAAGACTAGAACAGACAAGGCTATACAGAGAACTCTAGACTTATATGACTTGACTTTTTTAATTGAAGGAAAAAAAATCGGGACATGTATACCAATAAGACCCACTGCTCGACTTTACTTCGGGGTGGGCGTTGCTATACTTAATATAATGCAAATTATAGCCGGTATGCCTGCTATGGCAAGTACAACCATGGTGGAGGTGGCCTACGGGCCGCTGCTACACATACTGCAATCATCCTTTTTATGCTCTCCAGCATTCCCTCCTTCATCCCTTGTAGCGTAATACTTGCGTCCATATAGGAGCCCGGTATAGGAGTATTGGAGAGAAGACGTGAACAAAAATTATACGCCTCCTCGATCTCGGCCCTCCAATATTTGGCATGATTCTTGCCAAAACCATCAGGATAATATTAGAGTTCTCACGGTTGATAGAGAAACGCTTAACAAAGTACTCCAGGAACTAACACTAGACAACAAAATCCGACAACAAATTAGTAGACTAATCCTAGAAACTTTGACCAATACCCATTCCAAGGTTAAATTTAGAGGCGAGATTTCAGAAAGCTTCGAAATATAAACTGGAGCGAGACAAGGACTTCCCCACTTTTCTTCAACTGGCGCAAGAAACTGAAAAATTTGGGTGCTCAGAGTGGTATCTACCTGGGACGTAAGAACGATGGACTGGTTGTAGATTGCCTGGCCTTTGCAGATGACATGGCACTGTTTGCTGATTCTCTTGAGATGGCAACAATCCAGGTAAACTGCCTCAGAAAACAGGCTGCCAAAGTGGGTCTTCAAGTGTCGCTGGAGAAAACAGAATTCTTTACCAACGTCAGCGAAGCAAACAGAGAGATGTTACTAGAACAGGGAAGCATCAAGAGGACTGAGAAATTTAAGTATCTCGGTGAATGGATTGAACCCAACTTATCAAAAAGAGCATCATTATCTAAGAGAGTCAGCAAGGTAGAACTATCACCTGACTAAGAACACTTACAATAAGTAATGCCTGTCACGCAACCTGAAACTTAAGCACTACACATCTGTCTTACGACCAGAAGCCCTGTATGCCATGGAGTGTCTTTCTTTGAACCGAAGGGGTCTAATAGAGAAATTGGAAATCAGAGAGAGGAGAATCCTCAGGAAGATCTTAGGCCCTGTAATGGAAGATGGGGAGTTCCGAAGACGGCATAACTCTGAGCTCTACGACATATTGATATGCTCTCTGACTGTGCAAGGAAAATAAGGGTAGCTTTCTATGGCCACATTGCAAGATTGCCTCCAAACCGACTAACCAATCGTCTGTTCACCTTCTGGCAAAACAAGAAGCTTCGTAACACTTGGTTGACAGAGACCGAGAAGGATACTAAAGAACTGGGAATAACAGATCTCAAAAACAGACAGTCTGTAAAACGCACCCTGAAGGAATTCCGTGGATTTCAGGAAAAACCTCGAAGGAAAGGTACCCTCTGGACAGAAGAGAGAAAGGAGTTACACCGGCAGAAGATGCGACAATAATAGGCAAAAGTCAAAGCCCAACAGTTGAACCAGCGTGGTCCAAAGTAGGCTTATTCGAAAGAAGAAGAAGAAGCCTTCTCACGGGTCCTCTTAATATGTGTCGTTATTCTTACGTATTTGTCTACGTGTATCCCCATGTATTTAAGGGATTTGAAACTCTGGGCCAGCGTTCCTTCTACTTCTGTTGTAAGATTGCGCAACTTGTATCTCCCCGCCAGGAGGGCCATCTCTGTTTTTTGAAGGGTTAGCTTGGTACCTATATCCTTCAATGTCGGGCCGATTTTGTTTATAACATGTCTTATGCGTTCCTCTAGGGTCTGTGGTGTCCGATCTAATACCACAAACGCAAGATAGTCTGTGTAAGCTATTAACCTAACACCCGTTCATGTATCCGTTCTTAGTACTTCATAAAAGACGAGCCACAATGTCGAACCCAGGACGGATCCCTGCGGCAGTACACAAGTGGTCCTTCTGCGTGTTCCATCAGTTGTTGTAATGTACCTACTAGCTAGGTATGACTGTATAATTTTGAGGAGGTATCCGCTATTTGTTGGAAACTGTGGAAATGAAGACACTTCGAAAAATAACAAATAAATCCCTCAGAGATCATATCCTAAGACATTAGGCAAGAATGTAATATACAAAAGATTGGAGAATGGGTTGAACAGCCCAGAGCGGAGTGGAATCAGCACATATTCAGAATGAACGGGGCCAGACAAGTTAGGATAGCAAGAGATAGAAAACCCCGCGGGAAGCGCAGCCCCGGAAGACCAAAAAAGGTGGAGAGTTAATCTGGAATGAATAGGCTATTAGCTTAATAATAATAAGAAGAAGAAGTATCCACTGACCCGCATTAATGGGCTTTGTGCGCATATCATATATTCCCAGAGAGCAGAGTTGAAGGCGTTTTCTATATCAAGCTTGATCATTGCACATAACTCTATTTAATTTTTAAAAGCCTTTTTCTTGATTTCTTCTGGTACCTCCATTACTTTGCTCAATGCATCGATAGTGGACCTGCCCTAAAGTCAAATTGGTAGTCATGAAGAATCCTTTTATGTTTTAATTCAATTTCTAATTCTAATTAAAAAAAAAAAAAATTTCCGCCAATTCAGAGATGGAAACCCCGCTTTTCAGAGTTTTTAAGTACCAATTTAGCAATCTTCCACATATCCGGAAAGGTACCTTGCGTAAAGCATCGGTTTATTATCTAGGTAACGACAACAGGGTTGTACACGGCGACTGGTTTAATTATCTCTGGTGGTATATAATCCGGTCCACTTGATTTCTTGGGTCTGAGTCTAGCAGCCGTTATTAAACTTTCTCCTGCTTTAAAGGGCATCCCCTCTTCTAGTATCGTTACTTCAGGCCAACCTTTGTCTGGATGGTTCGGAAAAAGCTTAAATGGTTCGGAAAAAGCTACCTCCTTCAAAGTTTCAGTGTCCGTCAAGGTCGTTTCGCGGTATCATATTCAATAGATTAGACATATAAGACTAGAAATACGAGACTAGGCATACACGACTAGATGGATAAGGCTAGACCGACAAGACTACACGGGCCTGATTAAGCGAACAGAACTAAATGGACAAGACTAGATTCTAGAGTATCAAGACTATACGGATAAGACTATTCTGCCAGGACTATATGGAAAAGACTTGACGGACAAGACAAGGCGGACAAAAACTAGACTGGCAAGACCAATTGGACAAGACTAAACGGACAAGCTTAGAAGGAAAATACTGGACGGACAAGACAATATGGACAGAATTAGATGGATGTGACTAGATGGAATATACTAGACCAACAAGAGTAGACGGATAAGATTAGATGAACAAGACAAGACGAAAGAAGACAGGGCCAAATGGACGGGACTATATGGACAAAAGTTTGACAAAACTAGACACATATGATTAAACGAACAAAACTGGACCGGCAAGATAAGTCGACAATACTAGACGGACAAGATTAGATGGACAAGACGAACAAAACTAGACGCACAGGACTAGATGTACAAGGCTAGACGGACAAGACTAAACTGGCATGATTAAACGAATAACACTAGAATAGCAAGACAAATCGGACAAGACTGCACGAACAAGATTATTCGGACAAGTCTAGACGGACAAGATTAGACAGACAGGATAGAACGGATAAAACTATTCGGACAAGACTACATGGATTGGACTAGATGGATAAGATTACACAGACAAGACTAGACTAGCACGGTTAAACTAGCCACAATTAGAAACAAATGACTAGACTTACAAGATTAGTCGGAAAAGACTAGACGGACAAGGCTGGACGGAAAAAACTAGATGAACAAGACTATATTGACGAGATTAGAACAACGAGACTAGATGGACAAGATTGGGTGGGCAGGACTACACTGATTGGAACGCACGGACAGGACTAGATGGACAAGGCTAGTTTGACAAGGCAAGACAGGCATGATTAAACCAACAATACTAGACCTACAAGACTAGGCGGACAAGATTAGTCGGACAAGATAAGACGGACAAGTCCGTATAATCTTGTGCGTCTAGTACGCACAAGACCAGATGAACAAGACTAGACAGACAAGACTAGATAAAGAGGACTAGACTGTGAGGACTAGACTGACAAGACTTGGCGGACAAGAGAAGACAGACAATGCTAAACAAGGTAGACCAGACAGGCTAGATAAGCCCATTAAGTCTAGACAGATAAGGCTAATTAGTCAAGATAATAGACGGTTACGTTCCTTGGTCAAATAGACTAGTTTCGAGTATAAATATTTTAGTACGGTTCTGTGTTTAGTTATAGATGTTGGGTATAGTGGACGTGATCGAAGAGCAGCATGTATTTGCGCGCGGTCGACTAATACCATACAATTTGAGCGTTTTAATTAAAATTCAAATTGCGGTTTTTGCTGCCGGTTTTTCGTTTTCTTTTGAATAATGCAGACCGTGTCCAGAGCGACTTCCTTGTGCCGATCGCGAACAAGACCATACCGGCGATTTAAAAGGGAATTTAAATGGTGAATGGTTATCTGACAGATAAAGTTTTCATCGAGAATGAAAAACAAATAAAAGATTATAATTATAAAGTGCTGGGTGCACGGAAGAATTGTTAAAGGAAATTTGTTTTCAAGGTAGAGATTTACAGGATTGGTTTGCAATTTTAAAATTGCCAATTACAAAGTTGAAACTCATTTTCACTTTTAAAGTTTTTAATGTTGAAAAGTGACTACGTCTAAGATGAGTAGAGGAGAATTAAATTAAGAATTTTGTTTTCAGAACATGTTGCAGAACATGTGAACAGATTGTGAACGTTCTGAATAAAATTATTCTTTGCGGGTTTACAACAAACGCACAGAAACGAAAAGACAAAAATCTAAAATTCCGAAAATAAAAGAAAACAAACCATTTCTTATATATTTCCCTAAATTTTTTTAACAAAAATAATCCGTTTAGTTTCAAATCACGTATTCCTTTTCTCCAAAAAGTGGCCTGGTGATCCACGTTCAAGATATCCCAAAAAACAAGAAATTGATAAGTTGACGTCGGTGGGCAATTTATTTAAATTTCCAATAAAATACTCGAAGGCATCGGCTTCTGGGAACGGTGACAGATTTTTCGTTTCCAAAAACGATCGAAGTAAATCACAACCTTGTGGCTGCTACAGGTGTTTAGATCGATAGATAAAGGCAGATACAAGGACAGATATCTATGATTTAATAAAAAAGTGGGTGTATATTTTTGTTGTTGTAAGACGAGAGGAAAAGTGTATGTTGTAGTGTGGATGTTTAGAATTCCGATTTGGTGTTTATTGAGGTAATTTTTTTTAAGTGATATGTCCTGTAGGATTTTTGGGTCGGAAAAGTTTGTTTTAACGTCGCCGAGATTAATGTTTGTCCCGGTTTTGTTTTTCCCGTTTCAATAGGAGAGTATTCCTGATATGACAAAACGAGATTTATCAGGCGACGCGACGCGTGAAGGCTATCATTTATATTATTATTTAATCAAAATCTATACACACAGAGAAAGAGAAAGACAGAAGTTATTCAATGGGGCGCGCCTGGACCGTTTGAGTAATCATATAGATCGTGTGTATATATATCAAACCAGCCCCCCGAGCCGCCCCCCTCGACTTACACATAATATAACGTAGATGCCGTGTGACGTCTTTACAAATCATTAGTTATCCTTTAGATGGCTACTGGACGTCACTTTATACCCTTCATGCCCAAACACCGCCGCCCCCATTTAAACATCCCAAGCCACCCCCGCGTCCTTAATTAATTAATCATATCTATAATACATCATGTATAGGTTTACTTAGATATTATATATGTATTTTATAGTCTGTGTGAGAGCTCTGACTAATGTCTATTTGCTCCGCGACGTCGGTAATCCAATTCGGGACGCATTGTGTCCGAACCATCAGCCCTAATTAATAGCGCCCGATTTTTTTTTATACAAAATTTCTACTTTTACAACAGATATATCAGAATTTCCCGTTTTTGTTTAACTCGAGCGCACTGCGTTCAATTCATTTGTGGTTTTAACGAATTGGGTCGCACGGATTTATGCCTCCTTCCCGACAACACCGTTTATCAACAAATATTTTCGTTGCAAGTCGCAAATTAATTACTCAAAAACAACAACAAAACATCAAAATTTTTCATATAATTAAAGAAATAATAATCCAATATTGAATTGAATTGATTTTAAATTCCCAATGAATAATAAATCTTCAATGAAGACATAAATCTTGGCTGCTGAAGCGTCAATAATATATCATAGTAGACATAATAAGACGTTTAAGCAATAGTAAATAAGACTTGTTTGACTAAGTTTGACATTGGTGAGATGATACCAGTTCTGACTAAACTAGTCTAATAGCTATGATTAATCAGTTTGATCTTTCGAGGTTTGAGTGATTTAGAGATATCATTCTAGATTAGAATACAACGCAGTAATAAAACCAGGCCAAACGAGTAAGACTATTCTAAATGAAACAAATCAAAATAAAATTAGAGATTTGGAATGAAATTACGATGAAATTGAAACGAAACAAGAATTTCTCTTTATGTCACCTGTTTACTCATTTTTGCTTAATCGTCCAGTTTTATGCAACCTAGTCTAGCATTTTTATCTAGAGTTGCTTCTTGAATTGATCTTGACCGGATCTTTTAAAGCTAGTATTTCAAGCCTATCAATTTAGGCTACCATATTCCATTGCTACCCGAGAACTCAAAGTTAAATCTCCAAATCTGAAAATGACCATGGAAAAGGTGCGAGAAGTGGTGGAGGTTCTCTTCCCCAAGCACCAGAAACTACAGTGGGTTTTACCGGAAGTTAAAGACACTCCTGAGGTTTCTATTGCGGAGCTGAACAGAGCTAGCCAACGTCTTCGAAATGGCAGAGCACCAGGACCCGACAATCTCTCACCAGAAGCTGTAAAGATTGCCGTAAACAGACAACCAAAATTTATTCTAGAAGTCATGAACAATATAATAGCAGTTGACAGATCCCCGGATAGGTGGAAGATAGCAAGGTTGGTCCTCCTCCGGAAGGGTGAAAAGCCCATACACAAACCATCCTCCTACAGACCAATATGCGTGCTGGATATCCTCGGGAAACTACTTGAACAACTGCTTCTAGCCAGAATTAAAGCGGAATTGGGCAAGGGTAGAGGTCTTTACGATAGACAATATGGGTTCAGAGAGGGTAGGTCCACGGTCGATGCCGTTCTGAGGGTGATCAAGTGGCACACGAAGAACACATAAGATGACGGCGCTGATAACCCTAGACATAAAAAATGCTTTTAACTCCGCAGCCTGGGAAATGATTATGGAAGAGCTAACTAACAGAAAGTTTACCCCTTACCCGTTGCGGCTGGTGCGCAGCTACCTCTCAAATAGGAGAATACAGATGGAATCCGGCGATGAGGTCGTCGAATGCGAAGTAAATAGGAGTGTTCCTCAGGGCTCAGTGTTGGGCTCTACCCTATGGAACATTCTATACGATGGCGTGTTAAGGCTCGTTTCTCCGCGGGGGTGGAAATAGTAGGATTCGCCGATGACCTAGCTTTAGTAGCAACAGGTAAAACTGAAGAAGAACTAATGAGAAAGGCAAACATCGCCATAAAGCAGGTCGATGAATGGCTAGAGCGAAAAAACCTTAAGCTAGCCCCTGAAAAAACAGAAGCTGTACTTCTCACTGGCAATAGGAAAATAGGACCTATAAAATTCAAAATTAAAAAAGTGGACATCACACCGAAACAAGAAGTCAAGTACCTAGGCATCACTATTGACCAGAAACTGTCTTTCAAAGCACACCTTAAGAAAGCTACAGAAAAATCCCTAAATTACATCGGCCCTTGGAAAATTATTGCCTAACACCGGCGGTCCGAAAAGCAGTAAAAGAAGACTACTGTGCTCTGTGGTTCACTCGACCATTCTCTATGGAGCCCCGGTCTGGGCTAGAGCAATTGAAAAGGGGTACATGAAACAGATGCTCACCTCTGTACAGAGAAAAATGGCCATCAGAGTATGCAGTGCATACAGGACTATCTCCAGGGAAGCTGTGTTGGTGATTGCTGGCATCGTCCCGATAGAGTGCAAAATCCACGGGACAGTCCAATTATATAAGACAAGGAAGTGGGCAAATAGGACAGAAAGACAAAAAATTGCAAATAACCAAATACATGAAGACTGACAAAAGTCATGGAGTATGTCCAAAACAGGACATTGACACGGAACCACGGTGTGATAACTTACTATCTTACACAGGCCCTCAGCGGCCACGGATGCTTCAGGGAGTATCTACATAGTTTTGGCAGGGCAAGTGACGCAATGTGTGTATACTGCGGCGACGTGGACAGTGCACTTCATACTGTGTTTGAATGCAGTAGGTAGATATCCGAGAGGGACGGGTGGAAGGAGCAGACCGGCCTCATCCAAGAGGTGCAAACACTGGTAGACGCGATGCTGAGATCACCAGACGACTGGACATACACGGAGACAATGAAACGTGACATCCTGACACAAAAAGAACAAGACGAACGGACAAAAATCAACTACAAAAAGGAATACCTAAGCTATAGAGCCAGTACTATATAGCCAGATTCTCGAACAACTAGGGCGGCAAAAAAACCATCCGGGCTGCTCACCCTGAAGGAATGCGCAAGCGATACCGGGGTGATGTACTTTTTAAGCCAAGTGGAAGTAGGGGTTTAGTGAGTGAGAGCCTCACATACAGGCTGGTAGAGCTTCCCCAAAACCACATATAAAAATAATAAAATAAATAAAAGCTCCAGCACCTGTAGCAGCTTTGTTTCCCGCGTACCTGAGGTGCTCCTTAAAATTCAGCCTCTGATCCAGCATTACTCGTAGCATTACTCCTAGGTATCTGATGGCTGGTTTGCTTTTGATGGTACATCCACGATAGTTTTTACTATTGAAGTTCTGACCTTTTTTCCAGTGAATAGTACAATCAATAGTAATAGTATAATCAGTCTTATGTACAGCAAGGGATAGGCCTATTGACTCCATCCATTCCCAGGTAATCTCCATAACTTCCTCGAACAGTGCGGCGATGGTGTCAAAGTCGTTGCTGGGTATCAGAACTGCCACATCGTCTGCGGGCGTTCAACAGACCATTGTACAGGACGTTCCATAAGTTCGGACCAAGGACCGATCCCCGAGGAACACCTGTAGTAATGCTGAACTTTCTGACTCCAGTCGTCGTCTCCGCGAATGGTACCCTGTCACTGAGGTAGTTCGTAATAATTATTCTCAAGTACCCAGGAACGTTGAAGTTCCGGTAGATAGCCTCATTGATCTTGTGCCATCTGGCAGAGTTGAATGCCTTTCTGACATCTAGTGCAACCATGAGACAGTACCTCCTCTTCCTAAGTGGTCTCTAATGTAGCTAGTGACCAGGCGCATTACTTCTTCCACTGCATCTGCAGACGACCTCGCAGGTTGCTAACCGTACTTTTTGTCCGTGAGTTGTTGATCCATACAGCTGCGGAGGCCAATGATAATCTTCTCTAGGATCGTGCCCATCGTGTCAGGCATGCACAACGGGCTGTACGAGGATGGATCTCCGGGGAGCTTCGCGGGTTTCAGAATCAGGATAAGGTGTTGCCTTTTCCGTACGCCAGGGAAGACACCTTCGCGAAGGCACCTATCATATGTGTCTGTCATATAAAAATCTTATTAATTCTATGCGAATGTGTAAACTTCGTCCCCAATGCAAGAACACCCGCTTATTGTTTGCAACCATCACAATCGTGAGACTTTATAGAGAACCCATCTCAGTTTTCAACACTATAAACTATTTGTTCTTGTACTTCCTTATCTAGATTTAAGCTTCCACACATAACCTAAGATAGTATCAGAAATAGGTAGCATCCGTCGCTTACAATAGTACGACAGTATATGGAGCCATTGAGCCATTTACATTTCTACATTCAATTTGCTTTTTAAATTGTAGTTGTAGACAATTACTAAAATGTCAGCTGTGAACTGTCAGGATATGCAAATGAGCATTACTTTTTAAGTAATTGTTTTCTACCTCTTTTAACTGGGCTTTTGGAAAATGGTGATATACCCAGACTTTCATTTTTAAAGAAGAATTTAAATACCAAATCTCTAACATTTAAAATCTCTTTTCAAATCTCTAACATCACCAGTCTTTGAGATATAAGTAGGACACATTTGCAGCCGTCTTAGCCAGATTTCCGAAAAATGACAAGACAGACGATTTCTCTATTTTGTAAGAGCAATCTTTCTGCCAACTTTTACTATTCATGGCAGATTCGGTTTCAGAAATATAGGTTATAAAAATATTCAACCCTCAATTTTCCGCCCCCTTAATCGGATTTTCAAAAAAATAATAGTGAAACACTTGGCCCTTTATTTTTAAAACAAATCTTTGTACCAAATTTCATGTCTGCAATATTTTCCGTCTCTGAGATATAGACATCCAAGTAAAAAACTTTACCCCCTTTTTCAGCGCTTTATAAATGAAATTAAAAAAAAATCCTGCCTTAATAATTTCACTTTCGTAGATTAAGCAGTTCGAACTATGCTTTGATGAGACTGTCAGTAAAATTTGTGTCCTTATATATCTCAAATTTATATCTCAAGAACCGGAGAAGTTAGAGATATGAAAATTGGAATTTAAATTCTCCTTTTAAATCGAAGAAATGGATGTTTTGCTAATTTACTAATATTTGAACAATATATTGCTAGATTAGACAGTCAATAATACTTACTAGAGAGACTAAACACAAAGAAGAAATTATGTATGTGGCTATTGTTTTTAAAATCTGTTTACTTTAACCTTTGTATTGTCTTACTAGTCGAGTCTCATCTTCCACCTGCTTGACATTATATTCTCTTATTAACCAAATCTTATCTTCAGTTTGTTTAGTTATTATTAATATTATGAATAATGTGAACTCTCCACGAGCTTTCCCATCCAGACAGGAGTCAGGCAGGGCGATGGCTTCTCGTGCATCCTTTTCAACTGTGTTCTGGAGAAAATCTTCAGAGAATGGACTTACACATTGTCACCAGAAGCAGGACTGAAGCTCGGCTACAGGAAAGACAACCACAGTGTGCCCTGCCTAGCCTTTGCTGCTGATCTCGCCCTATTGGCCAACAGCATGGAGGAGTCTATTCATCAACTACAGAACCTCTACAATGTTGCGGCAAAAACCGAAGTGTCAACGTACAGAAAACTGTGTTCCTCGCCAATATCAGATTTCTTCTACAATCCCACTAGGAAACAGTAATATCTGTTAGTTCCTGCAGTCAAGAACTTGGTAGAATGAATCTCAACAAGCATGAGCGAAACCTTGGCCATAGACGCCAGGTGCACCAAGTTAGAGAGGGCTTGTCATTCCTGTAAGAACATCTATACCTCCAAGTACCTATCCAAGATCATAAAACTGAAGCAATACAACTCGGTAGTTAGACCCTCTGCACTCTAATCGTCTGAGTGCCTCTTGATGAATCGAAAGGGCCCACTCAGGAACCTAGAACTTGAAGAGAGAAATATCCTAAGGAGAATACTAGGACCCACACGCCTCTCTTGTGGGTCCTAGTATTCTACGGTACCCACAGAATCAGGCACAATAACGAGCTCTACGAACATCAGGAAGACATAATCACGTGTATGAGGAAAAGACGACTGTCCTTCTATGGGCATATGACCTGTCTGAATTACTCCAGACTCACCAAGAGAATCCTCACAGTTACAAGTAGGGGAAAGGCCTCCAAAGCCAAGTGGAACTCAACCGAACTCAATACTGTCAGACCATTCCGCAGAGAGTCTTCCCACTGTCTCTCACAAGCAAGAAGTGTACAGGCACTACCAGACCTACATGGACGGATTAGAGGAAGCAAGCTCACAGCCAGAATATGAAGGCATACTGACCAAGAAAATGCCGAAGACCCTAGCTGAGAGTTAAGACGAGCCCCGTGGTCCCTAGTAGGCCAAAACAAACAAAAAAAAATTATTAAATTAGCGAAACTGTTACTGAAAATTAGTCGCATTTCAATAAGCGATGAAATTTCAATGTGATATTTTAACTAGCTTGAATGTGTTTGCTATTACTTCATATCATATCGTCCCTATTGAAAAATCCTTTATTGTGACTATATAGATTGCAAAACTAAATAAATATTTAACGTGAACGTAATAAAATGGAGCTTATAGATGGAAATAAGATATCCAGATATTAAATTTCATTATCGCCAGGGCGACAATTCCATCCTTTTATTTTTTTCCTTGCTGGTGTCCACATATATATTTTTCGTATTCCCTCCGGTTCGTTTTTCTCCGTATCGTTGGGTGATTAATAAACATCTATAATACAATTTTTCATACGGATTCCTCATATAAAATTAATTTATAGACGACATTATGTGCGTGTAAGTTATTTATGTGGAGGAGATGGTAGATATTGACTTCCAGATGTAATTTTGTATAAAATGCATAGTCGATCCCGTGCCCATAAATAAATAAACCTGATCCGAGCCAACGAACATAAAGAAAACTTCGGGCCATAATTCACCGACGTTCTTACATATTTTTGCCGCGAGAGACCCCCCGACCCTCCTCAACAACTACGACCACAACAACATCGAACTTGTCCCACCTTTTAAACCGCAACATACAAAGAAACACCCCCGCAAATATTAACTAAATTATCTATAAAGAAACAAAAATAAACTTACTTGCTCTATTTAAATCCGAAAACAAAAAGCACACCAAATACAGGCAAATAGCTGGTTCTAAAATTCGAAAATAACAATTTATCTAAATAATTAAAATAAATTTGTCCTAATTACAATTAATCAAAAAACTAAACTTCTTTAAATGATTCCAAAAAGCGACGAAAGAAAAAACTAGTCAATCCACTAAATCTTGGAAATTAATTGAAGACTCATCAATACCAATTAGTTTAATTAGCGATTAGACCGCGCGATAATTGATTCTTTATTGGCCCGTATTGCCTGGATCCGTTTTATTTATTTTTCATAAATAACTCTGGTTTTTATTTCCTCTGCATGTTCGGGAAGCGGTCGCATTGAAATATCGCTTTTTGATTGATCGGGATTAAGACTCACGGTCAACTTCATTTCACACAATTAGGATTATAATTAGTGGACGCTATTTAGGTTCATTAACGGAGCAGAGCAGAATAAAAAAATACCAACCAAGTAACGAATTTCAACGGATAAACTAATAAATGTGAATTAATCATTGAGAATTTATAAATTGGTTTTAATTTAAAATTCATTTTTAACGTGACACGCTCCAACAATGCAGTCGATACTAGACGATGTAAATTAGCTAAATTAATTCCGTCTTTTTAATGTCTCGTTTAATTATTGATTTAAGTGCAAAACATATAGGACGACTCACAGACATACTACTAGACTTAATAACAAATTGCGAATATATTAAATATATAACAAATTTAAACTTTATGTTGTATATTTGATAATCTAGAATCATGGACCAGTATTATTTGAAAATTAATAAACATTTATAATGATTTCATATCCCAAATATATAATAATTAATAATGTTTTTAAATTATATATTCTAATACTATTTTCCTTCTGTTAATATTATGAATAATTCTCTTTTCTGCTTTGTAAGCACCCATTTTTTTTTAGCTTATTGCACTAAGTATATTCTTCAATAATGTAACAAAAATATTTGAATTTTCAATTTGAATTTCACCCGACAGACGACTAAACAGACAAAACTAACAAGCAATACTATCTATTCTTGTCTACTCTTCTCTTCTCATGTCTGTCTAGTCTTGCCTCTCCTCTTTTGTCTGCGTAGTTTTGTCTCTCTAGTTTGCTCAACCCAATTTCGTCCATCTAGTCTCGTCTGCCTAGGCTCGCCTATCTAGTGTCGTCGGTCTAGTCTTATCTGTATAATCTCGTCAGTCTAGTCTTGTCTGTATAGTCTCACTTGTCTAGTCTTGTCTGCCTATGCTCACCTGTCTAGTCTCGTCTCTCTAGTGTCGTCTGTCTACTCTCGTCTGGTTAGTCTCATTAGTCTAGTGTCGTATGTCTAGTCTTGTCAGTCTATTCTCTTATCCCTGGTCTCGATTCTCTAGTTTCGTCTCTCTTGTCTCGTCTGTCTAGTCTTGTCAGTTTAGTGTCGTCTGTCAAGTCACGTCTGTTTAGTCGCGTCAGTCTTGTCAAAATCAAAATCAATTTATTTCTTCATACAAGCTGCATAGCTAAAAGAAATGTCCAAAGCAATACAACACGAAATATAATGTAATTACAATAAGAAGAATTATAATACTCCTATTAGAATATTACATACATAATAACATAACATAATAACAATAATAATAACATACTAGCAAACGATTTCAACTAAATAATATTCTGTGAACAAACTATATTTTGTGAATTGTGCTGTAATACTCTTCAATGGTATATTGTTCAATATTCTGTACATATTTAATCTTTCTTCTTCTTAATTCTTTTAATCTTCTGTTTAAAGGATTTTGTTGTTTTAATAATCTTTAAACTATCGGGCAAACTCTTAAACAGTTTGATACTATTATAATATGGCCCTTTTTCTGTCATCGTCAGAATATGCTTAGGTGGTATGTAGTGAGTTTTTTTTCTTGGTGTTTCTATTGCATGCTGATTTTCGCTATCTTTGAACTCTTTTTTGTTTTTATACAGAAAAATTAGTGATTCATATACATATGTGCCCACAATTGTTAATAGACTTGCCTTTTTGAAGACTCCTCGGATGATTCTCTATATTTTAGATTATAAATAATCCTCAGTGTCTGATTTTGTATTCTGTATACATTTTGAAGGCTTAATCCACTACCCCAAAAGACAGTTCCAAAACGAGGATGTGAATGAAAATTGGCGAAATACACCATTCTTAATATTTCCTCACTTACATATCTCTTCAAGATTAGCAGAGCGTAGGTGGTTCTGTTTAATTTAGCTTCTAAGATGTGGATATGTGTGTCCCAGCTCAACTCTCTGTCAATATGAATTCCTCGAAGCCGGACATCTTTTTTAACTTCTAGTATATTATTTCCAATCTGTAATTGCTGTGGATAAGGTAATACTGATCTTTTTGTTCTAAACATTATGATATTTGTCTTGTCTTCGTTTATAACAAATTTATTTGTATTAAACCATTTTTTCATCAATTCAATTCCTGTATTTTTACTTAGAGCGACTTCCTCTAGCGTCTAATGGTAGTATCGTCGGCAAAATTGATCATTTTATATTCCTTTTGAGCTATTATCAAGGTAAGATCATTCAAATATATAGTAAAGAGTAGAGGGCCTAATATCCTGCCTTGAGGTATCCCCATTGCAGTAGCAACAGTTTGTGATTAGTCTCGTCTGTCTAGTCTCAACTGTCTAGTCTCGTCTGTCTAGTCTCGTCTATTAAGTCTCGTCAGTCTAGTCTCGTATGTCTATTCTCGTCTGTCTAGTCTCGTCTGTCTAGTCTCATCTGTCTAGTCTCACCTGTCTAGTCTCGCCTGTCTAGTCAAATCAAATCAAATCAAAATTAAATTTATTTCATAAACGATGTACACCAAAATACAAATATGATAAAGTCAAAAAAGAAAGAAATAGAAATTTAAAAAGATATATAAAAAAATTCTTGAAGAGAATAAAGAGTATCTTTTAACAAAACAAATTTCAACTTCTTCTTGAAGTTTCTCCATGAAACTTCATCTCTAATACTATTTGGTAGCTGGTTGTAGATGGAAACTCCAAGGATAGTTGGAGATTTACTGCAACATTGTAAGTTACACTTAGGGGTATATACTTTCGTACGTCCTCTCGTAAAGTGTCCATGTTTCTGTTCAACCCTAACTTCATTTTGTGGATGTAACAAGCTACCTCCAAAATGTATAGGCTAGTGACTGTTAGTATTTTTGGCCTTTGGAAATGCGGTCTGCAGGTGGCTGTAGAAGGAATACCTACCAGAGAGCGAATGGCATTTTTTTGTGCCTTGAGCACAAATTCTATTTTACTAGAGGTTCACCACGCTAGATTTCTATAAGTTAAAATTGACTCAACCTCAGCATAGTAGAAATTAAGCAGTTCATGTGGGTTCTCAATTTTTCGTAACGCTCAAATCAAGAAAGCCTTACTATTTATTTTCTTAGATAACGTATCCACTGCCATGCTCCAGGTAAGGAACTCGTCAAAATAGAGTCCCAGATAAAATGCATCGACAGTTCTGCATAAATGAGACTAGGCCCGCTGTATATAATAAGAACAAGGTAGGAGCCACGACACTTCCTTGAGGAACACATATGTTAATATTCAGCGGTTCCGCTATACCAGTTTGAACATTTGAAGTAACTTTTACGTGTTGTTTCCTGTTTAATAGGTAGGATTGTATTAAGTTAAGTCCATCTTTCCACCTATACCAAGTTGAAATAGTTTATCTAAAAGTTGTGGGTGAGACACACAATCGAAAACCTTTGATAGATTGGCGAAAATGCCGATGATTTCCTTTATGAATTTCATTTAGAAGTTGAATGTACAACTCCGAAATAGCGGTGGATGTAGCTTTGCCCTTACGAAATCTATGTTGTTCTATAGGTATTAGATTATATTTATCGATAAATGAATTTAGGCGGCGAAGAATACTGTATTCTAAAATCTTTGATAGGGTGGAGAGAAGAGCAATCGGCATTTAGTTGTTATATTTGGTTTTATCGCCGTTTTTAAATACAGGAATTACGATGGCTTTAATCTTTAAAACTGCTGGAAGCGTTTCGGCTTCAATGACGGCATTAATAATATACGTTAAGGGGGTAACTAAAAAGTCAAGGTAATCCTTGAAGATTTTGCCTGGTATTTCATCCAGGCCAGCAGATGATTTATTTTTCAGATGTTGACGGATTAAATCATATATTTCTTGTTCTGTGAATTCCTCAATATAAGCTGTTTTTTTTTCGATGAATTTCATATGGCTATTTGGTATGTTCGATATGTCTATGCAAATTTCGAACCTTATCACGTTCACTACGCGTAATGAGGTTAGAAATTTGCTCTGGTACCCGCTGAAAAAAATCATTGAAAGTTGTCGCTACTTTCTTTGGACTTTGAATAACATAATCACCCTCTTTAATCAAAATATCCGCTTTGTAGCGATTTTTGTTAGTTAGCTCATTCATCATTTTCCAAGCAGTCTTTTGCTTGTTTTTAGAAAGTGCCAACCGTTAACTAAAATGTTTTTTAAGGGCATATATATAGTTACGATGAGATTTCTTGCTCTGGAGGTATTGTAAGCCAAGCTGAGGGTATTTCTTCTGTAAAATGTAAAGATCTTTTAACTTTTGGCATGCCAATTTCGCTTCTTCCACGATCCAACTGTTTTTTACATAATGCACATTCTTTATGGGGAAAGCATGTAAACATGCAATAAAATTTATGCATTTATCATTTACATCGGTGGCAGTGTAAACCTTTGACCAGGATTCTTGACTAAGCATTTCACACAATTTTGCTTTGTTGTCATTTGTGTAATTTATTTTGAGATGTGTACTGGGTTGGTTTGCTTACCCAGGTTGCTACTCATAATTAATAATCTATGATCTGAGAGTGGGGTATCATGAACGGTGACTGTAACTGTAAGTCCACAATTTACAAATATGTTGTCGATTTGACTCTTTGAGAAGGACGTGATTCTAGTGTAGTCATTTGCATCATGTTTAGCTAGACCATAGGAGAACATCAAGTTTAGTAGATTTGTTTTGTCGCTGGAGTTTCCGGCAAAATTTATGTTGAAGTCGCCACTCACTACGAAATATGTGGATTTCTTGAAATAGCAATTAAGGATGCTATCAAGGGTTTCCATAAATGTCTTTATGCACCCATTTGGTGGTCGATATATGTTGATTAAAATAGTGGTGAAAGTTTTGCAACGCCAAAAGGCTCCACACACTTCCACATGTTTTTCAATAGAGCTTGCATCTATTGGGATTTGATCTATGTTTATGGTATTTTTGTCGGTTTGCATTTTATTCCATATAGCTACACCACCGCCAGTAGTGTGTGATCGGGAAAAATGGCTAATTAAGTTGTAGTCATGAATATGCAGGAGCAGTAAATAGTCATTCCTTGTCCAGGTTTCGGCGAGACATAAGAAGAGAGGTTTTGTTTCGAGGAGTAATATTTCCTATAATAGTTTATTTTTTAGTAAACTCAGCTACTTTTTTATTAATTGATTGAATATTTAAATACATCATAAAATTGTTCACACGTGACAAGTTTGTAGATTTATTTGATTTTTTATAGATATTTTTTCATCCGGATTATTTGTTGTTAATTTGTAGCCCTGAATGTGTTTCATGGCCATAATTCTGGGTTAATTAATTTTTCATAGTTTTGAAGTGGTACAGACACTTTGATAGACGAATATTCGTCTGGATGCTTAGAGGCTAGTTGTTTGCAGCGTATAGAAGAAATGTTTTTTGATTGCAAGTACTGGACGACATCATCTTCAGTTATCGCGGGCTCTAGACGATAGACATGTAGATGTTTATATATTGTTGCCGCTTTAATTTGTTTAGAGTCATCGTTTGTCCCATGAACAACGCTGGATTACCTGGGACGCCGGCGATGTTTTTGTGTCTCCCATATTGCAGTATTTATTAATTTCTTGTTGGCTGGAAGTCGATTAGGTTTAGCTATGTTTTTTCGGTTTGGATATTCGATGGATTTTTCCCCTATTCTTTATCTGTTTCGCGAGTAGATAGCAGCGACGAGTTTGTGGATTCCTCCGTGACGATTTCATTTAATTGAATTTGTTTGCTTGGTTCATTGGTGTTTCATTATTTATGAAAAACTTATGAACTTCACGAATTCACGAATATTTTCATTAGTTAGCGATAGTCTCGTCTGTCTAGTCTCGTCAGTTTTGTCTCGTCGCTCTTGTCTCGTTTGTCTAGTCCCGTCTGTCTAGTCTCGTCCGTCTAATCTCGTCTGTCTAGTCTCGTATGTCTAGTCTCGTCTGTCTAGTCTCGTCTGTCTAGTCTCATCTGTCTTGTCTCGTCTATCAAGTCTCGTCTGTATAGTGCCTTCTGTCTAGTCTCGCCTGACTAGACCGGCATTTTGATACCGTGTTCCGGCAGATGCTTCAATATGACGTTGTAAGAAATATCAGAAAGTTTCTACGATTTAGTTTAGGTTGGAAACTTACATCCTCCATTCGCCGTAGGTCATTAAAGGTTGAGGCATTTCTAATTATTTCTTTGTATTTTTGTCGTCTGTGCGTTCCATTCGTGGCGTTCTTTCTCTCGAAGTATCTCAGGTACTGTCTGAAGCACCCGTTGACGGACAGTGTCAACTCTCCAGGTTTTCTTGTCGCCCATGGGATCATTTACTTGAGGGATTTACAGTCGGGTCCATTCTCCTTTTCGCCAGCTAGTTTATAACTGTGACCTCACTCTTCTTTCGTAGATTTCTGTATGCAGTCTGGTCACTGTTTCTTGTGTTAGGTAGTGCAGATCATTCTTTAGCTAGAAACTGTGTTGGTGGTATCCCAGATATGAGAAGAGCTGCGACCCCGGACACCGTCCTGTAAGCTTCTCTCTCACACTATACTTTTCCATAGCCTTGTTCCATACTGGGGCATCGTACATAGTGGAGTGGACAAATGTGCATAACACTCTTCGCCTGCTATTCTTTGGTCCTCCCTCGTTTGGCATGGGTCTTTTAAGTGCAGCACAGGTTTTGAGAGCCTTTGCTGTTTTTGCCGCTATAAGTTGCTTAAAGGAGACACTTTGGTTTATAGTGATTCCCAAGTAATTTATGGCTTTCTTGGGTATGAGTGTCTCCTTTTCTGTTTTGAACATAATGCCTAGTCTGGTCTGCCTAGTCCCGTCTGTCTCATCTCGTCTGTGTAGTCGCGTCTGTCAAAGCTCAGCTATCCAGTCTCGTATGTCTAGTCTCGTATGTTTGGTCTCCTCTGTTTAGTTTTATCTGTCTCGTTTGCCTAGTCTCGTATGTCTAATCTCGTATTGCTAGTCTCATCTGTCTAGTCTCGTCTGTCCAGTCTCATCTGTGTTATCTCGTCTCTCGGGTCTCGTCTGTCTAGTCTCGTTTGTCTTGTCTCGTCTGTCTAGTCTCGTCTGTGTAGGCTTCTCTGTCTACTCTCGTTTGTCTAGAGTCGTTGGCCTAGTCTCCTTTGAGATCCTCTCCTTCCCTGTATACTCTTTTTGTCTAGTCTCGTCTGTCTAGTCTCGTCTGTCTAGTTTCGTCTATCTAGTCTCGTTTCTATAATCTCGTCTGTATACTCTCGTCTGTTGTGTCACGTATGTCTAATTTGGTCTGTGTAATCTAGTCTGTCTAGTCTCTTCTGTCTAGTATTGTCTGTGTAATCTCGCCTCTCTTATCTTGTCTTTCTAGTTCCATCTGTCTAGTCTTGTTTGTAAATTCTTGTCTGTGTAGTCTCGTCTATCTAGTCTCGTTTATATGGTCTCGTCAGTCTAGTCACGTCTGTCTGGTCTCGTCTGTCTAGTCTCGTCTGTGTACGCTTCTCTATCTTTTCGGCTTTGTCTAGTCGCATCTGTCTGGTTTCATACGTTTAGTTTTGTCTGCCTAGCTTTGTCTTTCTAATCCCGACTGTCTAGTCTCGTCTGTCTATTCTCGTCTCGTCTGTCTAGTCTAGACTCGTATGTATAGTTTCGTCTGTCTAGTCTCGTCTGTCTAGTCTCGTCTATCTAGTCTCCTCTGTCTAGTTTTGTCCTGTCTAGTGGCGTTTGTCTAGTCTCGTCTGTCTAGTTTTGACTGTCTAGTTTTGTCTGTCTAGTTACGTGTGTCTAATCTCGTGTGTCTGGTCTCGTTTGTATAGTCTCGTCTGTCTAGTTTCGTACGTTTAGTTTTGTCTGTCTAGCCCTATCTCTCTAATTCAGTCTGTCTAGTCTCGCCTCTTCGTGCGTCTATTCTCGTCTCGTCTCGTGTGTCTATTCTCGTCTTGTCTATATAGGCTAGTCTGGTCTGTCTAGTCTAGTCTCGTAGGTCTAGTTTCCTCTGTTTAGTCTCATCTGTCTAGTCTAGTCAGTCTAGTCTCGTCTGTCTACTCTCCTCTCTCTAGTCTCGTTTATCTAGTCTCGTCTGTCTAGTTTCGTCTACGTGGTCTCGTCTTTATGGTCTCGTCTGTATAGTTTCGTCTGTATAGTCTCGTCAATTTAGTCTCGTCTGTCTACTCTTTTCTGAATAATCTTATATGTTTAGTTTGGTCTGTCTAGTCTAGTTTGTGTAGTCGCGTGTGACTAGTCTTCCGTGATGACCATTTTCTGTTTAGTCTATTATATCTAACCTTGTCTGTATTATCTTGCTTGTCTAAATGTGTCGCTTTTGGATCCTTAGTTTGATCTCATCAGTTTAGTTTTTTCTACTTAGTTTTATCCATCAAATTTTATTATTTGATGTCTAGTCAAGTTTGGAATTGTATTGCAAGTTTGCACCTGCTGATTGTACAGCAAACTTAAACCTTAATTTTTAGATAATTATTGAAATATTAACACGATCAGCAGATTTTTTTCTATGAAGAAGGGTTTACCATGAAACTGGCAATGTTTCCGGATTGTTTAATAATTCAGGTGTGTACAAGGCAAAAAGAAGATAAGGTCCTTTTGCTTCGGTCGAGCTGTCGTTGGAATGATGGAGACGTCCCATGATTTCATTTTATCGGCAAGTCAATAAATATCCGGGGTAGAAATTGGTAGGAAATCTATACTTTTTTTCAAAAATGTATTTTATTTTAAACAAACGGCGAAGATTATTTTTTCGGTCGATGGTGAGATACCACTGCGGCTCTTATAACTCATCCCGGGCTGCGAGAGAGGTCCGAAATGTGTCAAACCCCGATTGCGCACACCTGAACACACCAACACCGATTTATGACTTATACTATGACAATAATTTATAAAATTTCGTTTTTTATTTTTGTAACGTTTTTTTATTAATATAATTTATGTAATCTTAATGTTATCAAAATTGTGATTTGTAGGAACGTTTTTCCGTTCCTTTTGCAAACCCCCCATGTGCAACAAGCAAAATTACAATCTTCAAGAAACAAGCAAATTTGTTCAACAATAGAAATTATTGCATGTAGAGAATGACTCAAATAAAATCTTTAATAGCTTAAATAAAACCTTGAAGTTGGGATTGAAATTACTAGTGTTAAGTAGATCAATATTTCTTAATAAGTCGATATTGTCTGTATAATTGAGCATTTTGTGTTGATGAGAGTTAGTGTCAGGTACGACTATCTCCCCATCATAAAATTCGGCTGTTTATCCACCAGAAAGACCCTAATGATTATTACCCTCCATTCCCGAATATAAAACAAACCTATCTGCGAATTGTACCGACTCTAATGGACACAACAATTTTTTGCTACCACAGAAATCCCTATTGAGACGTTGAAGGCTGTTCGGCGTTGAAGCGAATAAATTATTAAGAGTCTATTATATAGAAATCTCTTCCAAGAGGATAAAATGAAAAAAAACTGCGTGAGCAGAAGGAAGCTAATAAATCGGTGGAGAAGGTCCGCGCAGACAATGACGTATGAGTCAATAAGCTGGCAGTGTTCGAGTGGGCCATGACCGATCGTCAGCTGTTCCCTGCTGCGATCCCATGCGGGGAAACTCTAATCGAAGATCTGTTATCTTACCCAAAAGACTTCGATACAAACACGCTGTCCCTTAAATTCCGGGCGAATATTCTCCTACGTCTCTTCGTCAAAGTCTCATATCGCGGACGACAGGATCAATGTGTCCATAATTCAGGATTACATTGATCTCTGCCACCGGTCTCCGCGCTCTCCGGTGAACTCTCATTAAGTTAACGAGCAATAATCTATCAAGAACAACGGACGGCGTTTTTCGACGCAAGAAAAAAACTCAGTGTAAGAAATTTATAAGATGTTTGGGAATGGACAGGGGATGATTGAACGCGCGGATTCCACTGATAAAGCCAATAAGAAAATCTTTTGGGGTGGAAATACATATTCATTAGATTTTTTTTTTGTTCAGGTGATGAGGATAGACAGACGGATACGATTTGGACAACAACAAGAAGAGACAGAAAAGGGGAATCCAAGCGAAAGAAATTGATTCGAGTAAAAGGACAAACTTAAAAGAATTTTAATTTCTGTCAATTGCACTCAGTTAAATTATTCAAATTTGATTTGCTTAATCCAGTCCTCCAGTATATCTTGTATATCTGCTTCTATCTGTCCTAATTTATAAGACTACTCTTGTCTGTCTAGTCTTGTCTATCTAGTCTTGTCAACCTAGACTTTACTGTCTAGTGTTGACTGTCTAGTCTTGTCTGTAGAGTCTTGTCTATCTAGTCTGGTCTGTCTAGTCAAATCCAATAATCAAATCAAAATTAATTAGTCTTTTCTGTCTAGTCTTGTCTCTCTAGCCTTGTTTGTCTAGTTTTCTCTGTCTAGTCTGCCTAGCCTTGTCTGTCTAGTCATGTCTCTCTAGTCTTGTCTGTCTAGTCTTGTCTGTCTAGTCTTGTCTGTCTAGTCTTGTGTGTCTAGTCTTGTCTGTCTAGTCTTGTCTGTCTAGTCATGTCTGTCTAGTCTTGTCTGTCTAGTCTTGTCTGTCTAGTCTTGTCTGTCTAGTCTTGTCTGTCTAGTCTTGTCTGTCTAGTCTTGTCTGTCTAGTCTTGTCTGTCTAGTCTTGTCTGTCTAGTCTTGTCTGTCTAGTCTTGTCTGTCTAGTATTGTCTGTCTAGTCTTGTCTGTCTAGTCTTGTCTGTCTAGTCTTGTCTGTCTAGTCTTGTCTGTCTAGTCTTGTCTGTCTAGTCTTGTCTGTCTAGTCTTGTCTGTCTAGTCTTGTCTGTCTAGTCTTGTCTGTCTAGTCTTGTCTGTCTAGTCTTGTCTGTCTAGTCTTGTCTGTCTAGTCTTGTCTCTCTAGTCTTGTCTGTCTAGTCTTGTCTGTCTAGTCTTGTCTGTCTAGTCTTGTCTGTCTAGTCTTGTCTGTCTAGTCTTGTCTGTCTAGTCTTGTCTGTCTAGTCTTGTCTGTCTAGTCTTGTCTGTCTAGTCTTGTCTGTCTAGTCTTGTCTGTCTAGTCTTGTCTGTCTAGTCTTGTCTGTCTAGTCTTGTCTGTCTAGTCTTGTCTGTCTAGTCTTGTCTGTCTAGTCTTGTCTGTCTGTCTAGTCTTGTCTGTCTAGTCAGTCTAGTCTTGTCTGTCTAGTCTTGTCAGTCTAGTCTTGTCTGTCTAGTCTTGTCTGTCTAGTCTTGTCTGTCTAGTCTTGTCTGTCTAGTCTTGTCTGTCTAGTCTTGTCTGTCTAGTCTTGTCTGTCTAGTCTTGTCTGTCTAGTCTTGTCTGTCTAGTCTTGTCTGTCTAGTCTTGTCTGTCTAGTCTTGTCTGTCTAGTCTTGTCTGTCTAGTCTTGTCTGTCTAGTCTTGTCTGTCTAGTCTTGTCTGTCTAGTCTTGTCTGTCTAGTCTTGTCTGTCTAGTCTTGTCTGTCTAGTCTTGTCTGTCTAGTCTTGTCTGTCTAGTCTTGTCTGTCTAGTCTTGTCTGTCTAGTCTTGTCTGTCTAGTCTTGTCTGTCTAGTCTTGTCTGTCTAGTCTTGTCTGTCTAGTCTTGTCTGTCTAGTCTTGTCTGTCTAGTCTTGTCTGTCTAGTCTTGTCTGTCTAGTCTTGTCTGTCTAGTCTTGTCTGTCTAGTCTTGTCTGTCTAGTCTTGTCTGTCTAGTCTTGTCTGTCTAGTCTTGTCTGTCTAGTCTTGTCTGTCTAGTCTTGTCTGTCTAGTCTTGTCTGTCTAGTCTTGTCTGTCTAGTCTTGTCTGTCTAGTCTTGTCTGTCTAGTCTTGTCTGTCTAGTCTTGTCTGTCTAGTCTTGTCTGTCTAGTCTTGTCTGTCTAGTCTTGTCTGTCTAGTCTTGTCTGTCTAGTCTTGTCTGTCTAGTCTTGTCTGTCTAGTCTTGTCTGTCTAGTCTTGTCTGTCTAGTCTTGTCTGTCTAGTCTTGTCTGTCTAGTCTTGTCTGTCTAGTCTTGTCTGTCTAGTCTTGTCTGTCTAGTCTTGTCTGTCTAGTCTTGTCTGTCTAGTCTTGTCTGTCTAGTCTTGTCTGTCTAGTCTTGTCTGTCTAGTCTTGTCTGTCTAGTCTTGTCTGTCTAGTCTTGTCTGTCTAGTCTTGTCTGTCTAGTCTTGTCTGTCTAGTCTTGTCTGTCTAGTCTTGTCTGTCTAGTCTTGTCTGTCTAGTCTTGTCTGTCTAGTCTTGTCTGTCTAGTCTTGTCTGTCTAGTCTTGTCTGTCTAGTCTTGTCTGTCTAGTCTTGTCTGTCTAGTCTTGTCTGTCTAGTCTTGTCTGTCTAGTCTTGTCTGTCTAGTCTTGTCTGTCTAGTCTTGTCTGTCTAGTCTTGTCTGTCTAGTCTTGTCTGTCTAGTCTTGTCTGTCTAGTCTTGTCTGTCTAGTCTTGTCTGTCTAGTCTTGTCTGTCTAGTCTTGTCTGTCTAGTCTTGTCTGTCTAGTCTTGTCTGTCTAGTCTTGTCTGTCTAGTCTTGTCTGTCTAGTCTTGTCTGTCTAGTCTTGTCTGTCTAGTCTTGTCTGTCTAGTCTTGTCTGTCTAGTCTTGTCTGTCTAGTCTTGTCTGTCTAGTCTTGTCTGTCTAGTCTTGTCTGTCTAGTCTTGTCTGTCTAGTCTTGTCTGTCTAGTCTTGTCTGTCTAGTCTTGTCTGTCTAGTCTTGTCTGTCTAGTCTTGTCTGTCTAGTCTTGTCTGTCTAGTCTTGTCTGTCTAGTCTTGTCTGTCTAGTCTTGTCTGTCTAGTCTTGTCTGTCTAGTCTTGTCTGTCTAGTCTTGTCTGTCTAGTCTTGTCTGTCTAGTCTTGTCTGTCTAGTCTTGTCTGTCTAGTCTTGTCTGTCTAGTCTTGTCTGTCTAGTCTTGTCTGTCTAGTCTTGTCTGTCTAGTCTTGTCTGTCTAGTCTTGTCTGTCTAGTCTTGTCTGTCTAGTCTTGTCTGTCTAGTCTTGTCTGTCTAGTCTTGTCTGTCTAGTCTTGTCTGTCTAGTCTTGTCTGTCTAGTCTTGTCTGTCTAGTCTTGTCTGTCTAGTCTTGTCTGTCTAGTCTTGTCTGTCTAGTCTTGTCTGTCTAGTCTTGTCTGTCTAGTCTTGTCTGTCTAGTCTTGTCTGTCTAGTCTTGTCTGTCTAGTCTTGTCTGTCTAGTCTTGTCTGTCTAGTCTTGTCTGTCTAGTCTTGTCTGTCTAGTCTTGTCTGTCTAGTCTTGTCTGTCTAGTCTTGTCTGTCTAGTCTTGTCTGTCTAGTCTTGTCTGTCTAGTCTTGTCTGTCTAGTCTTGTCTGTCTAGTCTTGTCTGTCTAGTCTTGTCTGTCTAGTCTTGTCTGTCTAGTCTTGTCTGTCTAGTCTTGTCTGTCTAGTCTTGTCTGTCTAGTCTTGTCTGTCTAGTCTTGTCTGTCTAGTCTTGTCTGTCTAGTCTTGTCTGTCTAGTCTTGTCTGTCTAGTCTTGTCTGTCTAGTCTTGTCTGTCTAGTCTTGTCTGTCTAGTCTTGTCTGTCTAGTCTTGTCTGTCTAGTCTTGTCTGTCTAGTCTTGTCTGTCTAGTCTTGTCTGTCTAGTCTTGTCTGTCTAGTCTTGTCTGTCTAGTCTTGTCTGTCTAGTCTTGTCTGTCTAGTCTTGTCTGTCTAGTCTTGTCTGTCTAGTCTTGTCTGTCTAGTCTTGTCTGTCTAGTCTTGTCTGTCTAGTCTTGTCTGTCTAGTCTTGTCTGTCTAGTCTTGTCTGTCTAGTCTTGTCTGTCTAGTCTTGTCTGTCTAGTCTTGTCTGTCTAGTCTTGTCTGTCTAGTCTTGTCTGTCTAGTCTTGTCTGTCTAGTCTTGTCTGTCTAGTCTTGTCTGTCTAGTCTTGTCTGTCTAGTCTTGTCTGTCTAGTCTTGTCTGTCTAGTCTTGTCTGTCTAGTCTTGTCTGTCTAGTCTTGTCTGTCTAGTCTTGTCTGTCTAGTCTTGTCTGTCTAGTCTTGTCTGTCTAGTCTTGTCTGTCTAGTCTTGTCTGTCTAGTCTTGTCTGTCTAGTCTTGTCTGTCTAGTCTTGTCTGTCTAGTCTTGTCTGTCTAGTCTTGTCTGTCTAGTCTTGTCTGTCTAGTCTTGTCTGTCTAGTCTTGTCTGTCTAGTCTTGTCTGTCTAGTCTTGTCTGTCTAGTCTTGTCTGTCTAGTCTTGTCTGTCTAGTCTTGTCTGTCTAGTCTTGTCTGTCTAGTCTTGTCTGTCTAGTCTTGTCTGTCTAGTCTTGTCTGTCTAGTCTTGTCTGTCTAGTCTTGTCTGTCTAGTCTTGTCTGTCTAGTCTTGTCTGTCTAGTCTTGTCTGTCTAGTCTTGTCTGTCTAGTCTTGTCTGTCTAGTCTTGTCTGTCTAGTCTTGTCTGTCTAGTCTTGTCTGTCTAGTCTTGTCTGTCTAGTCTTGTCTGTCTAGTCTTGTCTGTCTAGTCTTGTCTGTCTAGTCTTGTCTGTCTAGTCTTGTCTGTCTAGTCTTGTCTGTCTAGTCTTGTCTGTCTAGTCTTGTCTGTCTAGTCTTGTCTGTCTAGTCTTGTCTGTCTAGTCTTGTCTGTCTAGTCTTGTCTGTCTAGTCTTGTCTGTCTAGTCTTGTCTGTCTAGTCTTGTCTGTCTAGTCTTGTCTGTCTAGTCTTGTCTGTCTAGTCTTGTCTGTCTAGTCTTGTCTGTCTAGTCTTGTCTGTCTAGTCTTGTCTGTCTAGTCTTGTCTGTCTAGTCTTGTCTGTCTAGTCTTGTCTGTCTAGTCTTGTCTGTCTAGTCTTGTCTGTCTAGTCTTGTCTGTCTAGTCTTGTCTGTCTAGTCTTGTCTGTCTAGTCTTGTCTGTCTAGTCTTGTCTGTCTAGTCTTGTCTGTCTAGTCTTGTCTGTCTAGTCTTGTCTGTCTAGTCTTGTCTGTCTAGTCTTGTCTGTCTAGTCTTGTCTGTCTAGTCTTGTCTGTCTAGTCTTGTCTGTCTAGTCTTGTCTGTCTAGTCTTGTCTGTCTAGTCTTGTCTGTCTAGTCTTGTCTGTCTAGTCTTGTCTGTCTAGTCTTGTCTGTCTAGTCTTGTCTGTCTAGTCTTGTCTGTCTAGTCTTGTCTGTCTAGTCTTGTCTGTCTAGTCTTGTCTGTCTAGTCTTGTCTGTCTAGTCTTGTCTGTCTAGTCTTGTCTGTCTAGTCTTGTCTGTCTAGTCTTGTCTGTCTAGTCTTGTCTGTCTAGTCTTGTCTGTCTAGTCTTGTATGTCTAGTCTTGTCTGTCTAGTCTTGTCTGTCTAGTCTTGTCTGTCTAGTCTTGTCTGTCTAGTCTTGTCTGTCTAGTCTTGTCTGTCTAGTCTTGTCTGTCTAGTCTTGTCTGTCTAGTCTTGTCTGTCTAGTCTTGTCTGTCTAGTCTTGTCTGTCTAGTCTTGTCTGTCTAGTCTTGTCTGTCTAGTCTTGTCTGTCTAGTCTTGTATGTCTAGTCTTGCCTGTCTAGTCTTGTCTGTCTAGTCTTGGTCAGGGAAATGGTTTCGAATTGTTAAACTTGATAAACTCTTTCGTATGAATATTATACAAACAAGACATATAAAATAATTCAAGAAAAGCTAGAGAGACAAGACGAGATAAATTTGACTTGCAGTGCAGTGCTGCACTGACTTGCACATTAGATATATGGATGAAATTAAGACTCAATATTACACAGATAAGATAAAATAGACAGATATTGGTATACATTATATGATACTAGTGTTATGAAATAATTGAGTAATTTTTAATTTGAGCTTCCTGTCAATCCAACGCGATTTTTTCTTCCAAAACAAAAATTTCCACAAAGCCTCTATCATTTCCGTGTTAAATTGCTCGACACAATTTTGCGTTAAAAACACTTTAAAAAACCAGAAACGTCTTTTTTCCTATACCTTGTTTCGTTAAGTGCGCCAATTATTTCCCCATTATGACACCAATAATTTAATAAGAGCGTCCAGGAAACAGGTGAGGGAAGAAGAAAATCGGGAACGTTTCGATAACTCGGGCCACCTGCGACAAATTATTCATGAAAGGTAAATAAAGTTTGGAGAAGAATTTTGATAGAAATGATCCCCGCACGAGGTAATCATAGATCGGATGATTAAAGTGAAACAAACAATCTATGATTGAGTATTTTCTGGGGGTTTCTGAATGTTATCCCGGTTTCGATCTTGATTGGGGCAATGGATCAAAAATTTATGAAAAATGTTTGTGTAATAAAAGAAGAAATGGTCGGAGATTATTAGTTTTGCGTTGTGTACAGAAGTCAGGTATGCGCACATAAAGCCCACTAAATATTTCCAGGTCTTATTTTAATAAAGTCATAAAACTCGATGGGTGCGTGCACAGTACGGAGAAAAGGAAGGAAAAGAAGGAGTTTGTGGAGTGGCGGGGGGCTCGAGGTGGTTTGTAAAGCTTTTCGCTTCGGTTGTAATATATATATAAAAACAAAGCGCATAATAATAAGTATAAATATAACATAACACCGTCAGCAGACGATAAACAAAATCAAATCGTACCGTTCCATCTCGCCATAGTTGCACGTAAACCCGAGATCGCCGTATTTATTTTACAAATTTATGGACGGAGATCGCATCTCGGCCCCGCAATTATACACGTGATATATAGGCTAACCTGCCCGACACCGAGAATGCTACCTGAATATCATATTATGTGTGTTTGTGTGTGTGTACCTGTTACTCACTTATATTCGGACACAATCATTATTTTCACTCTTCTAACAAATCTATATGGCAAAACATAAATTATTTGCTTCGTGTTTTTTAAAGTTAACTTACTACTAGAAACTACCCTTTTCTAGTAATCTACCATCTACTGTAATGCAGGCGAAATATTAATATTTTACCCGCTAACTCTTTCTTAAATTATTTAAACCTAGTTTCCAATAAAGAAATATTAACATTTCTCAATAAATTCTCATTCTCGTCTTCTTTTTTAATGTGAATGAATCTGTTATAGAAGTAACTAATTTAAACTAAAACTTATTTATCAATCAAATATGTTTTCATATGTTTTAACTGTTGATACATTTAAGGTATAAAGTTGAGGGATCAAAAATGTTAAATAAAGTTAATTAGATTAAGTTAAAATTAGTTTTCATTGTGAAATATTTCACTCCCAAAAGCTTTATTCAAATTGCTGAAATTTTAATTTTGCTAGTACAATTTCAAGAAAAACTACACATAAATGTGTAACAGTAATGCCGAATGGAGCGACGAATCCTCAGCATACCACATTGAGCAAAGTGCAATAAAGTGCTATAAAGATGAAGGAAGGTACTGGTGCAGGAGTATTTGGACCTTGACCTAGGTACATCGAATCCACATGAATCTACCCAAGTATCTTTCAAGCAGAGGTATATGTAATCCAGAGACGTGTACAATTTAACCTCGATTGGAACATAATCGCAAGAATCGCAAAAAATGAATTATATATCAGATAGTCAAGCGGCTATCAAGTCTATTAGCCCATATACCATCGTATCCAAACTAGTTTGGGACTGTGTGGGAAAACTTAGCAAGATTGACAGAGGCAATAAGGTAACGCTATTATGACTACCAGGACACACTGGTATGATGGAAATGAAGATGGAAATGAAGAAGCCGATCACCTAGCCAACATGGGTTCTCGGATCCCTTTTATAGGTTCGGAACCCTTTTGAGGTATGAGGAGGAGCCCTATCCATAAAAGTATAGATGAAGAAATTAGGAAACAATGGGTGAAAACTTGAAAAAAACTTCCTAGGCTAAGATATCCAGAGTAATGTTGGGTTTTTTTAACCAGAAAATAACAATAGCTTACCTGAAACTAAACAGGAACAGGTTTAGAATTCCGTCAAGGAGAACTGCAGATTTAGAAAACTCCTCAAGATCCTAGGCCTGGAAAAAGATGACAATTGCAGATACTGTAGCTCAGCAAAGGAGACCCCATACATCTGCTCAAGGACTGTGGAGCACTGCTCTGTAAGAGACAGAAGTACCTTGGAGCCGACTGCTTGAAAGAAGAGGAGTTGCAATCCTTAAATTCTTTTTTAATTCTTTAAGGAATCGTGACCAGAGTAGTATCTGATGGGGTATAAATATATCTATAACGGTCTTAGTATAAAGGCGATTCTCATATACGACACTAAGCTACCCGACGTCGCGCGACGACGCCTGTCAAATAATGATTACATTGTTTTAAATGGGTCGCTATGCCGAGCGCTGTAGCTGGGATTATTTCGTGAGCATTTTCTACGTTTTGTCGCTCGACGTTGCATGACATTTGACCAGTTTGTTTGTGATTTTAATGGCGGATTGTGCCAAAAACGGCGTGTTGAAAATGAGTGGAATGAACGACGAAAATGCAGAGGAATTGTTCGCTCTTGTGGACGATTATGTTGAACTGTATGACTTGCAAATATTGCTTCACACGAGAAGAGATACGGCGAGAGTATAAAAAACCTCGTCTCACTCTCTTTAGTTGTAAAAAAAATTACTCTCGTCTCAGTCTCTCTCTCGCTATAGTAACCGTTTGTCTCGTCTCGCTCTCGTTCTCGTAAGCGATTGTCTCGTCTCGTCTCATCTCATCTCGTCAAATCTCAAATATCGTCAAATATATAATGAAATGTAACTTGGCCGAGGCCAGAACGAGCAGCTCAAATTTATTCAAGAAAATATTACGTCTGCCCGTGTCAGAGTCAAAGATTGAAGAAGAAGTATGAACGAGATCAAAAACGAGACTCTCATGTCTCGCAAAAGTGAGACCACATACGCTCACGCGTCTCGCGAGATCTAGAGCGAGATCGAAAGCGAGAGCACATGTGGTATGTGCTCTCGCTCTCGCCTAAATAATTTTCAAAACTGTCTCGTCTCGCTTTTACGAGACGAGACGAGTCGAGAAAAATATCATTCTCGTGTGAAGCGCTACTTACAAAATAAAAATTGCAGTATTTATAAAATTTCAATTCTTACTTTTGCAATTGTTTGAAGAGAGTATGGAATTCTCTTTCTACTAGTCTTGTTCTTAAGATCTGATGCAATATTTTCTTTTCCGCATCGTTTCTTTTAATATCCCATTTTCATAACACATGGCTAGGAAGAAAAAATCATTATCGGAACTTGACGAACTTCACATTTTGAAAATGTAACTGAACCTGAAATGTAGAGAAACTGCAGATTTGACACTTGCAGCAAAGAATCGCGTAGCTGAGTATCGCATATATGAGAATATTTAGCAGCGACACGACAATTCGCGACACTTCGCGCGTCATCACGTAGCTGAGTGTCGTGTAGGTATATGAGAATCGACCTTTAATCGCAGTACAAATCGCTGCTAAAATCTAAAATCTACATTAACAAGAAATATCAAATTTTGTAAATAAATTTTCTTCTTCATCTTCGTATTTATGTGAATGTAACTTATATATCCCTAGTAATAACTGGTTAAAACTGATGATAGTCTTAAGTGTTCTTTAAGAATTCTTAAATATGGTAGTCTTAAGTTGAGAAATCTTAAATATTAACTTAAAACTAGTTTTAGCTAAGGAAACTCTTTTACTATAACTTATCATACGAATCCGAACACCAATTAGACTTCAGGAAAAATTAATTGTGTGAAACAGCAATCCAAACCGTCATAGATGAGTAGAAAATGATAATTAGTGAGAGGAAAATAGTAGGAGTAATTTTCATGGATATTAAGGGTGCATTTGAGACACTTGATAGAAAAAGTTTATTAGAAACACTAGAAGAGTATGGTATTCTGTACTAACTTGAGGAACTAATTCAGGAACTTGCAGTATGGTATTACAGACTTTGGAGTGGTTCAGGTCATACCTGAGTGATAGAGGACAATAAGTGCGGCTTACGGATCTATTGCTGACAATAATGGAGACGGAATTCGTTTTACCGCAAGGAACGGTTTTAAGCCCGAAGCTATTCATAATATATATATATATATATATATATATATATATATATATATATATATATATATATACATATATACATATATATATATATATATATATATATATATATATATATATATATATATATATATATATATATGTGTATATATACGACCTGCTTAAAGCCTGTTCGAAGGCCGGCAGAGCAAAAATGTTTGCAGACGATACTCTATTGTATTTGAGAGTAGTGCTGAGGTAGAGAGCAAACTGAATATACCATTTAGCGTAGTGTGAATGGATGAACAAAAACAAGCTGAAGAAGGAATGCAGAGAAAACAGAGCACCTATATGTTAGTTAGAAGTACAAGAAAAGAGCTTAGAGGTAACACTACTGTGAAATGTTTGCATGGAAATGAGATTAAACGGGTTGATGTAACGAAATACCTAGGCGTAATGATCAACGATAGACTCAAGTTTAGGGACCACTGTGTTTGTATGTTAAAGAAGATAGGGGAGAAAATAAGAATAGGCAATTATGTATCAGCGTATACTGGGTGCACTATATATAAAACAATCATAGCTCCTCACTTTGAGTACTGTGCGACGCTGCTAATCGACATGGGAGAAACACAGCTGAGTAGGTTACAAACGGCACAAAATCGAGCGATGGGACTAATATTAACAAGTACCAGTATTAACAAGTAAATTACAGTGTGATAGATGATATTATCCAATCGGAAATCCTCAAAACCTCAAGCAGCGCTGTACCCCACTACAATCTAAATATTACGAATAGAACGCTAAGGGCTAGACTAATACTGCTACGAAAAGGCGACAAGCCCCTTGACGAAACAAAGTCCTAAAGGCCCCTCTGTTTACTGGACATTGCAGGTAAATTATTGGAACAGCTGCTACTAATATGGATATAGGAAGAACTGAAAAATGGGGAAAATCTCTCAGATAACCAGTATGGTTTTAGGGAAACTCGATCCATAATCGATGTGCTCAAAAAAGTTATGGCCATGGCAGATGCCGCCAGGAAGAGTACCTCGAAAACCAGAAAGATATGCGCATTTATTTCTTTCGATGTGTGCAATGCGTTTAATTCGGCTTGCTGGCAGGACATTATGAACGAAGTCACGCGGCGTAACTTCCCACCTTACCTACCTGTTATCTATGATAGTTACCTATCCCAACGGGAAATTGTCTTCGTTTCAAATGGCTGCTGCACTGTTAAGAAAGTACATAGCGGTGTTTCACAGGGGAACATAGTTTACGATTGGGTACTAAAACTTGACATGCCAGAAGGGGTAGACATTATCGGCTTTGCAGATGATCTCGCCCTGGTGGTATGTGGCAGAACGGAGCAGGGGTTGAAGCGGAGGGCAAATGAGCCAAACAACAGATAGACAAGCGGATTGAGGAAAAATTAGGGAGGTTATATTCAAGCTCAGAGACTCTACCATTAAACCAAAGAGTTCAATTAATTATCTAGGCATACTGATTGATAAGAATATGGTATTTAGAGAACACGTCATAAAAGCTGCTGGAAAAGCCTAAAAATCCCTGTCTGCGCTGGAACGGCTTCTGCCTAATGTAGGAGGACCACGAAGCTGCAAAAGAAAACTGTTATATTCAGTGGCCCACTCTGAAATGCTCTACGAGTTCCCCGTATTTGTGAAGGCTATGTGCGTAGGTGTAAACAAACGCAAGCTAAGAGCGATACAATGAATGCTGGCAATCAGAACAAGCAGTGTCTATAGAACTGTCTCCGGAGAAGCGATCCTAGCCATAGTCCTAGAATGGCACCAATAGAGCTGTGAATACAGGAGAGATCAAACATATACACAGCAAGGCGCAGTGATACCCAGAAAATCAAAGATGAAATAAAGAAGACAGGAAGGTCGGAACTATTCCGGGTGTGGAAAAATGAGTGGGAAGCCTGTGAAAAGGGGGCAAACTTGGAAAACATTAAAATGGACAAAATTGCTTATAAAGGACATGGAAGAATGGGTAGAGAGGAAGTACGGAGAGCTGAGTTATCACCTAACTCAAGTCTACAGCGGATATGGCTGTTCCGAGATTACCTCAACAATATTGGCCAAGCTCCCAACAGCTTGTGTGAGTATTGCGGCGAAGAGTACAGCGTGGCGCACACCATCTACGACTGTAACAGATGGGACACTATGAGAAAGGATCTCCCAAACTACCCAAATGATATAGAGCCACAGAATACAATAGTCATGTTGTCATGTTAAAATCGGAAAGCAATTTTTAACAGCATCAGCAAAGCCATATGCAACACTATTAGCTGCAAAGAGAAGGACGAGACAAGTAGACAGAAAGCTGCCGGACGGCAGCAGTAAGTTGCGACAACCCAACGGCGTCTTCTGAAATTAAGGAGACGTAACCTAGGCGCAGGATGAGGGAGGACCCACTTGAAGCATGTGTTAAACGATACCGAGTGGAGCCAGGCGGAGGGGTATTAGCGGGTATGCTAGTCACTAAGAACTTGGACAGACAGCCTAACACATGTGCATGCTATAATGCATTTCCCCTCCCCTCTGAAAAAAGGTATACCATGGTGGAACGGATGCTCCAAGCGATGCAGTTTATGACCTTAAGATAGATACTATATTATAGCATGTGCATATTTATTTTTAAGTTATTGAATACCATGATGCCGGCAGAATTAAGCAATAGATTTAGAATAATAGAGGATGGTTGCGAAAGGCAAACTAGGGAAGCGGGAAATATTGCATTTGAATTTTACAGAACAAGATATGCACAAAAAAGCTTATGCCACGATGGAGTATTAATACAGTACAACGCACTACCAAATCAAGTAAAACAGTGTGATAGACTCCTAACGTTGTAACAAATGTAAAAAAGAATTTGTCAAAAGCAGTGTGACGTTACATATAATATCTAAAGTAATAGGTAAAGTAATATGTAAAATATTATGTAAAATTTCTCTGAAACAGCTGTGAAAGCTATTAGCTAATATAGATCAATCAATCAGAGGAATATCTACAATTCTGACAATTATATATATTTTTTAGTAATATCTAGTTAAAATTGGAATTCTATCGAGCTCTTTTAGTAATATGTTGTTAATATAGAAATTCATTTTTTTTAGTTAAGTTAACAGAGAATACGATCAACTGAGAACAAAATAATTTGATTTGTTAATACAAATAGCACGTTAAAACTAGTTTTATATGGGAACAACATTTGCCTGTTATTCTGTGCAAACTTTTGCCCGGTGTATTCTTCACTAAGCAAATGTATTCCCACATTACAGGCAAAATTGCTCGACAGGAGAAGACTAGACTTGGAGAAGACTACCCTGTCTAGTCTTGTCGTTCTAATATTATTTGTCTGGTCTTGCCAGTCTAGTCAAAGACTAGACAGGCCAAACTAGACAAATATAATAGAGTGAAGATAGCCCGAAATGACTAGAGGGAGAAGATTTGTCAAGCGAGAGTAGTCAGAAAAGAGTAGACCTAGAATAGAACACCTACATTGTAAATATGGTATCTATGCATTTTTGTTATCTGAATAAGAATCTATAAACAGTGAATGTTTAGCCGGGAGGATATTAAAATGTCATTTACTTAATGCAAGTCCACTATACACATCAAGTGAGACATGCCCGTGCAGTATGTAATCGTCGTTATTGGTAAATCCCCATAGCACGAAGAAATCAATTTCACATAATAATTATGCCACCTACTGCGTGCACGGGATCGCGGCCGCACGGGATTCGAACCCGTACGCCGCACGGCGTTAGGGCCGACGCCGCAGCGGCTGGCCGGTGGCCGTGGCCGCAACACCTACCTATAAATTATCGATTATCCCCGGTCGCGGCTAATAATCGACTAAATATCGATTAAATATTGGCCTTTGTCGATACGTTTTAGTCACGGTTTAATCTCGCTTTCTTGATTATATTACACGCTGTTTACATAAAGATTTCTCATTCAATATTCAACATCGTGGTAGAAAAAAAAAATAAAGTTGAATTTATAAATAATGAAGACTCTCTTCGTGTCGTCTTGTCTGGTCTTGTCTATATAGTATTGTCTGTCTAGTCTTGTGTATCTCGTCTTGTCTGTCTAGTTTTGTCTGTTTAGTCTTGTCTGTCTAGTCTTGTCTGTCTCGTCTTGTCTGTTTAGTCTTGTCAGTCTATTCTTGTCTGGCTAGCCTAGTCAGCCAAGTCTTGTCTGTCTAGTCTTGTCTGACTAGTCTTGTCTGTCTAGTCTTGTCTGTCTAGTCTTGTCGCTAAAACCGCAGGAGAAATGAAGGAGTTGATTGAAAGGCTGAGAGGTTATTTTAAAAAGAGAGAGCTAAATGTAAACGTGGGAAAAACTAAATGGATGCGTTTTAAAAGGGGAGGTAAATATAGGAAAGAACGTTTCGAATGGCTAGGAAAGGAAATTGAGGAGGTGCAAAAGTTTAGGTATTTAGGATATGTGTTTGGAACTGGGTGCACTAATAGGGAGCATGTGGATTATGTGTCAAAAAAAGCGTGGGTGGCGGCAGAACGCATGTGGAAGGGATGGAGATCTAGTTTTGAAGGGAACTTTAGGGCTGCGGAGGTAATATGGAAAGTGTGTGTGAGAAGTGTTTTGACCTATGGTTCGGAAGTATATGGGGATTAGAGAGGAAGAGAAGATAGAGAGGGTTCAACAAAACTTCTACAAGAAATTCCTAAAGTTAGACAAATCGACACCAGGCTACATAGTTCTGCAAGAGGTGAATGCCCACAAGGTGGCCGTTTTAGCGGCAAACAGGGTGATAAGATATGAATACAAGGTGAGTGAAATGGGGGATGAAAGAATAATAAAAGAGGTATTTAGAATGGCAAATCAGGAGGGTGAAAGAGGGAAGAATGGGAATGCGTGGGGAATGAATAAAAGGAAATTATATGAAAGAGCAGGGATATCTGGCGAGGGACTAGAAAAACTTAAGAGGGAAGGGGCAAACTGGGTGGAAATGCTAGGTGAGCGATTAGTAGAGGTAGAGTTACAGGAACGCCAAGACCAAATTGCAAACAGTAGATTTTTCAAAGAATATGCAAAGATTCAGGTGCTTGGTCGTTTACCTACCTATTTATACTCAACGAAAGAAGCAGACACGCAGGTCATACTGGCAAGGTTTAGGTGTGGAAGTGAAGAACGTGATAGGAAATATTGGATGAGTGAAGAATATCGGAAGTGCACAGTTTGTGGGGCTGGAGAGGATAGATGGGAACATTGGATAGAAGAATGTACAAGGAATGAATGGAAGGAACAGGAGAAAAGGCTAGGACAAGAATGGAAGAAGTGTATGGATGAAAGTGGAATTGGTTTGGAATTGTTAAGGAGGGTGAAAAAGTGGAAAGAGCAAATAGGCAAAAAGGAAGAACCTATTCCTTTAGTATATAAAGTGTAGGTAATATATGTATAGTATGTAATATATTTTAATATATTTTGTATATATGCCAATAAAAGGTTATAATAATAGTCTTGTCTGTCTGGTCTTGTCTGTCTAGTCTTGTCTGCCTAGTCTTGTCTACCTAGTCTTGCCTGTCTAGTCTTGTCTGTTTAGTCTTGTGTGTCCTGTCTTGTCTGTCTAGTCTTGTTTGTCTAATCTTGTCTGTCTTGTCTTATCACCCTAATATTGTCTCTATATTCTTATCTATATAGTCCTGTCTGCCTAGTCTTGTCTGTCTAGTCTCGTTTGCCTATTCTTGTCTGTCTAGTCTTGTTTGTCTAGTCAAATCAAATCAAATCAAAATCAATTTTATTTCTCCTAGAATGTAAATATTACAAATGAGACAAGTCAAGAAAAAATAGACATAAAACATGCATAAGATATAAGATAGTCTTGTCTGTCTAGTCTGGTCTCTCTATTCTTGTCTGCCTACTCTTGTCTGTCTTGTCTTGTCTGTGAGGTCTTGTCTGTCTAGTCTTGTCTGTCTAGTCTAGTCTGTCTAGTCTAGTCTGGCTAGTTTTGTCTGTCCAGTCTTGTCCGCCTACTCTTGTCTGTCTAGTCTTGTCTGTCTAGTCATATCTGCCTAGTCTTTTCTGTCTAGTCTTGTCTGACTAGTCTTGTCTGTCTTGTCTTCTGTGACTAGTCTTGACTGTCTAGTTTTAACTGTCTAGTCTTGTCTCTATAGTCTTGTCTGTCTAGCCTTGTCTGCCTAGTCTTTTCTGTGTAGTTTTGCCTATCTAATTTTGTCTACCTAGTTTTGTCGGTTTAATCTTGTCGGTCTAATCTTGTCTGTCTACTCTAGTAAATTCTGTCTAGTTTGCTTCATCTTCAGCCTGTCTATTCTTGTCTGTCTGGTCTTTCCTGTCTAGTTTTAATAAATGTTGAGTAAATTTGCATTGTAAATGTACGGAAGGATTCCTCGAAATGTTGCAGTATTTAAAGTGTACAACTTTGCGATTTCCTTCACATATTTAATATGAGCAATTTGTAAATAAAAATGATGTTAACAATTTGGAACTTTAGTATTTCTATATAATGGATGAAGGGCGAGTGATCCTCTAGATCTCTTTAAGCAAATAAGTCATAAAAAAGTGATAAAATATATATGTATCCTATAAACTGGCAAGAAATTATCTGGTATACTTAAGTCGTTATTAACAACTATACTGAGAAGCATAATCTTTTATTATGTGCATTTATGGGCGCGCGTATATACGTATAAATACAAGTCGAGGATAAACATTTCACTGGAAGAAAAATTATTACGTCGCCTAGAAGGGAAAAAAATCTAGAACTAATCAAACAAAATAGCTTTATTAAGGTAAAACTCTGAATTCCTGACGGACGTAACTCAACGCGTTCGCAAGTGTTGGGATAAGACCATCAAATTATTAATATTAAATATAGAAATTACATATTATAAGTATCATTACGTTCATTACGTTTAACCGGCTCTGAAAATGCTTATCTAATTTGCAATATATTACTAGATTATAGAAAAATTATGGAATATTTTATATCCATTATAGTGTAAAAATATGCATGTAAAAAGTGGGTATGGTTAATAATATCTTGCCTAGAATTTCTAAGGTTATTTGAATCATGATAACAAATATACAAGAATAGAAAGATTAACGGCAATTAGTTTAAAGCGTGGCTGAAAGACCCTTCAAAGATTTTCCATTTTAGAAATTTAATAAGCTTTTTCCTCATATTTTTTTAAATAGTATTTCGATTAATGAATGTTTAATATCTCTAATTGTATGTACTAGGTTTATTTTGTTAATAAAAAGTTAATTGGGGTAAATAGTACAGTTGTTGGTCATTAGGAAATGATTGGTCATATTTTGAAAACTATATAACTATAACACAATCTTGTGGTGATATAATTGTTCATTAACAGAAAAAACTTCTATATTCTTTTCAGTATTGGATACAACCCATAACTTTATTATAACTTAAAGTTTCATGTGTGTATTTAATTAATAAAATGACCAGTCCGAGATTTACGTCATTTTAGACAGAAATGTACAAAAAGTAACCTTACTGTTTCTAGATATTTTCATGATTTAAAAATGATTTTTGTGCTGATTTTTGACATTTGTAAATCAATACAGTTTTAAATTATAGAAAAAAAAGTTTTTTGATAAAAATAAAGTACAGATTGTTAAAAATATGATAAGACAATAGACATCGCACGATAAACAGTTTTTATAGTGATCGATCATCCGACCGATTACTATTTTGACGTTAGAGTAACTATGTGACAGTTATTCATAGTGTGTTTAACCTACAAATTAGAGGATAAGAAAAATATTCAATACACAATTTTCGAAATGAAAAGCAATTGAAAATGAAAAATATTCTAGTTAATGAAAATACTAATTTATTTATTTCTAGGTTAAATACGCGAGTGTTAAAATACATAAAATGGCAAATGTAAGAAAAAGTAGAAACTTAAAACAATCGGAACACAGCCTAAATATATTCAACCTTTCCGGAGCTCTATAACAATTACTGAGTCTTTTTAGGACAACCAAAACAAAATGCAATTAATCAGTGATTGTTCAATAGAAAATTTTTTTTTTTAATCCAAACCATAATATATTGGAAAATGGATCTAATTCTGATATCATAAATAATATAGATGTTATTAACAATAATATTTAGCTGAAGATTTTAAATTTTATGAAGTTCTCAATGTAGGAATGTAAATACCATGACAGAAATAACTCGATAATTCTCTTTTCTATTAATCTATTTTCTACCAAAACCACAAACACCGAAACGCCAAGGGAAAAAATTTACAGAAAGGATATTATATGTAGTTTCTTGTTGACAATTCAAATTAGACGAAGAAAAAAAACTGATACAACTGAAAAAAAAAAACACAAACTTAAACAATCGGAACACAGCGTGAATATATTAATATATTTAACCTTTCCGGAGCTCTATAATTGCTGATATGCTGATGATAGATAAATCTCGAAATGCGTCCACAGATGGCAACGTTATTTTTATGGTTTATGGTTTTTGTTGTTTGTCACGAAGGTGGACTAAAAGCTATAAAATAACTGACAAATTTCACATGAGATTTGTTTTGGTTGTCTTAAAAAGACTCAATATTGTTATAGAGCTCCGAAAAGGTTGAATATATTTATATATTCAGGCTGTGTTTCGATTGTTTTAAGTTTGTATGATTATCTATAACGTTGGATGGTTTTACCAATTCGAAAAAAACTAAAAGACAAATAAAAATAAAAACGGCAAACTTTAGAAAAAAAAAAAAAAACTGGCGGACAAATTAAAAGAACAAAAAAAGCTGATAAAATTAAAAAAGCAACAGGAAAAATTGCAAAAAATCATACAGGTGATTGAGGATCGAGAAAATATTGGTGGCAATTAAAAAAAAAATCATAACATTTATTATAAATTTATGCTTGTATTGTTTTTTTTTTAATAATTATATATTTTTCTTTTATTAGATCACTGGAGTGTTCATCACTGGAGTGATCACTAGTTCATAATAGTTTTTCATATTTTCTAATTACTTTTATTTATTATAAAGCGTAGACTAATTACTGTAAATCCACTAGACACACTACATTTTTATGAACAATAACTAAGTTTTTTGATGAATCAAATATTTATCATCTTATTTTCTATCAAATTTTTAATTTTTGATTCGAATTATTATTTAAATATAAAAGTGATGTTTTTTACAATTACTAGCAGTATAATAATTCGTAAATTCATTTTATACAGGCATGCAGTTTATTGTTTTCATTGTTCGATTGCTAAAATGACCGATCACTGTACTGTTTACCCCTAATTTGACTTCATCTTCGGTGTCTGTTTTACCATACGTTTTTTACTTGCGGCCCGCACAGCATTTTTAAATCTGTAGCTGGCCCGTTGTGAGAAATGGTTGCTAACCCCTGGTTTAAATAGAAAGAACCAGGAAGCCAGGATATTACAAGACAGAAATCTGATTAATCTTGTCTGCCTACTCTTGATTGTTTAGTCTTCTCTCTCTACTCTTATCTGTCTAGTCTGGTCTGTCTAGTCTTGACTGTCTAGTCTTATCCGTCTAGCCTTGGCTGTCTATTCTTGTCTGTCTAGTCTGGTCTATCTAGTCTTGTCTGTCTAGTTTGGTCTGTCTGGTCTTGTCTCTGTAGTCTTGTCTGTGTAGTCTTATCTGTCTAGTCTTCGCTATTTAGTATTGTCTGCCTAGTCTTGTCTGTCTAGTCCTTAAGCGCGGTCTAGTTTTGGGAAAACTCATTCTGCAAGACAATTCATTTGTCTTGAGCAGATTCACTGAACCCACATTTATTGGACATACTGGATCGAGTTTAATCGATCTCATTTTAGCAACTGGTAGGCTAGGCAGACTGATTAGTGATTGGCACCAGCCAGACGTGGGAAGTTTGTCAGAGTACAGATATATCTGCTGGACTGTAGACATGGAGTCCGCGTTACCAGAGCAACAGAGAGGATTCTGCACAAAAAAGGCAGATTGGTCAAAGTTTGAAGAAATTTTCTAATCCTAACTAGAAACCAACAATTGACGAATCTTTTTCCTCTGAACAAGTTTCTACCTTGGCTGATGCACTTAACATATGTCTGGTTAAAGCTGCCCAAGAAGCCGTTCTTATGAGAAAACATTTTAAACATTCTGTACCATGATTGACCCCAGAATTAATCAGCATCCGAAAGCAAGACACATGGATTAGGCGTTAGTATCAGCATAGCTCAAGACAAATCAGACACGCATTTCTTATCATCAGAAGCGTAGAGAGTATAAAACAAGGATCCGAGAGACGAAAAAGGAGAAATGGCGCGAATTCTACACATCATCCAACGAGAGCCCTTGGGGAACTGTATATAAGATTATTAGAGGGAAAAAACCTTCCACAGGTTACCTCACTGTTCTGAAACTCGCACATTCTACACTCGATCTACCAAAGGCTACTCATATTCTGCCCGACACATTTTTCCCAGAAGATACAGAAGTAGAAAGCGATACTCACCGACTAATCAAAGAAGAATTACTAGCAGAAAGAGGAGGATCGAACGACAAATTGTCCCTTATGGAGGTCGAACGGATTATTTCCCAAATGAAGTTTATTTTTTCTCCCTTATGGAGGTCGAACGGATTATTTCTCTAAAGAAACCAAAGAAAGCGTCAGGATTTGACGGTATTTCATCAGACATCGTTCAAGTTGCTTTCCACACTTTTTAATTAGTTTCTTAACTATGGTGTTTTGCAAAACAAAACCTTGCTCCCGATGGTAGGAATATTCTTAAACCCACTACTCATTTCCAGAATCGAGCACTTCTTCTACAGTCATAATTTACTCCACAAAAATCAATTTGGCTTTCGCAAGGGAAAGACTACTACTACTTTCCGTTCAATCGGGAGCAAGCTGATTGGTCTGAAATCTGCAATCTAAAATCGGAAAACGCCATAGTTAAAAAACTTATTAAAAATTGTTGAAAGCAACTTAAACGATGTCTGATGAAACACCGTAGATACCTGGCGCTTTCTTTGGTTTCATTTGAAAAATAATCCGTTAGACCTCCATAAGGGAAAAAATTATGTATGAATGTATCAATGCAATAAATAAACTCATGAAATTCATAAGGTCATCGATAAAGAATAAGCAATATTGCGTAGCTATAACCCTTAACATACGTGCTGCATTTGATCATGCCTGGTGGTCGCTAATCATCCATCGACTTATCTCTCAAGATTGTCCAAACAACCTCATTAATTTGACAAAGAATTACTTTACAGAAAAGAAAGCCTGGTCTCAGCCATGTCTCAGAGCCTGGCATTTACCTAGAAAAACTCATAAGCAAATGCTGTCCGCAAGGTTCGAAATCAGGTCTAGGATGCTGGAAAAAACTATATAATTCGATCTTTGATAAAGAACTTCCCGATGGCTTAGTTGCCTACACGGATGATACAATGCTTCTCGTCAGTAGCCAAACTATCACTTAGCTGCAACAGAAAGGTAACCGTTTTTTTTGTTTGTGTGGGTGTCGTTTAGCTGCAAAGCCTTTCTACACTGCGACCAGCTTGATCTATTGTGCTTGACCCTACTACAATTACTCTCCCAGGAATTCAACTCCGTAAACGAAGTCTAAGATATTCCTGAGAGGCTTGCTACTCAGCTCCAAGGTGGTCAGTCTTGCGACCCCGAAGTGGGCAAGCCTTATGTGTGCTAGTTCTACACATGTGCACATTATGTGTTCAGCGGTTTCTTCATCTGATTCACATAATCTACAGGCAACTTCCTCTGCCTTTCCCATTTTGTGGAAGTGATACCTCACCGGACAATGTCCTGTGAGTATGCCTACCAAAGTTTAGTTTTAAAGCTTAGCATCTGCTGCGTTATTGCGGCAGTTATTGCGGAAGGTAACCGTTACTTTGATTCCCTTTCTAAATGAACACTAGAGTGCAAAATTCAATGTTTCAAAAACAGAGGCCCTATTTTTTAGTAAATCGCCAAGACAAGGGAAAACAGTTTTTGTGCTTAGAGATGCACTAATTAAATGTCAAGAGCACATTAAGTATATAGGTATTCTTATTACAGGTGTCTAAACTTTAAGGCACACATCAAGCAGACATGTGCCAAGGTCAAAAATTGTACTTTAAAAATGGGCAGCAGCTGGGAAAGTATGGGGTCTAAATAAATTAGCAATATCAAATATTTACAGAGGGGCCTTGAAACCCGCCCTCCTTTATGGAGCCTCAATATGGCAGAAGTCGTGCATATCAAAGGAAAATCTGAAACTCCTGGGATCGCAACGCCCTTGTCTATCTAGTTTTACCTATCTTGTCTTGTCTGTCTATTCTTGTGTGTCTAGTCTTGTCTGTCTGGTCTTGTCTGTCTATTCTTGTCTGTGTAGTCGTGTGTGTCTAGTCTTGTCTGTCCAGTCTTGTCTGTGTAGTCTTATCTGTCTTGTTTTGTCTGTCTAGTCTTATCTGTCTAGCTTTGTATATCTAGTCTTGTCTATCAAATTTTGTCTGTCTAATCTTGTTTGACTAGTTTCATGTGACAGACAAGACAAGACAGACTCTATCTATTCCTTTCTGTCTAGTCTTGTATATCTAGTCTTCTCTGTCTGATCTTGTCTGTCTAGTCTTGTCTGTTTAGTCGTGTCTACCCAGTCTTGTTTGTGTAGTTGTGTCTGTCTAGTCTTGTCTGTCCAGTCTTGTTTGTCGAGTCTTGTCTGTCTAGTCTTGTCTGTCCAGCTTTGTATATCTAGTCTTGTTTGCCAAGTTTTGTCTGCCTAATCTTGTGTGACTAGTTTCATGTGTCTTGTCTGTCCAGTCTCATTTGTTTAGTATTGCCTGTCGTGTCTATTCTGCCTTGCCTTGTTAAATTAGTCCACTCTGTCTAGTTCTAGATATTTAGTCCCTTACATTTTATTATGAGCGTTCTTTAACATTTTTATTATTTGTTTTTTTTTTGCTTAGATATTCGGAAGTTATTCATTTGCAGATGAAAGAAAAAAAAAGTTTTATCTGAAGGGAAACAATAAAATCTTTAGTGTAAATAAACAATGTAACCAAATCAGCCGGTCAAAAAGTCCCGAAGCTGGGAAAGAAGGAAACGAGAAATGTTTCACACAAACAACAAACATGTACAATCGCAATCGGCTTAATAGAGCGGGCGGCGCAAGGTTTAATCTATAAACGGTCGTAAAGTGCAGGTGTAACATTTGAAGAAAACACAAATCAAATTTGTTCAAATATTTGAGAACGTTCGCGATTAGACGACAAAAGTCTTCTGTTGCCGTCAAACGGCACCGAAAATTCCAAAAATTGGTTGATAAAATGCAATTTGTTAAATTCATTAGGTTAAATGTACTAATTTAATTTGAAATAAATATTTTTTAGTTTAAAATAAGGAAGTTTGTTTAATTTGCAAGTTGCTAATAAATTATGTAATTTTTGAAGGAAGGTCAGGATTTCGTTTGTATGTGGAGTGGAGATTATTTATGACATGTTTTGTAATTTGGATATTTAAGGGTAATAAAAGAAATTTAGCGAAGTTTTCTAGTAATAATTAGAATTTAGACAGTTTTTGTGTTTCAGTTGAAACATTGTGGAATGATTTATGTAATAAGGTGGGGGGTGGCGTTATTAAGTGAAAACTGTTAGTCTAGAACTTCAATTTGGATACTGTCCAGGATAATTTATTTTTTACTTTGTTGGTCATGGAATTAATGACCGAAAACAGGGCGTAAATCAATCAGCGTTGCGCAAAACGTCGCAGCAAACTCTAACTCCTCCATATATATTTATATTTAATTAGCATCTAAAATGTTTATAATTGCGCGGCGGGTATTAAAACATCGTTCGCGTAATAACTCGCGGGTTATTCCTGATGTTGGCGCTCGCGTTCAAATGATTTATTTATTTCCCGTTAATTTTCGCGTTTTCTCTATCCCTGGCTGCGTTTTTCTGGACGCGCGGGGATGGAAAATCCATCCAGCACCGTGACACGTCCCCGTTTTTGGCACCGGACTTGAGTTAATAAATTGATTCAGTTTTAACGCGCTCGACTAGCTAGTGTGGATATCGCACGCTGTAATTTACTGATCTGCATTAGGGCTCCGCCGTCGCAATGACTTCAAATAACTCATAGAAAACTTATCATTGTAACTCGTTTGTTAGACTTAAACCAGCGCCCGCTGATCCACTCAAACGTTTAAATTGCTATCTGAAACAATCCGAATCGAACGGTTTTAATCGGGCCGGAATTAAGGATTCAATTCCGTTCTACATAATTTCTAAATTCTATTTAATCCAAGTTTCCGCGCGCTGTTCTTGGCATACGTTCACTGTTTAGTGGCGTATAGACTGATGGATTTATACACACTTATTAGTTCGAACGCATTAAATTATTACTCAATCTCGAAATAAATCCAGGAACAGCTACCTCCAATAATTTTGCATTTTAATGACTCTTAAGACACACATAAATTATTCATTTTTTAATTATTTTTCTCCCTTAATTTATAGAAAAAAAACAATTCCTACAATTACCATATCAAACGGCTACAAACAACCAGGACCAAAGAGGCAAATGACCGAATCAACCAATTTTACACTCACTAGTTACACACTACAATGTGTAAAAACTTTACAAATGCAACATATCTCCTCTAGTCTTTACTGCCTACTCTTGTCTATCTATTACTGTTTGTCCAATCTTGTTTGGCAAGTCTTGTCGGACCAAATTGGTCTTGGCAGGTTTTGGTTATCTAAGCTTGTCTTGTCTAATCTTTTCTATACAGTCTGTCTCCCTAGTCTTCCTTGTACCGTCTAGTCTGTCTTTTCTTGCCTGTCTAATCTTTTCTGTCTAGTCTTCTCTGTCTAGTCTATTCTGTCTAGTCCTTACTGACTAGTCTTGCCTGTCTACGCTTCTCTGTTTACTCTTGTCTGTCTTGTCTTTCTAGACTTGCCTGTCCAGTCGTACCTGCGTAGTCTCGTTTTCGTCGTCTTGTCTATCAAGCCTTACTTGTCCAATCTTGTCTATTCTTGCCTGTGTAGTCTTGTATATCTAGTCTTGTCTGTCTGCCGTTTTCTGTCTTGTCCGTCTAGTCCAGCCTGTCTAATCTTAACCCTATAGTGTTGTCTGTTTAATCTAGCCAGTCTAGTCTTAACTATGTAGTCTTGTCCATCAAATCCTTGCCTGTCTAGTATTGCCTGTGTAGGTTTGTATATAGTCCAGCCTCTCTAGTACCTATGGTCTGTCTAGTCAAATCAAATTTTCTATTCCTGGGTGCGTCAACAATACATGTATGGTGTTACACGTAGGATAAGTCATCTGTATATTCATTAAAGTTATAATATTGTGTAGCATATTGTGTAGGAATAGTTAATTTAGGATTTGGATGAAATGTTTATAATGTTGTCTGTCTAGTCGTGCTTTTCTCGTTTGTCCTTTCTGGTCTTGATCTACTCCAGTCTTCTTCTGTCTGTATAGTTCCGTCTGTCTAGTTTTGTCTGTCTTGTGTCGACTGTCTAGTCTTGTCTATCTAGTCCAAATCAAAATATATTTATTTAAGTAGAATTGGTGAAACCATCCTACGTTATAGATAATCATACAAACTTAAAACAAACGGAATAGAGCCTGAATATATAAATATATTCAGCCTTTCCGGAGCTCTATAACAGTTATTGAGTCTTTTTAGGACTACCAAAACAAATCTCACATGAAATTTGTAAGTTATTTTACAGTTTTCAGTCCACCTTCGTAGCACTCAAGAAAAACCATAAAAATTACATTGTTTTTAAGATAATGTCTTTCCGATATCTTAAGTGGATCATCATCATGATGCCATCTGTGGACGCGTTTCGAGATTTACCTCTCATCAGCACAGCTTTGCTTCCATGAACAATAATTTGTAAACCACTCACTTGAAAGCCCATGTAGTGTTTATGGTTAGATGTTTATAATTTTGACATTTTGTGAGAGAGACATGAACTTAGCAGGTTATTGATTGAACTTCTATCTTATCAGTTCAATCAATAACCTGCTAAATTCATGCCCAAAAAAGACTCAATAATTATTATAGAGCTCCGGAAAGGCTGAATATATTTATATATTCAGGCTGTGTTCCGTTTGTTTTAAGTTTGTTTTTATTTAATTATTTAAGACACCATAAAATAGAACTAAATCAAATATGTCAAAAACGCATACAAGAAACTAAATGTATTAAAAGTGAAGATTAACAAAAATGTTAGAATGTATATGTACATTTAAACTCATTTTACTCGAACGTAAAATTCTTCTAAATTGTAGGGTACAATCTCGATTAAAAGATCATACAATACCCTCTTAAAATTTCTAATTATGTCCAGTTTCCTGATGGCCAATAGTAAGTGGTTGAAAATTCTCAAATTGCTGTATGGAGGGTATCTCTCAGTCATGGACACGCTATATCTTGGCAGCCCATAGGAGGTATTACTAAATCTTGAATCCCTTTGGGTAGGTTTTGCATTTTTTTCAAACAAATGTTTCTGTTTAACCAAAAAAATTATGCTATCAAAAAGATATAACAGCCTATAGTCTATATATCAGTATATAGTACAGTCAGCAGTATTTAGTCCGTAGTACTTAGCTAGTTTGCCTTTTTAAACTCTCCTCATGATTCCCTAAACGGTAGATGAAGAAGTAGCCGCAAGGCTTACCTTTGGACTTTGACAACATGCTTTACATGCATTCCGTTCGCCCAGAACAAAATTCCAAATCTCAAACATGATTGAAAATTGGCGAAGTACACCACCCATAGGGTGCCTACAGATAGGTGTGCTATCACCACTAATGTAGAGCCTGGTAGTTGATGAATTACTGGCTAGGCTGAACGCCCTCGACATCAAATGTCAAGATTACGCCGATAACAGAGTCATAATGGCCAAAAGGAAGTTTGAGGGAACGCTCTGTGAAATCGAGAGGCCTCAAAGTAAATAATATATGGTGTCAAACAGTGGGACTGAGACTCATTCCGAGAAAAAACACGGTGATACCATTTACTAGAAAGAGAAAATAAACTGCCTACAACCCATACTGTTAGATGGGAGGGCAGTAGAATACAAACAGGAGATAAGGTATCTGGGTTTCACACTAGGTAGCAAACTCCTATGGAATAGACACGCTGAGGCAGCGGTAGGTAAAGCCAAACGCGCTCTAATGGTGTACAGAAAGCTAAGAGCAAAAACGTGGGGTTTTAACCCCACAATCCTACGATGCATGTACACCATGATAGTGAGCCTGCGATCAATTTTGTGGCAGTTGCGTGGGTAAGTTGCAAGTAGAACCAAGCGGGCCTCTATGAGGAAACAGCTTGAGAAGATTCAAAGACTGGCTTGTGTCTGCATCACGGGAGCGGTGGTGCCCCTGCACGACAGCAGCAATGGAGCTGCTGCTGGATCTGACTCCTCGGTCTCTGCTTCCGATTATTTTACCTCTGCCTCTTCCTTCCTTGCTGAACCTTACAATCGCCGATCTGGCGGCCCTGTTGGCAGCCTCGCTGCCAAGATCCCCTGGCTGGAAACACCAAAAAACTAAACAATATGCAAATACCACTTCGATAAAAACTACACAGCAATGTGTAGTAGTAAAGCCGATTGGAGCGACGATGCCTCAGCATACCACATAGAGCAAAATGCTATCAAGTGGTGTACATATGGCTCGAAGACAAAGGAAGGTACTGGTGCAGGTGTGTTTGGACCTCGTACCAAATACTGCGAATCGATGGAAACATACCCATGTATCTTCCAAGCAGAGGTATACGCAATCGAAAGATGTGCACAATTTAATCTCGGCAGGAATTATCGCTAAAAACGAATTGCTATCCTCTCAGACAGACAAGCAGCCATCAAGGCCATTAGCTCATACACCATCAGATATAAACTGGTATGGGACTGTGTGGGAAAGCTACACCAACCTTGGCAAAGATAATAAAGTAACGCTATACTAGGTACCAGGACACACTGGTATGGACGGAAACGAAGAAGCCGATCACCTTGCAAACAAGGGATCCAGTAAACCCTTTATAGGTCTCCGGAACCTTTTGCGGCATGAGTGTGAACACCATCCACAAAAGTTTAGATGAAGAAATAAGAGATGAATGTAAACTCAATGAAAGGAAACCTGGAAAGAACTTCCAGGGTTGAGACAATCCAAAGTGATGCTGAGATCTTTTAACCAGAAAAAAACAAACGCTTGCCTGAAACTAAACGGGATCAAGCTTATACTTCTGACAGGACTTCTGACTGTCCTGAAGGGACACTGCAGACTTAGAAAACACCTCAAGGCCCTAGGCTTAGAGGAGAATGACGGATGCAGATTCTGTGGTTCAGCAGAGGAAACTCCCATACATCTGCTCAAAGACTGCGGAGCACTACTCAAGTCAAATCAAAATCAAACAATGTATTTCAATATTTAAACGTAACCAATTGACACAGTACAAAAAAAATTTAGTGCCATTCGATTAGATAAATGAAATGTGTCCTAAACTATTATTTGTAATGATTCGAAATAATTTTGCTGTAGAATTCTTGTACTCTGCAAGAGACAGATGTATCTCAGTGCTCACTGCTTGAACACAGAGGAGTTGCAGTCCTTAAATCCCACCCAGATTCTGAAGTCCCTAAAGGAAACAGGACTAGAGGGGGCGCTCTAAATGGGTAAGTACACCAAAGGTTAGAGGAAGAGGGTGGGGTACAATAGATCTATGAAGTCGCAGTTCAAGTCGTTACTACCATAGCTACAAATCTAAATCTTATCCTCAAGATATATGTGTCTAAATACCTACTCAATTATCTTAGTGCATAAACTGCTTTACTTAGTTTTATTGACAGTATATTATTATGTGTAAATCAATCGTCAGGTTTTGTCAAGGTGGATTCCCATAAGCCTCGCGGTGTTTTGGATTTGTATTGCCTCTTGTTCATTTTCAATTTCTGTTGGGCAGCTTCTTTATTGAAATATGATTGCATTGGTCTTATCTTTGCTCACTATAAGATAGTTTTCGGCAAACCACGCCAATACAGGGCTAAAGATCAGATTCACGTTATGAGTAATGTCTTCCTTAGATTGGTTTCATCCTCTGCATTTTTTATCATGGTATGATGAAGGACCACATGCATCTGATGCAAATCATTAATAAAAAGCGCGAATAAAAGTGGGCCTAAAGTTTTAAACTTGCGGGATACCCGCGTTTAATACCCAGGAGGTGATTTAAATATGCCAGATGGGGTTATTAATTTAGTAATGAGTGTTCTGCTAGACAGAAATGATTTAAATCAATATAATGCGACTCCTCGTATACCATACCTCGCATACCATTCAATAACGTATCAAACGGTATGTCGTGGTCCACTAGCTATTGTATGTCGTGGTCCACTGGTCAACAAGACGTGTTCCACTAGTCATAAGCTTTAGAGAGATCCAAGAACGTTTCAACAGGTACGTTTTTAGCTACCATATCTTCACTTACCGCACGTATAAACTGGAAGCATGCAGTGTCAGTATCGAGTAATTCGAGTAATTCATTCTAATCATGGTTTATTATTTGACTTTTACTTGCTAATGCAAGGACTCTCGAAGGTAGAAGCTTTCAGAATATCTTAGAAAACGTTGATAAGATTCAGATGGGACTGTAGTTTTCAATGTCAGATTTGTCCCCAGATTTGTATATTGGCGAAATTAACTTCACTTTCAAGACTTCAGGAAATACACAAAATCTAAAAGAATTGTAATTATGGGTTCTAGCGGGTTCTAATGCTTAAAACAAATTTTTTAACGACAATGTTTGGTATATCGTCGTTACCTGCACTTTTTTAGACTTTAAAGTCATGATTGTTACAAAAAGTGCCTCCCTACTTGTCGGTTTAAGAAAACTTGATGCACTATTACCATGTTTGTTGTTTGAATAATGGCTTCTTATTTGTGTATTACGTAGATCTACTGTTTTCTTGACAAAATAGTCGTTGATGAATGTGATAGTTTCATGGGATGCTGAGCTATGATCGCAGTCGATCTATGTTTCTTCTTGACACTCCCAATTTGGTTAACTATACTCCAGGAAGTTTTTTTTTTTAATATTTTGGGATTCGTGGATCTGCTTATGGAAGTAGGGTTTATTATCGTTGCCCAGAAGTTTAATAAACCTTCTTCGAAAGTTGTTATATACCTACCTGTTTATAACGGTGGTCGGTGTAAGCAATTCTTTGAAGTACCTTAAGCGATTTTTTTTAATTTTACAGAAAACTGGGTTTAAGAAAACTCGAGGTTTTCCTGAGGTTTGTTTCAAGTTGCTGCGGATCAAGTGAAATGCTTCATTTAAATTAACATAAAAAATGTTGATGAACAGTTGCCAGTTTTAATATTACAAGAATCAATTGTAAATACGTCGTCGATATTTTGTCTATTAATTCTCTGTGCAGTATTTTATTATCATCGCTATAGCTCCTTAATTATTTAAAGCCGTAGTCGGATTCTTCTTCGCATTCAATCGAAAGTATTTGAGCATAGTGGTACGATATAAAATAATTCGATGTATTTAACTGGTATTTAAATTAGGAACAGCATACTATTATGTTATCTGTGCATGCACCTGTTTCAGGATGGATGATATGTTTAGCCAGTGGAACAGCATTAAATGACTTCAGTGGAACACAAGAACTTTTGGCAAACATTTGCATTTCTTAAAACATCTATATTGAAAAGTCACCAGATATAACAAATGATTTGCCTTCCTCCGCTAGCAAAACTAGTAATTTATGTTATTTAAGGATAAATGAGCGTTTGTTGGACAAAGGGGCTATATAAACTGCCAATTGCCGAGCTTTCTTTATTTAATTTAGTTTCTTTGGCAGAGCATTCAAACACAGATTGTTCAACAGTTAGGACAATATCATTTCTAATTTTATAAAATACACCCTATATAATAAATAGCCACACTTCCATGCATACCTTCAGGTCTGCAAAAGTGAGCGATAAGGTTAAAATTATTGATTATAAAAGCATTGATTTGACAAGAGTTTTCATTGATTTGATAAGAGAATAAATACAATTTTTGTTCTTTTCTAACATAAACTCAATTTTGGCAATTGAGTTGCTCAATGAACGTGTATTTTGATTTATTAAGCTAATTGCATATTCTGTCTTGTCTATCTAGTCTTGTCTGTCTAGTCTTTTTTGTCTAGTCTTGTCTTTGCAGTCTTGTCTGACTAGTGTTTTCTGTCTAATCTTGTCTGTCTAATCTTGTCTGTTTAGTTTTGTCTGTCTAGTCTGTCTAGTTTTGTTCATTTAGTTTTTTCTGTTTAATCACTTCTACCTAATCTTGTCTATCTAGACTTCTCTGTCTAGCCTTGTCTAATATTGTCATATAAAAGCCAACGTTGCACAAATTTATAGTGCAGCTATTGAATCAGGCCTCCTATATGTCGCCTCAATCTGGCACAAAGCCTGCGGGGTCCGGGAAAAACTTGAGCTCCTCGGGGTATAGCGTATATGCACCTTAACCCATTCGAGACGACGATTTTTTTCGAACACGGTCCCCAGTAGCATTGCACACCGGGTGTGCAACTCGCTCTTCGGAAAATTTTTATTGCGAGGAGCGGATTTAACACCATGTGTGCAATGTAAGGTAAAATGAAAACGCATCATTACAAAATTTATAAACATTTAGTTAAAAAATAGTTAGAAAAAATAAGTTCAATAATGAAAAAAATAACATAAACGAGAAATATGTTTTTAGAAAAATGTCTAAAGATAATAAAGTAATGTAAATTAGTAATAAAAAAGAAAATTATGAATTATACATTATACAAAAGTAATTATACATTAGTTGGTTGATGGTAGCGCTTGAAACATTCTCCCAAACATTATCCAGAATTACCGACACAAGGAGGACAAGAGTAATTACTTCGTTTATATTCTCCTTTTTAGTACACTGTCAGCAAATCTTTCTATTTACTTTCAAATTTTTATTTCTTGGTAAAATTTCAGGTAGGTGATTGTTTCTGATGTTTTCCACCTTCTGTCTCCGGGTTTTCCAATTAAGTCTTTTAAAACCTCTAGACGATAGTCGTAAAAAACTCTTGTAAAAAACTATTGTTGTTGGTATGTTTTGTATAAATTGAAGGAATTAAAAACCAAAGTTTCAACTAAATGAATCCATAATTTGATGTGCCATTTAAATATTCTCTCTGTTGTTTCTCAATTCCTTGTCTTTCTCAATGTTCCTGTACAGTAACTTTTGTATTGTATCAATTTTGAAACAAAAGCCAAAGAATTGCAATAATTGTCCATGAAAACAGAATGTCGCTGATTTAGAAAATCTTTCATCAAATGAAAGAAAACTTTATCTACACGTTCTTTTCCACTTATCGTCACCACGTCCCGTATATACTTTTATTGGTAACCCGGTACCAGAACTTTCGGACACAACGTATAGCTTTACACCATATTTGTGTTTTTTACCGGCAATATATTGTTTAAATATTAACCTTCCTCTCCAAGGAACTAAAGATTTATCTATTGATAACTCTCTGTGAGGATAATATATTTCTCTCATTTTATTATTAAAATAATCTACACTTGCATTTATTTTCCGTAGACGATGATCACTTTCATTATCAGATGAGAAATGAAGCGATCGTAAGACATTTTGAAATCTTTGTCTAGTAATGTGTCGGGAAAAACACTGAAAACCAAATTGCTCGCTTTTATTCCAATAATTATCAATTCTTGAGACTGAAAGACATTTCATATTTCCCATATGTAATAATAAACTTAAAAACACCTTGAATTCTGAAATGGTTAAGTCCTTCTATTTTTCTTTTAAAATCAAAGTTAAAAAAAATCGTACGGACTACATCCGTTTGGTAACTTTTGGAAACCTGGTTTACCCTCAAAAGGAATTTTTGAATCTTCCCACGTTCCTGTATCTTCAGTAAGCTCACTTTAATGCTGTTCAATTTCTCTTTCAAAGTCAGTACAATTGTCCCAATCATTTTCTCCAAAAGCCACATCCTGCATATCATCTAATAGTTCAATATTCACATTCATGTTTTCCTCAATTTCTATCACTATCACCATCCATGATAACATGATTCTTCTTTATTCATTATCACTGGTTGCTTCCTGCATTCCTGATGTTCCTGCCCTAGGAACTGACATTTTAGGGGCTAAGTATAGAACTGTCTATCGCTTACATTTTTTTCTGTAAGATTGAAGAATTACTCGTCTTCTTTGCTGGTCGGTTTATGTCGGATAAAAAAGTATAGATTGGTGGAAGCATATTTCTTATTGATTCACGGCAAGGAAGGCTGCATATAATTTTTGGTACACAGTAAAACAAATGCAAAATTTTGTATTTCTGTACTTTACAGAGTTTTGTAGTTCAAGAAAAATTATTAAAACGTATTTCCACGACTAGTTTACTCAGAATAACTGATAATTGCACATTACTGTTATTGCACACACGGTGTGCAGGCTGTCTTATAGCCTCGGAAATCAATTGCACACACGGTGTGCAATCGGTCTCAAATGGGTTAAAACCAGCTTATCGTACGGTATCGACAGAGGCGGGTTGCGTTATCTCGGGGCTTTTTTCCAGTCGCCCTAAGAGTGGAAGAAGTCGCGTTATATGGATCAAGGGAATAAATGGACGAGGCTACACTAAAAAATCTTACCGGGATTGACTTGTCTCCAAATATTATGGAACAGAAAATCTGTTTGTTACACATTGGCACCCGGCGGAATTTATACCAGTAGATCACAATTTAACGTATAACAACACTCCGAACGTTTCAATCTATACTGATGCTTCAAAATCCGAAATTGGCGTAGGAGTAGCGTTTGTGGGATATATGTTGAAGAGGTCGAGGTATATTATGAGATTATGAAACTAGCGATGTACTGTTCCATTTTCCAGGCGGAACTCCTTGCCATCAACAGAGCACTAAGGTAAATTAGATCGGAGCATAGATCAATCTCTGAATGTCCAATCCTCTCGATGCCATAAAATATATGACAAAACCAACTGAGCTTCTTCTGGAAACAGCTGGCAGCTGTCGTAATCTTCGGCTGCACTGGGTTAAGACTGACGTAGGACATAAAGGAAACAAAAGATTATCTTGCAAGGAAGGCTTCAAGAACAGAGAATACCAGCGACGAAATAAACCAATTGCCAATCACGTACAACAAAGTACCTAGTCAGGCAATAAAAATGGGTTAAGTTCAACAGAGAGTGGCAAGAGCGATGTGATAAGGCCACAACTGGACTTGGAAAAAAATTATTCCTGTAATCGAGAAATGGAAGAACATTGATATTAGCCCCTCACATCGCATGGTCCAACTGATAATAGGCCATGGTAATTTCTATGTCTATTTACATAGATTCTGGAAGAGGCTGTCTCGGCTCTGCACATGCGGAGAGGAAGGTACAGCCGCTCATGTACTCTATAGATGCCCGCTTACAGAGAACTGATGACAGCAAACTGAAATTAGTATGATTAATGCAGGATGTCATTGGCCAAGTAGCGAGGAGGACCTCACCATGATTGATAAAAATAGTGAATGGTGGCGGACATTTAATGCTAACTGCGCAAAACTACAAAGACTAGTTTATGACATTTAGAGTTTAAGACTATTATTACTTTTTTAAGACTATTATTTACTATTATTAAATTATAAGCATTTATTGTAATCGATAACCAGCGTTTAACCAGTGTCCATCTGAACGGAGTGCCGGCCACATAAGTTATGCTTATGAATAAACAAAGAAGATGTCTATATTGTCCTCTAGTCTTGTTTATCAAGTTTTTTTTGTCTAGTTTTGCCAATCTAGTCCTATCTGTCCAATCTTGTATATTCAGTTGTATTTGTCTGGTCATGTATGTCTAGTTTTGTCAATGCAGTCGTGTCTATCTAGTTTTGTCTATCTAGTCTTGAATTTCTAGTTTTGTCCCTCCTATCTGGTCTGCTTCGACTTTTTACTAGTTTTTGTCCTTGTCTACCTCTTCTTGTATGTCTAGCATTGACTGTCTTAGTCTTGTCTATCTAGTATTGTCTGTGTCTTGTCTGATTCATTTTGTTTATCTAGTATTCTCGGTCTAGCCTTGTTTGACTGGTCTTATCTCTTTAATATTGTACTACTCTCTTTTCTTCTCTGAGCAAGCCTGTCTGAATGTTAGTCTAAACTGCATAGGAGAACAGTATTTACTTCCAGTTATCAAGTTTTTGAGCAAATCTCGAGTGATCGATATTTGACTATATTTGAGAGCGAATTTCCAAGATTTTGAAAATACAGACAAATCTCAAAAAAAAAATTTTGCAGAAGAAAATTTCCACTGTTTTAAAATACAATTGACTACCAAATAGTTCGATATTTCCGTTTCATTGCCTTCCAAAGTGGGAATTTTATTAATTTAACAATATTTCTTTTAGATTTCGTTGTTGTGGCAAAATATAAATTGATAAAAAAATAACGTTTTCTTATCTCGAGAGTGAATGAACAATGCAAGAAAAATTGCAACATAAGAGAGAGTTTTAATAAAACAAAGTATTTAATAAAATTTAGCTAATTATTTTCCACCACAGTTTTATCCTTAAAGCTCACAAGTTTGTTATTGTTAGACCGGCTCGTTTTCCTAAAAATTTAATATTGTTTATTTAGCAGACTGAATATATTTAAACAGGAGAGAGAGAAAAAAGTGAAACGAGGAAAATATGATGTATCGGATATATTTGTGAGCGTGCGTGCGTAGAAAAGATGTTTTCAGAGAAGTACCCTTAGGTTATTTAGTAACAAACCCTCAACGAAAATATCCATTAAAATATCCGTTCCACATACATTTAAGAGTATTTTTCCGAATCGATACATGCGTGCGTGTAATCAGCGGGCTTTAATTAAAGGAGGATATCCCGAGGGATGTTACCCGAGACTGGACCCAGCTTCTCTCCACGTGCAACTCTTTCTCCGCAAAATATAATTTTAATAAATCTCTTTTTCTAAACAGAAATAAAGCAGGAGAGTGTGTATATATATATTTTTTTAATGAAACCATCAAATAAATAACTTCCGTTCAATTAGGCTCGGCGTATAAATATATATACCTAGGGCGCAAGGGGTAGCAGCAACCCTTTAAGAAAGTGTTGAAACGAGTAATTAAAAAATATATTTTTAAGAGAGATCGGCTACAAATTGAGTTATGGTCGCTCGTAATTTAGAACTCAAACAAAAAAGAATGAGAAGGGGTTGTGCAAAAAAAAAAGAAATTGCATAAATCACCTGAGGGGCTGAGGAAATTAAAAGAAACGTATCAAAGCGAAATCAATGGAGAAACGTTTGCTACAGAACTTGTTAACGTTTGCGATTACGTGATTTCGACTTCTGCGGTCACGTGCAGTGTCCTAAAATTGTTAGTTTCGGTCATTTGATATGACACTTACATAGATCCTCAATTAGGACGCTGTTTGGACGCGGATTCCGATCGCTGATTCCTGTCTTGTCTCCATCAGCCGGACACGGATTCCACGTCACACGCCGGAAACCGGCCGCGTCCAGACCGAACGCTCCATTTCGAATCTAAATACTATCACTCCCGAGGATTTATTAGGAAATACATTTCGACGACGACATTAACCGGTCTAATTCCAAGACAGATCGTTATTTACATCGACTGCGAAACAATTCGTGTTTTAAATGGCTTAGAAAGTATTCAGATATTGTTTGCAATATTTTTTTTGTGACAATCGGACGACCTGTAGAAACATTGGAGAAAGTTGGCAACTTTTTATTGTGGTTCAAATTAAATACATAATAATTTGTGTTGTACTTACAATTAGTTGACTCAAATAAATTTGCTCTAAGACCTTCTAACCTTTTAATATTTTGATCTAAAGACCTGGGTTGGGTCCATAAATATTGCCTACAATTTGTCCAAAACATTTCCAATATTGCCCAATTTTATAGAAATAAACTGTGCTATCTGGTTTAAATAAATATTTATGCCTAGTTATAATTATTTATCCTCCTTTTAATTATCCTCCTTTGTATATATTGACAAGAGAATGTAGGTTGTCTATAATTTGTTTAAATTATTCTTACAATATTCATGTAATGGTAGCAAATCTTCAAGTTTTATACTATTTGCTGTATTTTAACTTGAAGAACGAGGTTGTCCAAATATTTAGTCCAAAATTTTACTACACATAACCAAACTTGGAAATACTAATAATTGTCCCTAATATGTTTCATTGAAATATGTTGACAAGGGTTTGTGGCTAAATAATGACTTTATTCATGACACTCCTCTTACATGAAACTGACTTTCAAAATAAAGATCCAAAAAATATATATTTATCTTCAATAAAGAAATACAAAGAACAAAACAGATCATTTTCAAATGGGTATTTCGTTAATAAAATGCAAAATGGCCAAATACTGGCCTATGTCAAATTAAAGGTCCTGGTTATGTTATTCATTCAGTGTTTTTTTGTTTGCCTTGCAAACTTTTTTCTAAAACCCATTCTCAATACACTACCAGATTTTCTTATTGGATACACATAGGAACATTTTTAGAAAATCACGAAAATTCTAATTATCGCAAGAGTTCAATGTTAGTGTGTTTGAAATGACAAGAAAATAAGTCTGCTTTAGTCAAGCAGCTTCAAGCGCAACTGAAGAAAGAAACAGAAAATTATCATAACGTCCCAACACCGATTATTGCAGTGGTAAAATTTTTAAATATATGGGCATATAAGGCTTAACATTCAGAGGTATCCTGTGAAGAAGTATTTGGTTCTCAACATAATGGTAATTTTATTTGTGCTCTCGCGTTATTGGCAGCACTCGGCCCCTTCATGCGTGAACATAACAAAAGAACTGCGACCAAAACCGTACTGATAATATGGTACTTATCAAAAACAGTGTATGAGGAAATAATTGAGATTATTGGCAAAGAGATAATTGAGCAAATTATAACGCAAATAAATAATGACGACACAAAGTACTATTCAATTGTGATGGATTCAACATCTAAATCTCTTCATTCCATTCCATATCTAAATCTCTTCATAGTGCTGTGATCTGATGTGTTCAAGACTGAGAGATCCAGTCTAGAAATTTATTTGGCTCAAATAAACTCATAATATGCCAGGAACAAACTATCTGCGTAGACTATTATTTTGTCTAAATAATTTGTATTTAGTCCCCTTTTCATGTTTGATTCAGATATAAAACATGAAGCATTCTTCTAGCGATATCTTGACGTAGTTTGTCTATAATTTGTGCGAAATATTTCCAATAATAGCCAATTAGTTTAAACAATATTTTAGATTAGTTCAACGTCTTCGCGTTAGTATATTTTAACATGATGATCTAAGTCGTCTACAGACAAGAAGAAACTAAATTTTCTAGTCTTGCCTAAGTCTAGATCGTACTTTAAATAATACTTCTATCTGTTTCCAGAGTCCAAAATCTGTGTAACATACCAATAATAGAGCAAATATAAAATGAGTTACAACTAGATTACACAATAATAATAGTAGACAAAAAAAAAATACAAACAAGATTACACAGTTTGCGCTCATATAGCAATTAAACATAAACAACAATTTAAGAATCATCAATAAAAAATAAACAATCAATATATACATAAAACACGGCATACAAATGCAAAACAAAATAGGATAAAATAAAAATGTATCTTGACTTACAGAATTAGAATTACAGGTTAGCGAGGTAGGCTTTTGATAGTTTTAAAAGCTGTGAAGGTTCAAAAAATGTCACACTGGAGGCTAATTGAATTGTAGAAAGAGCATATGTTAATCAGGGGCGGAATCAAGGCTATTGGAGCACGAAATGGCTGGTTATAAAAATAATGTGTTTGTCTACTGGCGGCTCTAGGCACTAGGGCATTAAGATTGTTGACAATTTCAGAAGAGTTAAGGACGCCATAAACGCCAAAACGTCGAGACATCAGTGCTACAAACCCGAACTCATCGAGCAGCGATGAGTGATCAATGATCAATATGAAGCGAAGGAGAAACTCCGAACGCATAAAACCAGAGGAATTTTAAAAACTTCTTCTGAATAACTTCCAAAGCGGCAATATACTTTTTGAAGTGAGGACCCCAAATAATTGAACCATATTCTAAGATGGATCTCACGTAACTGTGGTAGGGCACCCTAAGCGCCAAATTATTGTTAAAACCCCGAGAATTGCGAATTATGAATACGACGGCTTTCACAGTCTTGGACACTGATGAGAAGATATGTTGCACAAAAGAAAGATGACACTCAAATATAAAACCAAGGTGTTTGACTGTTTCACAGCGATCAAGCCAGGTATACACCCACATTATGCAAGGTATACCTGAATTCGGAAGGGTGATGAAGCCGGGTAAAATTGACAATTTTGCATTTGCTAAGATTAAGATCTAACTGATTGCCTTCGCATAATTTTTCTAGGATATTCAAGTTTGCTTGTAAAATCAAACAATCTTAAATAAACATGCTTATATGTAATCGTGCTTAATAGTCACGAATATCTTAAGGTCGTCAGCGAAAAGTAAATGGGGTACGGATAGAAACGAACTCACGTCATTAATGGATATATTAAATAGCAAAGGTCCCCTGAGGAACACCGGAGGTGGCAACGAATTCTGTCGAAGCATATCCTCTATGAAAAACAAACTGAGATCGATTTGCAAGGTAAAAAGAGAATAAGTAAATTAGGTTGATTACGAAGCTAAAAGAGTGCACCTTCTTAATAATGACTGCGTGATCTTTGCAGTGGAATGCTTTAGAAAAATCAGTGTAAATAAACCTGACCCCTATTGGTAATAACTGTTGTTGCATATTGACTAAATGCCAAGTTGGTTGAGCGACCCTTCATGAAGCCATGTTGCTGCATAGAGAGAAGACTCGAGGGAAGATGGAGTTATATAGGATGATTCAAAAACTTTGAAAAAATTGAAAAGAATTGATATCGGAGTTTAAGGTGGAATCTGCCCAAAACATTATACCCGAAATACGGTTTTTCCGCTTTTTAGAACGCACACACGACCAGAAGCGTTTCGGATCAACAGAGATGTCATTGGCTTATGCCTTGATAAAGTATGAGAAATCTTATCTGCAACTTGACCTGCGATCTGACTAGTTTGAACCTATAATAGTACTGTAAAGATTTAGAATTCTTATGCAGGGATGCAAAAATTTCTTGCTAACACCATCAATAATTGCAGGTGAAAACCAAGGAGAAAAGGTGGAACGTCTAGTCTGTCTACTTTATCTAGTCCGTCTAGTTCGACGAGTCCGTTTAGTTCGTCTAGTCCGTCTAGTCTGTCAAGTCCGTCTAGTCTGTCAAGTCCGTCTAGTCCGTCTAGAGTCTTCGTCTAGACTAGAGGGACTAGACGGTCTAGAGTCTAGACGACCTAGACGGTCTAAACTCTAGACCGTCTAGGTCGTCTAGTCTCTCTAGTCCGTCTAGTCCGTTTTTTGGGGGAAGCTCTCTCTAAAACCCGGTATTCCACTTTGGCCTTTAGTATGCGCCATCCCGGTTTCGCATATTTCGCATTGTTTCAGGGTGGGAAGCTCGGACGGATAGTGAAAACCGCCCTAGTTGTTGCCTCCCCTACCAGGAATTGAACCCGGGTCTCCCGGAATGCCACGCGGGTGTGTTGTCAACTACACTACGGAGTAGGACACCGTCTAGTCCGTCTGGTCCATCTGATCCATCGGCTCTGTCTGGTCCGACTGGTCCGTCTATCAGTCTAATCTTGTGTTTAGTCTTGTCTGTCTGGTTTTGTTTATCTAGTTTTATCTGTCTAGTTTTTGTTAATCCATTCGAGTCTATCTAGTGTTGTGAGACCAATCTTGTATATCTTGTCTTGTCCGTCTAATATTGTTTGACTACTCTTTGTCCTTGTAATATGGACTAGAAAAATTGTTCGTCTAATTCCATGCGTAAATCTCTTCATGATGCTATGATATGAAGAGTTAGATTTGTTAGATATGAAGAGTTATACTAGAAGATACTGTCTAGAAATTTATTTGGCTCAAATTAACTAATCATATGAGTAACAAACTATCTAAGTCTAGATTATTATTTAATTAAGTTTTATTTAGTTCACTTTGTATGTTTGATTCTTACACAAAGCCTGAAGAATTTTTAGATAATTTGATCTAGTTTAATAATCTAGTTTAAGTTTAAGCTAGTTTATATTTTGTGCCAAATATTTCCAATAATACCCACATTGACATAAATAAGGTATGTAATCTAGTTTAAGTAATATTTTAATTTAATTCTCCGTCTTGTTCTTCTTTGTATATTTTAACATGGAGATCTAACGCTTCTACTGACAGAAAGGAACCTACGAATCTAGCTTTGCCTAAGTCTAGATCATTGACCAAATAATACATGTTTCTTTTTCCAGAGTTTATGCCTTAGAATATGTCAAAATGAATATTTTTATCCAGAATTTCTCAAAAATGATTCCAAGAATAAACGGCCTAATAGAAACTAAATTTGATTATTTAGTTTGTATTAGGCCGTTTATTGTGGCCGTTAAACATTTTTGAAAAATTCTGGATAAAAATATTCATGTTGACATATTCTAAGGCAGAAACACTGCAAAAAAAACGTATTACTTAGAAAGTATTTATTAAAAGTATTATTTAAAAGTATTATTTAGTCAATGATTTAGATCTAGATGATAAATATGAATAAATTTCTATTATGTTGGGTCTATTTTGATATGAAGACCTAGACAGTTATCAACAGTAAGGGCATTGACCTAAAACAATAGATACTAACGATTAGATAAACCGTGTCTAATTCTATTCCTTTATCCTCCTTGAACTATTTGGATAGGAAGACCAAATTCAACAGAATTTGTTCAAATTTTTTAAACAATACACGATTTGTTTTTTGCAATTTTTCAAAAATATATTAGTAATGCACATGGTTGATAAAAATCATGATTTAAAACAGTCAACATAATTGGATTTATTTGATTCAAATCGGATTTCTTTTTTTTAACTACATATTCCAATCTTTTTTCCTATGGAAGTATTTTATAATAAAAAACAATTATATTAATTACAAAATAAAAATGAATCAAAATTACAGTCCTTTTTAAATTATCAATATTTGTCACATTCAAACAAAAAAACACCAATGAAAAATTAAGACAATCAACGACTTAACAATTACCGTTTGGGTATTGCTGCAGTCACAGTCACTTAACATAATATGTTAAGTGACATCAAAATATTATATTGATGTTCTTACTGGTTACATATTTTTCTTCTCATTCAGGTTCCTACTAAACTCTCACTAATTTGGCTGCCTCCTCGGTACCTAACCTATATATTATTTAGGCACGCACCAAGTTCTAATGCCAAATTTCTAATATTCTTTCCACCCCAACGGAAGACGCAACTGCAGTTGCTTTATTATCCGTAATTCTGCTTCAGATATATATTTTTTCATCTTGTGGATTGCCAACCACCAATCAGTAGGTGTTGTTTTGTGTATGACTTGTTCATCAATTAATACTGCTTTCCAAGAGTCAACGTTGGCATTCAAACGAATAACGCTATTCATCAAACTCCTTCCTGCCTCTCCATAGCTTTCTCGCAAGGCTGCATTTCTTCGCTCGGCAACTTCTCTTGGGCCAGTTTTGGATTCACCATGTTAGCTAGATAATGAGCCGGTGTCGTCCCTTGGCGATAACGTTTCATGACTATCTTCATTTGGACCATATTTATTTCCTCCTCTAGCTGATCAATTAATTCGTCCCAGAAGTACCCTATCTGAAATGGTACACTTATTGCTTTGAATCTTGTTCAGAGCTTTGGCTATTGGCTCTAGTCGTGCATTTTTTATATTTTGTATGAGGTTTCAAATATCAGAGCTAATTTCTTTTTTATTTTCATCAGCTATTTGCATCAAAATCGACCATTTTTATCATAGCTCTATAGTGAAACACACATTGTGCTCCATCTTACTTCTTGTCGCATTACCAAACTATTCGTCTTGGTGACTGAATATTTAGCATGGGCGAAATGATTGTTTCAGAAGCACTTGATAACTTTCAGAACATGTGTAGCATCTGTAATTTGTAAATCTTTAGCCAGTAGATTAAGAATATGCGCGATACATCCGTAGGTACATTAACTTCCGCGTCATTATTTGAAGCTGCATCATTTGAACTGCCTACAACACTTCTAACTTTAGAGTTAAAAAGTTTTTCTGCTTTTTACATATCGTCGGCGACACAAGAAAACCACGTAACTCCTAAAAACTGTAATATTTAACAATAAATCCATTGCAGAATTTTTATGGAGTTACGAGGATTTAGCATTGGAGGGATCACACTCTGGGCAATAAATGGTACAACTATCTCACTCTAAAAGTTTTTAGGAGTTACGAGGTTTTCTTGTGTCGCCGACGATATGTACTTTCATTTGCCACAGCTTCTAAATAGTCGTCAGTGTGATCGAGTGCGATTGAGTGTATCAATGGTATCAACCAGAACAGTTTTAGCATCATTTGTTGAGACACACGTGCAAATGATAGGGTTTTTTCGTATGTTAGACTACCCATCAATTGAATAAGTATTGACATACCATAAGGCATGCCTCTTAACATGCGTCAAAGTGCATGTGGTAGCGCAAGTTGAAATGAAAGATGAAGGCGCAGGTTGATAGGGACTGGAAAGCGCATATGTGTGGACATATTTTGGTTGATTTAGTTGCATTAACAAAAGTATTTATTTAAATCAACGATTTTTTTTATGAAATTGCTTTTAATCGCGATTTAATTTTTAATCGCGATTTAAATCACTTAAAGCAGGTAATTTTAATCATCTCAACCCTGGTAATGTATAAATTGATAGTATACAACTGTATACACAAGACTAGACGACATATTTGTCTATTTAAATCTCTTACTAATATCGATATATGTTGATATAAAGTTACAGTTCATCTAGATGTTTCCCAAACTAATTACACGTATCACCAGGTCTGTTTTAATGCTGTTCTTCCATATTACATTCTTTCCTGTGAGAATTCGTACTTTTTTTTTCGTAACAACATAGATTTTTATGCACAAACAATACTAAATGGAGTCTTGTGCTATGACTATGTTATGTAGGGCTAAGTATCTAGAACTTGAGAAAGATTACAACAATATATGATTTGATAGAAAATCAAATACTATTTGAGTAATCCCGATCTTGTCGGCTCTCGTGGTCTAGTGTTGGAGCGCTAACTAACAAATCTGGAGGTAACAAGTTCTATCCCGAGTATCGGCCGCATTTGTACCACAAGACAAATGTGTAATTAATTAGCGCAAATTTATAAAACATCTAGGTTTCGGGGCCTATAAGAGAAAAATGTGGGCAAAATACGATAGGCCACTGGGCCGCAGTATTTGAAGGGTTAACAACCCTGTACCCACATTGGACCAAACTTAAAAAAAAATTCCGATCTTCGTCCTTGGTATATTTAATTATATAGACCAAAGTCATTGAGAAATTGCTCAAAACTCCTTCAAAAATATTATATGTAGTAGAAACTAATCGTTCATACTCGATATTTATCAATCTATTTAATATAGTTCGATGTGAAAACATTGTTTATCTAGAATGTGTCTAAATGTTTGCAATAGATTAAACATATTCTAACTCTAGCTTTTATCATATTGCATTCTGAAGACTTGGATGAGATCCCTCATCAAACTAGGTATTCAACACTAGCAAACATAAGAAATAATTTTGTTAGTCTGCTGTGGTGTATTTTGATATGCGTAGACCTAGGTTCTCTAGAATTTGTTCAAATTACTTAAACAATGCATGCTTGAACTAAATAGAATTAATTATTTAAGTTATTTTAGATAGTCAAGATTAGACAAGTTGATGTCGTCTTGTCTGGTAAGTGTTAAAAATGGGTAACTGGTAAGTGAAAAATTCTAAGTTATGTAAAAATGTCTTCAACTTCAATTTTCCAACAACGCATCACATAGCTAAATTAGACTATCTGGTTGATAGGTCTAATCATATCAAAATACACCACAGCAGATAAGACTAACAAAATAATTTGTTATCTAGTGTTGAATACCTAGTTTGATGAGGGCTCTCATCTAAGTCTTCAGAATACAATATTCAGAATGCTAAATTAGACAAGGTTTGAAAGATTCGCATTATAATAAAATACAGAACTGTAATAAAACATATGGAACTATAATAAAACATATCGAACTATCATAAGACAGAACTATAATTAGACAGCACTAAATATATGTTTCTTATTCTATATGTCTTATTATAGTAGTGTTTTATTTTGTTGTATTGGTTGCTGGATTGGTAGAGCCACTGGTGGGGAGTGTATATGAGTAAGCTTTCTTCTGTCGTGTAAACCACTGTGTGCACACTTTTTTCTTTAAGTTTTGTTCAATGTACAAGTATTGTTTATCAATAAATAATGCATATTATACTGGTTTGATATTTAGGGGTTTTGTTTAAAACACAAAAGATATATCGATATATTTTGATATGAAGACCAAGCTGTTTACTAATTTTTCCAAAATTTAGGGAATCATACAATGTGGAAAATTTCGTTACGACACCAAATTTTCGAGATTTTCTAGCAAATATTCAATACATAAACCTATTTCTGTAAAATTTCATTTCGATAATTTTTCTATTGGAGTGCTAAAAAACTCTTCACATTCACTAGACACATTTAGTTTTTTTTTTCTGATTATGTTGTATATTTATATATCTTATTTTCTTAGTAATCGGAGTAGAAAACGATAAGGGAAATCGAGCAGGGTTCTTAAGGGAATGCAGACAATTGGATTTGACTTTAATTGGGAGATTTTAATTGAGACTGGAAGAGTGGAACGCCGTACCATCTTAGGGGCAATTTCGATAATTTAATTGTGTTAAAAAGTCTTTTATCGGAATTGCCCATTAACGTCTAACGTTTATATATATTTTTTCGTCTGTATCTTGAGGACAGCGAGAAATGCGCGAAGAGCGAAAAAAACGGAGATATAACTCCATTACAATTTTCTACTACACAAAGGGAGGGCACGTAAAAATTCAATTACACGTAAAGGAAGTAATTACCATCGAGAAAAATTAATTTTTAAAAATAATAAGGGACGGTTTCATGCACCCTCAAGATGCGAAAATAAAACAATGGGGATCGGGATGAGGATTCTTTTTTGTTCGCGTTGTTGATTGATAATGGTTTGGGGTTGCTTGATTGGCTGGATGGAAAATTTCTCCGGAGATTTGATTAGGAAATTTTAAATTGAATATTATATTGATATTGATCACAAGGCTCTGCTTAAAAAATAAACACGTTCAATTTGCTTTTATTCTGAAACAAGTAATTATTTATTGTCTATAAACAAATTTTTGAGATTTTCTTAACAAATTTTTCAATTACAATGACAAGTCACAATGAGCCACTTAGGAAAAAATGCAAGTAAAAATTTCTATAAACAATACAGGGTGCGTTCACAAAGTTTCTAGACAGATTTTTTCCTGACTTGAGGAGATTTCCTGAGTTTCACCGACAGGGTTAAATAGGGAGCGGCGGGGTATCAGCGAAGCAACCGCACAAGCGGCTGTTACCTCTGAGACGCTGGAGTCAGTCCTTAGTGGCGTGAATTCGTGTCAGTGACACCTGTGGAAAACTCGGAGTCGAAAATTTGTCGTTATTTGGAGCAGCGTTATATTATAAGGTTCTGTGCGAAACTGAACAAAACACCACAGAGACTTTTGGTATAATCCAAGAAACCTCAATTCTAAGAAGAAGTCATGTCACGTGCAATGATTTTCATGTGGCATAAGAGGTTAAAGGATAGCCGCGAGAACATTAAAGACGATGACCGTGCTGGGTAGGAGACCTTCAAGAAGCCGAACTCACCGAAAAAAAAAGGTGAACTTTTAAACACTGACCGTCGTCTTAGTGTTAGATTACTTGCCGATGAACTGGTATTGGATCGGACTGCGGTGTTTAAACTAGTGATAGAAGATTTGAATATAAGAAAATTATGTTCCAAACTTATTCCCAAAGTTCTGACGGATGAACAGAAGGCACGGCGCCGGACTCTTTGCTAAAAAATGTTAGAACGTTTGCAGGTCGGTACTAATTTCTAGATAAATTGGTTACTGGTGATGGTACGTGGGTCTACGAGCAAGATCCTGAAACAAAGCGACAAAGTGCGGAGTGGCATACCGCCTCATGTCCAAATCTCAAGAAAGCTCGTATGAGCATGCCACTTGTGAAAGCATGCTCATTGATTTCTTTAATGTCAAAGGAGAAAAGGCAAAGAGTTTGTTACTGCCGACAGAATTTAGCCGGTGGGTTTTACGCGGAAATGCTCCGCCGCTTGAAGGATCGAGTCCGCCGTGTCCGTCCGGATATCAAAGACGATTGAGTTCTTCACCGCGACAATGCTCCCTCTCACATGTCGCTCGCCCAGTTCAACGTAGCAACACTACCACAGCCATCATACAGCTTATTTATTTGCTTACATAACTTTACATAGGTAACTTTTGTGGCCAGCACTCCGTCTGTTAGACACTATGCTGGCAGTCGATTACTAATATTTGTAACTATGTTATTATTTTCTGTGACAAGATTATTATTTCTTTAGTTCTATCATATGTTGCATTTTCTAATTATTTTTTCCGGAGATCGTTGTCTATTTTCTTTAATTTAGTTGCACATCAGTCGAAGGTTTACGACCACTTCATATTTCTATTAATTTCATTAAGTTGGCTCTTCGTTGAGCGGCCAGTAGCATTCTGCTCTGGCGAATATTTGTTTTGTTTACCTGCTCCATTCATATGTGATGTGGGCATTTGAATAGGACGTGAGCGGCAGTATCTTCCTCGCCACATTCGCATAGAGGTGGTAAGCCTGGGAGTTACCATGCCCTGTAATGAGCTGCACTGCATGCTATGAGAGGCTAATGTCCATATCAATCCATTGGCTGATGGATTTCATAATTTTTTTTGGTCCATTGCCCGGTTTGGGGCGATGTACCATCGTGCTTGCCATTCTTTCTGAATATTTTTGGATATTCCGTGTTTTATTGCATGCTCAGGCACTTTATTGAAACATATGCTGATGTATTCATTCCAAGAGGCTTCCTTCCATTTTCAGAGGCTTCCTTGCCCAAAAGGCCAGCACTGCGCCTTGACCCAATGCAGTTGCAGTTTAACTTTACCGGAAACTTCCTTCAGTAGCAGCTATGTGTTAACTAGTAACTCTGTTGGAGATTTCATGTATCGCAGAGCATCGAGAGCATATCGACTGTCCGAGAGAATCGAACATTCCTCCATATCAGAAATTCTTTGACAAATTAATTGATTAATTGCAACTACTTTAGCCTGAAAAATAGAGCAATATTCTGCTAATCTGAAGGTTTCGTGGTGTACCTCCTCGACGTCACGATACACGACAAAAGCTGCTAATATGCCCTATTCAGCTTTTAAGGCATCTGTGTAAAGAGTGAAGCGATGTGTGTTGTTGGTTGTCAAGTGGTATGTGATCCAGTTAATTGTGGCGGGGTGACTTATTTGCTCCAGATGTTGTTTCTTTTTCATAAGTTCAGGGAATACGTCCAGTAACTTCTTTAAATTTTGTTTCGTCCATTGCTCTGCTATTTAGGTACTGCGACACTTCTTTGAGGCATAGGTCGATTGGGGCATAGGTCGATTGTCCTCCTCGGTGGTGTAGTTGACAACATACCCGCCTTTCAATGCGGGAGACCCGGGTTCGAATCCTGGCCGGGGAGACAACAACTAGGGCGGTTTTCACTAACTGTTCGGGCTGCCCACCCTGAATGAATGCAAAATATGCGATACCGGGGTGGCGCATACTAAAAAGCCAAGGTGGAATAGGGGGTTTAGGTCGATTGGGGAAGTCGCGATATGACGCAGGCCGCCTCAATCAATACAGTTCGGTAGGCTTTGGCGGTTCATAGGGTGCAGAGTCGCTGCGTCCCCAGAAACTTTGCCTTTTCTCGTACGCCTTCCTGCCTAGTTCAATTGCTTCTTCTTCTTTTTCCTTCTTGATTTAGGCGAATCGCCTGTTTATTCTTCGTCAACTTGCCTGTTGCTCTGCATTCAGGTTATCGCTCCATCTCTTTCGAGGACGCCCTACGCTCCTGCGCCTCCGTGGTGATTTATCGCGAGTAATTTTTACTATTCTCCTGTTGTCCATCCTATTTATGTGTTCATTTCGCTATTTTTTTCTGTTTGATACGCAGCCATTAATTTCTTCTAGTCCACATGTAAAAATACTTTCAATTGTGCTGCTAAAAAATTGTTTATATGTGGATTTCCCAAGACAACATTCTTTTCTAGCACTTAGCCCCAATTTTGAAATATTCTATGTTTCCTTTCCACAAGTTCAACTGCAAATTGCAAGTTGAATTGATATGGAATGTGCCGTTTAAAGTTGAGACATCTGTCAATTGTGACGTCTAAATATTTAATGTTGTCCTGACATTTTATCTTTTTGCCTGCTAACGTGAAGACTGGACTACGCTATATAGGGTTTTTGCCAGAGAAAATGGCTTCCGTCTTAGAGTTGTTGAAATTTAGCTTACAGTATATGACCCATCCTCGAAAAATTTCGAGCTTCTGATTTGTGATATGTTTTAAGCCAATAATGGTCTCACTCCATATAAGAAGACACTATCCTTCTTATATGGAGTGAGACCATTATTGGCTTAAAAAATATCACAAATCAGAAGCTCGAAATTTTGGGAGGATGGGCCATATACTGTAACCTAAATTTACGTCAGCATGGGAAATAATTTTGGTGCCTTCAGGGAGATCCCTTCCGAATATGGAGTCACATAATAATTTCCAATAAGTAGCCACCCTATAGCCCCGACTTTACTCCCACCGTCTTTTGTTTGTTCCCCGAACAAACCTGATAGGAAGCGATTCGATACGATTTCAGCGGGCAAGGCCGCTTTCGCGAGGTCCGTTGAGGGCCTTCCGCACGAAGAGTTCCAGGGAGCCTATGAACAATGGAAAAAAATGCCGTCAGCGGTGTGTTGATACCAGCGTGTCATTTTTCGAAGAACTTCAGTTTGCTGTACAAAAATGTTTAATAAACTTTCTGTTCTGAGACCAGTTTTGAAACTTGCGAACGCACCCTGTATGATAAATGATGAAACAAATATCAGGCCATACTACTCTGACACATTTTGATATCAAGAACTTAAAATAATTCGAAATTCGTGTGTTCTGTGTTTAAATATATTTCCACTGTTTTGGTTTCAAGATCTAGATTATCGTAAATGTCTTCCAACCATTGCTGGTTACGTTCAGTTTGTTTAATTCTTGCCTCTTTAATCCTCAATTATGTATAATTTTATCATAATTCTTTATTTTGTACTATGTTACATTTTTTCGTATCAAGATTTATTTTCAATTCAAATTTCCCTCAACATTGTCAGTTTAATCGAATTTGTTTACTTACGCATTTCTCGATTTCTGTCTTGCAATCTTCTCAAGAGAATATTCACCAAGGCTATCCAAATTTAGAAAAATATCGGATTCATTTAAAGGCAAAAGGGCAGCCCTTCAAATTGTCTTTTTCCAAGAAGACTTAATAGTTTTGCATTTAATATTGCTTTTACATCTATGCAGATAACAATCGTATTGATAGCAAGACCTAGGTTGTCTGTAATGTGTTCAAAATTCCTCAAATATTTTTAATCATGTCCTAAATTGTTTATAGCAATAATAGATTGTTTTAATAATGTAGAACATAATAATTATAGATAGTTATAGTAATATAACAATAAATAGTTGGCTGAATTTCTGATAAGCTTGATGTAAAATCTGTGAGATATTTCCATTCCAATGAGACTTTTACATATGCTGCAATAGTATATTGTGCAACTAGGGCGATAAGTTGTCAATTGTCTACGAGAGCGAAATTGGGCGCACTAACGAAGTGAATGCGCTCATTCGCTCGAGAGGGCAATTGACAATACCGCACGAGTTGCAGATAATATTTTTTATTACTCATGCGAGGGGACGTATCTTACAAGTTTGGGGTCCAGGGGCCATAAAAAAAATAGAATAAAAAATGTTGAATTTGCTTTTTCAATTGTCTCCGATGGGTTGGATTCGACATAAGAACTCTCATCAGTCTCCGGTATCACCATAGAATTTACACTCATTTTAAAATGTGTTTTAATGCAACTTTGCGATTTTTATTGAATATTTGCGTGTTACCCAAGTTATGTAGTAATGCAGCAATAAACAGCCAGTTGTCGCATTTAGAAACGAGCGGCAAGATAGTACTTATCCCACATGAGTAATAAAAAGCAATCTGTGTTTTGTTTGTAAAACAACACTATAAAGCACAAAGGATAAAAGACAATTTTAGTAACTTATAGGTCTTCTGTTTGATAATTTGATATCAAATTCTCCTAAATTTCATCAAATTTGAAGTGTTCGATGAAGTCCAAATTGTTCCATCCCTGTTTTGTCCTAAATCGTGATTTGCTATAATCATCTAATCCATATTTATATATTTTTGTTCTGCTTAAATTATCTTCATAGTAACACCTAGGATCTGGAAAGATTAACCATTAAGAAGACTATGCAATGAGTGAATATTGTGAGTGACTATGAATATTGAGGGAAACTCAATACCGAAAAGGCTATCATTTGATCTACCTTTTAAAACACAAATACGTTGGACTGAAGACAAGGAAACAATCATATGTCAAGGTGGGCTGGACTGGTATACAGACGGCTCCAAAAAGGACAGTGAATCTGGCGCAGGAATCTACGGACCGTCCCTGACGTAAAGTTTATCTGTGCCCCTGGGATCACATACTACGGCATTCCAAGCGGATGAAAAATCTAAGGGTGGACTACAAAAGTAGAAACATCCGCATTTTCACGGACAGTCAGGCTGCTATAAATGTCTTTGCGTGCCATGAAATTAAATGTAAAACAACTTGGAACTGCCTTCAAAACCTCAAGGCTCTGGCAAGTCACGACAAGGTCACACTTGCTTGGGTATCGAGTCATAGGGGACTGGTAGGAAACGAAATGGCGGACAATTTAGCAAAGGATTGTGCTAACAAAGCAAACATCAGTGCTAGCATGGACATTACCGAAACCATAGCCTGTAACAAAGTCTGTAAAAGGGTGGCTACTCAGGACCGGCTAATGTGGGATAAAATAAATGGTCACAAACAATGCTAAATTCATCGGTTCCTTTAACCTCTGAACTTCTGACAAGGAAGCAGATCAAAATTGTGGCCGGTCTACTTACAGCCATAAATGTCACTGCCCTCTACGAGAACATCTGCACAAAATGGGGATCTGAAGAGATGAACCACAGTGCAGACTATGCTATGATGAGGATGAAAGTGCCTCTGATATAATCTTCGATTGTGAAGCAACTGTACTTAGGAGACAGAAGCTTGGAACAGTGGTGCGCAAACCGTGGGTCGCGACCCCTCGGGGGGTCGCGATAGAAATTTTCGGGGTCGCCTAATTCAAATCAAAAATGTATTTACCAGTTAAACACCAGTAAAATTATGATAGATTTTTTATAAAAATAGAACTACATTTCTTACGAAAACAATTGTCTGTTTTAATACCTAATGAGAGCCGTAGTTTGTGGCGCCCTTGGGAAATATTTAATGTAGATTTATAAATTAAATTAACGAGATCCACATATGTTATTTACGAATTTATTTTATTACGTGTCAATTCTGAATTACAAATTCAAATAATTAGAGAAACCTACAATTATTATATTACCATGTAAAATTTACCATGTCGTTTATTACCATTAATTAATTAATTTTGTGTATTCGCGATTTCCACACATCACATAACCTCAAAACTATCTCGTCGAAAATTTGACACTGACAGCTCTGAATGTCAGTGCCAACCTTGAAAAAATTAACTCATAACAGCACTTGGCGAGCTATAACCGCACGCATATGAGTGCTGTTATGAGTCCATTACAGACGCTAAATAGAAAAAATCCAATACAAAACTCTCCTGTGTTTGCTCTACAACTCAACGAAACTACTGACATTACTAAAATGTCGCAATTAATTGTTAATTTGAGATACGTTTTTTAAGATGTCTTCTTCGGAAGATTTTTTATATTGTAGAAAGTTAGAAGGGAAGACAAACGGAGAGAAAATATTTGAAATAATAAATAGTAATAACAGTAAAATTGAAGCTTTTAGAAAGAAGCTGATACTTTGGCAAGGAGAATTTAAAAAAAAACAACACAAATATGTTCCCGCCCTTTTTAGAATTTACTAAAAGAAATAATATAGATTCTTGTTATTTTAAAGAGCCATTTTTCGTCATTTAATAACTTTAAGAGAAATGAAAAGGTACGAAAAAATTCCAGATAATGATTTATGTTAAATCCATTTTCATTTGATATTATTCATTCAAATATCCCTTTAGATGAAGAAGGATAGTTAATTAATGTTTGAAGCTATGAAACACTGAGCATTCAATTTAAGTCTCAGATTTTCCAAAAATTACGATTTCCAATATTAAACCGACCATGTAAGCAATTATGAACTAGTTTAAGTAGCAAGCCCATACTCACATTCAATTTTTATTATGTAAAGTTTTTTAATAGTATATTTTGTAACTAGAGCGGTAGGTTCTCAATTTGACACGAGAGCGAAAGTGGGCGCACGAACGAAGTGAGCAATTGACAATACCGCCCGTGTTACAAACAATATTTGTTATTACACATGCGAGGGGATGTATCTTACAAGTTTGGAATCCAGGTGCCATCCCAAAAGAAAAAATAGAATGAAAAATGAAGAATTTGCTTTTTCACTCAGTATACTAGTATCACCAGTATACATATCACCATCATTTTAAAATGTTTTCTTTAATATTTATTTTATAATGAATGTCACTTTCGCGTCACTTTTTTAATCTTGAGTTCTTGATTATGTTTATTTTATTGTTTTTTTTTATTGTAACCTAGGGATATTGAATATTTGCGTGCGTTACCCAACCTACGTGAAAATAAAACCAAAAGTGTAGTGCCATTTCTCGTACTAAAAAACGTGCGCCAGATAGTACTTTTAACGCATGAGGAATAAAAAAATATTTTTCTATGTAAAAATATTTATGCCCGCTCCACACTCTCGCGAAGTAGCACGGAGTTGAGCGAGGTACGGGAGTGTGGTCAGGTTACTCGGTCCGCCTTGTGCTTCCTCGCCTTGCCTTGGCTAACTTCGCTTCATGAAGCGGTTTTTCGTACTCGAATCAAAGCGACACGAGGCGCGAGTACGAGGAAGGGAGAGTATCACGTCTACACTCTCGTGTTTACTCGTCCTTTCCTATATATTATGCACACAAATAGTTGCAGCAGCAGCTACCACCTGTTCCGTGTCAGTCATATCACTAAGGTCCTCGCGAAGTTAGGCGAGAGTGTAGATTCCTCCTCCGTCTAGTTCCTCGCCTCGAACAACTTCGGCGAGGATCCTCGCCGATGTTACTCCGCGAGAGTGTGGAGTGGGCATTATACTTATAAGCACAAATAAAAGCATTGTTTCCTAAAATTATGTGTTGTATTCAAACTTCTAATAAGGCAGAAACATACATGGTGTTTTTAAAGGGGTGTCGATGAGTCATATATATCTCTTCATACTAATACTTGACTTCACTAATTTCTGCGCATACATGTGATTCATTTTATAGTGTCACAACTTTTATAGTATTTTTATGATGGTTTGTAAGTTTGCTGTGCAATTTTAAATAGGCTGTATTTTAATCAATGACGTCACCTACACTCCTTTAAAAACACCATGTAAATACAAATCATACAAAGAAATTAATTTTCCCTACGTTAACAATTAGAAAACCAGTACTGTCGATTCGCCTCAGACCAAAACAGAAACAGGTGAAAAGAAAACAGGTATATTGGTGGAATGAGAACATTGCCAAACTTAGGGCTACTTGCATTTCAGCAAGACGAACTTACCAGCGTAAGAGAAAAATAATGGGAGACAAAGATGCAGTATATAGAAACGCCTACGCTGCCTCAAAAAAAGAACTGCGAATAGAAATTAACAGGGCAAAAAGAGACCACTGGCGGGAACTCTGCGACAAAATAGACGAAAATGTCTGGGGGGATGCTTGTGCAATTGTCACCAGGGAGCTAAAACTAAGGCATCCGAATGTCCATTTAACAATGGAGAAGGCAATGGAAGTTATAGAGGTGCCCAAGGTACCCAACACACGAGCAACTGCCGTGGAAACTACCAGCAGTTTAAGAAATACCAGAATTCACAGCAGAAGAACTAAATAGGGCCAGCACACGCCTAAAAAATGATAGAGCGCCAGGACAAGATAACCTCCCACCAGAAGCCATAAAAATTGCATTAAATATGCATCCTGAAAATGGTCTGAAGTGGTCCTGAAAACTTATGGAACAAAATTATGGCTGACGGCAAATTTCCAGAAAGTTGGAGAAAGGCAAAGCTGGTTCTACTTAGAAAAGGGAATAAACCCACAGACCTACCTACCTCATTCCGTCCAATATGTTTACTTGATGTAACAGGGAAACTACTGGAACAGCTACTGCTCTCAAGATTAAAAGAAGAACTCCAAAAACGCAAAAATCTTTCAGATACTCAGTATGGGTTTCGAGAGGGACGGTCTACCGTGGATGCTGTTTTAAGGGTCTTAGAAGCCAACAAAAAACTTTCAGCTGGCACACAGAGAACAAAGAAGATTAGCGCGCTCATAACATTAGATGTTCAAAATGCCTTCAATTCGGCAGCCTGGAGAGATATTATGACAGAGCTTCAAGAAAGAAAAATTTCCCAGTACATCTTGCGCCTTATTGGCAGCTACCTGTCTAATAGAAAAATAATAATAGAAACTGGCGGAGAATCCGCAGAATGCGAGGTAACCTGTAATGTGCCGCAGGGTTCCGTTATGGGCCCTACGCTTTGGAACATCTTATATGATGGCATACTAAGGCCATGACTACCCTACGGCATAGAAATTGTTGGCTTCGCTGATGACTTAGCCATTGTTGCAACCGGAAGGATAGAGAACGAATTGATGGATAGGGCTAACATGGCCATCAAAATTGTGGGCAACTGGCTGGAGGACAAAAGGCTTAAATTGTCAGCGGAGAAAACAGAAGCTGTTCTCTTTACGGGCCAAACGAAGATAGGACCCATAAAATTTAAAGTGAAAGGAGAGACAACAATCCCTAAAGAATATATAAAATATCTAGGGATAATTATTGGCAGGCAACTATCCTTCAAAGAGCACATCAAACAGGTGACGACTAAAGCTGCTAAAATAACCAAGGCCTTAGAAAAATTAAAGCCTAAAGTAGGCGGTCCGAAAAGCAGCAAAAGAAGAATGCTTGCTGCCGTAGTTCACTCTACCATCTTGTGTGGCGCTCCGGTATGGGCTAACGCCATAGAAAAATCTAGCATAAGGAAAATGCTAACTTCTCTCCAGCGCAAAATAGCAATAAGAGTCTGCAGCGCGTATAGGACGATATCAAGAGATGCTGTACTTGTGATAGCTGGTATCCCACCAATAGAGTGTACCTTTGAGGAAAGAGTGCTGCTTCATAAAGCAAGAAACGACTTGACAGTGACAAACAAGAAGGAAAGAAGGAAAAACGCTAGGGCGCAAACGTTTGAAAAATGGCAACGAATGTGGAGCAATGCTAAATTCGGGTCGTGGACCCACGTCGTGGGTCCTGGACTTCTTATCCCACAGATAGAACCATGGGCTACAAGACAACACGGGGAGGTTGGCTATTATATAACCCAGGCACTCAGCGGCTATGGATCTTTTAAAGAATACACCTGTCACATCGGCAGCACAGCAGAAAATCTGTGCATATACTGTGGCTGCACAGATAGTGTCCAGGACACTATTTTTGAGTGCGATCGATGGGCTGCAGAGAGAGATATATGGATAAATCAGACACGATCCGAACTAAAAGTGACAACATTAGTTGATATAATGCTTAGATCGCCTACCGACTGGGCGTACTCCGAAGAGATGTTACAAAACGTAATCAGCGGTAAAGAGAAGGACGAAAGAACGAAACAAGACATAGATAGAAATAAATTCTGAACCCCTAAAAACAGATGTTAAGGCATATACAGCGACATCTTGAGGAAATGTTTATAGCGGTACCAAGATGCTCGTGATTCAGGGGGGCCACTTGACAAGTTAACGTCTACCGTGCTTGCTACGTCCCCACCCCAAAGGAAAAAAAAGTACTGTCGATTCGGGGGTCGCGACAAAATTTTACGCAAAACGGGGGCTCGCCCATGAAAAAGGCTTGCGCACCACTGGCTTAGAATACAGCAAATGAGATCCCCGTGAAGAACTTGGCACCTAGACCTAGTACATGGGCTGAATCTATTTGCATGAATGTAACATTGTGGGGAAATGCAATCGGCCACGAGGCCGCAGTGTTTTTAGGGCTTACAGCCCTTGGCCCACATTGGTTTAAAAAAAAGAAAAAAAGAGACACAAGCAACATTACAGCAAAAGAGATCCCGTGACGAATATTGCAAATAGACTCCTAGACCTAATACAGGGGCTGGATCTATTTGCAGGTATGGAATAATGTGGGGAAATAAAATAGGCCAATAGGCTGTAGTGTTTTAAGGGCTAACCCCCCTGGACTCACATTGGTTGATGAGAAAAATTAGAGCTAGGTTTTATTAGAGTTGATCAATTTTTTCAACAGATTTTATCATGAGATAACTCCAATTCGTTAAGTTCTTTGGATTTCTTTTAATTACGTAAGATCACTTAGGTTGTATTTGTTACTTCTGCTCCTGTATCTTCATTACGAAATGACCAAGACCGTTTCAACTTATCACCATTTTCTTTAAAACGTTGTTTGAAATTCAAATTGTTGGTGTGTTCAGTTGTTTGTCTTTAAATGGTTCGTCTAGGTTTCAGTTTCAATGTGTTCTCATTTCATCTCATTTCATTAGTTTAAATTTTCTTAAATTTGTTCAAAATCTACCCAGCATTGTTAATTAACTTCATTTTGTCTATAAGAGAAACAATTTGCCGTTTTTTTCTATTTACTCGATGCAAAATTTCCAAGGTTTTCCTTGATCCTTGAAAAATTAATCCTTGATTTTTCATCTATTTGCAAAACAAATAATTTATCTGTTAACATTGTTTTTTGAAGCAAGATTGCAATGTTGTTTATAATACGTGCAATTAAGAAAACTTAAGGAAAGTAAATTCACTAAGTTTTCATGTAAATACCTATATTGTTATGTAGATAATTTTTGAAATCTTGAAATTTGTTCCGCGTCAGTGCTTACATACAGGATGTTTCCAGTTTTCTCGTGATTAATGATCCATGCTTTCTTAATTTTGGTCGATAAATAGTATATCATGTACTTATAGATAACCACTATATACAATATATGTTGATTAAAGCTTAGGAAATGCGAATATATAGAACTCTTGAAGGTGCTGTTGAAAATCTATCACGTGCCGAGCCCGGCACGTCTACCTATATTTACATTCCCTGATCTAGAACGATTAAGCAAAACTGTTAATAACCTTTCTGAGTAGGTATATTATTTGTTTTTTAAACGAATACCACATTTTGCCAGCAATTAGATTATTATTAAATTTATAAAAGAATCTCATTCCGAAACAATTTCTAATTAAAATTATTATTTGGCGAGAATTTTCTCAAATTTCTCTGAATAGAAATTTTTTTAAAAAAATTAAATTGTCACTTTAAAATTATCCTTCATGCTTTTGTAATCTCCCAAAAGAGAATATTCATTTCTTCCCATTTAAATTAAATAAAAAGCAAAACATTTCGATAGAAGCTCAAATCTCATTCCGGAATGCAAGAGGAACGGTAAGAGGATTATTGTATCGGAAACGAAATTAATAATTAATGTTCCATAAAACGTTAATATATTACTAAATGACGTCGGACATATATTTTATTAGTTGTTGAGTCGGCCGGGATCGCGGGAGGGCGCGCACTCCCCGTAAGATTTGTAGCCGTTTAATACATTGTATTTTAAGTTTTGACGGTTTTATTCGTTGTCTTGTTGTCCGATCGCGTGTAATAAAATGCCGTTTCGATGTTAATTCCCATACACAAACCTTTATTTTATTTATTACAACAGCAAAAAATCTACTCGCAGTTTTTCATATTCCTTCCTTTAGAAAAGTTAAGTTCGGTTTAAAATGCATCCAACATCCAACTAATTAATCAAGGCTACAATTTCCTCTGCGCTTTTAAGTAAAAAATAACCGTTGGTCGGAAATTATTGTGAAAACCAGCCCCCTAACAACGCACATCAAATATTTATTTAATAATTTATCCCGAAACGAAAATAGTTTCGCTGTATGTGTGTGTGTGTGTATGTCATGGTTTTCGAGTATAAGTTATTTTAAATAACAGCCCCGTGTGTTTGTCTAGGTTGCTGGAAATTTTAATTAATAATACTAATTGGAATCATCGTCTAGAAAACCGGGCGGAATGTGTAAAATTTACATGCGGATGTATGAGATATATACGAGTATTTATATGCGACGCGACGTTTTATATTAACATGCCGATTGTCCGTATTCGAAATTTACATATCACCGCCGTTCGGACTCTCCAAAAACGAATTGCATTCGATAATTCCTCTCAACTCCAAAATACAATACAAATACTTAAACCCAATTCATATAACCTATTCGTGGTCTTAAAATCTAAACAGACATCACAATTAAATAAATAACAAGGATTTAAATAAAAAATAGATTTTCTGCTTTCCTGGCCATTTCATCATGTTTCTGAGTCGAGAGCTAAATTTACAAAAAAACTTAGAGTTTAGAGTTTATTACTAAACGTTTATTTCTTTGTTTGCCTTAAGGTTTACCTAAGGAAGAACTAATGCAACCCAAACCATGGTCCGCGGGCCACACGCGCCCCTGGGCAAGCTCCAATACTTCCCAAAACAGAATCGGTATTTTTTTAAATTATTTTATTGTAAAGGTGTAAAACCAATAAACAAGTTTCACTAATCCGTAAACCTTCATACATATTTTATTTTTGAGTGACAAGCAAATATTTCCAAAGAGTTGCAAATGTGAATGAGAGAAGAATTCTAAAATGAAGCTTTTCTTTGTAATGCAGCTATGGTATTTAAGTTGTGGCCCAAAACTCCATGACTTCTTCCAATATGGCCCAGAGTAACAAGAAGATTGGACACTCCTGACTCAGTCTATCTTAACAACATTTAAATATCTTAACGATGGTTAATATCAAATATAAGGAAATATGGACAGAATTAGGACATTCTAAAAACCAAAACTGAAACTTAAAGGAGTAACATAGTACGTTGTCGAAATTCCGATGTGAAAGAAATATCGTTGAGTTCTGAATATAGAGACGACGCTTATAAATAATTAAGGAGATCAAGTTGGAATAAATCAAAATTAAATCTCCTATTGTATTCCCGATCGGCGGAAAGGTTTCGGCATACAGCTGCGTCGATAAATTAAAATCTATCCCACAAGAAAAAAAAAGTCAATTTAAAAATGTTAGTAAAGAAAATGTTGAGGGTTTCATATATATGTATAAATTGTCTATTTGTGTACACTTTGTACACGACATGAACACGCTTGAACATTACTTATTTGTTATGTTACCTCCACTTAGTCCGATCGGCCTACACTTTACCTGATCAATAGCCCGAGAACTTTGATTTACGAGGTGTTTACGACACCGGGAAAAAATTTCATGCCGGAAGATTTATGGCGGCCGATGGAATCCGTGGACAACGAAACTGGAGATACCAGTTTTTGCGACACAGCGCACACAAAGCACACACGGCATATTGTCGCCGTGCCGCACCGAATCGACAGCATCGTCGACGAACAGACGAACAGAGACGCCCACGGGGCCCTAACACAACCAACGTAAATTACAGATGATACATAACATTCTCCAATATGTTACCTGTTATCTTTTATTGCTTTCAATTCTGATTTCATTATTTATCGCCGATCGCATTTGCATCACCCACACACTACAACCCCCTCTCAACCGGAAGAACAAGACAACAAATAAATCACCCCATGCACCCACTTAACTCGCATCCATTACAAACTTACAGCAACAACAAAAAAAAACTTCCGGAATTGATGCTTGAAAGACTCACCATTAATCCGCAACAACGCCTTTCGATTTGTTTGCTGGATTAATAGCCGCAGACAAGACTTTTCCAACCCCCCAACAGAAAAAAAAACTCTTCAAAACAATCAATAAACTCGAACAATAATTTCACCGGTCAAGCATCCCTCAACCGCAACAACCCTTAGAACTTTCCCTGAAACACTCAACCTTCCCCCTTTTAATAGATAACCGAAATATCTTTAATAATTGCGCGATAACAATAAGCAATAACCGTATTACATGCAATATAACAATGGGAACGTCTAATTGGTGGATAGTTAAACTAGGTGTTACTCGGCGTTACAGATTGTTTCGGTTGGTTTGGAGGTGCAAGTTGAGTGCTCTGGGAGCTTTAAGAAACTAAAACTAAATTGGTTTAAAACTGCTGGATAACTTATGTAAAGTGTTTTTAATATCTGCACCGAGTTTTCAAAGGGAATGTAAGAGCGAGAGGGATTTTAACGGTAAAAGTTTCGGTGATGGTATGTTTGATATTTGTTTATTTTATTAACTTTTCTAGAAATCTTTTAGCCTAAAATCAAGATTGAATTTGTTAAAAACATTTCTTATAACATAATTAATGATGGGTTCGAGATTTTGAATGAAATATGCAAATTTTGTTATAGAAAATCAAATATATATTGCTAACAGTTTGGTTAATTTGATTTTGTGGATTGCTTAAGGAACATAAATTTGTTTATTTTATCAAGGAAGAAGGTTTTATAAATCGTATCTTATTTGATTTTAACAGTAAAACGTGGATTGAAGCTTTGCAAAAATTTGAATTTGAAGCTTTATTTCTCGTCAAAATCTACCAAAACAAGGAAACACTATACCAAGTCGTGTTTTACAAATTGAGATTTATTTTTTGCAAAGCTTTTGCAAGAATTAAAAAATCCAAACAATTTAAATGATTGTTTGGATTTAAATTATTTTATGGATTCAAATAATTGTTTGTTTTTATATGATTCACCAGACAGTTGTTACAAGTAAATAACGACTTTATTTAAAATTTAGACACGTGCTGAACAACAAAAAGAAACATTTTTTCACCGAAAAGAATTTATTTCCGTATGTAATAGTCGGCAGATCAGTAAAAGATTTTTGCATTTACCGCATTCTCGCCTGTTGTCGTTCTTTTTACCATTCTGTTCATCTTTCGTTATCTGTGCGGTCCGATCTTTGGGTCGCGCGATCCTAGTATGAGTTATTAGAGCTCGCCAGTCGAGGTACAAATTGAATTATAAGAGACGGTGCATTGTCGGCTTCGAGATCTAGATGAGGCGGTGGAAGAATGGAGAAAGAATAAAATAAAGGAAAAATAAATGTCGTTATTGCTGTCCGTCCGGTAGTTGCCAGCCGACGATAAACATAATTCCGCTGTTCGTAGAAGGTACACGTGCGCTGAGATTTTAATTTTCTTACGTTTCTTTTTTTTTATTATTATTTGGAGAACTACACTAATTATTAGATTTAGTTTTAGATCTCAGCATTTTTCTTTCTAAGAAGATTATTCCATTTTTGTTATAGTACTTTCTTCTAGGAAAACAAACAATGTTCAATCCTAGTCTTGTTAACTTTGCAACCCTATCAGTAATTTGGCTCCCTCTAGTTTTCTCTTCCAAGTCAATCTCCATATATTGAACTAACTTTAACTTGATTCCTATTAACCAAAGCATTCATATTAACCAAAGTTAAACAAGTTTTAGTCATTCACTGCTGCACTAAATAAATCTTAAATTGCTAAATTTAAATAAAAGTTGTAATCAGCTAGGAATAAATTCAAATTAGCTATAATATTAAACAAATCTTAGATTTTAGCATATAGTTTTGATTGATAAATAAATATAGCTAATAGATCTCTGTACACGTATGCCAGTCTAGCCTTGCATTTTGTCTTATTTACTAACCCAATCTATCTCGAAAGTTTATTAAGTCGGGTCTATCTAGAAGATTTGTTTAACGTTTAACTGTTTTGTTTATCTGGCCATGTATATTAATTATTGTCTATTTTCTGCCTTCTCTGTCTTTATAGTATCTACAGCGTTAACTGAATAGTATTGAGTGTCTTGAGTTCTTCCACCAAATGTTGTTGGCCTAGACTCCTCTGTCTAATCTGACTATCGTATCGTCTACCTATTGCACATCTAGTATCTTCTGGTAACCTAGTTATGTCCGTCCAGTCTTAACTATCTAGCCTCGTCTGCCTAGTCTTGTCGACCTTTTTTTTTAAAAACCACCTCCCCCTTTTTCTCATCTGATCCCTAGCGCTGCCGCAGTTTGCACCCACTTGGGGTATTATCACTCGGCAACTTTGGGCTAACATTTTTTTGTTACTTTTTTATTAAAATATAATATATTAAATATAATAATTTGTAACTCTGCTTCCAGTTTCTCATCTACTTCCTTGGCCTTCATGATGTTTATTAGTATCTCCGCGGTTGCGTCCCAATTATCTTTGCTTTATAACATGGTTTAGGTGATGTTCTGGACAAGGAGAACATGACCGAAACCATACACCAATTTTCCATCCCTAGTCTCACCTTGCCCCATCTTTCGCAATAGAATATTGTGTGACACGCGTCATCCCTTTCGCCGCAGTACCAGCACTGATCGCTTCGCCGATTGCCTATTCTGTGCAGAAAGGCATTAAAGCACCCATATCCCCTTAGCGTCTGGGTCAGATGGTAGTCGACCTTTCCGTGCTTACGTTCAGCCCAGATTTGCACATCCAGTATCAATTCTCGCGTCCATGCGCCGTTTTTTCCCTTCTGCCAGGCATTTTGCCAACTCGCCATGATGCGCTGCCGCACTTCTTTCTACGATAGGCATTTTCTGAGAGTCATCCTTTCGTCTACAAGGAGTGTTTATTGGTGTTATCTCCAACAGTGGAAGATGGTGTGACTGACGCTCTATGTTTTTCCACAGTATACACATAAATCATCCGTTGCTAATGTTGTGGAGGTAATCCCTGAAGCAACCGTGGCCGATTAGTACCTGGGTAAGATGGTAACTAGCCCCCCCCCCCCATATTATCTACTTATTCAGCAGGATATGTCCGGTATTATTAATTAGGTACACTGTCCTTTTGCACTTAGCAGCCATCTTCTTTGCCATTCCTCAATGAGACACTTGTTTATCAAACCTTGCTTATTTAGTTCTGGTAACCTAGTTATGTCCGTCTAGTCTTATCCGTCTAATCTAGCATGGTATTCCTAGTCTTGTCGACCTACTCTTCTATGTCTACTCTTCCCTTTCCAATCTTGTCTGCATAGTCTTATTCGTCCAGTTTCGTCTCTTAATTATCTTCTGTAATCCTCATTCTCGCCTGCATCTTGTCTTGTCTCTTCCGTCTTGTCCTGTTGTCATGTCCATCTACTCGTTAGTCTTGTGAATCCCATCTGTTCTGATCTGCCTATTCTTATCTGTCTAATTCTTTATTTCTTGTCTTATATAGCTTTGTCCTGTAAGTCATGTATTGGCTGCTCTGGCCCTACCTGTCTACGTTGGTTCTGTTTATTTATTCTTATCTAGTATAGCTAGTCTTATTCTGTCTTTGTACTCTTGTTACGTCTGCCTAATCTTATCACTTCTATCTACTCTAATCTTGTCTTGTCCACACAGTCTAGTCTTCTATTATTATTTGAAGAAACTCACTAATTAATAGATTTATTTTGCATCTAAAGATTTTTTCTGCTTAACAGATTATTGCATTTTTATTCAAGTTCCTTCTTATAGAAAAACAAACAATTTCCAATCCTAGTCTTCTTAACTTCGCAACCCTATATGTAATTTGGCTGCCTCAAGCCTTCTCCAAGACAATCTCCATGGTCGTATCTACCTTTTTATTATTGACGTCATCCAAGCACACCAAAATGAAAGAGCGTATGACATCGGCATGCTAGTTATAATAAAATATCATTTAATCTACACTATATTTTCTAAAGTTCATAACTTTTGTACCATTTTTTCTAGTCTTCTTCTTTTGTGCTGATGATAAATTTGACAAGTTTGTGTATCTTGACCCAGTTTTCCTAGCTCTTTAACATGTAGTCTATAACACTTCTGGGTTCGAAGCTTTTGTCCATATTTGATTTTTGGAGTTCCCTTGCTGTGGTCCATCTACAGCATTCCAATATTGTGTGCGTAACTGAGTCTTCTTCAGCGCAATATTCACACAGATTATCAGGTGATCTTCGTATTTGCTGTAAATGTATAAAGTCTTTATAGCAGCCTTGCCCAGTTAGAAATTTGATTAGATGGTATTGAATTTTTCCGTGTTTTCCACTTATCCACGGAACTATTTTAGGTAGTAGCAGACTCGTCCATTGCCCTTTATCTGACGCCCACAAGTTTCTCTGCCATTCATCGTACAGATTATCTCTGGTAATTTTCCTGGCATTTTTTTCTAGAGCCTGCTTCATATAGTTCCTTTGTCTCTTTGTCCAGTAACTCAAGAGGTGGTATACGTATAGCGTCGCCAGACACTGTTGTATATGCGCAGCAAATCCTTAGTACTGGTTTTCTCAGGACTATCGACAGTTTAACGATAGCTAGCTTAGATGTAAGATGTGGCCTTATTGGGGCCCCATATAGCATCACTGACTGGACCACACAACTGAATGCTCTTCGTCTACAGCTCTTCGCCCCCCCCTACGTTAGGCATGAGTTTTCCATTGCTACCATTGCTCTCATACCTTTAGCAGCGGCTTCATTAAGATGCAGAATGAAGGAGAGCCTCTTATCTATGATGACACCTAGGTATTTTAGTAACACTTTTTTATGGCGATGCTAACGTTGTTTATTTGGAAAGTTATGTGCGCAAGCTTCCACAGTCCCGTTAGTAGGACCGCTTCTGTTTTCTCTGGTGCGAGATTTAATTTTTTTGATTGTATCGAACAGTTAATTTGGGATATTTCTTGGTTTGCAGTTAGCATCACCGTCTGTTCTGACTTTGCTGTTATTACAAGTACTAAATTGTCCGCAAAACCTAGCTCCTTCCGGAAGTTGATGTTCCACAGAGTGGGGCTCATAATCAATCCCTGTGGTACCACACTACTAACTATTAGTTCCTCGATTTCGTCATTTGATTGCAAAATGATCGTTCTACTAGTAAAATAAATTTGAATAATTCTTAGCAGGTAGGGAGCTATATTTCATGCTATTAGATCATCAATAATGAGTTTCCAATCAGATGTGTTAAAAGCATTTCGTACGTCCATTGTTATTATTGCACTTATTGTTCGTGATCTTTGGGTGCCTGATTTAGCATTTGTTGCGATCTTCATAACGTCTTCTATAGCATGGTTGTTCGATTTACCTTCTCTGAAGCCGTATTGGTTACTCGACAATCCAGCTCCCATTTCAATATCTGTTTTCAGCCTATGCAATAGTAGGGGTTCTAAGAGCTTCCCCAAAGTATCTAACAGGCATAATGACCTGTATGATGTGGGGTTTATTGGTTTATCGTCTTTTCTAAGTAGCAACAGTTTCGCCCGTTTCCATCTATTTGTTTATGGCCTAGATACTCGTTCATTACGTCAAGCAAGAACTGGGGTTCCTGTTCAGCGGAGAGTTTTATTATTTCCGTAGGTATTCCGCCCGGACCTGGGGCTCTTCTTAACGCATCCGCATTATTGCGTGTATTAGCTCCTCTTCCGTGAACAGTGGTACCTCTTCAACTGTTGGTGGCTGCCATCTCACTAGCTCCTGTCGTAGATAGAGTACTTCGACTATGCGTTTAATTTCCTCCATAGCATTTTGACATTTGGTTGTTGGACCTTCAGCGTTTTCCTGCAGATTTGGAAGGCATCTCCGCATGTGTAGTAGTCCAGGTCTTTGCACAGTTTCTTCCAATGTTTTTTTGCTTGTACGTGTTTATTTCATGCCTCAGTTGTTTTTTGAGATTTTGGTATTTGCTTAATAGTGCAATGATCTTTTCTTCTTCTCCTTTTCTTGTTCTTTATTGCTCGCAGTTTCTTCTCGCTGCGATATATGAAGTTCCTAAGCTTGCAATTTCTTCGCTCCATCGGTATCCCATTTTTTCCTTGTGGGTTTCCCTTTTTTCTTCAGCGTTGCGTCACATACTTTACTCAGAACATTTACAAGTTCGTCTGCGTTTTTGGTATTTGAACGTGCTATTTCCTCTGAAAGGTACGCCTTTAATATTTACTTCATGTATGTATTTAATATTCCAACCTGTTTCCTTGTACGGCTATTTTTTGTACTCCCTCATTGTTCCTATGTTGTACACTATGTATCGGTGATCGCTCATTGTTTCCTTATCAAATACTCTCCAGTCTAGTATCTTGCTAGCAATACTACTTGTAGAGAAGGTAAACTCTATTATAGAGCTTGAGTTCCCCCTTATAAATGTAGGTTGCACTCCTTGGTTTAGTAGCACGACATCCATTTCTGCTGCCAGTTCATTAGCATGTCTCCTCTCTTATCCAAATGTGGACATCCCCAGTAGGGGGACTTTGCAATAAAGTCACCAGATAATCGTGTCTATCGAGAAAGGTTCTCCTTAAATTGCAACTGTTTTATTTATCTGGCCATGCTTATTAATTATTGTTCAATTACTACTTAATCTGTCTATATTGTATTTCCAAACTTGACTGTGTAGTCTTGAGTGTCTATTTTCATCCACCAAATTTTGTGGGTCTAAACTCCACTGTCTACTCTAACTATTTTGTATCGTCTAGCTATTATAGATCTAGTCATTTTACATTGATTGCTATGTGTCTAGTTTTCCGCCTACACGTGTTCGCCTAACCTTGTCTAACTAGCCTTGGTTATCTAACCGTCAAGTCTTCACTATCTAACCTCATCTCCATAGGCTTGTAGACCTAATTTTCTCTGTCTAGTCTTCTCTTTCCAATTTTGTCTGTAAAGCCTTAATCGTATAAGCCTGTATCTAGTCTTGTCTATTCAGCTTTGTCCTCTTGTCATATCTGCCTTTTCTGTCTAATCTTTTTTCGGTCTAGTCTTGTATAGTTTTATCCTGTTTAGTTTTATCCGCTCTATCTAGTCTTGTTCTATCTGTCTACTTTAGTCCTGTTTATTTAGTCTTATCGTATTAAGCTAGTATTGAGGCGGTGATGGCCTAGTAGTTAAGGTGTCAGATTACCAAACCATAAGTCTCCGGTTCGAATCCGAATACGCAAATATATAAAAATACACGCAAATATAGAAGCAACCGTTCTTTACACGCCCTCACTTGGGAGTCACCATGTCGCAGTGTGAGGTGCGAGGGCTTAGTTTCGCAATGAACTATTTAACGATTCTGACTGGAGTCCATCTGCGGTCAGAGCCGTCAATGGGGAGCGAACAACTAAGAACTTCCAAACCCTTAATCCTAAGGTGTCATGCGACCCGTGCCAAAGGGACCGGTTGGTGGTCAAGGGTAACCGGCCACCTCAAACGGAACCTCCCTGATACCTGACGACCTCAGAGAGTATCGAACCTTGCCATGTCAAGCGGGGCTCTGACATGGCGGACTTTTAATTCCCTAGCCATTGGTGGGATTCATATGCGTAGAAACAAGTTAATGAACCCTAGAGTGCGGGATCTCACCGCCACAGAACCAGATAGAGCGTGAGCTCCACGATCCCAAAGAAGATGCAGAGGTAGTAGCGGCAGCCACAGCGGTCTCTCCATTCCACTTCCTTGGTTGAAGAGACAGCAACAGAGCGGCCACTCGCTCTGTTGAAGCTACAATGGCCGAGAACGAGGAAGTCAGCTCGGATTACGCAAAAGACGATCTAGACCTCACACTCGTAGACATAAGCAGTCCTTCCATGTTTACTGAGATAGAGGAAGTCGTCATTCTTGCGGAGACAGAAGACGACTTGCCGCCTTCTGTCACAAAACAAAAATGACTAGCAAATGCACTAAAATAGCTGATGTGAACATCCACCATGCCAAAGCAGCTTCGGCTGTGATGGCTAGGTTGTTCACTAAACAACACTTATGGCTAGCGCTACTGCAAGAACCCAGAAATTATTTAGTTAAGATCAGAGGCCTCAGCAACAGGGAAAGTAAGTTGGTGTGGGATAACCGAGAGGTCTCCCCCAGAACTTGCATTATGGTAAGGAAGGGCATAAATTATTTATGTCTTTTAGAGTTCCTAAAGCGGGATCTAAATCAGCATACTTCCCCGGAGATGGTAACAACATACCACCTGTAAAATTTCAAAGGCTGGTAGAACATCGTATTAGGAAAAGGCTGCCACTCACCTTCGGATGTGACGCAAACGCCCACAACAAGATGTGGGGCAGCCCGGACACTAATAATAGAGGTTAGGTTAGGTTTTTTAACCTAAATATGTATAACGTTGGGAATATACTAACATTTCTCACTAAAACCTCAGGAGTGAGGTACTGGATATAATGCTAGGTAGCACTAACACTTACTTAAGTAAACTAGTTAAAAGGTGAAGAGTTTCTAGTGAACCCTCAATGTCAGACCATAGAATCATAGAGTTTGAACTGGAAGGAGCGAGTGAGGAAAACTTCCAGGGTTGAGACAATTCAAAGTAATGCTGGAATCTGTTAAACAGAAAAGAACAAAAGTTTGCCTGAAACTCAACAGGAACAAGCTTAGACTTCTGACAGGAGTCATGACGGGATACTGCAGACTAAGTAAACACCTCAAGACCCTAGGTCTACATGAAGATGACAGATGCAGATTCTCTGGTTCAGCAGAGGAAACCCCCTTACATCTGCTGAAAGTCTGCGGAACACTGCTTCGCAAGAGACAAATGTATATTTTGGCCCACTGCTTGAAAGCAGAGAAGTTGCAGTCCTTGAATCCCACCAAGATCCTGAAACTAATACTGAAAATACTGGGAAAGTATACCAAAGTTTAGTGGAAGAGGGTGGGGTACAATAGATCTACGAAAGTCACAGCACAAGTCGTCACCACCAAAACTACAATATACAACCGTTCTTCTGTGCATGGCTTCGATAAAGTTATTACAGGAAAATTTGCCTCGAAAAAAACTCAAAGTAGTGGCTTGCCATCCACGTTAAAAACTGTTAGCGCTCCCTACACTTGTGTAAGATCAAGACACCAAAGCGCAAGTGAAGGCAGGGGAGGTAAGGCCAAAGCCCACTTAGGGCTGTAGTGTCAAAGGAAGAAGAGAAGATAAAGTTAATCTTATTGTATCTCTCTATTCTTGTCGTATATATCTAATCTTCACGTCACGTGTTGTCTATCGTCACGCTATCTTGTCTAATCCTCTCTCTCTAGTCTTATCCGGCCTGTCTTGTCTTATCCTGACTATCTAGTCTTGTTCTGTCTTTCTAGTCTTATCCTGCCCGTCTAGATTGATCCCGCCAGTCTAGTCTGATCCTGCGTGTTTAGTCTTTTCCTATCTATATCCTCTCTATCTAGTCTTGTTCTGTTTATCTATTTTTATCCTCTATTGTCCTATCTGCCTAGTCTTATTTTGGATATCTAGTTTTGTCCTGAATATCCAGTCTTGTCCTGTCAGTCTAGCAAATTAAAATTTTTCTAATGCAATTGAAGACATCGGTGCAAAAAGGAGGCAGCTCCATTTTAGCATTTTTTCAGGAGAAAAAAAAAACTGTTTTACTACGAATTCTTTTGATTTATATGTTTTATTCTTATGTAGGCATAAACTCTAGTACCTAATACATAATATACTAACAAACTACGCTTTTTGGAAATTAGATTGAATAACAATATCAAAAAGAAAACGTTAGAGCTGCCCCCTTTTTGCACCGAAGAGTAAAAAAAAATTCACAAAAAAACACAAATTTCAATGAGATTTATTAACAAACTTTTATCAAAAGTAATAAATAAACAAAAACTAATCATGCGTAAAGCTATCTTCTTCTGGCTGAGTAGGTTCTTCTTCTCCTTGACACTTCAGCCGATTATAAAACCACATACAGTCAAAAGGCACATATTTTTTTGCAAGTTCTTTCACTTGTAGGTATTTAGGGCGCTTAAGTGGTAACAGTCCAGAGTATAGGAGTAATGTAGAAGGAGGTAAGGTCAAAGTTACGCCATGTTTCTGCAGAGTAAATAAGTCCTTAAGGATGGCACTGGCCGAACTGCTGCATTCCACGCCTTTTTCTGTGTACTCCATGACACAATAAGAACATATACCAAATTTCTGTTATCTTTGATTTAACACGTACCGTTTAAAAGTCCCGTTGAACTGACCACTGAAGTTTAAAATTATTTCTTGGGAAACTGGAACCACTATAAATTTGCGGCATATATTTTTTACCATTGCAACCCATTCTTCTGGCAATACGGTCCTCTCCCGTTTCCTTTTCTCCTTTTCGATCAATCCGAAGCTCCGATCACAAGGCAGGAAACTATGTCCTGGTTCTGGATATCTGTGTATAATTTTAGCAAATCTATTAGTATTTGCAAGTGTGTAAAGATACTGAGCTAAGACTTGGTTTTTATTTTGTGAGCTGCAGTTATCAGAATACAGGTATAATTTTGTCACTGTTGATGGTTCAAAATTTTCAAGAAAATAATGTAAAAAGCTTACTACATCATTAGCTCCTTTCTTGGCTATGGTTTCATCGTACATGAAAAAGTACGATTTCCCCGAACTGGCTGCAAAGACACAAAAGTTGCCGTTTATAAAAAACACAGTTGCCGTTTATAAAAAACATCTCAACTAGGTACGTGGGGAAGAGGCATATTCTGTTGATAATCAAAAGCTAACAGCTTCAACTCATCTTTGTTCTCCGAAATTTCAGCAGTATCTTCTTTCATTTTTGTGTAAAAATAGTTTGTTTTTATCTCATGTACTTGTTTTTCAGTTATTAGATTCCTTTTTACTTCTTCATTATTTTCCGCTGATATGATGTTGTCCAGTCTATCGCAAGTCTGGCAAGTGTCCGACCGTGGCTTTCCAAATGAGTAGTTATAATTTGAAATAAAGTACCGATTAAAATAATCGTATGAAACTTGAGGCTTTACTTTTTTATCGTTCAGGATGGCAACGTATATATCGGGTTCGTACTTTTGAAGATAAAGCCTATGCATTTTTTGCATATGTAGTTCAGGTGACAAATAAATCTTATTTTCATTTTTAGTGCGGCTATAGTGTGACGATCTTTTTGGAAATGACTGTATATGCGAATCAATTTGATGTAAGACATCCTCACGTATCATATTAGGGCGATTGGTGTGTTTTCCACGCATATCTTTGGGTGCCGGAATGTTATCTTTCTAGTGCTTCATAAGAAGTTCTACTCTTTTCTTACTAACACCATATAATGAACAAAAAGCATTTTTACAAACCCTGGTTACAGTTGTGCCGATTTTTATAGTATATTCACGGGAACAAGGACGTTTTCGTCCTCCACCCAATTTAGGTCTAGATCTGGCAACCTTTTTTATAACTATTTGTCCTCCTAGAAATATGTCCAGTTTCTCTTTGTTGGCAATATTATTAAAGATTGTCAAAATATCTTGCTAGCAGTGTCGTTTATTTTTGTGAAACATTTGAATTTACAGTTACAGTTTTTGCCAGTTTTCCTTTCACCTTTCAGACATTTATTTTTGTTTTTAATGCCGATGTAAGATTACACTTACTTTCATCTCTTGCTCGTTTCTTGTCAACTTGTTTTTTTACAACTGTTTGTTTCTGTTCACCGTCATCACTTTCAGAATCACTTTGGACCAGCGTTGAAATTTCAGCACTTGAATTAAAGCGTCCAACATTAGGTCCATGGTCATCTTGAGAAAAATCAGGATCTCTGTCCGAATCGTCAAATTGTTCGCTTGAACTATTGGTAGCCGACATATTATTCGATAATCTACTAAACATAACGGCAACATCTTCCACATTACATGTGTTGCATCCAAGCGGCTAAAGTATGAACTATTCATTCTGTGCAAAAACGAGGTAGCTCAGGAGCTGTCTCCTTTTTGCACCGAATCCAATAAGGAGGCATCTATATATTCATTATATTTCCCTTACGAGTTAACGAAGCTACTTCGTTTTTGCACCAATTGATAGAGCGCATTTGAGTTACCTTATAGCGATTAAAAACGAAAAATCGTTAATATATGGAGCTGCCTCCTTTTTGCACCGATGTCTTCAATTTATTTCTAAAATCAAGGTATACAAAATATACACGTGCTAACTATATGTCAAGAATGAACAAACAAATCAAAATTTATATTAATAATAATGAATAAAGACACTAGGTGTAAGTTTAACAAATTAGTTTTATTTAAACAATTTATCGATTAAAATTTTTAATATTGTCCAGTTTTATCCCATATAAAAGTAGTATTGGTTTTAAAGTAAATTCAGTGTCTCTGGCTAATTGTAAGACAAAGCTAAAAAGAGATAAAAATTTCTACTTCGAAACTTGAAACATAAATTATATTGAACAAATCTTGAAATATGTGGATATTTCAAGATTTATTTAACATATTGAAACTTAATCTTGTAATTACTACGTAAAACAACTTTTCCAATTTCTCGTTATCTGAAATATTTTCCAGTTTTAACAAATACTAAAGTAACATTCGACATTTTTATAAACCAATTTTGTGTCCCCGCACGCGTCTAACACAAAGCTGGCCCACAATGGGGCATTAGTTATCCGCGGGTGGAGGCCGCAATTTGGGCACCACGGACCCCCATTGTTGCCGAGCGACTTCGTTCTTGTATTATCCACCCGCCGGTCGGTTCTTGGCACCTGAAAAGGTGAATATATCACATCCGCCCAGGAGATCAAATTGATTCTTTTTCCATATTTATTCAATCTCGCCCCCACAGAATACGCTAATAATTTTTTCATAATAAATAAACGCATTGTTGCCCTACACGAACAATTTATATTCTCATAAATTTAAATATTGATAATCCACAAATTTATTCATTAAATCAACAAATTTCGAAAATAGCTATTATTGTATTATACATATATTATCTATACACACACACACACACACACACACGTCATTGTATACAATTGCTAGAAATATGAATAGTTACTAATATATATAGGAAATCTATTATATATTGTGTAATATGCACTTTTCCTAGGAAATCTATACATTTTCTAAATAGCAATTGGAAATATATTACATTCGGGATGTAAATGCGGAGCAACAGGAGGGTATTGCATCATCCGAACAGGCATGGTCATCTATTTAAGATAATGTAATCATTTGATGGGCGACGTCGCACCACGTCTCGTAGCTGAGGGTCGTGCATATGGGAACCAACCTTAACACTTCACGGACTAGAGGCATCAGTGACCAATTGAGGGGTGTGTAGAGAGGTCATACCATGACTTCGAAAATGTGCTAACCACGTGGATGCAAGAAAATGTTAATTCACATTGGAGCGAAGGTATTAGGTTTGTGCAACTCATGAAAAATAGGGCTTTTTACGCGGGTATCAAGCAATATCCTTATGAGGCTCTTTTTGTTTGTAAAGTAAAAGTAGGTCTACAGTTACCCATTGATTTCACGCAAAGCGACGAAACTGAAGAAATTTGGAGAAAATCATACTGAGCCGTACCGAAAATGATCCTAAAGTATCCCAACATAAAAAACCTTAACCCAGTGTCTCAGTCCCAAGTCCCATGGTCTCTGCATGTAAACTGTCTAAGGTGAATAGGGTGCAAAGTCAACTCTTTACAACGAATCGGATCAATGCGAAAAAAGCACGCGATCTCCGGGTTGCGTTCAATTAAATGTATCGTCTGCTCACAACAAACTACAGGGCTTCATAGTTGTAAAGAATGCAGATGTGCAATCCACACAAATTGCGCTGTTGCTAAAGAATCATCTGATGAAGGAAGGCTTCCTTTAAAAAACATTACACTGATGAGTAGTTTCTTTGATTTGCATTCATCAGAATCGGTTTCCAAATAAGAATTTGGAATTACTGTAGACAACATCTTTCCAGACTTAATAATTTCTGTTTTTGAAGCTAAAGAAAATACACAAGATTCAGAAGTCAGAATATGCAGTTTGAGCACTCTCTACTAGTTAACGATCGATCTGAGGGATGTATTGCTCTATTGCTTGTAGCAGTTCGGCCAGTATATGTTTGAACGGCATCCCAAACCTGGCTTTGAGAGCGCAGTCAAAGCTGCCTCCACGATCTTCACCAGGGTGTATGAAAGGTGCCTTCGCGAAGGTGTCTTCCCGGTCGTATGGAAAAGGCAACACCTTATCCTGATTCTGAAACTCGGGAAGCCCCCCAGAGAACCATGCTCGTATCGCCCACTGTGTATGCTTGACACGGCGGGCAAGATCCTGGTGAAGATCGTCCAGGAGCGCCTCTGCGGCTGCTTGGATCACCAACTGATGGACAACCAGTATGGTTTCAGACCTATGAGGTCGCCTACGGTTGCGGTAGCAGAAGTGAAGCGCTTGGTCACTAGCCACATTTGCGGACCACTTAGGAGGAGGAGACTCTGTTGCATGGTTGCACTGGATGTAAAAAATGCTTTTAACTCTGCAAGATGGCACAAGATCTGTGAGGCCCTCTGCCGGGACTTCAACGCCCCTGGGTACTTGAAAGAAATCATCTCAAACTACCTCAGTGACAGATTACTATTCGCAGAGATGACGACTAGAGTCAGGGAGTTCAGCATTACTGCAGTCGTTCCTCAGGGGTCGGTCCTTGGCCCGGACTTATGGAACGTCCTGTACAACGGCCCACTGAAGCTGTCCCTGCCAGGGGACTGTTGGCTGGTAGCGTACGCAGATGACGTGGCGGTTCTCATACCCAGTACCGACTGTGACGCCATCGCTGCACTGTTCGAGGAAGCCATAGAGACTATCTGGGAATGGATGGAGTCAGTCGGCCTCTCCCTGGCCGTACAGAAGACTGAAGCAGTGCTGTTCACTGGCAGAAAAGTCAGTACCTCAATGGTACTAACCTAACCGGGGATGCACCATAAGAAGCAAACCTGCCATAAAATACCTGGAAGTGATGCTGGACCAGAGGCTCAACTTCAATGAGCACCTCTGGTACGCAGGAAACAAAGCCGCTACAATTGCCCCAGCTATTCCCAGGATTCTGCCCAACATTGGAGGTCCGCGTACCCGTAGCACCTCGATATTTCTGTATGCGGCGCCGACCTGGGCAGAAATGACGGAGGTTCTCGCGTACCTAAACCTGATAGCCCCCGCACACAGGACGAGTGCACTCAGGATCGAATGCGTCTACCGGACTGTATCCGCAGATGCAGCACAGGTCATAACTGGCCTGCCGTCCATATACCTGCTAGCAAAAGAGCGCATGCGACATTACAAAAAAAAAGTGCCGACTCTGGACGTTCCCCAACAGACGGGGGCCGACACGATCCAGCATTGACCGAGAGGGCGATCACCCTAACACAGTGGCAGGAAAGATGGGATACATCAAATAACGGTCGCTGGACCTACCGCTTAATCCCGTCTATCTAGCCGTAGATCTGCAGAATGCACGGTGAGGTGATCTATCACCCAAGTGCCCATGGATCTCGGGGACGGCAAAACACGTTCTGCTAGAATGTCCCAGATTCCAGCAGGAGAGACAGAGATGGGAGTACAATTCTTGCGCACGCATAACCGCCGCTGGATACGGTGCGTCACTGATACAATCCGAGGATCAATGGAATGCTGTCTGCGAGCTAGCCGTTAGCATTTTAAAGATACTACGCCTCCAGCATGAGGCAGATAGGCCCAGGAGAGCAGGGCGAAGAGGAAGGGATGTGTGGATAAACATACTCTACCAAAGTGTACGTCGGCAGGGCCGAAGCTTTCCCACCCGCGAAGTCATGACTAGAGTCGGTTCCACGGGGGATCCCCGTGAAATATAGAGGTTAGGTTTTAGTGGGTAGTTGCGTCCCGGGAATACCGGTGGCCGTGAGTCCCACACTCTCCAGAACACGTTCTGCGGGTTGTGCGTAAATGCATCTCCTCCTCTTAAAAAAAAAGTTCGGCCAGTATATGAGGTTTGGTTTCATACACGCGAGACTAGCTATCTCCACAAGAAAAATTCACACATTGAAGGGTCTGGACAGCGAGGGGGCCAATACAATTCACCGAATCTAGAGATAATGCGACTAGGGAATAGCTGTTTAACATCAGACGTAGTCCCATCGTGTTGGAACCAAACATTTCGCAGATTGATTCGTCGTCTTCTCAGCTCAGTTCTCAAGAAGTTGTTCACCATATTGACGTAGCGGCCAGCTGTCACGGTCAGTGTTCCCGTTTTCCTCAAAAAAGTACGGCCCTGTGACACCAAATTTAAAGATGCCGCACCACACCGTAACTTTGAGACTGTGTGGTTGTGTTTCATGTAGAGTTCGTGGATGTTCAGAGGCCCAGTATCGGAAGTTCATTAACGATTTACAACACCATTAAGATGATAATGAGCTTTGTCGCTCTTTATCAAATTCGCAATAGCCTCATCTTCCAAAAGTTGGAGCTTCGCTTCAGCAAAACTGCCATTTTATAGGGTAAATAGGGTAATATATAATAATAATAGGGTAAATAGGGTAATATATAACGTAAATCTTGGCGGAGAATTCGCCGTACTGAAGTGTTGGATATTCGTAGTGTTGCAGAATGCCGACGAGCTGAACGCCTTGGGCTTAACATAGCCTGTCTTACACGTTCCAAGTTCTCCGGAGTTGGAACTGTACGACGTGGTCTAGCTGGCTTCTCTTTCATTAAACTGCCTCCACCGCGCAGGGCATTAACCCATCACAAAATGGTGTTCCGGCTCGGTATGTTCCATGCCGAGGAACGTTAAACCATCTACCAAAGAGACGTAGAACTTCCTTGACTGATTCGCCACTCCTCACAAAACTGTCAAACACGAAAACGCTATGCTCCACTGTGACACTGTGGCATGATTAAAACTAAACAATAACCATTCACAAATTGCAAGGTTCTTCCTGTCTAGTACTAGTACTAGTACAAGGCATTTTCCTGTCTAGTACTACCCATCCCAAAAACGTCCGTTTCCCATGGCCCACCCTGTATCTTCTCAGATGAAATAAAAATACTCAGAGGAGTACGACAGGGATATACGAGGGTTGGGGCAAAAGTCATGCCAACTATTTTTTTCTTGAAGATACCAGTCCGGTTGGAAAATGTGACATATACAGACGAAAGGACAAGGTCTACATGTGTGAACAATGAATAGTAGTGAAATATCGTAGCACACTAATTTATTACGGTAATATACAGGGCAATATGGACTTCACCGTGCAAAAGAATGATAACACAGTACATATAAAGTTGACATGACAAACCCGGGCCTAAAGACCCTCAATGTAGTCTACTGCTAGTATTACCACACGCTGCCAACGATGTGGGGGGCGCTGAATATCATCAGCCTCAGCATTTGCCGCACCATGTGTGAATCGGATCTGATCGGCGCACAGCATTAGCAATGTCCTCTCATGTTGCAAACCGCATACCACGTATTGGTTCCTTAACCTTGGGAATGAGATCAAAGTCACAGGGCGAAAGGTCAGGAGAGTACGGTGGGTGCTCCAATTCTTACCATCGCCTCCCGGCTCCCAAAACAAATTCTCTTTGGTAAACTAACTAGCTGAAGAGGTATCAAGATGTCATTCAGTCCGTAATAAAGAAGGCCGGAAGAGAGGACGCTAGAATCTTTGCGTCAAGACAGAGGCTCTTGGCGTAACATCTGCCACAATAATTCAGGCATATTCCCTACACGCAACACCACCAAAAGATTAGGCGTCATCGAGACATTTGTACGTCCTCAATACCAACGTACCATCCGATCTCGCATCGGTCTCTGGAGCCACCAACAGGCTCATGGGCGGAGACGGCGATGGCAATGTGGGAAGGATCTTAGGAAACGAAGAAATCCTGACGACGACGACGACGAAGGCCCAAGAAGCCAAAAACGCAGAATGGTTTCACAATCCACTATGCTTTACGCCGCCCCAATGTGGGCTAAAAGCATGGATGTGAAAATGAATGTTAAGAAGCTAGCAGCAGTTCAAAGAAAGGTCGCTATTAGGGTCTGTAGCTCATATTAAACTATATCCGGAGAAGCCGACCTAGAAATTGCGGGCATACCGCCCATAGACCTCTTGGTAAAAGAAATAGCTTGTTTGTACTTGAATGGTATAGTCACAGGCAAGCAAGAACAGCTAGAAAAAATTATTCTAGAGAAATGGCAAAGAAGATGGCGGGCGTTGGACAATGGACACAACTGGTTATACCAGACATCTCGACCATTACAAGGAAGCACGTTAATAGGATTTGCAGATGACATAGCTATGGTGGTAACCACAAAAGAGGAAGAAATTCTAATGAATAGGACAAACACTGGACTACAACGAGTTTTAAACTAGTTGGAAGAAAAAAAAACTGGAACTGGCACCAGAGAAAACTGAGCTTTTTCCTGAATTTCTTTGTTGGAGATGAAATCATGCAATTTAACTCCCATGATACAAGTTAAAGACTCCCGGAGGTTAGAAAAGGCATGCGAGGCACACCGTAGTCGGTGGCTAACTTCGGCATGCAGGTCGCAATTCGCTGGCACTAGACTTCCCACTTTGTGGTTACAGTGGTGTAGTGGTGAACGCATCCGCTCACTACACCGAGATCCCGGGTTCGATCCCCGGACAAACCGTGAAATTTTTCACGGAACTATGCTGTGGCCACCTCGTGGAAAGCAATGGCAAACTACCACGAGTAATTCTGCCAAGAGAACCTCTCAAATAGCTGCCGTACACACCCTGCTTTATGTGGTATTGCATTGTCGTGCAGGATTGTTGCACTGTCCACAAGATCCGGACGTTTAAAAGATTCCGGTGGTCAAAATAGTTGCCATGACTTATGCCGCAACCCTAGAATATTATCCTCAATACTATTCAACCTGTACTATGAAGAGATATTCAGAAAAGCTCTCGGTGAAGAACAAGGTGGAGTTAACGTGACTGGTCAATCTGTAAATAACTTGAGATAGTTATTATAGCGAAGACTTGAAGACCTACCGAGATTAACAAATAAAGTAAACGATGCTGGTCTGCAATACGGTTTCAAGATGAACCTGAAAAAAAAAATTCATGACAATATCGAAAGCCCCAACGCAGTATCAAGCCCTATCATCGATAACACTCGGATAGAAAATACATCGAAATACAAATATCTTGTCACATGGAAACACACCATATAGACCAGACACTTGAAATAAAATCGAGAATTGAATTGACCAGAAACACATTTCTGAAAACGCGAACGTTCTTTAGTGATAGACTAACTAGTACTAACGTACTAGGGTACGTCCTCTCGATTCTACTCTATGGATCGGAGGAATGGACATTGAAGAAAGCTGAAATAAAGTAGCTAGAGTCCCTCGAACTATGCTGCTATAGACATATGTTAAAGATATCCTGGAAAGACAGAGTGACGAAAATATTAGTAATGGAACGTATGAATACTCTTCTGGAAGTAGTATCGACATAAAATAAAGAAACCCGCGGTACCTGAGTCACATAACAAGAGGGAAAAAATACAAACTCCTTCAATTGATAATTTAGGGTAAGATATTAAGCAGACCCGCATAACAAGTGGGAAAAAAGAGGAACTGCTCCAATTGATAATGCAAGGAAAGATATTAGGCAGACGTATCATTGGTCGGCGCAGGATCTCATGGCTGCGTAATCTGATCGAATGATATAACTACATACAATGAACTATTCCAAGCTGCCACATCTAGGAGGAAAATTGATATAAGAAGAATTGATATTCATTAATCGTTTATTATAAAATACAAGGAAGAAATATTCTTTTTCGATATTCAACATTCATCTAGTCTAGAAGTAGTCACTAGTATTATTTGTTCATTTATTACAAAATACAAAAAAACAAACTTGTGTTGCTCGAACTTCTACATTAATTTAGTCTACCAACTTATTAATATATAAAAAATATAGCTTGAATATAGCTGGAATATAGCTTGAATATATAAAAAACCTTTCCGTAGCTCTATGATATTATTAACTCTTCTTAAGAATAGAAAACAAATCTCATGTTGAAACACAACTGATATTTGTATGCTATTTAGTCCTCAGTCCACTTTCGTGACATTAAACAAGAACTAGACAAATAACACTGCTTTTAAGTTCACATCTTTCTATTTAACCCCAGTGAATAGCCATCTACAGACGCGTTTCGAAATCCATCTCTCTTAAGTGCAGCTTTGCTCTTTTGAATTATAGAATTGAATACACTTACAATAGTTGGAAAACTACGTGCCGGGTTGTCGAGGATAGATTATGATATGACATGGGTGGAGAAAGACCTGAACTTAGTTTCAGTTATCGATTTATATGATAATTGAATGTTGGAGTGAAACCAAACTAATTATAGATACAATCATACTAACTTTTAAAGCGGAATATAGCTTGAATATATAATTATATTCAACCTTTCCGTAGCTCTATAATATTATGTAAATAGCATATAAATATATGCACGAGAAGCTGTTTTGTAGTCTTAAAAAGACTTAATAATATCATAGAGCTACGGAAAGGTTGAATATATATATATATATATATATATATATATATATATATATATATATATATATATATATATATATATATATATTCAAGCTATATTCCGCTGTAATAAGTTGGTATGATGTAGGTTAGTTTCACCTCAATAGTAGTGAGTCTCTCTCTCAAATTTTCTTCTTCGATATTTAACGTTAATCTACTTTAATTGAAGCCAATAATCATAGTCTCTAGTTTTGTTTGTTTTGTTTATTATAACATACAAGAAAATAAACTTGATTTTCTTCTTTGAAATTTAACAATCGTCTAGTTTAATTTCGAAGAAAAAGCTTGATGAGATATTGATGTAACAAAAACAGGGGGAAAAGATAAAATATAGATTGTTAGGTAGATACTTTAATTAAACAATTACCTCGTTAAATGTGAACATTTTTTCCTCCGTCGTGAAATTTCTTTCAAAATCAACAATTTTTCTCATTGTCTTCTTCAGCGTTTAATTAATTCAATTATAATACCTGGCGCAATCAAGAGGACGCATTAAATATTATCATCGTATACAATTTTCTGTTCTTTGCTCACTTTCCTACGACGAGATGTGTATAATTAATTTCGTATTATACGAACATTCATTCCGGCCTGTATCCACATTTTATTCCTTCAGATTAAAAAGATATACACACGAGCACCAGAAACTTGCGTTACTGCAATTATTATTATTTTCTTTTATTCCCCTTGTTATCTTCAGTTTTTGATCAATATAGAAACACGAAATATTATAAATTTCATTTCATATAACAAAGAAGAAAAGCTACTTGTTTGCCCAAGGTGAAGAGCAAAGATTTCTTCATGGCAAATTAGATTCAAGATTTTAACTAATATAGAATTTCTTTATATTATTTAAAGATTTCTTTAGGTCAAACTAGATTAATTGCAATATTCTAATTAATATCGACTTGCTTTAAATTGTTTAAATGCGATTACTATGAGCTAATATGTTGCAGAAATAAATGTGAACTAAGTAGCATAAAAGTTAGGAAGAAATGCAGTCGCAAAGTATTTTGTCAAAAAACAATAAATAATCTTGTTTAAAAATTTTTTAATGTGTGGATAGAACTTATTAACATAAAGAATATATACACATTTTTAATTCTACAACGAAATATTTAATGTAAAATTTTTATAATTAATGTTTAATGTTTCCATTTTCTGAAAATCGTATTACAAAGGAGGGATTATTAAAGCATTTGGTTTAGCTTAAGGATGCTTAACAAATGAGTAATCTTTTTGATTTATGTGTATGGTGGCTGTACTTGAAACATTTCAAATTTTCCCGAAAAGAGTATCAACGCAACGAATGCCTCTTGTTCTTGATCACTTGTTTGGCTATTAAGGGGTTGGTGGTGAAATGTTTTGGTTCGGTTGTTTCGTTTGGAAATATATCCATAATCAAAGGCGCAACTAAATTAGCTGTAGCGAAACGCCCCCCGGGCCAAACTCCCGAACAGCGGAGGCCAACCTTTGACCCGCTGTCAAATTTCCTGCCCTTTACTGGACCACCGTTTCCTTTGTGGCTGCCGTTGCCTCGTCCCTCTCCGCGAGAGCATACACACCGCTCGAGGAGATTACAGAACGTGCACACACACTAGACTCACTTCGCTCACCCGCGGTCACTAATTATTATTGTTTGAAATTAACAAAACCCTCAACCCCCCTACTAAAGCCCAATTGGCGATTGTTCAATTGTTTCTTAGGGGCCGCTCAAGCGACAATCATTCAACCCATACATCTCTTTCTATCACGAATACAAATTAACTTTTCAAAAAATCTTCATGGAAATTTAACAGATTAAGGAATTTAATTTTTCCATTTTCATTTTGTAGACTTACTATATATAAACTCTATCAATTTCAAATTTGCAAACCAAATATTGTAAAACCTCAAATTTAGTCAATATTGTTTTTCAGGTACAAAAGACAGTCATATTTGTTTTTGATTGATTTCCCGGGTGAAAATATCTTTTATTTAAACGCCAAGATCTGGTTAAGGTAGAAATATTTATGTAATAATGCAAATTTTAAATAGTTCAAATATTTGTGTAATTGCAAAATATTAGTTACAGTTGCTACAAAACTTTTTTTAGTACTCATGAATTAAAAGTACTATCTTGGCGTACGTTTTTTAGTACGAGAAATGACTTTTGGTTGTATTATCAGATAACTTGGGTAACGTACGCAAATATTTAATATCTCTAGGTTACATTAAAAAAACAATTAAATAAATAAACTAAACACACTCAAGTCCTCAATGTCAAAAAATTGACGTGAAAGTTGCAGTGACAATTTTTTTTTTCATTAGAAAATAAAAATAAAAGTGAAAGGAAATGTTTTAAAGTGTTCTTATGACGAATCCAAACCACCGGAGACAATTCAAAAAGCAAATTCTTCATTTTTGTTTCTATTATTTTTTGATGGCACCTGGATCCCAAACTTGTAAGATCAATCCCCTCGCAAGAGTAATAAAATATATTGTTGCAACATGAGCGGTATTGTCAACTGCCCTTTCTAGCCAATGTGCGCAATCACTTCGATCGTGCGCCCAATTTCGCTCTCGTGTCCAATTGACAACCTACCGTCCTAGTTACTCAATATACTATTTTTAAATTCGCAAGGAAGTTACAATAGTCTACATCCATTAGTACATCTTAAGGACAGAACTAATTATATCTTGGTCTGAACTGACAGTCAGAACTCGAACGTTGAAACTAAACCAGGACTAGACTAATAATCTACACAAATATTTTCTAAGTCAAAAGAGATACAAGTGTATAAAATGCACAAAACAATTTAAGAAGGAACAAAATAAAATTAAGAAAGTCTTATTGGATTAGTTTTGATTGTACAGACTCGTCTGGCTAGACTTGTCCATCTAGTTTTGAACATTTAGTTCTGTCTGCCTAGATTTGTCTATGTAGACTTCTCTGACTAGACTTTCAGCTTAGATTTGTCAAGTTTTCTCCAATATAGTCTAATTAATCTTGAGTGTGTGATTTCACCTGCCAAACCTCCTCTTTCAAGACTTGTCTTTATAAACTTGCCTGCTTAGTCTTGTCTGTCTAGTCTTATCTGTCTAGTCTTGTCTGTCTAGTCTAGTCTGGCTAGTCTTGTCTGTGTACAAGGACAAATTCACAAATGAGCTGGACGAGGAAATTGACAACACAAAAGACCGCTCACCTAATGCTCTCTACTCTGTACTACAAGAAACTTGCATAATATCCTCATGCCAAAAAAGCCTTTGAAAAGAATTCAGGTACAGTGGTGGAGCGCGAGAATTGCCGAGATGAGAAAGATCTGTTTTGCTAAAAGACATGCCTTCCAACGGAATGGGAAGACAGATCCAAACCCAGACATAGAAGCTGCGTACAGAAATTCTTACGCCGCAGCAAAAATGAATTTACTCAGAGAAATCAACAGATCTAAAAGGGACCACTAGCGTCAACTCTGCGATAAAATACATGAAAACGTGTGAGATGACGCATATCCCATTGCAACCCGAGAACTCAAAGTAAGATCTACAAGCCTGAAAATGACCATGGAAGAGGTGGGAGGTTCTCTTTCCCAAGCACCAGAAACTACAGTGGGTTTTACTGGATGTTAAAGAGACTCCAGCCCCACAATCTAAACTGAATTTTCGATTGTGGGGCTAAACAATGCCAGCCAGCCTCTTCGAAATGGTAGAGTAGCAGGAACAGACAATCTCCCCCCAGAGGCTGTAAACATTGCCGTAAATAGACAACCAGAATTTATGCTAGAAATTATAAGCAATATAATGGCAGATTCTCGAATAGGCGGAAGCAATTTTGATCCTCCTCCGGAAAGGTGAAAAGCCCATACACGAATCATCTTCTTACAGACCAATATGTCTGCTGGATGTCCTCGGGAAACTACTTGAACAACTGCTTCTTGCTAGAATGAAAGCGGAATTGGACAAGTATAGATGTCTTTCCGACAAACAATATGGTTTCTGAGAGGGTATATCCACAGTTCTGATGGTGATCGAAGTGGCAGAGAAAGACACAAGAGGCAAACTGACAGAAACTTGGCCTATACCTGTTTCGGCTAGTGCGCAGCTACCTCTCAAATAGGAGAATACAGATGGAATCCGGCGATGAGGTCGTCGAATGCGAAGTAAATAGTCGTGTTTCACAGGGCTCGGTATTGGGTCCTACACTGTGGAACATTTTATACGATGGTGTTTCAACGCTCAGAAATAGTAGGGTTCGTCGATGACCTAGCTATTGTTGCAACTGGGAAAACTGTAGAAGAACTAATGAGAAAGGCAAACATTGCCATAAAGCATAAAGCAGTTCGGTGAATGGCTAGAGCGAAAAAAACTTCTTTTAGAGCTTCTGTTTTTCAGGGGCCAGCTTGGCCCCTGAAAAACAGAAGCCGTACTTCTAACTGGCAACAGGAAAATAGGACCTATAAAATTTTAAATTACAAAAGTGGACATGTTCATGATTATTACCAAGAAAATGTCTTTCGAAGCACACCAGAAGAAAACTGCAGAATAAGCCCTGAAAATTAACTATTTCCTAACACCAGCGGTCCGAAAAGCAGTAAAAGAAGGCTACTGTGCTCTGTGGTTCACTCGACCATTCTCTATGGAGCCCCGCTCTGGGCTAGAGCCATTGAAAAGGCGTGCATGAAACAGATGTTCGCCTCTGTACAGAGAAAAATGGCCATTAGAGTATGCAGTGCATACAGGATTATCTCCAGGGTAACTGTATTGCCTGGATATTGCCCCGATAGATCCAAAAATCCATTAGAAAGTCCAATTCTATAAGACAAGGAACTGGGAAAATAGGGCAGAAATAAGAAAATAGCAAACAAACAAATATTTGAAGACTGGCAAAGATCATGGCGCGTGTCCAAAACAGGACATTACACAAGACTATTGATCCCAAAACTGAAACTTTCGGTAACACGGAACCATGGAGAGATAACTTACTATCTGACACAGGCCCTCGGCGGCCACGGATGCTTCAGGGAGTATCTTAATAGTTTTGGCAGGGCCAGTGACGCAATGTGTCTATATTGCGGCGACGTGTACACGTGTGCACTTCATACCTTGCTTGAATGCAGTAGTTGGATATCCGAGAGGTACAGAAGGAAGGAACAGACAGGCTTCAACCTAGAGGTGCAAACACTGATAGACATGATGATATGATCACCAGAGGACTGGACATTAACGGAGACAATGATACGTGACACTCTGACATAAAAAAATACGAAAGTACAAAAACAAAATACAGAAAAGAAAACCAAAACCATAGAGCCAGCTTCCCGTACCCCTAAACACTCCAGAAAAAGGGGAACGTACGGAAAAAAAATTTAGATGAAAAAAGCAGAACGGCGTTACTCTTGAGGTTGAAAAAGCGGTTCCAGGATGTTCGTGATTCCAGTGGGACCACTTGTAACCTGATAAGTGGACTTTCCGGAATGTTATACCCCCTAGCCTCCCACCCCCCACTGGGGTGCTACGACCTACCCCTCCCTCCCCCCCCAAAAGGTCTGCCTATTCTTATCTGTCTAGCCTTGTAGTGTCTAGCCTTGCCTGTCTTGTCTTGTCGGTCTAGTCTGGTTTGTGTAATTTTGTATGTTTAGTCTTGTCTCTCGGTAAGGTACCATTTGCACAGTCACCATTTGGCTACTATTTGGTTCGAAATCGAGCAAAGGCACAGGAGCTCATTCGTTGCCTATTACAATGGCGAAGAGGTTGACCTGAATCTCATTAGGTTAGCACATTACTGCTGAATATTCCAAGCAGAGCTGATCACCATACTACATGTTGTAGTATCACCATACTACATTATGTTGAAAATCACAGCAAGAGCCCGGATCTGTACTCGATGCTCTGAAAAGTTTGAATGGAGCCACTGAACGGTTTATGTAGACGTGGACGACAGCTGCAAGCGTTTCAAAGAAAAATAGAAACCGATGGCACTGGATGAAAGCCCATCCTGTAGTCTAAGGCGAAGAGTGAGCAGATTTCCACAAAAAACTCGCAGCTAGTAGTGGTCATCTGCCAATTACATATGACAAATTGCCTACACAAGCGCTTAACTAAGGTTCCAAGGGACATTTCGAGAAACTCTGGCAGGAGAGATTGAATGCAGCTAGAACATGCTTATGGACTAAGCTGTGTATACCGTCAATAAAGGCTTGGTGCAGGTTAGACGTCAATCTATCCCACCATGCAATTAAAATTATAACAGGCTATGGTAACTTCAATGCGTATCTCCACAGATTTGTGAAATAAAGTGTGTGGAAAACGACGACGCGGCACACATTATATTTTCCTCGTCCAGATACAGCACTATGGAAACGATCCTAAGAGAAAGAAATTCAACAGCATGCACTGACCTGTCCCGAGAATGAGGAAGATATAACTAAGTAGAAAAACCAAAAAGGTGGTGGTTGGTGTAAAAACATCTTCGATAAACATTCCAAGAAATTGACAGACTGGACCTCGACAGTCAGTTGAGGTGTTAACATTTTGGGTCGAGAGAAGTCCCTGTAAATAGTCAATAGAAAGCGTTACACCCAGCATAGTGTGTTATTTGACGGAATGCTGGCTTTCATATGCTTGCATGTGAAAAAACAAGAAAATAGGCTGTCTATTCTTGTTTGCCTAGTCTTGTCTGTCTAGTAAGAAGTATTGTCTGTCTAGTAATAAGATCAGTCTTCTTTTTCTAATCTTGCCTGTCTAGACTTGTTTGTCTAATCTTACCTAGCTAGTCTTGTCTCTCTGGTCAATCTGTATAGTATTGACTTTCTAGACAAGTCTGCCTAGTCTTGCTTGTCTAGTCTTGTTCCTCTAGTCTTTTCTATCTAGTCTTGTCTGTCTAGTCTTTTTTGTCTAGTCTTGTCTGTCTAATCTTGTCTGTCTGATCTTATGTGTTAGGTTTTATCTATGTAGTCTTGTCTGTCCATTTTTGTCCCTTAAGTCTTCTCTGTCTAGTCCTGCCTGCCTATTCCTGCCTGTTTAGCCCTGTCTGTCCAGTCTCGTCTGTGTAATCTTGTTTGGTTAGTCTTATCTGTGTACTCATGTCACTCTAGTCCGGTGAATCTGGTCTTGTCCGTCTAGTACATTCTGTATAGTCTGGTATGTCTAGTGTCGCCATATGTCTAGTGTCATCGAAAGTCTAGTTTCTAGTGTTTTCCGTGTTGTCCTATACAATCTTGTCCTTCTAGTCTTGTCTGTTCTATATTTTCTCTCTAGCTTTGCCTGTCTGGTCTTGTCTATCTAACCTTGTATTATTAGTCTTGACTGCCTAATCTTACTCTTAATGGTTTAGACTTGCCTGTCTAGCCTTGTTCGACTAGACTTGTTTCTCTAGTGTTGTGTCTATAGTCTTGTTTATGTAATGCAATTATTCTAGTCCTAAAATACAATTATTCTAGTCTTGAGAATGCAACGAATCTACTCTAGATAATTTATCAAGCGTCATAAGCGTGGGGATATCGTCATGAACTGGGTGGTTGAACTGAATCTGCATGTCTGCAATAAAGGAGAAACACCCACTTTCCAACGTGTCAGGTCCCATTCTATCCTAGACATCACCCTTACTACGGGAAAACTTGCGGGAAAAGTTAGAAGCTGGGAAGTCTTGGACCGGGAATCGCTAAGCCACTATAAATACATTTATATTGTGTTAGAAGAAAACCAACGAGGTCTACCCCCTCAACGCCAGAGCTGCCAGGGATATTCTATAGGGAAGATGGATCAAATGATCTGCAGCACCAACACAGGATCGGCCGCCTCTGCGATGCAGGCTGGATGGTCCACCAGGGGTGCCAACAGTTCAAATGTGAAGAAGCTCTGGAGCGCTGGACAAAAAACCAGGAAGCCGATACGTCGGAAGGGATGATCGCTACCCTTACCAACGTCTGTAAGGAATGTCTTCCGCCTAGGAAGACCTCATTTAAGAAGAAGAAAGTGCACTGGTGGACTGAGGAGATAAGTAAGTTGAGAAAGACCTGCGTTACGGCCAAACGTGCGTACCAAATGTGCAAAACAAAAAATGCAGAGCTGGCAGCAAGGAAAAAAGCTATACGAAAAAACCATCTCGTCTCTAAGAAAATGCTACGGAAATCCATAAATTTGGAAAAAAGGAAATGTTGGCTAAACCTATGCACGATGATTGACCAAAACCCCTGGGGAGACGCGTATCAAATAGCGACTAGAGAGCTAAAGATCCGAAAGCACAGCCTGTGCCCCAACCCGGACATTATGGAAAAAATTTACAACGAACTATTTCCAACTCACCCAGCACGGTTCTGGGATAAACCGACTTGCAGGGAAAGACCAGAATTTACAACCGAGGAACTAGTAGTGGCCAGCAATCGGCTTAAAAAATACAGAGTACCAGGTCCGGACATGATCCCAACGGAAATTGTCAAAACTGCATGCAGCGCTGTACCCCAGTACGTTCTAAATTCTATGAACAGAACGCTAAGAGATGGTGTGTTTGCACAGAACTGGAGAAAGGCAAAACTTGTTCTGCTCCGAAAACACGACAAGCCGCTTAACGAAACATCGTCCTATAGGCCTCTCTGTCAAAGCCGGTGAAAATCTCTCGGACAATCAGTATGGTTCTAGGGAAGGGCGATCTACAATCGACGCTCTTAATAAAGTTGTGTCCATTGCAGATGCCGCCAGAAAAGGTACCTGGTAAACCAAAAGGCTAGGTGCACTAATTACCCATGATGTGCGAAATGCGTTTAATTCGGCCTGCTGGCAGAACATTATGGACGAAGTCACGCGACGCAGCTTCCCACCGTATCTGCTAGCTATGATTGATAGTTACCTATCCCAGCGGGAAATGGTCTTTGTCTCAGATGGCCACTGCACTACCAAGCAAGTCCAGAGTGGTGTACCTCAGGGCTCAGTCATGGGCCCAACGCTGTGGAACATAATGTACGATGGGGTTCTTAAACTCAAGATGCCGGAAGGAGTGGAGACCCTGGGCTTTGCAGATGACCTCACCCTGGTGGTATGTGACAAAACTGAGCTGGGGTTGAAGCGGAGGGCCAACAAAGCCATGCAACTAATAGACAAATGGATGGGGGCCAAGCAGCTCAAACTAGCATCCGAAAAGACCGAGGCAGTACTCTTAACAGGCAAGAGAAAAATAGGGGATATAACATTCAAACTTAGAGACGCTGTCATAAAGCCAAAGTGCTATAAACTATCTAGGCGTCATGATTGACAAGAACTTGGAATTTAGAGAGTAAGTCAACAAAGCCGCGGACAAAGCCCATAAATGCTTATCGGTGCTGGAAAGGCTTATTCCCAACGTGGAAGGACCGCGAAGCAGCAAGAGAAAACTGCTATGCACGGTGACCCACGCTGCTATGCTCTAAGCTTGGAGCGATTCAAAGAATGCTCGCGTTCAGAACCAGTAGTGCCTACAAAACTGTCTCCAGAGAATCGGTTCTAGTGATAGCAGGGATATCTCCAATTGAACTATTAGTTCCGCCAGACACGGAACTACTGCGATCAGCAAGAAAGAAATAAAGAAAATAGGAAGGGCGGAATTACTCCGGGCGTGGCAAAATGACTGGGAAGCCAGCGAAAAGGGTCAATGAACAAGGTTGCTGATAAGGGATGTGGCCAAATGGGTAGGGAGGAAGCATGGAGAGCTTAATTACCATCTAACCCAAGTCGTCAGCGGACATGGCTGTTTTAGGGATTATCTCCACAAGACCTGGAGAGCTCCAGACAGCTACTGTGAATACTGCGGGGAAAATGACAGCGTGACGCACGCCATCTACGACTGCGACAAGTGGGACACAGAGAGAAACAAGTTGCCATACGATATAGAACCTCGGAACACTATAGAGTTAATGCTGGAATCTGAAAACAACTGGAACAGCATCCAGAAAGTCATATCTGACCTAAGGAGCTCCAAAGAGAAGGGCGAGAGAAGCAGACAGAAGGAAACTCGAACCAGAACCAGCAGCTGGACGACGAAAGTAAGGCAAGGAAGAAGACGAAGAAGGTGAGAGACACCTTCATTCCCAACTAGGGCTGCATCTACCATCCGGGCTGCACACCCTGAAGGAATGCGCAAGCGATACCGGGGTGTAGCATACTTACGCCAAGTGGATAAGGGGTTTAGTGAGTGAGAGCCTTACACTCAGGCTGGGAGAGCTTCCCCCAAACCACCATAAAAAAAAGATATTTTATCAAATATGGTTATAAACAGTGCCGATTATCTAGATTTGGATTATTTTTATCTAGAATTTATATATAATAAATTCAAGAATTATCTAGGAGAGATTAAACAAATCAATATTTGGTCAAAATATTTAACGAATTCGTTAAAATAATTGCTTAGTTTTTGTTTAGTTCTGTTATAACTTTTGAAATCAAATTTGTCATTTATTTGCATAATTATCCGCATATTTATCATTTTTATTATTAACCATTTTTGCTTACGAAAACAAATGAAAAAGGATAATAGTAATAATCAATATAAACCTTTCCCCAACTTCCTAAATATTTCATAATTATTGTATTAAAAATACACAACAGCTCGAAGGAACAATTATGATATACTCAACTATTATTTAAATTTAAAAAGAAGCTAGTCTGGTCTATCTAGTCTTATCCGCCTAGTCCTTTCTGTCTAGGCTTCTTGTTTAGTCTTACCTGTCTAGTTTTTGTCTAATTTTGTATATCCAGATTTATCAATCTAATCTTATTAGTCTCGCGCAGTCTATTGCTTCTTGTTTGTCTAGTCCTGTATCTCTAATCTTCACGGCCTAGTGTTCTTTGTCTAGTCTTGTCTGTAGAGTTTTTTGTATAGTCTTGTCTGTATAGTTTCGTCTGACTAGTGCTGTTCTACTAGTGCTGTCTCTCTACTCTTGTCTGTCTAACGCTGTCTATCTAGTGTATGTCTGGTGTTATCCATCTAGTCTTGCCTGTCTAGTCTTGACTTTCTAGTTTTGTATGTCTAGTCTAATTTGTCTGTCTATTGTTATTTGTCTTTAGACTTGTCTGTCTAGTCTTGTCTGTCTAGTTTTCTCTGCCTAGTTTTCTCGGTCTAGTATTCTCTGTCCAGTCTTCTCTGTCCAGTCTTCGCTGTCTAGTCTTCTGTGTCTAGACTTTTTAAATCAATTTAGTCAAAAAGCTGAAAGAAGTTTATTATTCAGTATATCTTTATGACTAAATGGATATAATCTATCTGTTGGTCGACGCTTCAATCTCTTATTTTTAGTCGAACATTTTTTTATCATGAGAATTTCAACTAGATTTTGCAGTCTCCTTTTATTTGTTTCGTCTTGTTTTTCTAGCCCTGTTTCTCTATTCCTGTTGTCTAGTTCTATCTATTAATGTTCGTATAGATGACCATAACTAATATGGTTTGATTGGTCTTGTCCTGTCTGGCCACATTCACTTGTCTGTTTAATCTCATTATATTTGGCTAGTATCAATTCGAAAACTTTTCCATCTAATCTTTTCGGTTTAGTTTTCTAATCAATTTAGAAATCACATAAGCTTTAAACATCGATGATAAGTTTTATTGGCTATACCATAAACGTGACTGTTTTATTGTTTTCAGGTGCATTTTCCAATAATGGGCAGATGAGTGGACGGAAACCAACCCTTCACAATGTGAGTCAATTTCTTTTATTATTTCTAGAAACAGATATTATTTTACGAGCGACAAAAACAAACTAAATAGTTATTCTAAAACGAAATCAATAAAATCTTTGCTCGAAATTAAAACGAGATAAGGGTGGAAATGTATCATTTTACTTTAGTTTCTTTTTTTTTTCTGAGTAATATTAAATGGAATGGATCGGTGTCTGCGACAAGGTGGAGCGGAGTTCCTATTCTTTTTCGCGGGGCGCCGGCCTGGATAAATTGGGTTTCCTCCGATTCATATTAAAATCCAACCCTTTCAGCGCCACGGCCCCCTCGCCTCGTTCACAGAAGTAATATTTTACGAGTCCCGATAATGAAATAACTTGATTAATGAGAAAGTCGTAAGTTTCAGCTGCGGCCGCTTTTAAAAATAATATTTTTCAAATAATAAAAAAAATGTTGGGAATAAAGGATTGCGCGTTGCATAAAAAGAAATCAGTTTAAAGAAATAAAAGGAAATTAATTAAAAATAAAAATTATATATAATATTCGCGTTGGAAATTATTTGTGCAGTTTCAAAGGAATTTTTTTTTTGTAGCTGTTTGCGATTTTAATATTTTTTTGTATTTCTCATCCCCCGTATATATGTATAGAAAATATGATTCGGGGCGAGCTTTTGTTTTATAATTTCGAATATTATTCCAGGGCGCGCGGTCTCGTATTGTGTGATTCAATGAATTTGATTAAAATTTTAATAATTGTTGATTTGTTTCGTTTTATTAACGCCTGCCAGTCCAGCCCCCCAACTCCCGAATTAATTAATTCATTTATTTTATTTTTCTCCTCTTCTACATGGCTTTCCCTAATTGGAAAACTTCCAAATATTATTTTTTAACACACAAAAATTACAGTTTTTTGTCTTGATACCTCCCGCAGTCTACGATGATTTAAAATCTATACCAATTCCAATACCCTACAAACTGTGAGACTAATTCTACACTATTTTTTATTATTATTACTATTAAGTTTTTTCCCTTAAATTTAACAGAGTATATGAGAAAGGCAATAGGACATAAACAAAAGGAAGGGGCACAGGTAGACGAAGCAATATTAGTATAATAAAAATATCCATAAATATATAATATGTGCGTTCGGTTTCTCGGTTTGTTTCTTTTCTGTTTATTGTGTTTGGACGGTGATTAAACGGGGGGCGGAGGGGGGGTTGGCAAAGGGGGCATTTTTGGGATGACGTTTATCGGTATTTACAACGGCGGCGGGTCCCAAGTTCTCGTGATCGTCAACAGTTCGATTAGCATTGTTAATAATAAATTGCTGTGAAGTGCCATCGATGGGTAACTTATACGGAATTATTTTTTTTTCGGGTGGAACATCAAATTTTATTGGTTTCCATAAATGTTTTTTTGAAGGAAAACCTTTTTTTTAACTAATTAGGCGATCGTTAAGGAAAAATTCCAATAAACGGTGAAAAGAAAGATTTTTTGGGCTTGATAAAAGTTAAAATGCTGCAATTTTTTTTCTTTCTTATTTGACTTGTCTTCCTTCGTGCGGGATTTCGTCGCTCTTGTAAGTGTAAACTAATCGCCGAAGCGAATGTTTTGAATAACCTTTTAGTATCCTTTTTAGTCCCACAAAGCAATTTCTGTCCAATAATTGCAGCATATATAAGCACAAACTTTCACTTATCTCGCACATAATAGGTAATTAAAAAATCTCAAAAAGATCGATAATGTATATGCAATTCACCCAACCATAACGACGTCTTAACACTATACCGGCGGCGAATTATAAAAATGAACATCGCCAGCGGCTGGCCTCCCATTTTTTAAGTATTAATAAAAGTTTAATAGTTCAAATCTGTCTAGTTTTGTCTGTCTAGTCTTGTCTGTCTAGTCTTGTCAGTCTAGTCTTGTCTGGCCTTGACTGTTTAGTCTTGTCTTTTCTTTCCTAGGGGGTTGGAAATACTTTTACTTACGACCCCCAGGACGCACAGCCCCGAAGAATCTGGGGCTCACCCAGCTTGATGGTAGCGCCTGTCGTACCCACTAAAAACCCCGTCCTCTTCTTCAATGCTCTCGCTATTATGGAACCGCCTTTCGGCATTGCCTATTTTTTTCCTATTGTTTCCTATTGTATGTAACTTCTGTTCATTTTTTTATTCCTTTTTTTTGACGATGGTCTATTGTATGAAAATGTACACAGTACAAAAAATAAATATTATTATTATTAAGTTTATAACAATTATTATTGTTAAAAATACAAAATATTTTTTTATTTGCAAATTTTCGGGTTCAAAATACTGCTAGGGCTTGTTTTTTTCGAAGGCAAGGAACATATGACAAATTTTCAAAATTCGCGTTTTTGCCGAAGGAAGTTTTTCTTTTCAAGGAATTCTTTGTTCTGCTGGTCAGGTTCCAAATCTCAACTCCAACCGTCAACAGTTCCCAAACATTAATTTCCTTCCTTGTTTCGCGCTTTGTCGTCCAAAACGTCCGGGAAAAAGCGAAATTGTTAGAAAAATTGTTCAGTTCCGCAGGGCTCGTTCCAAGTTCCAAGAAAAGGTTATAAAAAAAAATAGAATTTTCTGACAATTTCTTCAGTCATTTCTTCCGCATCGTTCAAAATGTAATAAGCATAATTTTTTCCGAAAATCGAATGGAAACTGTTCGAACAACTATTTCAGTTTCCATAGGTGTGGTTCATGATCAATATAAAGATATTTCCGAAAATCTAGTAAAAACTTCAATTCCCTGGGTTTGTTCCAAAATCAAGGCAAAATTAAAAAATTTCCAATAATCTCTACCAATGTTCTCATGGTCTGATCCAAACTGTAAGTATAGATTTTATCGAAAATCGCCAAACCTCTTCAGTTCCTCATGGTCTGGACAAAAGCCCTAATAACAGTTTTCCCGAAAATCGAGAAAAATCTCAAAATTTTCCTAAGAATGGGATGGTTTCTGCTGGGAAAAATCTTGATCTTTATTAAGATCTTTACAAAACAAAAATTTCTCAAAATCCTAGGAAACCAAACCGATTTTCCATTACCTTTTCTTCCAACAATACGAGGAGGGAACTGAAAACTATCGAAAACCTTTCAGTCGGCTTTCATCCGCGAAAGGTTTTAAATAAAAATAATCGTACTAGTACGTCAACTGCTCCTATACTTTGATTTTAAATTGAAGTATTACTACGTCGTCGACTTCAAAATTTTAGTTAAAAAATCGTATTAATACGTCAACGGACTGCAACGTGTTAAGTGCAGAATAAAATTCTGAAAAGTCTCTAGGTTCTAGGTATTATATCATTAGGTTCTATCTTGTCATCTATTATTCTTGGTTGTATACTCACCTAATTATGTTAGGTTTATACTGTTTATGTGCTATTATACTGTTCTTGTCTTGCCTGTTAGGTCTTATCTGTTTATTATTGACTGATTACTCTTGTCTGTTCAGTTATGTCTGCCTAGTCTTATCTAACCTTTCGTCCTGTCTTGCCTAATCTGTCTAGTATTCATACTAGCCACTTTTATGTCTTGCCCGTTCAGTCATGTCTGTCTAGTCTTGTCTGTCTTGCCTTGACTGTTTAGTCTTGTCTTTTTTTTTCTAGGGGGGTTGGAAATACTTTTACGTACGACCCCCGGACGCACAGTCCCGAGAATTGTGGGTCTCACCCGGCTTGATGGTAGTGCCGGTCGTACCCTCTAAAAACCCCGCCCTGTACTTCAATGCTCTCGCTATTATTCAACCGCCTTTAGGCATTACGTCGTAATAGCTTTGGTCTCGTCTGATCTTCTAATTGCATTTTATTTTTGTCGCTTCCTCTCATCTCCTGCATTTTCGTTCATTATATTGTGGAACATTGTTATCATAACCATCCAGTTTTCTTCCCATTCTAGGAGGCGTTCCGCTGCATTAGTTTTATCTATTGGTCCGCATACTGCGGCGGCTTCACTCCAGTGTTCTGTCCATTTTGTACATTGGAAAATTGTATGTTCTGGGGAGGATAATTTCACAGTACCAACACATTTCGTGGTTTTGTTTTCCAATTTTGTAAAGATATGTGCCAAACGCGCCATGCCCAGACAATGCTTGTTTGTCATAGAAAACTACCTCTCCGCACTTTCTCTCATACCATTTTATTAATTTAAGAATAAAAGTTTTTATCCATCCCTGGTATGCTTCCCATTGCGTCTGCCACTTATTGAGCGTCTCGCTCCTATCCTCCGCGTTATATTCAGCTTCTTTTCTGTGCAGAGAGAGTAGCGTTCTCTCTTCTACCTGTAGTAGGATTGTGGGTAGCGCGGCGATTAAAAGTGCCGCCTCGGTGACTATTGTTCTGTAAACGGAGATAATAAGTAATGCCATTTTCCTGTTCATTCTCTCCATCATGCTATGGTATCTATTATACCTTAGAACAGAAGCCCATACTGGTTTGGCATACAATATTATTGCTGAGGTTAGAACCCTTCTCTTACTACTTCGCGGTCCTCCTACATTGAGGGTAATGGGCGTGAGGTACATGAAAGCCTTATTTGCCTTACTACATATTTCTCGGATATGTGTAGTCATTCTGAGGTCTTTGTCGATGTGAACTCCCATATATTTTGCCGATAGTTTGCTGTCGATGGCGATTCCTTCTACTTGGACCTGAAGGCTTGTCAGTTTTCTTCTTCCTGCCATCACCTGAGGACGATCTCCGTTTTTGCTGCCGCTATCTTGATCTCCATTTCCTTTAGCTTTGAGGTTACTGCGTTTGCAGCATACTGTGCAGCTTCTTCTAGCACCGTAGGGGTCCTTGCCTTGACCATTATGGCAAGGTCGTCTGCGAAAACCACAACCATAACCTACGCTCCTAAGTCCAGTCGTAGAATCTCATCGTAGTAGACGTTCCACAAGGTCGGTCCAAGCATTGAGTCCTGTGGGACCCCCCTTGTCACTTCGATATTTTCCCCCTGGGGTGTTACAATGAATCTGTTGCTGAGATACGATTTTATTATCTCTGTTTGGTATGTGCTTACTTTGGCCTTTACCAATGTCTATTATTGTCTGTCTAGTCTTGTGTGTTTAGCATTGTCTGCCAAGTCCTGTCGGTCTAGTTTTGTCTGTCTAGTCGTGTCTGTCTAGTCTGCTTTGTCCTGTCTTGTCTGTCTAGTATTATATGTCTAGTCTTGTCTCCCCAGTATTGTTTGTCTAGTATTGCCTGTCTAGTATTGTCTGCCAAATCCTGTCTGTCTAGTTTGGTGTGTCTAGTTCGCCTAGTCTGCTCTGTCTAGTCTTGTCCATCAAGTCTTATCTGTCTAGTCTTGCCTGTCTTATTTTGTCTGTCTAGTCTTGTATATGTAGTCTTTCTTACCTGTCTAGCCTTGACTCTCTAATCTGGTCTGCCTAGTCTTTGTCTATCTAGACTTACCTCTCTAGTCTTACCTTTTTTTTTCGGGTATGCATTATTGCAAACCGGGGTCTTCGTTCCCGTGTAATATGGGGCGCTCTTATCGACTTCTTCGTGATCAACATACCTACCAAAATCCCTCCTCTGTCTCTTCACTACACTCCACCTGGAAGCGCGTGAGCATTACTTCAGGTGGTTCGTGGTGTTTGTTCTATTTACTTCCTTTTTCTTCTTCTTGTTGTCCTTTCCTCATCTATCTTTCCTCGTATTAACTATGTAATCGTGTATTAAACTATTTTTCCGTCATTTCGTTTCATGTCTGGTCGTCCATGTTATCTTCCTTGTTTGTTGTGCGCTACTATGGCCGCCTTCCATTCCCTCTTCATCAGTTCTTTTACCTTCATGATTCTGGTGTTGTAAGCTTCTACCGCATCCTAGTTATGCTCATTCTCTACCATAACTTCCATGATGTTCTGTTTTTTCTAGTCTTGTACCACCTAATGTCTCAACGAGCCGAGTTCTTTCATTGTCTGATTCTGTACACATGAAGATAGTGGGTTGTGCGTTGTATGGGATAAGACCGCAGTATAGGCACTCCACAGTGTCCTTTTTTTGTACCGTTCGAGGTATGCATTGAAGCACCCTTGGCGAGTGAGCTCCTGTGTAAGATGATAACTCATATGTCTGTATCTCATGCATTACATCGTTCTGTGCTGTTGCAGTTCTTCGTAGACTTTCTGTTTCTGGCGAATCAGTAAGTCTATAGAGGTTGTGCTTAAGTACGATCGCTGGGTGTAGGCGGAAATTACTCTTAGGTCACTTCTTCTCTGTACTCCTGTAAGTTGTTTTCTTTTTAAGTGTACCACAACATTGAGTAGTTCCCATTTCAATTCTCTTAGCCCTCCAATGTTGGTAATCAACCGCACCAGAGCTGTCACTGTAGACGCTGCCTTTTTTGCTGTTTTGGTTATATGCTCTGCGTAAAGCAGGCCGCAGTTGAGGAGGACTCCAAGGTACCTCAATGATTTTGATAAGGCGATATTTTGACCTTCCAGAACGAGTTTCGGTGCTGTGAATAGCCTGTTCTTCTTGATGAGTATCGCTTCTGTTTTATGAACTGCCATTGTTAGTCCCTGTTCTTTTAACCATTTGTTTGCCCGTCGGAAGGTTATGTCATATTCTCGCTGTTCTAGGCAAGTCATGCTCCAGCAAGTGTTCTAGTTGTCTAGCCTTGTTTGTCTAGTCATGTCTGTCTAGTCTTGTGTGCGTCTAGTCTTGTCTGTGTAGTCTTGTCTATTTAGCCTTTTATCTCTCTTCTTGTATGTCTAGTCTTGTCTGTCTACTCTAGCGCCGTCACAAAACTAAATCTACTTTCTTCGCAAATAAGCTATCTACTATAAAGTAGTAATGCTATTCTATCTCGTTTCCAACATATGCAAATCCCACTGAAACTGTAGTATTGTGGCATGTTATTCCAAGCGAAGGCTACCCTGGTGCAATTTTGTGGTGTTGGGGTACATCCAGTGGTACGGTAAGGTTCTCGTTCCTTTCGAGAAAAGAGATTCCGCGGCCTTCATCACCTCATCTTCCTTGTCGACATTTTGCGACGTTTTTTGTAGGGATGTAGGTAGTCGGTATTTGTTGGAATATCCAATGTTTTTGGTGAGGTCGATGGGTTTTTCCTCCTCCTTGAAGTTCTTGAATCCCTAAATATAGTAATACGTCCAGGACGATTTTCATTGCGAAATCGCGCGAATTTTCCCGTGCATGTGCGAATTTTCCCGTTCGTTTTCTGACTAGTCTTTCCTGTCTAGTCTTGTCTGCCTAGTCTTGTCTGTCCAGTCTTATCTGCGTAATCTTTTATATCTAGTCTTGCCTGTTTAGTCTGGCTTGTCTGGTCTGGTCGGTATAATCTTTTCTTATTTGTCCAATCATTTAAATCATTTATTATTATTATTGTCTCTTCTATACATTAATATTTTTACAAGTTTTTAGCTGTAATTCTTATCGCGGGCTGATACAGAACAGATGGGGAAATCAATGTCAGGTGGTTTAGCATAACTGGGGTTGTTAAGCCAAAGTGTACCGGGGGCTTTGCCCTTTTCCAAACTACATTTGTAATTTGGTGAGAATTGTATGAGATTGCATTGTCATTTTGTGCAGCTTCCAAGAAACAAATATCATTGTTATCTGAAGGTCAGGTTAGATAAACCACATGCCGTGTTCGGTGGTGGTAGAATGTTGGTGCTGGCATGGGTTTTTCAATCTTGTCTATTTAGTCTTGTCTGTCTAATCTTGTCTGCCTGGCTTGTCTGTCCAGTCTTGCTTGTGTAGTCTGGTATGTCTAATCTTGTCTGATTTGTCTATTCTTGTCCATCTAGTCTTGTCTGCCTAGTATGGTCTGCCTAGTATGGTCTACCTAGTCTTGTCTTCCTAGTCTTGTGTGTCTACTCTTTTCTGTCTAGTTTTAGTTGTCTGGTCTGGTCTTCTAGTTTTGTCTGTATAGTGTTTCTTTCTAATATTGTCCCTTTAGTTTTATTTACAGATTTTATTGTCGATTTAATAATTAATTTTTATTTGTATCTCCCTAATTTTCATGTTTGTTAGATAAACTGTGTAGTATTTTCTCTGTTGTCTACGTAGTTGTAACAACATATAATTAGAATTATTAATATTAGACGGCATTTGCATATTTACATATTGATGTTGCGTTAGAGAGAAAAAGTAATGGAAATAAAGATAAATTTAGTTATAGAGAATGAGTAAGTGTTATTACAGTTTCTCCATTTTATAGACTGAGTTTGTCGTTTAAACGCGTTTCGAAGCAATAACAAATGTAATCGTTCCTTTACGTTTTAATATAGAAAAAATGTAAATATAAATGAGGTATTAATAATTCTAGGTGGTTTAGCAGTTTTAGAACGTTGGATTTAATACGATAAACGTACGGTCGGTTGGTTATTTTAACAGTGTAGGGAATATCATAATGATATGATAATGAACAAAAGAAACGCATCCGATATGATGGTATTTTATGGACATAATGTCTGTTTTTATGGTTCTTTATGCGATACAGATGATTGGTTAGTATGGCTTAAATCGGTGTAACGATTCTCCACCTTAAGACTAAAGCCGTTTCGGCCCAAAGTCACAAACCCAGTCGACTAAAAAAAATATCGGAAAGCGCGCGCGTAATTAAATCCGTTATTTGTAAGCCCCGTCGGATTTGCATTTCGTGGTGTGTCCAGACAATATTTCTCATATTTATTAAATAAAAAACGGGAAAAATAATAATAATAATAACAATAAATACATTCCGTGGGTAATTATTGTTATAGTTTATTATAATGGCTTGTTTGTTACTTATAAATTTGTTATTTATACCGGTTGATGGGCCGTTTTCGTTTGTCGTTACGATTATTGGAATTTTATTATAATTACGCCGAGGGGATATTATCACCAACAGCTGCGTCTTTAATTATTTATACTACACGACTTTCAAACTACCTGCTTAAAATATCTCTATAATGTTTACTAAAATATAATATATTCGCTATTTTATTTTTGCCAATGCATGAGCCGTACTATTAAAATCAGACCGAACAAATGTTCTCGTTTCTACGTAAATATTTTCTACTATTTATTCATTAAACTATTTTTAGAAAATACTTCAATTGAACGCTATTTTGTTACGAATACACTTCGGGGACTAGACTAAACAAACAAATTTAAGAAACGAAAAACACTTTATTCTTTGACATATAGACTTGCATTGTAAAAAGTTGAGAAACAATAATTTATTATTAGATTAAGCAACAAAAAGTAGAAAACTTCTAGACCGAACCATGCCAACTAATTAGATTACGCGGCGTCGGATTACCTGGCGCAGTTCTACATCATAGTCCAGTTGACATACTAAACAGACAAGATTAGACAAACGACACTAGACATACAAGATTAGTCCTAAAAAACTAGACACACAAAAGTAAACAGACAAAAGTAAACAAAGCGAACTAGACCGAACAAAAAAAGACTAGACCGACAAAATTGGATTGACGGAACAGTTTAGACATACAACACAGGCATGAATAAACAGTCAAGGCTAAACATATAAGACTAGACACACTAGAGTAGAAAGACAAGATTAGACAGACAAAACTAAACAGACAAAATTAGACAGAAAACACTAAACAAACAATACTCGACAGAAGAGACTAGAGAGACAAGACGGACAAATTAGACCCACTTTTAAGAGGGCGGCAAATATAGAAATGTCCTTAATGAACACTTTGTCATAATTTGCCTATTTGTATTTGTTTTTATTATGTCTTTACAATATCTATTGGAGTACATGAAAAATAAACGCAAGCGTTTTATGCACTTGAGGGATTCCCTTTTCTGCCATACCGGGCGATAGTTTAACGTACTGAAGTACAGCACCTATAGCTCGCGGAAAGCGGAATCTCTCGCCTGGAATGATAAAAAAATAAGCATGGGGTAAAGAGGAGGCGGCATTGTCAGTTTTGCACGCGGGCGCCCAACGGCGGGCCTGAACATAAGGCAGACAACACTAGACACACAAGACTAGTCATATAAGACTAGACAGACAAGATTAGACATACTAGATTAGACAGACAAGACTAGACAGACAAGACTAGACAGACAAGACTAGACAGACAAGACTAGACAGACAAGACTAGACAGACAAGACTAGACAGACAAGACTAGACAGACAAGACTAGACAGACAAGACTAGACAGACAAGACTAGACAGACAAGACTAGACAGACAAGACTAGACAGACAAGACTAGACAGACAAGACTAGACAGACAAGACTAGACAGACAAGACTAGACAGACAAGACTAGACAGACAAAACTAGACAGACAAGACTAGACAGACAAGACTAGACAGAGAAGACTAGACAGACAAGACTAGACAGACAAGACTAGACAGACAAGACTAGACAGACAAGACTAGACAGACAGACTAGACAGACAAGACTAGACAGACAAGACTAGACAGACAAGACTAGACAGACAAGACTAGACAGACAAGACTAGACAGACAAGACTAGACAGACAAGACTAGACAGACAAGACTAGACAGACAAGACTAGACAGACAAGACTAGACAGACAAGACTAGACAGACAAGACTAGACAGACAAGACTAGACAGACAAGACTAGACAGACAAGACTAGACAGACAAGACTAGACAGACAAGACTAGACAGACAAGACTAGACAGACAAGACTAGACAGACAAGACTAGACAGACAAGACTAGACAGACAAGACTAGACAGACAAGACTAGACAGACAAGACTAGACAGACAAGACTAGACAGACAAGACTAGACAGACAAGACTAGACAGACAAGACTAGACAGACAAGACTAGACAGACAAGACTAGACAGACAAGACTAGACAGACAAGACTAGACAGACAAGACTAGACAGACAAGACTAGACAGACAAGACTAGACAGACAAGACTAGACAGACAAGACTAGACAGACAAGACTAGACAGACAAGACTAGACAGACAAGACTAGACAGACAAGACTAGACAGACAAGACTAGACAGACAAGACTAGACAGACAAGACTAGACAGACAAGACTAGACAGACAAGACTAGACAGACAAGACTAGACAGACAAGACTAGACAGACAAGACTAGACAGACAAGACTAGACAGACAAGACTAGACAGACAAGACTAGACAGACAAGACTAGACAGACAAGACTAGACAGACAAGACTAGACAGACAAGACTAGACAGACAAGACTAGACAGACAAGACTAGACAGACAAGACTAGACAGACAAGACTAGACAGACAAGACTAGACAGACAAGACTAGACAGACAAGACTAGACAGACAAGACTAGACAGACAAGACTAGACAGACAAGACTAGACAGACAAGACTAGACAGACAAGACTAGACAGACAAGACTAGACAGACAAGACTAGACAGACAAGACTAGACAGACAAGACTAGACAGACAAGACTAGACAGACAAGACTAGACAGACAAGACTAGACAGACAAGACTAGACAGACAAGACTAGACAGACAAGACTAGACAGACAAGACTAGACAGACAAGACTAGACAGACAAGACTAGACAGACAAGACTAGACAGACAAGACTAGACAGACAAGACTAGACAGACAAGACTAGACAGACAAGACTAGACAGACAAGACTAGACAGACAAGACTAGACAGACAAGACTAGACAGACAAGACTAGACAGACAAGACTAGACAGACAAGACTAGACAGACAAGACTAGACAGACAAGACTAGACAGACAAGACTAGACAGACAAGACTAGACAGACAAGACTAGACAGACAAGACTAGACAGACAAGACTAGACAGACAAGACTAGACAGACAAGACTAGACAGACAAGACTAGACAGACAAGACTAGACAGACAAGACTAGACAGACAAGACTAGACAGACAAGACTAGACAGACAAGACTAGACAGACAAGACTAGACAGACAAGACTAGACAGACAAGACTAGACAGACAAGACTAGACAGACAAGACTAGACAGACAAGACTAGACAGACAAGACTAGACAGACAAGACTAGACAGACAAGACTAGACAGACAAGACTAGACAGACAAGACTAGACAGACAAGACTAGACAGACAAGACTAGACAGACAAGACTAGACAGACAAGACTAGACAGACAAGACTAGACAGACAAGACTAGACAGACAAGACTAGACAGACAAGACTAGACAGACAAGACTAGACAGACAAGACTAGACAGACAAGACTAGACAGACAAGACTAGACAGACAAGACTAGACAGACAAGACTAGACAGACAAGACTAGACAGACAAGACTAGACAGACAAGACTAGACAGACAAGACTAGACAGACAAGACTAGACAGACAAGACTAGACAGACAAGACTAGACAGACAAGACTAGACAGACAAGACTAGACAGACAAGACTAGACAGACAAGACTAGACAGACAAGACTAGACAGACAAGACTAGACAGACAAGACTAGACAGACAAGACTAGACAGACAAGACTAGACAGACAAGACTAGACAGACAAGACTAGACAGACAAGACTAGACAGACAAGACTAGACAGACAAGACTAGACAGACAAGACTAGACAGACAAGACTAGACAGACAAGACTAGACAGACAAGACTAGACAGACAAGACTAGACAGACAAGACTAGACAGACAAGACTAGACAGACAAGACTAGACAGACAAGACTAGACAGACAAGACTAGACAGACAAGACTAGACAGACAAGACTAGACAGACAAGACTAGACAGACAAGACTAGACAGACAAGACAAGACAGACAAAACTAGACAGACAAGACTAGACAGACAAGACTAGACAGACAAGACTAGACAGACAAGACTAGACAGACAAGACTAGACAGACAAGACTAGACAGACAAGACTAGACAGACAAGACTAGACAGACAAGACTAGACAGACAAGACTAGACAGACAAGACTAGACAGACAAGACTAGACAGACAAGACTAGACAGACAAGACTAGACAGACAAGACTAGACAGACAAGACTAGACAGACAAGACTAGACAGACAAGACTAGACAGACAAGACTAGACAGACAAGACTAGACAGACAAGACTAGACAGACAAGACTAGACAGACAAGACTAGACAGACAAGACTAGACAGACAAGACTAGACAGACAAGACTAGACAGACAAGACTAGACAGACAAGACTAGACAGACAAGACTAGACAGACAAGACTAGACAGACAAGACTAGACAGACAAGACTAGACAGACAAGACTAGACAGACAAGACTAGACAGACAAGACTAGACAGACAAAACTAGACAGACAAGACTAGACAGACAAGACTAGACAGACAAGACTAGACAGACAAGACTAGACAGACAAGACTAGACAGACAAGACTAGACAAACAAGACTAGACAGACAAGACTAGACAGACAAGACTAGACAGACAAGACTAAACAGACTAGACAGATAAAGCTGCATCTCTTTGCTTCTTTGCATTCCATGCTTCTCTCAGTTTGCCAACTCCAGCAATCAATAATAGTGTGATTTATGCTATATGTTTCCCCGCAGTAAAGGCATGTCGTCTGCTGCCCTGTTGAAGAGATAATCCCTGAAGCTACCATGGCCAGTCAGTACCTGAGTAAGATAGTACTAGTTTCGCCAAATTTTCTAGTTTTCCAAGAGGATATATTTGGGATTAGTACTTTTGGCCTGCAGGTCTATGTAGGTATTTCTGAGATGACTTTGGCGGCCTCACCCGAGACCGTCCGGTAAGCGCTACCTGTACGTAGTGCCATTTTCCACTGAAAGGTTGCGAGTTGGTGGATATTTCGTTTTTCTCTAGTTCATTGGTCCACATTTGAGCTCCATAAAACATAGTAGACTGGACTACGGAACTGAGTATATTTCTAGAGCTGGTCTTAAGCTCCTCTACGTTTTGCATGATTTTCTGAATGCCAGCTAGTGTTCTCAGTCATGAAGGATAGCCTTTATTAATCAATAATTCGAGACATTTGAGAGTTTCTTTCGGCGTTACTATTGCCTCCTTCACTTTAAATTTGCCTCGGTCTTTTTCTGGAGCTAGAATAAGGTTCTTCAGTTTCATAGGCTGACGATTTCTGTTGCTTGATTTGCCGTTCTCATTAACCCCTGCTCTTCCCCTGTTCTTCGTGTGACAACTACTGCGATATGTTCGGCGAAGCCGATTACGGTGCTTGGGGACCACCGTGATCGGCAGCCTCATTGTAAGTACTTCGCCATATAGCACGTTCCACAGGGTGGGGCCTTGTATCGAACCCTGTGGTACCACACTATTCACTTATCGCTCTTTTTTTTTGTGTGCTAGTAGTATTCGAAGTTTTCGTCACTTAAATGATGCGCCACTTAAATGATGATGCTCATTTGGAAATGGGTAAAAAAGTTTGAATTTGAGGAACATGAGGAACCGGTTCATCAAAAACCCGGACGCCTAAGGTTATTGAAAGCGGAAGAGAACGTGGAACGGGTTAATCGGTATGTTCGTGATGAACCCGACCTCTCCATTCGGAAGCGTGCAAGTGCTTTGAATGTGCATAGATCATGACTACACCGCATTTTGCACAAAGATCTGAATCTACACCCCTATAAAATCCAATTGGTGCAGAATTTCAGTCGCAGAATTACCACTTTTGTAAAATTTGCGTACGCACAACGTGCGATCCGCTCCCGAGAAACGCTCCAAAGCGACTAAATTCCCAAGAGCCAGGCTACCGATTGACATATCATCCGCGGCCTTCCGAATCGTTGCGTTTCTCGCAATAAGTTAACCAAATATAAACTTTCTTTTGAGACACCCTTTATAATGCCTTGACAGCTGAGGTAGCTTCTTAACATGCGCAACAGATACGGAGATATACCCCTTCTTGTCAGACTCCTTATATGCTTACAGGACGCGCTATTAAAGGCATTTCTAACGTCAAGTTAGGAAGTCACACGTGTGTCTGGTTCTCTGGGTTCCGCTATTAACCCTTTCTGCGATCTCCAGGACAGCTTCTATGGCATTGATGGTAGATCTATCTTCTCTAAACCCATATTGGTTTTCGGAAAATCCGCATTCCGTCTCGAGTTACCCTTTAGCCTTAGTATCGAGAGCTGGTCTAGGAGTTTATTTACTCACCCAATAGGCACATAGGTTTATAGCAGGTGGGATCTCCTATCGGTTTATCTGCTTTTCTAATTAGTGAGAGTCTTGCGCGCTTTCATTTAACTGGGAAGTTATCGGCAGTTAACAACTTAATCGTTACGTTTAAGACGAATTGAGGTTGATGTCTAGCGGTTGACAATCTCGGGTGGTATGCGATCGGGAGACGGTGTTTTGCCAATTTTAATACGTTTGCTTAGACCAGCGATAGTTCATCCAGAGTAGAGCTTCACACAAGAACGATATTTTTCTCGTCTCGTATCGTCTCGACTCGTAAAAGCGGGACGAGACCGAGGCGAAACAGTTTTGAAAATTATTTAGGCGAGAGCGTGACCATATGTGGTCTCGCTCTCGCGAGAGCGTGCGCACGTGTGGTCTCGCTCTCGTGAGACACGAGAGCGTATGTGGTATGGCTTGTGCGAGACATGAGAGTCTCGCACAAAGTTACTGATCTCGTTCATACTTCTTCAATCTTTGACTCTGACACGGGCACCCGTAATATTTTCTTGCCTAAATTTGAACTGATCATTCTGCCTAGGGCAAGTTACATTTCATTATATATTTGACAATATTTGATATTTGACGAGATGAGACGAGAGGAGACGAAACAAACGGTTACGAGAACGAAACGAGACAAACGGTTCCTAGAGCGAGAGCGAGACTGAGACGAGATCAAATTTTTTTACAACTAACGAGAGCGAGACGAGATTTTTGAAACTCTCGCCCTATCTCGTCTCGTGTGAAGCCCTACCCCAGAGAAACAAGACTAGACAGACAAGACTAGACAGACAAGACTAGCGAGACAAGACTAGACAGAGAAGACTAGACAGACAATATTAGACAGACAATATTAGACAGACAAGACTAGACAGAAAAGACTAGACAGACAAGACTAGACATACAAGACTAGACAGACAAGACTAGACAGACAAGACCGGACAAACAGGACTACACAGAGAGTACTAGAGAGACAATACTAGACAGACAAGACTAGACAGACGAAACTAGAGAGACAAAACTAGACTAGACAGACAAGACTAGACATATAAGACTAGACAGAGAAGATTAGACAGACAAAACTAGGCAGGCAATACTAGACAAACAAGTCTAGACAGGCCAAACTAAACAGACAAGACGAGACAGACAAGACGAGACAGACAAGACTAGACAGACAATACTAGACGAACAGGACTTTGCAGACAAGACTAGACAGACTTTACTAATAAGATTGACTAGACAGACAAGACTAATCAGACAAGACTAGACATACGACACTAGACAGATAAGACTAGAAGAAACAAGACTAGGCAGACAAGACTAGACAGAGAAGACTTTACTGGTAAGACCAGACAGATAAGACTAGCCAGATATGACTAGACAGATAATACTAGACAGACAAAACTATACAGATAAAACTAGACAAACAAGACTAGAGAGACAAAAGCCGAGAGACATTACTAAACAAACGATACTAGACAGACAAGGCTAGACAGACAAAACTAGACAGTCAAGAATGGACAGACAAGACTAGACAGGCAAGACTACACAGACAAGATTAGAGAGACAAAATTAGGTGGACAAGACTTGAGAGAAAAGACTAGAGAGGCAACACTCGAGAGACACGACCAAACAGAGGAGACTAGATAGACAACACTACACAGTCAAAACTAGATAAGACTAGATAGACATTACTCGGCCACAGAAGATTATCCGAGACCCTGTCCCCTGGACCCAAAGGAAGATGGTGCCCTAGACTACTGGATAACCCAGTTCCTAACGGGGCATGGTAACTTCGAAACATATCTCACAGGGATTGGGAAATTAGAACCAAAATATGCCAGCAATGTGGGAGAAGGAGGGCACGCCGAAGCATGCAGTGCTGGATGGCAGCAATGGGCCATAGACAGGCAAGCATTGGAACAGGAAATTGGAAGGCAAATTACAACGGACAATATAATAGCGGAGATGCTGGATGGAAAATGGAAAGTAATAAGTACGTTTATATGAAAAATCGTCAAAGAAAAAGAGATTTGCTTTGACAAATGGACTACTGGATAACCCTAGCCCTAGACTACTGGATAACCCAGTTCCTAACGGGGCATGGTAACTTCGAAACATATCTCACAGGGATTGGGAAATTAGAACCAAAATATGCCAGCAATGTGGGAGAAGGAGGGCACGCCGAAGCATGCAGTGCTGGATGGCAGCAATGGGCCATAGACAGGCAAGCATTGGAACAGGAAATTGGAAGGAAAATTACAACGGACAATATAATAGCGGAGATGCTGGATGGAAAATGGAAAGTAATAAGTACGTTTATATGAAAAATCGTCAAAGAAAAAGAGATTTGCTTTGACAAATGGATATAAAAAAACAACTAAGCCGACTATATAATATTCCGACAAATGCTAAGAGCACTGAACAAAAGAAAAAGGGGAGTGGTTTTTAGTGGGTATGACCGGTACTAACACCAAGCCGGGTGAGTCCCACACTCCCTAGGATATTCTGTCCTGGGGGTCATACGTAAAGGTATTTCCCCCCCTTGGAAAAAAAGACATGACTACGCAGGCACGGCAAGAAAGTGAAGACTAGACAAGCAAGACTTGACAAACAAGTCTAGACAGACAAGACTAGACATACAATACTAGACCGACAAAATTAGACAGACAAGACTGTACAGACAAATTTAGATAGAGAATGATAGACAAACAAAGCTAGACAGACTATACATACAAGACTATTTAGACAAAACTTGATAGACAAGAATAGACAGGCAAGACTAGACAAACTAGACTAGGTAGACAAGACTATACGGACAAGACTAGGGCTTCACACGAGACGAGATAGGGCGAGAGTTTCAAAAATCTCGTCTCGCTCTCGTTACTTGTAAAAAAAATTACTCTCGTCTCAGTCTCGTTCTCGCTCTAGGAACCGTTTGTCTCGTCTCGCTCTCGCTCTTGTAACCCTTTGTCTGGTCTCGTCTCGTCTCATCTCGTCAAATATCATTCTTGCTAGAACTTATTGTTAAGATAGTCCAAAACGAGGTAATCATTAATTTTATGGTAATGCGTTGTAATAATAAATGCGTGATGGCCCGTGTCAGAGTCAAACATTAAAGAAGTAGTTTAAACGAGATCAGAAACGAGACTCCCACGTCACGCAAGAGTGAGACCACATACGCTCTCGCTCTCGCGAGAGCGAGACCACATATGGTCTCGTCTCGGTCTCGTCTCGCTTTTACGAGACGAGACGAGACGAGAAATTTCGTTCCCATGTGAAGCCCTAGACAAGACAAGACAGACAAGGCGTAACAAATAAGACTAGACAGATAATACTAGACAGACAAGACTACACAAATAAGACTAGACAGACGAGAATAAATTGTTATTTTAAAATGTCAAAGCTTTATAAATAAGTTATAGGAAATAATTATTTCTTAAGGAACTTTACTTCCATGAATAATTTACAATTATAAGTTTTCAATGTTTTTGAAAGTGTAATAAATTTGATAATAATATGAGAAAATAATTTATTAAAAGTATATTAAATATAATATGTTTTTAATTATGACAGTTATAAATCACTAATTTTTATGTCAAAATTTAACAACTAATTTGGAATAAAAATTCAGACGTAACTTACTTAAGTAGTTTAAAAGTAATTTAGAATAAATATTTATTGTCAAATCTTAACCCACCTGGAGGAACACAAATATTTCTTGCCTATCTAGTCGTAAAATGTCAAATTTGACCAAAAAAATGACAAATAAATGATAATAAATCAGAAATTTAAAATGTAACATTGGACACATAATTTATAAAAAAAAAAACATTTACATTTAATATTAATTTAATAATATATAATTTAATATTAATAGCAAATCTAAGGTGTGCCAAAACTAAATACAGGAAGAAATTATTAATATAAAATGTCAAAATGTGACTAACATTCCAACAATCATTTCTAAAATAAGTCATAAATTTAATATGTCAAAATGGGACAAATAAGAAGAAGAGAATATTGCATATTTAAAATGTCATAAATTGACAATTTACAACATTTATCGTCAAATATTATGACTTATTTCAAGGAAAAAAGCTTTTATATAGATATTTACAATAATTTACATCAAACATTTAAATCTTAATATCAAATGTTAATCACAAGAGTCAATCCACAGCTAAATAGGCGAGATGTATGGATTAGAATATAAAAATTTGTGGTTAATGTGTAAATCGTTACAATTTTAATTTAAAAATAAAATTGAATTAGTATTAATTTAAATATTTATTTTATTGGTAATTGGTGATTTGTGAACAAATTTGTTTGTGGTAATTAGGAAGTGTTGAAATGCCGGTCGCCGAGTGTGGTAGTTTGAAAAAATGTTGTCGTTTCGTTGTTTATTTGAAGAAATGGACAGAAAAAAGGAGAAGTCGTTTGTCGGTGAATGTTTAATTGATGTAAGATAATTAATTCGGGAAATTGTGTGGGGGCCCCATTAAGATCGATGTATCATCAAACACGGCAGCAATAAAAAGGCAGCGTTAGCGTAATTAGGAATTAATTCGAATCGAGTCAATTAGAAAATTCCAATTGATCGATTCGGATGTCGATAGCGGCGCAGCTCCGTCTCTATATAAACGCATTTCGGTTGTTCCGCGGGCCAACGGGAATAATCAGAAATTAGTGGGATTCTTTAAATTTGGTCGACATATGTTCGGGTTCTCATTAGAGGTCGCCGACAAAGGATAATTTGGCAATCAACCGGGACCGCTTCTTACTCCACTCTGTCTGGCCGCGTTTGAGAACGAGAGATCAATCTATCGGATGGACCCAACTGCGTAACCAGCCGAACTAATTTCTTCTTCAACAGAAAAAAGAAACAAAACTAAATATAACAATTTTTTCTTCTCCACGCTCCGACGATGACTAATTGCAACCAATTTTTTAATTGTTCCCTCAAGTTACCCCTCTCCCAAAAGAAACACGGAAAATAACGGAAAATATTTCCTCAATTCCACAATTTCTCTTGCATATAAATATTTTTTTTCCTTGTTCTACGCGATTTATTTATTCTTTTATCGTACGTTTAAAACGTCAATAATGCCAATCGCATAAAATCGTCAAATATTTCCGAGAGCGAGCGGTGAGCCGCGCTTTGATCGGAGCCGACAGAATGCCGGCCGAAATATGCGGTCGAGTTTTATACTACATAGCGGAGCAAAAGTTCCCACCCTGGAACAGAAATTTCTGCAACGACAGAATCCACCTTCGACAGCCGCAATTAAATATTGTTTTTATCCGCTATCACACTGCGATCGGGGGTGTCGAATATCACCCTGGCCCCACAATCGAATACAATAAAATACCTTGAAATATTATTCAGAAACCCACACGGGCATATTTCTTCGAAAATGTCTTCTGAATATTCTAATCTACAAACTAAATCTTCTTTTTTAGTCAACTAGTTTATCCGATATTTATTATTTTCGAATTTATAATATACCAAGATATTTAGAACCAAAAATGTAGTAAATAAACATTTCTTGTAATGAAATTTCTATATATAGAGGCCAAAGCTAAATATGAATTCTCTTACTTAACGAGACTGTCAAATCCCTAATAAATCTGTCCATCTATATGCCACGATATCGTTATTAGTTTTCCCTTTTCTTTGAAATTATTAAAACGTGTCTGTCTGATCCGAAGGTGTGCTAAACCAAAATAAAACGTGTGAATGGAAGAAATGCGTTGCAGTAGTCTATATATCGGCATTAGGAGAAACTCGTGTTGGAAATAAATATGTTTTAAGCAGAGCTCAGAAAATGCGGTGGGCACGCAACATTCCGTTAATTGAAACGTCGGAAGAGACATATTTATAATTGAACTTGGAGAAATATGTTATTTTCGCCCTCCAAATATAAATAATTTTTTCGGGGGGAAAACTTACCGATATCATGCAACAGAGGTATTGGAAACTGTGGAATACTGTAAGCATTAGAACGTTCAAAGTACCGAAAGATATCGTTTGAAAGAGTGGTATTTAAAATATGAATAATATGAGCTTTAGAACGTTCCAAGCTCAAACATATGAATGGAACAACAGTAATATTGTTAACTGTGGAAAATTCGAAGTTTTAAAACGTTGTAGTACATATTTTACAAAACATTATAACCATTTATGCACAATTTGTGCAAATTTATAACAAAGAAGACTCAAATTGACTGAGGAGACAAAATTGTTTTTTTTTAATCCAGCGGAAGGTCCTCAACGAAACCAGAAATATCGCTAACAATCGTCAAAATCTGAAGCCAGTCCTAAATGAGACTAAAATTAAATGTAAAAATTGAATTGAAAAAGGCTAAATTCAATGATATCCTCATCAGCTTATGGGATGAGAGGACTAACTTCTAAATCATGCTAATCAAATCATGCAAATCGTGCTAAGAACATTAAAATAAAAAAAAAAACAAGGATATAGGAGATCCTCAGTTAAACGCAAATAGTTACAGTATGTAGTTAATTGACTAACTATGGTAAAATCTGAAAGGGTAATACGACCTTACATGATATTAAGGAGACCGTATAATTCTTGCGCAACATTAAAGTGGAGACATTGATGTGAAAGTGTGGAAATTTTTAAGGAAGTTGGAAGAGTAGATAGTAGAGTGGATAGGAATTTGTTGGAAGCTGAATGGGTATTTGTTACAAGAGTAGATCAAGGCTCATTAAGAACTGTAGCCTCAAATAAGTTTCTGAAGGTGTAAAGCTTTGGAAAAATGGAAAATCGGGAAGTTAACCAAGGTCCACTAAAGGCTGACGCTATAGCCTGGTGATGAAGCTGATGATTTAGAAAAAGCATCCAAGATCTTTTTGGAGGAAATTCTACAAATAACGTGGAACAATGATATATGGAATTGCAGAATGTTTTGAAGTTTGGGAACATTTGCTCAATTTGCTATTTTATTGGTTTAAGCCTGGTTTACACAAATCAGGAGAGTAGAGTATCTAGTAGAGTTCACTCTACTAGCTACTCTACCACTTTTGATTTTTTTTCGTTTAAACAAGTATGGTACAGTAGTGCTATACTATATGAAGCAAAATGGTTGTTAAGAAATTGATGCACAATTATTTATCTAGAGTTTTAATAGTTCTTATTAGGGAATTTGCGGAAGCACTTGATGAGGAGATAAACACAGAAGAAAGAATGTGGGTGAGAGAATGGCTCAAAGAAGAGATTTACTTTGAGCAACATCGCTTCTCCTAAAAGAGTTCGCCGTAGAGGATCAGTTAGAATATAAACGATGTCTCAGAATGACACCACAAAACAGCTGTTGAGCATGGTGAAAGACAAAATTCAACGCGAAGATACGATGATGAGAGATGGTATAAAAGCTGAGGTGAAACTACAAGTTAGATTGAACTTTCTAGCTACTGGGAACAGCTACAGAAGAAGCCTTTCACATTTTTTTAGGGTCTCAAGACCTTCTTTTTCCGCGGCCTTCCTCATGTCCTTGTTTCTATAGTGTATACTTCCTAAATTCTACAGACACTCTTGTTCAACAAATAAATCATCAAGTTTGATTGTTTCATCCTCCGAGAACTTAACCATTTTTTAAAGAAAATATTGCGCAACAACGTGTGCACTGCAACTTAAACTCTACTGGTACTTGCTGTTGTAGGGTAGAAGATGTTTACACAGGTAGAGTGAAGAGACTAGTAGAGTGGGACTTGTGGTGGGGGTAAGTAGAGTAGAGTCAACTTTACCGCACGCAGTATAGTACTCTACTCTACTAGATACTCTGTACTCTACTCTATTCAGATAGTTTTTGGGGGTTTCTACGAGTAGAGTTACTCTACTCCCTACTCTACCCTGCCCATTACTATACCCGTGTGAACCAGACTTAAGGTCCAAATTTCAACCTATATCTAAATTCACCTGAATCCAATTTAAAAATTACTCTCTAAAATGTGATTGTGGTGTTTGCAATATGTCTACAACATAAGAATTAAGATACATAAAGTTAAGATACATAGTTTAGTTTCATAAGAAACCAAACTATGAAAAAAAGCTCCAAATATTGGAATATGAAAGAAAATAAGGAGCTCCTACACGAGCAACATATATGGGAAGCTTTAGATCTAACCAAGTGCAAAGAAGACACACGTTTCTTGACGAAGGATATTTAAAAACATAGGTGTAAGGACCAATGTTTTGGGGAAAGTTTCAGTTGGTTAGGTTGCTGGAAATTCGTAACTAATGCAATAGCCTTGTTGGTCTTTGAGATGTTCAAAATTGTGAGGAATTCAGATTTCTTGGACTTGAAATTGAATGTTGTTAGGTTCAAGTTTCTGTAAAATAAATAAATTTTCCAACAATGCTGTGCATGAGTTCTTTCCAAATTTAACTAAGACTCTTCAGGAGAAAAACATTTTACTCAAACCAAAACTGTTTAAAAAATAACTTAACAGTTATATATTGATATCTAATTTGATATCCAAAAACTGGAAGAACAAATTTTCCAAATTTTGGATATCAAATGGTCGTAACTTTGTATTTTCGACGATTTTTCGCAAAATATTAGAAAAGTTGTACAAAACTAAATCAAGAATCTTTATCTTCAAAAATCTAAAGCACTGTTATTCAAATTTGATTTGAGTAACTAAATCCGGAACTAGAATATTAAAATTTGAGAAGTCAAATTTGTCAATTTGCATAAACTTCAAATGCTTATAATTGGCTAATCCAAAAACAATTTTTTGCACCAAATTTTTGGAAAACAAAATTAAACAAATTTAAAAATTAAATCAATAATCTTCATCACGATCACAAGATTTTTTGCTTAAAATTTGGCGAAACCAAACATATTGCAAAATTTGCATCGAAAACTCCAAAACTAAAAAATCTTGTTCTTCGAGTTTGAAATCTTGCCAAAATTCAAATGGTCGTTATTTTATTAATCGCAAATACTTTATAACAAAATTTTGAGAAATTTGTTCGAAATTCAAATATTTTCAACAAATTCTAATTGGAATTTGCAAAAACTGAAACTAAAAAAATTCAGCAACATTGTTGAAACTTATTCCAAGATTCTTCAGCTCATAATAGTTGTTAAAATTAGAGATGCATCGATACACACTTTTGCCGATACGATACCGACTCCGATATTTATAAAAAAAATCGACGATACCGATACCGATACCGCTGCAGATAGTGCAGGCTTCAAAATTTGTGGGTTTAGGATAGTAAATATAGAAACACACGACATTATTTACTTATGTAATATATATTTAGAATATTAACTTACGAAATTTTGAAAATTGTTTCTTTAGGTCTTCTTTGAGGGAATCAGTGCTCAGAAGGGAGGCAAATATTCTTCAGCCTCTTATATTTTCACAAATGCTCCATATCCCACATCTTGTAGATGGCTCAGTAGTTGTACTTGGTTGTAGCAGTGCCGACTCTGAAATAATTTGTAAAATCAGTACGTCTTCTAGACGTCCTTTTGCCATACTAATAGTAGATTGTCTATGAAATGTTCGAAGTTTTTAACGCGGATCTATTGCGGTGGTTAAATAGTACGATTCTTTATTTTCCAAATAATCAAATCATTCATTAAGAGCCAATACCATAGCAGCTGCCATAAGTTTCGATACATTCCCTCTTGCAAAAGACCGATTGTCTGTGTCTTGGATATTTTGTAGCATTATTCGGAGACTGTTATTGAACGGAATAGCGTCGGGTATTACAGCTGTGGCTTTGCTGATAGATTTTGTAACATCTCTTAAAAATAACGTAAAATGTTCACTCATCTCATCCACCATTATCCATTCTTCCGTTGTGAGTTCGACGTTGCACTTTATACTAGGAAAAGAAGCTTGTACGGGAACTCATAAAACGCGGGGATACCCCGCGCGTAGATAAATTATTCCGCGTTTAGATGAACGATCTAAGCGCGGGGATGGCGCGTTTACACGATGGATAGTTGTATCGCGGAATTCAAAATGTATTGATGTATTGGCAAACTAATATCGCCTCTCCGAGATATCGGTATCGGATGCATATCCCTGGTTATATGTTGCTTAAACCGAATATATTTAAATGGTAGCAACATCAACGTCCAATATTAAAAAACTAAAGTTAAAATAAAATCAAATTTCAACTGGTTATAATTTTGTCATCTGCATTCCAGCATTGTGGCAAATTGTTTAAAATTAAATCGAAGATGAAAATATTGAATGGAAGCAAGGAAGATCTGGATGAAAGAGTTGTTTAAAGTTTAACGAAACCAAAGATGTTTAAAAAATTATAAAGAAAACTGTGGAACCAACAAACTTTCTTCTTCAAATTTTGTAAACTGGTCATAATAATAGTAATCGCAAATAATTTCTTGGGAATTTGGAAAGACTTGTTCAAATATAGTTACCAACAACCTTTGTAGATTGTTGAATTGTAGGTAATTGTAGGTGGTGACTTTTACTGCGACTTTCATAGATCTCCCCACCCTGATCCTCCAATCGTTGGTATACTTACTCATTTCGAACGCCTCATCTAGTCCTGATTCCTTTAGGAATTTCAGGATCTGGGTGGAATTCAATTATATTTGCCACTTGCGGAGCAGTGCTCCGGAGTCTTCTGTCCTCTGCCCATCTGTCATATTCGTCGAGGCTGAGGAGCTTGAGGTGTTCGCTAAATCTGCAGTATCCCGTCACAACTCCTGTCAGAATTCTAATATTGTTCCTATTTACTTTCAGAAAAGCTTTTGTTCTTTTCTGGTTAAAAGATCCCAGCATTACCTTTCGATTGTCTTAGCCTTGGAAGTTCTTTAAAGTTTTTCATCCATTGTTCTCTTATTTCTTCATCTAAATTTTTGTGGATGATGTTCATACTCATACCACAAAAGGGTTCCGGGCCTATAAAGGGATTACTGGATACTTTGTTTGCTAGGTGATCGGATTCTTTGTTTCCATCTATACCAGTGTGTCCTGGTACCCAGAATAGAATTTACTTTATTTTCTCTGCCGAGGTTGTTAAGTTTTTCCACCCAAGCCAATACTAGTTTGGATCTCTCTGACTCAATTTTTGTGGTAGTTCCTGTCTAGGTTAAATTGTGCACATCTTTTCGATTGCATTTACCTCTGTTTGCAAGATACTTGGGTATATTTCCATGAATTCTAAATATATGTTACGAGGTCCAATCTTGCACCAATAGCATCCTTTGTCGAACCATCCGTATACCAATTGATATCACTTTGCTCTATGTGGTATGCTGAGGATTTATCTCTCATATCAACTCATTTTACTACACATTGCACACACATTGCTACTACACATTGCTATATAGTTATTCTGGAAATGATATTTGCATACCATTTCGTTTTTTGGTACTTCCAGCGAGGTGATCTTGGCAGCGAGACTGTTCTGGTCTCGGCTCCCGATTATTTTACCTCTGCCTATTCCTTCCCTGCTGGACAAACGCCGATCTGGCAGCCCTCTCCACGACAAGGTGCAACGGAGTCAGGTCCTGCAGCAGCTCCATTGCTGTCGTCGGGCATGACCCCATCGCCCCCGCGATGCAGACACCCTCCAATCTATGAATTTTCTCAAGATTCTTCCTTATAGAGACCAATTTGGTTCTACTTCCGCGCGCAACTGCCCCGTAAGTGATTGCAGGTGTCACTATCATTATGTACATCCATCGCAAGATTGGGGTTTACTAGCCCATTTTTATTCCTGCAAGATTTCTGCACGCGATTAGAACGCGTTTGGCTTTTCCAACCACTTCCTCAGCGTGCCTGTTCTATAGGAATTTGCTATCTAGTATTAAACCCTGATACTTTATCTCCTTATGTTCTTCTACCCCTTGTGTTCTCTTTTTGTATATTGATAGTGACAACTGTGCTCCATCTAACAGTATGGGCTGTAGGCAGTTTAATCTCCTCTTCCTACTAAGTGGTATCACCGTGGTTATCCCAGGAGATTCATTCCCACTATTTGACACCATCTATTAGGTACTCAACAATATTTATCTAAAACATTAAAAATGTTTCTAACAAATACAAAATTCAATTTAAGAAAATTGAAACGTGGAAGACTATTTCCTAATTCTCAATCTAATTTACAAAACAATTTGAGACAATCTTAAAATTTGATTCTAGTCGATTAGATCACGAATTGCAATTCGAAGAATATTGCCTTCTAATTTCCTCTACTTTACAAAACATTCTTAAAAATTGATCGTAGCCCACTAGATCAATAAGGATCTTGGAGATCCAGGACTCCCTACAAAACACTAGTTTAGATAGTTTTTCTAGTCTCCCAATATCAGCACAGCAGTGTCTCTCAACCTGAGACGAAATTAATTTGAATATTTTGTGCAGTTAGAAAATGTAGGACTCATCGGCTCATCGTCGGTGTAGTCAAAAGTTTCCAAATATGATTAGTTCTTAATTTGGTATTAAAAAAAGGATTGTATTAACACAACTTCACCCAAGGGCCTCCAGCTATTCCTAGCCATGCAAAAGGACAACTTGGCACCACTATCAACAGGAGAACCTACATATTGGCCATCTGACCCAAAAAAAACCAGCCCTACTAGATTTTTGTGTAGTAAAAGGAATAAATCAAAAGTACTTATCAATTAAATCATGCAGTGGCCTCTCCTCAGACCACTCTCCTATAATTGTAACCTTTAACTCCCAAATCATAAAAATATAAAAACCATTATCATTACATAGTAAAAAAACAAACTGGAATATATTTAGAAGCATTCTTAATGAGAAAATCAACTGCAACGTTTCACTTAAGTCAAAACTAGAGCTAGAAAATGATATTGGAAACTTTAACCAAATAATACAAGAATCTGCTTGGGAGCTACACCAACAAAAGAAACATCTGAAATAACTCCATGCTGCTCTATAAACGCTGAAATAAAAATTCAAGAAAAACGCCGGCTACGAAAAGAGTGGCAAAATACAAGATCCCCTCAAGACAAATCAAAATTTAATAAAGCTGTTAGAGATCTTAAGAAACTACTAGATGCAGAAAAAAATCGTACTATACAAGAACATTTAGAGAGTCTAACACCAACTGAAATAACCGACTACTCACTATGGAAAGCAATGAGAAAAATTAAACGCCCAATATACATCATATCCCACCAATTAGACAAGAAAACGGTAAATGGGCCCGAGATTATAAAGAAAAAGGTAAAGCCTTTGCTAAACATCTAGAGAAAGTTTTTCAACCAAATCCCACAGTATCTCCCACACAAGATAATGACATAAACGCATCTCTAGATGGTCCATATCAAATGGACTTTCCAATAAAAAAAATCACAAAAAAGAAGTGTTTTCTATAATTAAAAATATTAATATAAAAAAATCACCTGGATACGATCTGATCTGAAGCAATAATACGATTCCTCACTATGTTGTTCAATGCAGCGCTACGCTTGAGTTACTTTCCTGCGCAGTGGAAACTAACCCAAATAATTCTAATAACAAAACCAGGAAAAGACCCAAATCTAGTTACCTCTTACAGGCCTATAAGTCTATTGCCCACTTTCTCAAAAATATGCGAGAAACTTTTACTAAAACGACACTCCAATTCTACTGGAGAAAAATATAATCCCACAACATCAATTCGGATTCAGGCAACAACATGGAAGGGTAGAGCAAATCCATAGAATCGTTAGAAAGATTAGTGAGGACTTTGATGCGAAGAGTATTTTCAGATATTGCACAAGCGTTTGACAAGTTGTGGCATACTGGACTATTATACAAGATCAGACAACAACTTTCACATCTCTTGTATGAAATACTGAAATTATACTTAGTAATCGATATTTTGCAGTAAAATACAAGGACGAGGTAAGCGATCTAAAATTAGTTCAAGCCGGTGTACCACAAGGAAGTGTACTGGGCCCAGTACTCTACCTTCTATACACCGCAGATCTGCCCACCACAGCCCACACTCTAACAGCAACATATGCAGATGATACAGCGATAATGGCATCTCATTCAGATCCAGTCGTGGCAGCAAAACGAATCCAACTGCATCTTAATGCAGTAGAAAACTAGCTAAAAAGGTGGAAAATCCAAGCAAATGAGTTAAAATCGGTCCACGTCACCTTTTCCCTCAGAAAGGAAACCTGTCCGCCAGTAAAATTGAATGGCCGGCAGATACCTCAGACTCAGCGAAATATCTAGGTATGCACATAGATCAAAAACTCAAATGGCGAAAGCACATATGGACAAAAAGAAAGCAACTTAATCTTAAAATAAGGAAAATGTATTGGCTACTCGGTCCAAAATCAAAACTCTCATTGGAAAACAAGCTTCTACTATATAACTCTGTTCTGAAACCAGTATAGAGCCATGTGGGTCAGCTATGGGGTTCAGCGTGCAACTCAAATATCCAGATTCTAGAAAGATTTCAATCAAAAACCTTAAGATTGATTGTAAATGCACCATGGTTTGTAACAAATAGTATCATTAACCACGACCTTAACATTAAACTGGTGAAAGAAGTGATTGAAGAACATTCCAGCACATACTCTGATAGACTCAAAGTACACCCGAACACTCTTGCAAGCCGACTTCTCACTGGACATGGAAATCGTAGATTGAAACGCAGACTCCCGCTTTATATGGTAATATGAGTACCATAGGATGAAGAGGTATTTACCACTGTTAAATACTTACAAGAGTTGACGATGTCACACCACATTTACTTATTGTCGTCAGACAGATCGTAAATAATCCAGGAGAATTAAAAAATAATAATAATAACACAAAATTGTTATTACAAAACCAGTTATATTAATATAAAAGTATCATTGAAATTAAGTCAATACTTTTGGCAAGGAATTGGCAAGAATTTGGAAGGAATGTCTTTATGAGCAGAAAGTTCTCCAAAAATTAACGTTTTTGTATTGTGCTAATAAAATTGTGTGGAAAATTACTATTAAGTGTCTAGAGGATGTTGTATAGAGAAGAATAAGGCAAAATAGTTATATTTAGTAAACAAATCGTTACGACTATGTAATTATGTATTTGTAAAAATATTCCCAAAGCAAAATTAAAATATCTGTATTATTAATTTTCATAACGATTGACCAGACAAAGGCAAGACACAAAAAAGTTTGACTGCAACAACGGCTACAACAACAAAAAACCTGTCTAGTTGGTGGAATGGATTCACCGCCGTGATTCCGATTTCACCCGGTCCCGAGTATCTTCGCACTTCCGGTCCCCCGATTGTTCGACATGTCATGGTTGCCAACCGTCGCTCATTTCACGTATTAATTATGGTCATTACGGGTCACGGGGGGCATCTATGACCTTCCAGGTCCTGGGAAACCCACTACCTCCAATACGCACAATAAAACAAACAAAAACATAATAATGCATAAAAAGAGAAACGACGATATCGCGTTTAATAGACCGTGGATTTTCTGTGGATACATGCCATTACATCCTTATTTAATTTATATATTAAACATTTTCATTGTTTTCGTCGTTTCTTTTTTTGTTGTTGTCGTATATCGTCGTTATTTGAGACAAGGTTTACGTGATCCTAATTGCGGAATGATACGCTGCTCATGTCGTACCCGTTATTTTATAATATATGTATTAAATGTCTAATGTTAACTTTTATAATTGTCGTGACATATCTGGGAAACCGCAATTTGAATACAATATGTATTATAATGAGACGTGGAAACGAAAACTCTTTTGGTCCAGTAAACTTTCAATTACCGTTACGGCAGGCTACTTCTTATTTTTAATACTTTTTTTTATATACATGTTATCGAGAACACCTAAACTTCATTGCAAACTGTTCTGTAACGAGTTAAGTAAATTTCATTAAAAATTGGTTATTGATTGATCAAAATCGATAACAAAATTTCTTTTGAAATCCTTAACATTTTAGATTGAATTGCAAGATGGTACAATTCCTACAGTTCTCTTTTAGTATTACAATTTTTAATAGTTTACATTTCTGTTGCATTTTATTGTAGATTTTTTAATGCTTGATGTGTAGATTTTAAAAACCATTTTTATCTACTCGCACACCAAAATGAACACATTAATAAGTAAATTATTGTATGTCCAAGATGTCATTATTATAATCGTGTGTAAAAGTCCAATGTAAATCATACGGAGTTTCATTATTAAACGATTTCTGTTTGTTGTTACTATAGCAACAACTCGCGTCACTAAACAAAAAACACAGAGTTAGTGAATATAAATTTTCGAACGTACATTAAAATTTAATAAATTTTTCTTATTTTTAATCAAGAAGTCTCTGCCACTCAATCTGGATTTATCTGGCTATAATATTATCCTAATATTAATTATCCTATATTTTATTATCCTAACCCCAACCTAATCTAGATTAAATCTAGGGTAACAGATTATTCGATAACGACCAAATAGTGTCACTGACCGTTTTTATTAGTTAGCAATTTTTGCCACGGAGGCGCTGAACAGTCGATACTCGTCATAATTGTAACTTAGACACTTATCACGAGTATCGACTGTTATATATCTGTGAATAATTTATCAAAGTTATCTAATATTTTTACATATTATAAGTGTGGTTAGACAGTGAATTTATCAATTCAGGCTAAGTATAGATTACCACGTAGTAACAGTCGCAACGATCCTATTAATTTTTTTTTTGGAGATTCAACAGTATTTTAACATGGGTTGTAGATAAAATAATGTATATTACACGTGTGTGAAAGGCTTTTGTGCACTCATTGCATTTAAGTTTCGCAACTTATGCACAAAAGCCCTTCTTCACACACTTAAATCTATTAACAAATCAATTTAGTATCATAAACTACTATTTTATTTGTGAAAAAAATTGTGAATAACACAGATAATTTTGAATGATTGACGTAAGAATAAAAATAAAATCTTATTATTTTTAATAAAAATAATAAATATTTTAATCACATTTATAACAAAATTTTCTGGACAAGTGTTGGTAAAGCCGTCTTCTCATAAACCATATATTTCTAAATTAATACATTCCTTTATACTATGAGTAACATTAACATCGATAAACTATATGAGATTATTAATCATTCCATCGAATCTTGTATTCCATTAAGGAAGTCAAAATTAACACGCTAAAACTATGGTTGAAACACTATATCTATAAGACCATAAAAAGGAAGCGCTCACTATGGGATGCATTCGCTCGAAATTGGACTTAATAGATCCCCAAAGTCCAAAGTGTCAGACTTTTCACTAAAAGACGGAGCTACGGGTGAAATTGTCTAGAACCAACACTTGGTGTCTGAAATGTTTGCATAGCAGTTTGACGATGTACTTAACAAGGAACCAGACAGAGTCATGCTGGCCCATTCAGCGAATACCACCTATCTTCCTGAAGAACTGCTCTGGGATAATAAGCGCCCCACTGGCTGTATAGATGTGCCGGGCCTTTGCAAATGGATATGTACTGAAGCTGTGGTCTCACGCGCATCTTTAAAAAAGGAGACAGATACCAACCTCAAAATACCGACCCCTTAGTCTGACATCGACCCTGTCAAAGTGCATGGAGAAGATCATTATAATAGGGCTAACTAACTTCTCCAAAACGATATCATTCCAATCAATCAGCATGGTTTTCTACCCAAAGGGTCAATGGACACCAATTGGCTTCTCTCCTGCCTCAATGATTGGACTTATCTTCACGACCAAGGTGGTCTTGTCGACACTATCTACTTGGACTTCGAGAAGACATTCGACAAAGTCCCTCTTAGACGACTGCTGAACAAGCTGGAGTACTATGGAGTGTAGGGTTCCTTGCTGCGCTGGATAATTGGCTTACTCTTCGAACGCAGATTTAAAGTCAGAGTTGGTGGATCGTTGTCAGATATCAGAGCAGTTAAGAGCAAAGTGCCGCAGGGTTCCGTCATCGCCCCCCTGCTATTCCTGGTCTACATTAGCTACATTTCAGTCAACATCAAGTCAAATATTTGTTCTTTTGCAGACGTCACGAAATTATACTGCAACCCGCTGGAAGGTGCTGTAACACTTCAGAAAATCTTACTTCATGTGTTGGTAAAACCGCCGTCTCCTAAACCATATATTTATAAACTATATTTTTGATGTCTATAAATTTGATGTCTCGATTCGGCTTGACGGTATTTATAGGGCTTCACACGAGAACGATATCTTTCTCGTCTCGACTCGTTTCGTCTCGTCTCGTTTCGGCTCGTAAAAGCGAGACGAGACCGTATGTGACCTCATGCGAGAGCATTTGTGCTCTCGCTCTCGCGAGACACGAGACCGTATTTGGTCTTGCTTTTGCGAGACACGGGAGTCTCGTTTCTGATCTCGGTACGGCAGCCGTAATATTTTCTTGCATAAATTTGAAATGCTCGTTCTGTGCTCGGGCAACTTACATTTAATTATATTTTATTATATAACAATTGACTATATAACAACTAATCAAGCATTTATTAATTACAAGAAAATGAATGATTACCTCGTTTTGGACTATCTTAACAATACGTTCCAGCAAGGATGATATTTGACTAGACGAGACGAGACAAACGGTTACGAGAGCGAGACGAGACAAACGGTTCCTAGAGCGAGAGCGAGACGGAGACGAGAGTAATTTTTTTCACAACTAACGAGAGCAAGACGAGATTTTTGAAACTCTCGCCTTATCTCGTCTCGTGTGAAGCCCTAGATATTTAATATCGCGGTAAAAAAATGGCTAACTACGGTATTTAATATCGCGGTTTTTTTAATCTTTTTTTTCCTTGTCACACACTTTTAAATTATTTTGTATCTCTCTCATTTACTCTTCCATTTAATCGGGTAAACGATTTTACTACCATCTGCAAAATTTCAAGGTCAATTTTACTATTTTTACGCCGATGTGTAAAATAGATCAATTTCAAGAATTTCAAACAAGTTTAAGAAATTCTTTACACACAGGAAATTGTTCAGACAAATATCACAGGTAATATGCTCATCTGTGGGAATTTTGCAAAAATCTCCGCAGACAAGTTCAAACAGGAAATATAAGATGTGACGTGTTCAAATCTCACGCATGATGCTCATCTGGGAGAATTTTGCAAAAATCTGCATGCTTATTAAGATAAACAGAGCAATTCCAAGAAACTGAGTACGAGTCGTTTCTTATTTATTATTTCTACGCTCGCGTTAACAGACAAGCTGAAACAAGAAACATTACGCAGCGTTTCTTATCAATTATCCTACAATTCAGACATTCGAATTCGAGAAAGATATCGTTCTCGTGTGAAGCCCTATAAATACCGTCAAGCCGAATCGAGACATCAAATTTTTATATAAGAAATGATAACGTTACGCGAGTAGAGAATGTCTGAGTTGCAAAATAGTGAAACTTTTTATTCAATTTATGGTTTTCTTGAATTACAATAGATTCTTAAAAACCGCGATATTAAATACCTAGCAAAATAGTTAGCGATTTTTTTAAGAAATATTTATATCAACTCATTTAGACAGAGGAATTAGTTACAAAGTAATAATTTCTGTAAATTTAGTAAAATTATATATTTATATTTAATGTATTTATAAATTTGCTTATAACAACTATATGATATGCCTATCTGGAGCTATGTGGGAGCCCCACAGCTTTAGTACAACAATCTGCGTTCTAGGCAAACGGCCCCAGCTAAAATTATCGATGATCGATGGATCTAACAGCCCCACATATTCACACCACACTGCTATGAAGTTTGTCTGCATTTCGGCAAATACCCTACAGCCACGTACATGAAATCTTATGATCCCCTCATAGCCCACCCCAATTGATGGTCTAAAATACCTTACAACCCTTCGCATGGAATCTTATGATTTCCTCATAATCCCCAATTGATGGGCTAACTATCGTTAACCCATTAATGAGGACTAGGATGTATCAGTTTTAAATCAGCTTTAATCACCTTTAATCAGCTTTTAATCAGTCTTAATCTCACTGGGTTAGGTTAATTGGGTTAGGGTATTAGGGTATGTTAGAATTAGATTAGTTGGGTTAAGTTACGGTGGTTACGCGTGCGAGTATGGAATGTCTGCATCGTAGAATAATTGATAAGAAACTGATTACGCAGTTTCTTGTTTCAGCTTGTCTGTAAACGCGAGCGTAGAAATAATAAATAAGAAACGACTCGTAATCAGTTTCTTGGAATTTCTCTGTTTATCTTAATAAGCATACATATTTTTGGAAAATTCCCACAGATGAGCATCATGCCTCAATGATTGGACTCATCTTCACGACCAAGGTCGTCCTGTCGACACTATCTACTTGGACTTCGAGAAGACATTCGACAAAGTTCCTCTTAGACGACTGCGGCACAAGCTAGAGCACTATGGAGTGAAGGGTTTCTTGCTGCGCTGGATAACTGGCTTACTCTTCGAACGCAGATTTTAAGTCCGAGTTGGTGGATCGTTGCCGTATATCAAAGCAGTTAAGAGCGAAGTGCCGCAGGGTTCCGTCATCGCCCCCCTGCTATTCTTGGTCTACATCAGCGACATGTCAGTCAACATCAAGTCAAATATTTGTTTTTTACTGACGACATGAAATTATACTGCAACCCGCTGGAAAGTGCTGTAACACTTAAAATAGAACACAGAAAATCTTACTTCAATCGAGAGGTGGACTGAAATGTGGCTCATATCTCTGAATGTGGCTAATTACACCTTTCTGCACATTGGACCCAATAACCTCAACGTCATGTACACCCTAAATGGTAGCCCACTCACTGCTGCAAAGCATCAAACAAAATACCTAGGTCATTTCAATAACCTAGGACCCCATATGGGAGTGCCACATCGCCAAACTAGTAAAAAGGGAAAATTCCTTGAGTTACCTTATCCAAGAGGCTTTTAAAGACCACTCTGCGGGTACTATACTTCGCCTATATAAAGCCCTCATAAGGCCGGTGCTGGAGTTCGCGGTTAGCTACTGAAATCCCTATTTTACTAAAGACATTTTACAACTTGAACAAGTACAACGTCGTATTACCAGAATACCTTCCGAACTAAGAGATTTTCCCTATAAGGTTAATTGCATCAAACTGGGTTTACTATTTCTGCGAGAGCGCCGCCAGAGAAGAGATCTTATACTGGTTCACAAAATTCTGGTTGGCCACTTCAAGGTTTCACTCAATGTTCTTCACATCAGTGACCAAAATCATCTCAGGGAGTACAGTAGGAAACTTTCCAAAGAAAAATGTTCGAAGCTGTGTGGTAGAAATTTCCTTAACAACAGAGTAGTGTATATTTGGAATCAACATATAAGGACACTGTCGACGCGCCCTCACTGATCTTCTTCAAAATCCGCCTAGATAGCAACCTACAGAGCATAAATCGGCAACTGGTCTACTACCCATCTTGGTCTAGGAACACGACAGTCTCATCGGTTTCCGTATTCTGTCGTATGAAATAATAATAATACTTAATGAATCCAGAAGAGCATTGTTCCTATTGGAACTATAAATTCTTGCTTTTGTAACACCATTTGAGCAAACTTCATAGCCATAAATGGTTTTATCTTTCGATAAGTTCCATTTTACCAATAAACTGGTGGGTCGAATTTTCTTCACCATTGATATACCAAAAGAACTAAGAACGTTGCGTTCTTGTGCTTCATTAATTGCTGGCATACATTTTGCTTCTTCAAGCAATTTGGTCGAACCAAGTATTGAATTAGTTATGTCAAAGTCAACAACGCTGTAATAATTGACTTCTTTCAATAAGCAGCCAATATTCTACTTCCAGCTCGTGCATTTAATTTCTTTACCATTGCGTTTATCATAATAATCTTGATTTTGCTTCTACAGATTTACAGCCAATTTTAATTCGGAGGTTCTAGAATTGTGACGTTTCAGGGGTTTTGGAGTCTATTAGTTTTCTGCTTTTTTACATGCACACTTTATCTTCTTAAGTACCATTTGTAGTAACTCACTAGTTTCAGAATGTAATGAATTTTCAGAATGGTATGAAGTTGACGATTTTAGTCTTTTAGTCTTCGAGTACTTTTATTTTAAACCTTGCGCTGGAAAGGTTTAAAATAAGTAAAAAAAGTACTCGAAGACTTAAAGACTGAAATCGTCAACTTCATAGGAGAATTCATTACATTCTGAAACTAGCTTTATCCGCTACGTGGCCCCGGATAAAAATACAAATTGCCGCCCCAAAAGAATTACAAACAGATCCGAGTTATTATTATTATTTAGCGTATGGCTCATCAGAATAATAATAAAAATACAAATAAAATATGACAGGATATAGTCGATTGCATGGTTGTTTGCATTTACAAACTCATAATGTGTCCTTGGTAGGACCTCAGTGGGAATTCTTGAATGTGTAAAAATTTATATTTGTCTCTGGTCTTACAGGTCTGCAGTTGTTCTCAGGTGATGATCATAACCAGGAGATCCATAGGATTGTCTGGTTGCCAGCTGCTGTTAGTTCATTTAGTTCACGTTTTATGAAGTAAAACGCTATCCAGTGTGCACCACGGGGAGGCGAACTAACATTGCACCCCAGAGTGTGGCGTGTTGAATGTGTAGAGGCTAAATCAAAATCTTTTGTTTGTATAAACTTGCTTATTGAATTAATGAAATTTGGAATTTTATACTAAATAACAAATGAACACAACAAATCTCTTAGTAAGTTATAAATTTATTGGTTTTTGTATACGCTTAGCAATTATGAGCTTTCTCTCTCGACTCTTCCCAGATGTTCGGTCATTTCTTCTTCGTTTTGTGCGATGATTGTGGTATCGTCGGCAAACCGTAAGTTGTTTATTTTCCAACCGCCAATGACTATTCCGCCTTCCCTGTTCTCCAGAGCTCCTCTTAGTATAAACTCACCGTATATATTGAATAGTAAGGGTGATAGGACGTATCCTTGCCGAACTCCTCGTCCTATCCTAAAGGGTCTTGAGTCTTCCCTCGATCTTGATGATTCCTTTGCTGTTGCCATATATAGTTTGTAGCAGAACGACAAGCTCGGGAGGTGTTCCCATATCTAAGAGGGTATTCCATAATTGGTGCCAGTTTACACAGTCAGACGCTTTGGTGTAGTCGAGGAAGCATAGATATATGGGCTTTGCAAAGTCTCTGGCTTTTTTAAAAACTTGCTATACATTCATGATCGGCTTTCGAGTGCCTTTACCAGATGTCGCGACGACATCACTACGCGGGCCTACTCTATCACCTATTGTCACTTAATGGTTTCAAGGTTAAACCTTGAACATATTTTAAAAGTATTGACCATCGAAAAGTAGATGAATACAAATATGTTGTTTGAACTATGTTGAAGAAATTAGCGGCTGCAAAGGATGCTTTTGTTATATCATTAACAACTAGATTGAGAGAGTGGCTCCATAGCATCCTCCCGAATTATATTGTTTAATTCTAGATTTCACTCCTGTTTTATCGTCCCTGATATTGGAACCGTTGTCCTATCCCTCATCTCTGATATTCTACAAATTTAATCCCAACTCACTAAGTTGTATAAATATAATATCAGACATTAATTTTCCTGTGGATCTTCCAACTGGTGAGAATCCTAAAAAGCCCAAAATTATTAGTTCCTAAATTTTGACGCCTCGGACAAATAATTATTGCCCGCTCCTAGAGTGGGCCTGGTGTGTGTGCTCGAAAGACCAGAGTTTTCTTCACATTTTGGTTGAAATTGATTCAAGGGACATTTTTCGCAAATGTTATTTGATAAATATATCTGATGAATTGTGTTATTCGTTCTGAACAAACAAATTTTTTTGGCGTTTCTTTTTTTTAAGTTTATGATCAAAACTATATTAGTTCACAAGAAAGAAATGTGAAATGTGTACGTACAATAAACATATTACATTATAAAATTGAAATATATTATGTGATTAACGTCCAAAAAGGAGTTATTAGAAGTTATTATGTATATTGCCAATTTATAAAAATGTTGTTTGTTTATGTAAATAAAATTTAAAACTTAAATTTCGAGTTTTCGAGAAAGTTTATTTTGTTTCATTTTATTTTTTAAATGAAAAGTTATTTATTTTTACTCAAGGTTAACATTTTGTCTCATCAAGAAATATTTATTTCTCAGATTTGAAGAAAACAAACTCTAACTTGGAATTTGGAGTTTTTGGAGCCAATTTTAAAGAATTATCTGCAATAAATTTCACAATATTCTCATATTCTACAATTAATTTCAGCAACATGTTTTCTAAACTAAGTAGCTAGTTAACCCTTTCGTCCCTGAATGTTAATAATATTGCAGAAATAGAACAAACATCATGTTTTGTTAATTTGTTGCTAAATAAACACAATATTTCAAAATAAATCGACCAAGGATTGAATAGTCCCAAGAGATGAGTGGTGCACATATCTTATCATATCTACTCTTCTTGTCTAATTTTGTGGAGACTTTTCATGTCTAGACATTATCTAGTCATATTCAATATTGTCCATTCTTGTCCAATTTTTGATTCAAAATTTTGTCCAACATTGTCCAGTCTTGTTGAATATCGAATAGACCTGTCCAGACTTTTCCAATCTATTATTGTCTAATTATTATTGTATACAATAATCTATAATATAATCTATTATTATTATACATGGTTGTTCAGTGTTGACCAGTCTTCTGTATTCTGTTTAATAATTCAGTATTTATCATATTATCAGTCATATATGTTGGGTTTCGTCTGCTTTCCCCTTTTCTAGACTTATTTGGTTGGGATCTATTCTGGTCCAGTCTTTTGGTGTCCAATACAATATTTATTTATCTTCTTACATGTAACATACACGAAACAAATACTTAGTAAATTTTCAATACGAGTACAATTTTAAATTCACAATTTTAAGATTCGGAAGATGAAATTTTAGTGGAACATATGTGTACCAGTCGGGGCTAAAGGGTTAACTAATTAAACATTACAGAATCTGAACTTTGTTTTACCAAAATCTTCGGGAAAATAATTACGAATATTTCATTTGATTCAATTATCATTTCCAAAAAATCATTTCTGCGATAATCTCTGGTTTACTAAAATCTGTATAATTAGATTTGCTACCCGTTTGCTTTGTAATTACATGCGACCGCATGCGACCTAAGACAGGAACGATTTTTACTTAATTTAATTATTCAACCAACAATATATATAACAGAATATACGAGTCATTCTTTTACAAATCGTACGGATTTGAACAAAAAAAATTATCACATTTTTGAATGACATACAAATTTTTTTCCAGCACCTTATTCACTCAAAAGACACGTATATCGGGATTTTGTTCGGAAATGTGTATTTCTCAAAATTTATACATTTTGCGTTTTGTTGGTTAGCTGGATTCTCGAACATTCAAAATTCATTTTCTCCGGTTCTACTAATAGGATCATTCCCATTTTGTCATCTATTTAATACTTTATTATGTTAGCTTCTTAATCGCGTGCTAACAATATTTTTTTGTTGTTAATTAATATAAAATAATAAGGATTAAATTGTTCAAATAATGTTTTCCTGCTTATTCCCAAAACGTATGATTTTGAAAAAAATACCACATATTTGCTAGGTCTTAATCTAAAAAAACCATGTTTCAAAAAGTTGGGGTCTCTATTCGATCAGAAGATATTAAATAATTTCGAGTGCGCGTGCCGCTTCCAAACGATGTTTTTATTAGCCTTCCTCGGCACGCTGCTATACATTTGCGTGGTATTTATAACCTAAAAACTTAGTGAAAACTACATAAAGTTCGAACCATATAATGCCAAAATTATCCTCCTAATTATCGAAATCGTCTAAAATACGAACGGATAGATGCTTGAACCCGTTCAATTTGTCTCCTCATCCGACAGTACGGAATTACCAGATCCTCAGGAAAGTCCTGAGGCAACATTTATTGGTATTGAATATACCTATAACCAGTGTTCCCTCTAATTTGTATTAGTGCTGCGCGGTCCAAAGTCTAGGGTGAGCAAAAAATTATAATTAAAAAGAAATTGCGCAATTTTTTTATACTTATTTATTCAAACCATAATCATATCAAATAGTCTGAACTCCAGAGGAGCGGCTACAAACAGTGTCTGTCTTCTATGTTAGGAGCGGCTGAATACACACTATGGAACTTACAATCCCAGTTTTAAACCTCGAAATGGCCCAAAAAGCCATGTCGAACACCCCTCCCCCCACCCCTCTCCCCGCGAGTTTCAAACAACTATGCATGATGTCAATTTCTCTGAATGGAAACAACAACAACAGAGGCGCAATCAGACCTAAGGATTCTGCAGAGCCTGAAGCACCATGTCTCGTTCAAGAAATTCAAAATCCCCCAAACCAAAGAAAAAGTACATACATTTTTTTGGAACTTTAAATATTAACTAGCTCTTGAAGCCCGGCAAACTGAAGCAGCCCACCAAAGTTTTGAAGAAAGTGGAAAGTGGAAAGTGAAAGGGAGATACTTTGAGGGAAAGAAGGATAAGCTCCTATGCCATTTGAAAAGATTGAATGATGAAAGTCTGACCTAGAAAATATTCATGTTTTTTGACAAAAATCCCAGAACCCAAATCAAAGAAGTCAAAGCAGACTTAGTGGACGTGGGTATTGGAGAAGAAGGCATAACAGAGACCTGATGAGAAATAAAATTCTCAATTCTGAAGGATTTGAGGCGAAGAAGAGAAAAACTGGAGGAACAGTGTGGACAGAAGACCGACGGTAACAGCAAAGAGAAAGGATGAAGATATATTGGCAAAAGAGAAAAGAGGATGAACGCAATTGGAGAAATGTACATTGAACAATAGTTCTTTAACGTGGTCCCTAGACGGCCAAGATCGAAAAAAATATCAAATAGCAAAATAAGAGTTTGGATATTTCCAATGAAACTTTGATTTATTGCTCCTTTGTACTAACCCACTCTTTATAAATTTCTTCGGTGGTAATTGTTTACCGATTTGATATATTAATGTAATTTTATTCTAATTAGATCACCGAGGTGTGCATAGGTTTATTTCTCTTAAGAGTCGCATGTACATCGTCCAAAGAGATGTACGACAGAACTCACCCGGCGCGGCGTTATATGGCGCTGCAGGTCTGTTTGTTGATCATAGTATTATGCGGCTGATTACAATATATATATATATATATATATATATATATATATATATATATATATATATATATATATATATATATAATATATATATATATATATATATATATATATATATATATATATATATTAATTATTCTAGTATTCCCAATTTCGAAGACGAAATCAACTTCTCGTAATTTAAGTGCGCGGAAAATAAATTTGTCTGCGCAAATGTCACGAAAACTACTGCGCATCCGCGCAACCGCGCGGCTTACAGGGAACATTGCCTATAACAGAAGACTCTCTGAGACAAAAAATTTGCAACACAATCCGACGTAATTTGTCGAAATTACGTAAAGACAATGAAAATAACAACGTACTTCTAGTTCAATCTACTTCAACGTACTTCAATCTAACGAGAAGGTATATTTTACTATTTATTATCTATATTTCACGATCATGTTATGTATGTTTGATGTGCGTATGAATATATTTTAGCACAAAGAAGTTGATGATTTTAACTCTAACACCTCGCCAAATGATGAAGTATGTGATGAAAATTATGGGGACGTGGATCATATCTCAGAAAGTCCTGCATCGTTCGAAAGAGACAGAGAAGTAATTGATGAAGCGATTGATGCAATCAGCAAGGGTTTGGGTTTGATTGGAACTTCACCAATTAAAAAGAAGAAAATTTCTCAAAAGATGTATTCAAAGGATAAAATGCATATAATGCAATATAGCTGAAGCAATGTCAGAAAGGATTTTCCACACTGCGATTAATGTGAATGATAGCGTTGACGAAGATGATGGTAATGATATTTTGCAAATTTTAAAAGGCAGATTCAACTCAATCACAGAACGTGCAATACAAATTAAAATTTTGACTATTTTTAAAGAATGGTCTTTTCGAAAAATTTTACATCATTTTCCTTCTGCTACTTCGCAATCTTCGCAATCGTCATCATGTGAGTGATGACGATTGCGAAGAAAACTGCCGAAGAAAAAAGAATCTTAGTCCATCCTAGCCCGAAGAGTCATCCGTCCATGGAAAAAGAAGTAGTTGATTTAATAATCAGCTTTTATAAACTGGATGAGAATAGCCGCATGATGCCAGGACAAAAAGATTATGTGTCGGTCAAAGCAGACAATAAACGCATTCACGTGCAAAAACGATTATTGTTAGTGAATTTGACAGAGCTTCATCAGTTATTCAAAGAAAATTATCCTGAAGTCAAATGTAGTTTTTTCCAAATTCGCATCTTTGAGGCCAAAACATTGCGTGCTAGCCGGTGCAAGTGGTACCCATTCAGTCTGTGTTTGTGCTATCCATGAAAATGTAAAATTATGATAAAACCTGACTGATTGAGAATGATTTTTGAGTTTTTCTTGGCTCTTCTTAACAAGATTATTCATAGGTCTTCATTTTATTTGTTACATACCAAGGAGCGTTGGCAATCTTATAATTTGTGCTTGACATTTTTTCCACGATCGCTATATTCGACTTCTTGGCACATAGCCGAAGTTCGACGCCCGGAGTTCCAGTTTCGGCTTCTACTGAGAACTTTATAGAAATATTGTACTCCACCCTCTTCCTCTAATCGTAGGTATAACCACCCATTTAGAGCACCTACTCTTGATCTGACTCCCTTAGAAATTTCAGATTTTTGTTGCTCAGTGTTAAACTCGAGATTTTACCGATGCGCCAGTTGAGTTCTCAGTTGAGATCAATCAATTTTCTCTTTATGATAATGTGATTCTTCCAATCGAGGTTGCTGTCTAGATGCAATCCTATGTACTTGACTGTCAAGTATTGGGAGATTTTATTTAAATCAACTGGTGGTGAGAAACCTTTTCGTAGCGTGAATGTGGCATGGTAGGACTTTTGTTTTGAGAGAGATATTGTTTTGAGAGACAATTTTTGTTTTGTTTTGAGAGACTTTTGTTTAAGATGTTTTGTGGCGATGTTTGGGTCTGAGTCCTTAGTTAGTAAAGCTGTGTCGTCTGCAAATGTTCCTATGTTTGTGTCTGGTGTTTCGGAGATACCTAAGGTGTATAACAAATAGAGTAGCCCTTACGCCCTTAAGGCACTGCCTTGCGGAACCACAGCATAGATCGTAAATGTTAGAGATACTTCTCCGTTGACTGTTGTTCTAAATTCTAGGTTGTATAAGCATCAATGTAGGTCCGATGAAGCTGGAATTATCTTTTTTAATTTGTATAACAGTCCCTCGTGTCAGACCCAGTCTTACATGTAAGAACAGTGAAGTGTTTTCATTTCTTCAATTGCGGTATTTATTTGAGCTATTCTGTAGCATTGTTGAACATTTGAATGGTGCCGACGAAATCCGAAAACTGATGGTTCGGAATCCAATCTGCTGAATTAGAGTGTGGGTCTATTCTTGTCGGTATCAATCTCTACAGTAGTTTTGAAACAACTGGCAGAAAACTAATTGGCCGGTAGGATGTCACCAAACTAGGATCCTTTCATGGCTGGTATTAATATTATCTCAGTAAGCTTGAAGTTCTGAGGCGAGTACTGTATTCTGAGTATTGTACTAAACACAATGCCTTTTCTTGGCAACTCATTCAGGGGTTTTATTCCTGGTGCCTTGCGCTCAAGTTTTTGGTCAATGTGCTTAATCTCGTTTTTGATTTCTTTGAGTGTGACTGGAGTCTGTGATGGTTGTGGTTGCTCGTCGGTTACAATGTCTGTTGGCAGGAATACCTCTGTTAAATAATGTTCAAATAGCTTTTCCGTGATCGCTTGTTGCCCATTAGCATTGCGTTGGTGGAAGCATGCGTAATGGTGATGACAGTGTTGTAGGTTTTTTCAGGGATTTGATGGGTTCCCAAATGAAGTTATCAAATCTCTTCAGTTTTGTTACTTTGCTTTTGAAAAATTCTGTTTAAGCTGGTTTTTAGTTTATAACTAATTTGGTCTAAGTAGGTTTTTTCTTGTGGATTTCGACCTTTGTTCCACTTGGCTCGAGCTCTTCCCTTGCTCTTCCCGAGCTCTAGTGTGGCACTAGTTTCTTGATTTAGAGTGGAATGTAGATTTAGGAGATTTTTAACGGCATAAAATTTATTTACGTATTAACTTTACAAAGGCATAAACCAATAACCAATAAGGAAGTTTCAGAATGCCTAAATCTGTATACATATTTTGTTTTTGAGCAGAAGGGAAATATTTTTGAACACTTGGAAATGTATGCATTTTTTAGCATTTTAAAGCATTTTTTCTCTTAAACTATGGTAATAAACTGTAGTACAAAACTCAATGGCTTCTTCCAAAGTGGTCCAGAAAAATTAAAACGTTGGAACACCTCTGACCTAGAGAGTTGAATGTTGGCAGATTTCTTGTTTATATGAAACAAACAAATTTTACAAATTTCATTAAATTAGCTTCATTAATAAAACTTTTTGTAAAATTTGAATGTGATAATTTTCTAGCTATTTTTCTCCAGAGTTGAGACTTTGCAAATTTGTTATTTGTTTTCACTGTTTTTTGCAAAAATTCTTCTGCAAAATTTAGTAAAATTTGTAAAATTATATTTGCTTACTTTTGCAATTTTTGGTATTGAAACTTTTCAATGTTGAGATTTTTCATTTTGCAAATTCCATAAAATTTGTTTCATCTGCAAACTTCAACGGATCTAGCAAACTTTGCAATTAAAACATATGTGGAACAATAGTATTGTTTGTCTAGTCTTATCTATTTAGACTTATCTGTCTAGATTTACCTATTTAAATTGGTCTGTCTAGTTTTGCTTATCGTCTAGTTTTGCTTCTAGTCTCTAGTCTAGTTAGAGTGTTTAGTTCTAGTTTAGTTCTAGCCTAGTTAGTCTAGACAGAGTCTAGTCTCTGTCCAGTTTTGCTTCTAGTCTATAATCTAATATAGAATAATCAGATCTAAACTGCCATATTTGCCATTATTAACAATTTATGTTTTTACAATCCAATTCCGTTTTATTTCCCCATTCCGCTTTTGTAATAACATTGAAGAATTTATGTTATAACGCCCGTGCATTATAAACATCATCCAATTTTTGCTCACCCGTCTTCCTTTTCCCATCCACCGCCCCCATTAATACTATCGGTGATAACGCGTAATGTAAATATATATTATTTTCCTTACACAACGTCTTCGTTTTATATCGCCGCAGATGGGTATACAGTGTGCCATCTTCCCCCATCATCCCTTAATAAATATATTCTTTCATTTCGGAATGCCCATAATAATTCCATTGTGATATCTCCCGTTGCTACTGATTCAGCCCAGGGTGATAAAAAATTATTGCTAGAATTTTTTTTAAGGTTGAGAGAAGACGCGGTAAAATTTGCTGTTATTGGCCGGTTTTTATCTTGTTTTATTGATAAGTTTCACGCGAAGGGAAAGTTGTTTCTCGCCGTGTATTTCGTGAATAACTGAGGCTGAGAATTCTTCTGTTGTTCGGGAATGCCATCAACTATTCCCGATACCTGGGGCGAGATGGAGTCCTGTATGGCGTCCTACGGGATCAAAGGGTTCAAAGGAGCCACCGCGAGCGAAACTATGTGAAAAATTAATATCTCTAACCCATTGTTTTCGCGATTATTGTTTTCGCCCTCAAACCCAACCAGCAGCAAAAAAAAATCCGAAATAAATTCGTTATAAAAGAGTGTTTGTGTATTGGGGATGTTTTATTTTTCGTGTAGAGGAAGAGGCCGTTGCTAATGACAGTGCGCACCTTATAACTTCCGCCGGATACAAGATAGATCATTGTCTGATATTTTCTGTGTGTATACAAGCTTTTAATATATTCCATCTATATATCTGTTGCGCTCCACTGGGTCAACCCCCGGTATTATTTATACGGATGGAGATTATTTTCAGGAATGACTGGACAACATCTACTATATTCAATTCTCATCTAAATTCCATATTAACAAATTATTAAAAGAAAATCATCGTCGAATTTGTTTTGTTCTAGATTTTTTAATATATTTATTGAAGTATTAAATGTGTAGACGGACGGTTGTGTAGATGCGGTAATTACTATAATTAAGGGTAATAATTTTTGGAAGAAGATATTTATTTAATCATTAAAGTAAATTAGAATTCGAGCAATTGTAGTTGTAGTTGTAAACCTAATTTTGAACTAAATCGGTCGGATAAAGGAAGAAATATGTTTGGTATAGAGAAAGAATATTGGAAGTATTTAGACCGAGTAGCTGTCAGCATTAGTTTCCAAATACTGGCCTTGATTAATTTCCTAAAAACTCTTCCATTGTTCGAATAGTTCGGCCGTTCAAAAGAAAATAATAATCTAAGAGAAAAAAGAAACGATTTTTGAACTCTCGGTCGGTGATTAGTTTGTAAACTTGTCTAGTCGGTAAGTGCCCCCCGGGTCACAAATAATCCTCCCGTTTTATTTCATCTCTTTTTTTTATTATTTCCACGTTTCAGAGGGCTCTGATAGATTACTTAATCTCCTGCTTGAATGTGTGAATGTCCTCCCTATATCCTGCATTGTTGGACAATTGATGAGTCCGACGGGTTTAATGGCCATTCAACCACCGATATTAATAACTTTTCAGAACAACAAAAACATCTATTTCAAATATAATTTCTCATTTTCGCTAATTTTACAAAAACAACATTGTCTAACTGCGCAGAATGTCCGTTCAGTATTGTTTATTTGGTCTTTTCCCTCTAATCGTGTCTTTCTAGTCTTTTTTTCTGTCTGATATAGCCTTGTCTAGTCTTGTTTAGTCTTGTCTAGTCTGGTCTAGTCTTGTCTAGTCTCGTCTAGTCTCGCCTGGTTTCGTCTGCTATCGTCTGGTCTCGTCTGGTCTCGTTTGATCTCGTCTGGTCTCGTCTGGTCTCGTTTGGTCAAATCTGGTCCGTATTGTCTGGCCTTGTCTGGTATTGTCTAAACTTGTCTGGTCTTGTGTGGTATTGTCTGGTCTTGTGTAGTCTTGTCTGGTCTTGTCTAGTCGTGTCTGGTCTTGTGTGGTCTTGTCTGGTCTTCTTGGGTTTTGTCTGGTATTCTCTGGTCTTGTCTGGTCTTGTCCGGTTTTGTCTGGTTTTGTCTGGTCTTGTCTTGTTTTGTCTGGTTTTGTCTGGTTTTGTCTGGTCTTGTCTGGTCTTGTCTGGTCTTGTCTGGTCTTGTCTGGTCTTGTCTGGTCTTGTCTGGTCTTGTCTGGTCTTGTCTGGTCTTGTCTGGTCTTGTCTGGTCTTGTCTGGTCTTGTCTGGTCTTGTCTGGTCTTGTCTGGTCTTGTCTGGTCTTGTCTGGTCTTGTCTGGTCTTGTCTGGTCTTGTCTGGTCTTGTCTGGTCTTGTCTGGTCTTGTCTGGTCTTGTTGGGTCTTGTCTGGTCTTGTCTGGTCTTGTCTGGTCTTGCCCAGTCTTGTCTGGTCTTGTCTGCTCAAAACGCTGTAGAAATAATACAGCAACAGCTGACAGAAATGGGAATTAAAATGGCACCTGCTAAGCCCGAAATGGTAATTCTTTCAGGCAGAAGGAAACTTAGGAGTCTGTTGGGAAAACTTCGGCTACAAGTAAGCCGACTATCAAGTATTGGGCGTATACTTGGATAAGATGTATGACTATTCACATCAAAATCAAGTGCGAGAAAGTCTATAAATCATTAATGGCTCTCACTAGAATCACCATAAATCTATCGGGACCGTGCGAAAGGAAACGCCGATTGCTTATGATCGCTGCGTCCTCAACTATCATGTACGGAGCACCAATCTGGCCACAGGCGCTTAAATATTCCTTGTATAGAAATAAGCTAGAAGCCCTTAACAGAAAATGGCTCTTAGAGAGATTTCGGCATACAAAACCGAATCCACGGCTGCAGCAACAGCTTTAGCCTCACTGCCGCCTTTCGAGCTGACGATTCGGGAGATGGTAAGCATTTATCGGCACGGGAAGAACTTTAGGTCTGATGCAAAAAACAAATGTATGTATGAATGGCAGCAGAGATGGGAAGGATACGACGGATGGACGAAAACTTTTATTAAGGACGTGAGATAGTGGAAGGAAAGAAAGTAGGGAGTGGTTTACTATTATGTCACCCAGGCCTTTACTGGACATGGGGTCTTTGAATCATTCCTTTTTAAAATCAAAAATAAAAATAACCCCATCTGTTGGTTCTCTATGGAGATCGACACCGCCGAACATACCATCTTTCAGTGCATAAAATGGACGGACTACCGACTAACAGCAAATCGGTTATGCAGCACAGTAGTTTCAACAACAATCGTGGCAGGCTTACTCCTTAGAACGGATGCAGACTGGAATGCAATAACGGCGATGAAGAGGGACATAATGAAGGGAAAAGAAAGACACGAAAGAGAGACCCGGATCTAGAAATGGATGGCAATATTAAAGAAGTATCAGTTGCGAGGGTAATACAAAACAGGTAGAAATCATAACAGGCACCCAGAAGTAATGCCAATGGCAGTTCCAAGGTGTTCCTGTTGGAATTATATTTACCAGCTCAGCTAGTTCATGGGGACCACTTGTCTCATAATTATTATTTTGTTAAATAAAACTGATCTTGTCTGGTCTTGTTTGGTCTTGTTTCGTCTTGTCTGGTCTTGTCTGGTCTTGTCTGGTCTTGTCTGGTCTTGTCTGGTCTTGTCTGGTATTGTCTGGTCTTGTCTAGTCTTACCCAGACTTCTTGATAGACACCATCAACGCCATACTAAGAAACGTTAATTTTCCTGAAATATGGAAGAAATCAAAAGTTGTGCTGGTAAGAAATTGAGAGCAACCTTTACAGGAGCCATAATGGTAATGGCCAATTTGACTGCTAGATGTATCAGGGAAGTTGCTAGAACAAATGATAGTATAGAGGATGAAGCAGATGCTTAGGAAGGGTAAAGAGCTATCCAGGAAACAATTCGGCTTCAGGGAGGGACACTAAACTATAGGTGTAATAATAATAATACTAAAGCTAGGAGATGTGACTGCAGATGGATCGCGGGGGAAAATAAGAATTTGTGCACTCATAACGTTACACGTTAGAATCGCTTTCAATTCCGCTGATTCGACAAATATTGTTGAAAAGTTAATGGCAATAGACTTCCCTCAATATCTCTTGAAGCTCGTAAGCAGCTACCTCTGCAACCAAAAAATTATTATAGAGACAGAAGGTGAAAGCGTAGAAAGACAATTCTACAAATCTACTCTTTGGGGTTCCATAAGGCTAAGTAATGGTACCAACTTTGAGGAACACCCTGTATGATGAATTCCTTAGACTGAAGCTACTAGAGGCAGTGGAAGCTGTCAGTTTCGCCGACGACTTGACTCTTGTCGTCATTGGATTAACAGCAAAACTGTGTAATTTAAATAGCAAACAAAACTAATAGACAACTGGATGGAGAAAAAACAGTTAAATCTCGTTCCAGAAGAAAAAGAAGCGGTTTATCCACAGAAAGAATGAAGGCAGGATCAGCTACTTTTAAAATAAAAAACGAAACAATAATGCCAAAGGACGCCATTAAATACTTAGGCGCAAACATAGATAAAAATCTTTCCTTCCGACAACACATTGTTTTTGCTGTTGGGAGGGCACTAAAAACAGAAGTACTTCAAAAATTTTGCCAAATGTGAGTCGCGGTATGAGCACTAAACTAAGTGTCTTGTGCTCAGTTATCGAATCTGCCATGGAGAGAGCAAATCTACAGCAATAACTGCATTCCATTCAACGAAAAATAGCGCTGTGTGTCCAGTGCATATAAGACCGTCTAAACATTTCTTATTAAAGAAATAGACACCCTTCATAACCAAAGGAGCAGTGAAAACAAAAAGGAACTGAGGAAGAATGAAAGGACCCAATTGTTCGAAAATTGGCAAGAGTTCTGGGAAGCCACGAAGAGGGATGAGTGAACGAGACTTCTTCTTCTTATTAGCCTTCATACTTCCATTGTTGGATATAGGCCTCTTTCATGTTTTTCCATGCTTCTTTGTCATTTGCTGTTCTCATTCCATGTTTTCCTGCTATCGTCTTTATGTCATCGGTCAATCTCGTTTGGGATCTTCCCGTGCTTCTTTTTGTTTCCCGGGGTCTCCAGAAGGTAATCTTGTGGCTCAATTCTTCTGTATCTGGCCACGTGTCCTGCTCATTGCCATTTGAGATTCGCTGTTCTCTCTATGACATCTATTATTTTTGTTTTTGTCCGGATATCTGTGTTGCGAATTTTGTCTCTAGAGTGATTCCCAGCATCGCACGTTCCATTGCTTTTTGAGTCACTCTAGGTTGTGCTGCTGATTTTTTAGTGATAGCCATCGTTTCCAGGCCTTAGGTGGCAACGGGTAGGATGCAGCTGTTGTAAACCTTACGTTTTAGGTAAATTGAGACGTCTTGGTATTTTAGTATATGGCTGAGCTTTCCAAAGGTGGCCCATGTCAGTTGGATCCTGCGTTTGATTTCGGCAGTTTGATTTTCTTTGCCAATTTTAATTGTATGCTATATTGCTCTACTTTTTCTATTATGATGTTATCAATCCACATTTCCTGAGGGCTACTAGTTATAATTTTTGTTTTGTTTAAATTCATTTTTAACCCCATTTTTAACCCTCTTCTACCATTGTTTTTAATTCTTCGATATTAGTGCTTGTTAGAACGAGACTCTTGATCCCAAAATTAGATCTGTGCGTCGCGAGAAGGCACGGATTAGGCACTAATTACCTACAGTAAACCTACACTAAACAAAGTGACCTACTACTAGGGCTTCACACGAGAGTCTCGTTTCTGATCTCGGCTTCAATCTTTGTCTCTGACACGCGCAGCCGTGACATTTTCTTCCTAAATTTGATCTGCTCGTTCTGGGCTCGGGCAAGTTCGGATTGCTCGGGTTCAAATGAATGAACAAAATGTTCCACAAAAACAAAATGTTCCGGGCGGCAGCCCGGAACGAGATCAGAAACTAGACTCTCGTTTGAAGCTCTACCCATGATATAAATACATGGTTATGCTCATCCCGTGAACGAAAATGAGACCTCTTCTGCGCATAGCTGGGTCAGCTTGCTGACGTCACCTTCTTGTACTTGTAAAATACTTGTTGTAAACTAAAAAAACCTAATTGGCTGGCTAGATTAACATGCGCAAGAGCATACCTTTGTATTTATATCATGGCTCTACCTACTATCTGACCCAGGCGCTGAGCAGCCACGGGTGCTTCAAAGACTATCTGCACAGCATTGGGTGCGAAAGAGACAATCAGTACCTCTATTGTGATAAAAGAGGTAGCGTGTGCCACACAATTTTTGAATGCTCCAGGTGACCTTGGAGAGGGACATATGGACTTCCAAAACAAAAGGAACTATAGAAATGAGCACACTCGGGGAGACAATGCTTAGAAGGAAGAAGACTGGACTATAACAGAAACAATGATAAGGGACTTAGTAAGTATGAAAGAACAAAATGAACGGACAAAACAAAATAGTTAACGCAAAATGAAAATAACCTGAATCTAATCCACATCTGTGTTTGGGGGACGTTTGGGAACCTTTGGGGGACATGAAGAAAAATCAAAGCTCACGGGATTTTGAAGATATGCGAGAAACAGTTTCAAGATGCCCTTGAGTTTCTAGGCGGGCCACTTGGCAAGTTAAATGATTCTGCTTGCTACGTACCCATAAAAAAAACTAATTTGTGTAGTCTTGTCTATCGTCGCAGGTTCTCTATCTTGTCTAGTCTGTCTAGCCTTGTCTGGCTAATCTTCTCAATCTTTTGGCTAATCTTCTTTAGAACTTTTTTGTTAATTTTCGAATCTCATAAACTATTAAGAAAACTTGTACTACAACTTCAATTAAAAAATAATAATTGTAGTGTTCGAGCTATCTCAGTTATCTGGATAGAATATTCTAGTCTTGAATAGATTATAGTTAATCTGCATCAAATCTACTAGAAATTATCTACTAGAAAGAAGGGTTAGTATATATCTATATAAATATAGATAATTTAATAACCTATAATATTCTATGTGAGCTACATACAGTTAAAAAAGACAAGTTCAATATCTTAACACAATTAATCTGTCTAGGTAGTTTGATCTGTCTGGTCTTGTCTTTTCCGTACCATCCTATCTGCCTAGTATTGTGTGTTTAGACTTATATATCTAGTCTTGTCTGTCTTAAGCTACTTGAAGTGTGTCGTGTGTGTCTGGTAAGCTACTTGAGCAGCTCTTGCTACTAAGGCTAAAGGGAGAGCTTGAGGCGGGAGGCGGTTTGTCCAAAAACCAATATGGGTTTAAACAAGGTAGATCCACCACCAATGCCTTAAGCGCTATCCTGGAGATAGCAGAAAAGGCTTAAAGCGGAACCCAGAGAACCAGACGCATATGTGCCCTCCTTACATTTAATGTTAGAAATGCTTTTAATAGCGCCTCCTGGAAGCATATCATGGACAGTCTGACAAGAAGGGGTATATCTCCGTATCTGTTGCGCATGTTAAGAAGCTACCTCAGCTGTCGAAGCATCATACTGCTAGGAGACCAGGAAAAAGAAGAGCGACATATCAACAGTTTCGTCCCACATGGTTCGATACTAGGCCCCACCCGGTGTAATGTGCTATATGACGAAGTACTTACCATGAGGCTGCCATTGGGGGCCACCGTAATCGGCTTCGCAGACGATATCGCACTTGTTGTTACAGCAAAAACAGAGCAAGGCTTAATGCGCACGGCAAATCAAGCAACAAAAATGGTCAGCGCGTGGATGAAGTGTAGGAAGCTAAGTCTAGCTCCAGAAAAAACCGAGGCTGTCCTCCTCACAGGCCTAAGACAACTTAGCCCCGTAAAGTTTAAAGTGTTAGAGGCTATTATAATACCAAAAGAAACACTCAAATACTTCGGAGTAGTGATCGATTAAAGGCTATCCTTCATGGCGCACATTACCGAAGCGGCTGGAAAGGCAATGAGAACACTAGTAGGCATTCAGCAGCTCATGCCAAACGTAGGGAGGACTAAGAGCAGCTCTCGGAAAGTACTTTGTTTTGTAGTCCAGTCTACCATGTTGTACGGAGCTCCAATATGGGCCAAAGAACTAGACAAGATACGAAACCTTCAACAACTCGCAACCGTTCAGCGGAAAATGGCTACGTACATGCAGCGCTTACCGGACGGTCTCAGGAGAGGCCGTCCAATTCATTTCGGGAATACCCCCCATAGACCTGCTCGTAAAAGAGCTAAAAAAGCGGCACGATGCAAACTACTGCAAACAGAAAAAACAACTGGCCAGAGAAGATCTTATCGAGGAATGGCAAAAAAGATGGCAGCTCAGCTACAAAGGACAGTGGACTCAAGTGCTAATCCCAAATATATCGTCCTGGGTAAATAGAAAATTCGGCGAGACTAGCTACTACCTTACTCAAGTACTGACTGGCCACGGTAGCTTCAGGGATTATCTCTTCAATATTGGCAGAGCAACAGATGACCTATGTGTTTACTGCGGAGAAACAGATAGTGTAAATCACACTATCTTTGATTGCTGGAGGTGGGAAACTGAAAGAGAAGCAGGCGAAAAGGTCATGGAGGTACTCTTTAGCGCCAGAACAATAATCCCATACATGTTAAAGGGAAAAACAAACTGGAACCATGTAAACGGATTAATTGTAACGATAGTGACAGATAAAGAATACGATGAGATGCAGTCCAAAAAGGGAAAGAAGGAGGGAAAATAAACATTTAGACTAATTTAAATTATGTCATCCGTCACTCCGAGGTTCTGCGATTAGCAGGTCCAGATTGTACGGATATGATTCCAGGGGGTCCACTTGTCTGGAGAAGTTATTTTATTAACACCAGCTACCCCCTCCCCACCCCCTCCAAAAAAAAGCCTTGCCGTCTGTCTAGCCTTGTCTATCTGTTTTTGTATATCTTGTCTTCACTATTTTGTCTTTTTTCTATGGTCTTGTCTATCTAGGCTCTATACAATTGTTTGTCAGTTATATGTGTCTAGTCTTCTATGTCTAGTCTTATCTGTTTTGTTTCGTCTGTCCAGTCTTGTCTATCGTGTCTCTTGTCTGTTTAGACTTTATGTAGTCTTGTTTGATTATTCTTTTCTGTTTAGTCTAGTCTGTCTATCCAGGTTTGTCTGTATAATCTTGTCTTTTAGTCTTTGTTTGTCGAATCATGTTTGTATAATCTTGTCTATGTGGTTTGTTGCTTTATTTAAATCCATTTAAATGCGACATTTTCTTATTATTATGAGTAGAAATGAAATGGAAATATTTCATGTAAATAAATACCGTGGGCATGTGGAAATATTTAGCGAAAATGATATAGTATTACTAATTTTAGTCTGACAGGTGGAACTGTTAATTAAAATAACTCAAATTTGCCAATTAACTTCATTATAACCGAACCATTATACCCAGAAAGTTTTAATAAAACAAACCGAGATACCAAAACAGAAAACACAAAAAATAATAATTAGACTTGAAAAGTTTTCCCTGTTATCCGAACGCCGATGGAAATTAAATGGTATTATTTACAATTAATAAGACATTTTTATATGGTTATTGATAAATATTGAACAGTTGTTGGGATTTTTTTGGGTAACACTTCTTCAATAGAAGTTGCTGGTCATTGGCGTCAATAACTCATCGGATATTGATAGCTGCAGAGCCCCATTGACGTCAATATAATCAAATAAACAGGATAAATGAATGAAAGCTTTTTATTTATTTTATGAATTTTTATACAAATGTGCAGAAACTTTCTGTGCATTGAATCAGCATATTAGTATTGTTTTTCTCCAATTGATATTTTGTGCTATATATTTAGTTGCGTCGATAAGATTTGTTGTGTTTAGTACATGTAGTCCCATCCGAGGGAATTAATACATGTCGAAAGTGTGTAGTTTAGATACCTACAGCCGTTCTAATAATATTAATTGAGAATTCCTATATTCGATTGTTGACATATAGAGCTGCAGAAGCAATTACTTGATAGCAGCCGAATATCTGCGCCTGTTTGCCGGAGATATGCACACTTTACACACACTCACACTTGAACGGAATCGGAGACTATCTGGTACGTGTGTGTGTGTATTATATTTTCTATTAATTTCCTTTGTTGTTGCTCCAATGAACGTTTGTATTGGATACAAGGGAATGCTATTATTACACCGAAAGCACACAAATTTGTTATTGCTAAAACTTCCTCTTTAACTAAATATCAATAACTTATTATACTATCTAAATAATCTTCTTACCATTCAACCACACAGCCTTTAATAAAACAATATCCCTTTTTAACATATAAACTATTAAAGCAACTTCCAAAATTTGATTAAGAACATTAACAACTAGACCAATGTTTCTTGTATTACTGGAAAGATTTTGAATAATTCTGGAGCAAGAGATTTCGTTCCAAACAAAAAAGATTGTATATAAATCTACAGCGTAATGGACAAAACACATTGAGTAATTATTCTCTTTGTATATCGATTTCCTTTTAGGCTTTGTTCTTCGGCTTCTGTTTTTATTGTCCTTACAAAGCTCATAAAACCCACAACCATTGTTTTCCAAAAATAAAAAAAATATCTAACTGCCGAAAAAAAGTTCTAATCTATAAGAGATTTAAGTGTTGTTGAGTGAATGGCTGGAAATCGCAATAAATCTTTTTTGCCTCCATTAACACATTCTATATGAAGTTATCAATCAGCAACCCTTTCGTTTTCCCTTCGCTGACCGTTTTGGGGTGACCAACGCACCCTAAGCGACGTCGCACAAAAGAGTTTCTGACCGACGCTCCCACCCCTCGCCGAAGTCTTCGACCTAACATGCATCGATCGTTTCTGTACATTGACATGCAGATTATCTCAGTTTCTTTCCTTCCTTTCGCGTTTAATTGTTCTTGGAGGAGGGCAATACAATCGTGAGTGTATTTGTGGATGTAATGATGGCTGGGATCGCGTGCCGTCGACGGATTTATGTATTAATCTCTGATTTTAAATTGCTAAATAATTACTCATTACGCTCTTAATAGAAATAAATGCAATTTGGATAATTGGGGCGAACGGTTTGTTGCTTGCTCGTTTCGTCGCTTGGGCAAGTTACGTTTGCTTTTACTATGCAACCATATCATTCTCGCTTCTGTATGTAAGCTATCAACAATAAATTCTAAATCTACATAAGTTTCCTTAGTTTCTAATAGATTCCATTTCATTTTATTAGATTCTCTTGGATTCTTGAATCAATCATTCCGGGAAACTATTTTCTATATACCTACTTCTGATACGTGCACCATATATTTCTGATACGGTGTTCATTAATGATTGTCTCAAATATAAACTAATCTTGGATATATAATCTGGCTATAGCTAGTGGATTTTTTATATCATTCAAATTAATTCATGTCAGCTATGTTTACCAAATATTGATTATCTTGTGAGTAATATGAAGACTAATATTAAAATAAGAACCGTAAGAAAGATTTTCAAGTTTGGAATAGGAAGAGGATAAAGTTGAAATTAAATAAACATTTACATAACTTATATTCTTCAATTATTTGGTATAGATTTTATTCAAGTTTTGTACACTTATTAGTTATGAATCAATTTAAAAATATTAATAACTTTGAGTGCAATCGAGTGGTTGGTTTCAAAGTTATTTCTTCTTGCAGATAAATTTTCTTAATTTAGACGTCGCTTTTAAACAGTCTACTTAGCCTTTTTTCAGTTCTTTTAGCGAACTTAGGACCACGAGGCTCGTCTTAACTCTCAGCTAGAGTCTTCTGCTTTTTCTTGGCCCAGTATGCCTTCATCTTCTGGCTGTGAGCTTGTTTCCTCTCATCCGTACATTTACGTCTGGTAGTGCCTATACACTTCTTGCTCTTGAGAGATAGTTGGAAAACTCCCTGCAGGATGGCCTGTCGGTATTGAGTTCGGTTCTCGGTTGTCTATAATGGGATCTCCAGTTTCTCTAAGTCTGATTTAACAGAGGTGAACCACTTGGATTTGGACGCCTTTCCCTTACTTTCCCTTACTCACTGTCAGGATCCTCTTGGTGAGCCTGAAGTGATTCAGGCGAGTCATGTGCATAGAAGGTCAGTCGCCTATTCCTCATATATGTGACCATGTCTTCCTGATGTTCGTAGAACTCGTTATTGTGCCTGATTCTGTAGGTACCGTCTTCCTCTCTTATGGGTCCTAGCATTCTGCTCACAATCTTCCTCTCTTTAAGTTCTAGTTTCCTGAGTGGCCCCTTTCGATATATCAAGAGGCACGCAGAGACATAGAGTGCAGAGGGTCTTACTACCGAGATATAGTGCCTCAGTTTTATGTTCTTGCATAGGTACTTGAAGGTATAGATGTTCTTACAGGAATGATAGGCCTTCTCCAACTTGGTGCACCTGGCGTCTATGGCCAAGGTTACGCTCTCGCTTGCTGAAATCCATTCTCCCAAGTACTAGACGCAGGAACTTTACAGATATTATTGTTTCTTATTGGGATTGTAGAAGTAGTCTGCTTGATATTGATGATGGATTCAGTCTTCTGTATGTTGACCCTCAAACCGGTTTTTGCCGCAACATTGTAGAGGCTCTGCAGTTGATGAATAGCCTCCTCCGTGATGTTGGTCATCATAGGGTGATATCACCAGCAAAGGCTAGACACAGAGGTTGTATTTCTTAACCCAAGCTTTAGTCCTGCTTCTGGTGACAATGTGGAAGTCCATTCTCTAATGATTTTCTCCAGAACACAGTTGAAGAGTATGCACGAGAGGTCATCCTCCTGTCTGATTCCTGTCTGGTTTGGAAAGCTCGCAGAGAGTTCACCTTTGAACTTGACTTTGGAGGTGGTGTTCTTCAGGGTAGCTTAGAGCAGTCTGGTAGTCTTCTCATCTAGGCCTAGTTTCCATAAGGTAGAGAAGAGGGTCTGTCGATCTATTGAGTCGTATGCCTTTTGGAAGTCTACCATAATGGCTACCCAGGGGTATCCCCCACGGCTCCTATATTAGAGGATTGCCTTGATATTTTCAATCTGTTTTGTGCAAGACCTACTCGCGTGGAAACCAGCCTGGTATTCACCTAGTTGGAAGTCTAGCTGTTTGATGACTCTGGTTTGTAGGGTTTTAGAGAAGATCTTGTAGGTTATAAGCAACAAGAAGGTGCCTCTGTAGTTGTTAAGGTATGTCTTACTTCCTTTTTTGTGTAGTGGATGGATCCCGGCTGAGGTCTATCTGTCTTGCAAGACCTATGTTCGCCAAATGTCCTGAATGATCTGAGTGATGCTCTGCAGGGTCTGGTCATCTACGTGCTTCCACATTTCTGCAACTATACAATCTTCACCTGAGGCCTTGTTATTCTTAAGGCCTTTGATGATCTTCTCTATTTCTTCCCTGTTAGGTGGTACAGAGTACACACAGCCTTATTGTTTCAAACAATATTAAAAAATCATGATAAAAAATATTAATGGTTTTTGAAGAAAATATAAACCCAATTCCGCTACTTTTATTCCTTTTTAATAAATCGCAGTAAATATAACTAGGTGTCTTTAGGTAGACGAAGCAGTACAAAACATGAAAATGGCAAGACCAAAAACATAACAGAAGAATACAAGAGGAAACTTAAACGAATATAACGCCAGAAAATCAGAAGCCCACAAGATCCTTAGGCGTAAGAAGGGAGAGAATCTTAACAGAGAAATAGATGAACTAGAAGCACGCAATTCAAACGAAAACATAAAGGGATTCAAATTGGTAAAACACAAACGCAAAGGCTTCCTTAAACTATATCAACGAAGATAAACGATGAAGAAGGTATACTACTCAGCAATAACAACGGCATTGCAGAGAGATTGGAGAACCATTTTCAAACACTGTTAAACCAGACCACCAACAGAACTAGATACATTAGCAACAAGATATGGAGCCGAACCAAAGGTTGTCACGCCATCGTATGAGGAAGTAGAAGAAAGAATACACAAACAAAAAAAACGGAAAATTACTTAGCGAAGACAATATCCCAGCGGCACCGATAAAAGTAGCAGGAAAAAACACTGGAAGAGATTTTAGAGACTACATAGCATAGTAGTAAAAGTGTGGGAAGAAGAACAACTACCGCCCAGTTGGGAAATGGGACTAATTATACAGATACATAAAAAGGACCAAAGACAGCGGTAATTAACGGAGTATAAGCTAATTAAAAGTTTCATACAAGATTCGCTCCCTGCATAACCGTGCTTAGCGCCACCCAAGGCCAAAATAACAACTTCCTCTCCAATAATAGTGTATAAAAACAACAGGCAAAAACAAAAAATATACAATATTATACACTAAAATACACTATCTCGCATACACTATCTCGAATTTCCGGCAGATTTCCCGCTGTCATAACCTTTGAACGGCTTACCACAGAGACTTCTAGTCTGCACCAATCGATTTAGCGTCCAAAAATTAGTCTGAAAACGTATATCATATTCGCAGGAAGCCTTTAATTATGAAATACCGACGACTCGGGAAATGGAGACTACGGAAACGATAAAATGCGAGAAAATCGATTTTGCCAAAATCGTTATTTTTTTAGTTACAGAAAAATTTAAAAACGTTTCTGAAAGTATGTTTGCTGCTGATTGCAAATATGGCTATTATATTTTGCTAGCTCTTTCCGTTTACTATCGCCTGCTAAAATTGAGGTGAAATTCGTAGAAATTTCGGCGCTCTAGTAGAGATCTTGGAAACGAGTGGATTGCCCGCTGATAATCTAAGTGTGCCAATAGGAAAATGACCTTCTGAAAACGATGCCGCAATCCGTTTTTGATTATCCCCAACTGTTTTTAAGACATCCACTTATCAATAATAAAAATTAGAATCGTAATTTTTTTTCTCCATGAATAATTGGATATTTCCAAACAATTTACACATCGACTTGTTCTCCAAGTCAAGCAGTTAGTGTATGCTGAAAATGATTTCGTTGCTGTTTGCTGTTCTTGAGAAAATTGAAAAAAACGAAAAAAAAATGTTTCTAAAAAAATTTCGTCATTTGTTTTTGGTTACCCGGAGGAAATCGAAGTGCTGAAAACGATTTTCTAGTTTATTTCGCTCTAAAGTTACACATTAGCAAGATATAGCCTATATTTTGGCCTTGAATCCATTCTCAATTAATGCACTTTATTCTTCTTCTTATATACCTCTACAGCCCTAGGTGGGCCTTGGCGTGAGTTACAACATCTTTCCATCTCTCCCTGCTGTTAACCAATTGCAGCCAGTTTCTCACACCTAATATCTTTAGGTCGTCGATGCAGTCATCTCGCCATCTCTTCTTCAGTTCTTCTAGTTCTTCAGTATTTTCGGTCCTTGGGTGCTTTCCAGACGCATAACATGTCCAAACCATTGTAACCGTAGTGCCTTTACATGCCTTACGATGTCCGCTCCTCCAATTAGTCTGTCCAGTTCATGGTTCGTTCTGCATCTCCATGTACCACAGTTTTCCTGTACGGGTCCAAAGATTCTGCGTAATATGCTTCTTCCGCAGACTCGTAGTGCGTTTTCGTTGATCGTAGATATGGTCCATATCTACGATCATATACATATGTTGCTTATGTTATGACGGGTCTAATTGAGTGTGTTATTTCGTGGCCCCTTCTGTCTGTTGTATTGTTAGTCTTATAGTAATTGTTGTAAATATGCCAATAAAGGTAAATAATAATAATAATAATAGTAGAGTGTGTTATAGATCTTTAACTTTGATTTGACACTTAGAAGCTTCTCTAGCAGTAGCTTCTTATTCGTGTAATAAGTTCTCTTTCCTGCTACAATTCTCGCACTGATTTCTTCGCTGATTCTGTTGTCGTTAGTTATTTTCGACCCTAGGCAAGAGAAGGTTCTGACTTCTTCGAAATTAAATGCGTTGACTTGTAATGGCTCTGACGAGGGTTTTTGATCCCTGGTACTTCCCATGAACTTGGTTTTATTCACGTTTATTACTAGTCTGGCTACGCTAAATTTTTGTTCTAAGGAGGCAGTAGCTTCTTTTAGGCTTTCTGCTGTTCGTGCTGATATAATTATATCATCGCCATATGCGCATAGCTGCTGAGATTTTGTGTGTATGTGGCCTGTTAAGTGCAGGTTTCTAATAACTGATTCAAGTACAAAGTCGAATAGCATAGCAGACAGCGCATCACCTTGCCTGACCCTTGTCCTGATGTCGAATTCGTCCGTGAGTTTGGATGCCACTAATACTTGAGCACGTGTATTGGTTAGAGTTAAGTTTACCATTGTTATAAGTTTCTGAGAAATTCCAAGGGCAAGTAATTGGTACAATAGTTCTTCTCTAGACACGCTATCAAAAGCTTGTTTGTAGTCAACAAACAGGTGGAACAAATTTATGTTATGCTCATAACATTTTTCAAGCATTTGCCTTATTACATGTATTTGGTCCGTTGTTGATCGATTCCTTCGAAAACCTCCTTGGTAGTCCCCAAGTATAATCTCTTCATATATTGATGTTCTATTGTATATTACGCTGGATAATACTTTGTAAGTGGCGCTGCGAAGAGTAATTTCTCGGTAATTGGAACATTCTTTCTTGTTTCCTTTCTAGTGTATGCGAAAAATAATGCCCTTTCTCCAGTCACTTGGCATAATTTCTTCATTCCACATCATGATATTAAGTTTATGGATCCTTTCCCACAGTGGTGTACCTCCATTTTTCAGAAGTTCCGTGGGAATTGTATCACTTCCTAGAGATTTATTGTTTTTAAGATTGTGTATTATCTGGGTAACTTCCTCATAGCTCCGTTCGAGGATTTCGGGTTGTGCTTCATGGTGCTATACGATTTCCTTTTCTCTTTCACCCCTTTGGATTTCAGTGGAGAGTAGCTTGCTAAAGTGTTCATGCCATCTTTGGAGTATTTTGTCGTCCTCGGTTAGTATTGTCCCGTTTTTATCTAAACACGCGATGGTTCTAGGTTGAAAAGCCCTTGTTTGCTGTTGTACTGCCTGATAAAATTTCCTGCTTTGTTTATTTACGTTGTATTGTTCTAGTTCTTCCACTTGTTTATTTAACATTAATTTCTTTTATGCACTTTATTAGTTTATGTAAAATAATAAAACACTATTTTATTTAGCAAAATATATGTCAATATATACAAACAAATGCTAAACAATGACGTAACTGGTCATGAAGTTCGTAAAAGTGTGACCTTTGCCGCTAGTGCTGTTGCGCTCGGAGCGAGTAACATCAGCATATTATATCAACTAATCATAAATCACTATTCCGCACCAAGGATGAGCCATTTTTTTCCAACAAAAGCCAATTTTTACCAAAATTTTACTCCAAAGCACAACATCCAACAGCTTTACAATTAAGACCGAACTCAGACAATCAGCCAGCCTATACACACTACTGTTCGATGTAGCTCTACAAAAAATCACAAGAAGCGTATCTGTCAATTCGAGAGGGACAATTTTCAACACGTCCAAACAATTATCCGCTTTCGCAGATCATGTGGACCTGGTAGGAAGAGGAGTGATAGCAGTGTAAGAAAGCTTCATCTAACTGGAAAAAAGCTGCAAAATTTGGACTAAAAGTCAGCGAAAATATAACCAGGTACCTGACTCTAGATCGAAGACAAGAAGGGCGACTAGGACAAAACCTAACGATTGACGATCATAACTTTGAGGTAGTAAAATCCTACAAGTATCTGGGATCGATACTGAATATAAAGAAGGACCTGGACGAAGAAATCATAGCCAGATTTATGCAAGGAAACAGATAATTCCATGCACTAAAACATCCCTTCCGAAGCTCCCTACTTCTTCTTCTTCGTTTATGACCACGTAGAATCACTTTAGTCAGTCCATTAACTAAGTCTATTTGAGGGGATTGTTCTAGCCTTGCGCTCCTCCCAGTACTTTTTCACACGTTCTGATCGTCGTGCCCGTGCTTCAATTGAAAATACCCGTGTTGTGAATTTCTTTCTTGTGAGTGGGTAGCAGTGATTTGTGTCCTTGAATTTTTAATTTAATTCTATCTTTTCACTTGTGTCTTCTGGTGTAGACCCTATTTCTTTCAGATCCTCTCTTATTTCTCTGATCCATCTGCATCATGTTGTGGTATTTTTGGAGTTGAGTTTGTATTGTGCCCGGTTTTTCGGAAGTCTCGAATCTGGCATTCTCATTATGTGCCCAAAGAACTCCAGTGTCTTTTTACGCATAGTGTCAGTAATGGGTTCTAGCTCTTTGTACACTTTTGAACAGCAACTTTGTTGGGGAGTATCCACCACTGTCCGTCTTTCTGCTATTTTTTATTTATGCACGTTCTTCCAAATCTTCTTTCGATCTTCTAAATTTTGTCGGTCTTTGATTGTCCATTTAAGTGAAACAGTGTTTCTGCTACATATGTGCCTTCTGGTTTTAATACTGTATTGTAGTTCATTAATTTATCATTCATTTATGGATAGGCACTTTTTTTCTGTAGATGTCCCAGGTTAATTTTGGTGCTTTAGCTAGCTTGTTGTTGTTCTGACAACAAAATCTGAAAACACGATAATCATTTTTGACCGGAAAATTCAGAGCGCAATCTCTGGCGCAATAAAATGAGGAGAGACCTGAAAAATAAGAATGAAATGGGAACTGAAGGAACTATTTTGGCGGAGAATCAGTCTTCGGAGCAATCAAATCAGCTAGACTAAGATGGGCGGGACACGTGGTCAGAATGATGGAGGACCGAATACCAAAGAAAATTACACCGAAAAATTTTATACGACCCGAACCCAAGAAAGATCAAGGAAAGATTGCTTAGAAGATGACCTAAAAGCACTGGACGTCACATACTGGAAAACACGAGCTCTAAAACGCCAGCAGTGGCGGGGCATTATCGAGTCAGACAAAACCCATATAGGGTTATTTGGGGTACCACATAAGGTTAAATTTATTATTATTAGTGTATTCTCCCAATAATGGAAGACGTTAAGCAAATAACTCAATCAAGTTTTCTTGGCGTTCTTCTTGTTTCTCCAATAAGCTTCCATTCTTTCCGAAAAGGCTTGTTTACGTTCTTCCGACCACTTCGGTTTGTATTGCTTTGGTTGCTCTAATGTAACTTCCTATTTGTCAACTTTGTGTCTGAAGGTGTCTCTTTCTAAAATGTCTGTTGTACATATGTTTGCATTTCTGATGTCCTTTCGAAGTTCGTCTAACCAGGGTGTCGAATTCTTTAGTGAGCTAACATAATCTAGTATTCTTTTTGACAGTCGATTTGCTGGTAGTCTCGTTAGATTTCCAAAGAATTTCATTCGTCTTTTCTTCATGTCAATTTCAATGTTTGAAAACTTTTCTGTTGTTTTGATTGATTATAGTCTCTAGCCGTCTTGGGTATTTCTTGGCCCTAGGATTTTTCTGATGATCTTCCTCTCTTCCTCTTTGATTTTTTCTAGTTCTTGTTTTCGGTGTCAATGTTTCTCTTGCGTAAAGAACTGTTGGTTTTATAACTTTGTTGTAATGCCGAATTTTTGTCTGTCTTGACATAGATTTTTTATTATAGATGTCTTTTACTAACCATAATGACTTCTTGATTTTTTGGAGACGGTTTTGCTGTGAGATCTTCTCAATGCCTGTGAGTTCGATGAATTCTCCGAGACATTTAAAGTACGGGACCTTGTCGATTTTACCGTAATTTGTTGTCAGGCTCGCGATGTGAGTATTTGAATAAAAGAATTTAGTTTTCTCAAATGAGATCTGTAGTCCCACTTTTTCTGCACATTCCTTAAGTATCTCAAGCTGTTTGACAGCAGTCTTCTCATCCTCTGTTAGTATCGCCAGATCATCCGCAAAAGCGAGGTATGGTACGTAGAGGTTGTTTTTGGGAAAGCCCAGTCGAATCGGTTTCAAAGACACATTTCTTAAGTTCCTTCTCCCATTCTTCCATAACCTTGTCTAGCACGATATTGAACAGAATAGGAGAGAGTCACCTTGTCTCACATCTGTTCCTATGTCAAAGGGTTCTTAAATTTCCCCCATTTTCACTTTAGATTTTGTGCCAGTGAGTGTTTGTTTTACGAGTTCTAGGGTTTTGGGATCTAGTCCTCTCTCTTCTCGAATTTGGAATGGTGAGGATCTGTCTATCGTATCGTATGCCTTTTTAAAGTCTACAAATGTGCATACTGTGGGCTTTTGTCTGAGGGCTCGTAATTTCAGTATGGTTTTCAGGTTGATAATTTGTTCTGGGCAGGATTTGTTTGGTCTGAATCCTGCTTGTTATTCTGATAGTTTGGGTTCTAACTGCTTTTGGGTTCTACTCAAGAGACAGGCTGATAGTATTTTGTAGGTGACAGATAAAAGAGAAATACCTCTATAGTTGTTTACATCTAACTTGCTGCCTTTTTTATGTATTGGATGGATTAGAGCAATCTTCCAGTCATCCGGGAGCTTTTTGGTTTGGCAAATGTTTTGGATTATTTGTGTAATTTCTTTGAGTGAATTTGGGCATACATTTTTCAGAAGTTCAGCAACAATCCCGACCTCCCCTGTTGTTTTGTTGTTTTTAAGTGCTTGATGTGTGAATAAATTTCTTCTTGCGTTGGTGGTGACGAATTTTCCGGTGTGATTTCTGATTGTACTTTCTGGAATCCCTCTTTGGGTTCTGGACAATTTAAAAGCTATGAAAAATATGTAGCTAATTCTTTGCAATTTTCCTTATTTGTCAAGGTTAGTAGGGGAATACCCTTTAATTTGTTTCGCAAAGGTTTTGTAGAAATCGTGTGTGTTGTAATTTTTGAAGTTATCTTCGATTGACATCAGTTGGTCGTTTATGTATTACCGTTTATTTTGTCTTAAAATCTTAGATACATGCTTGCGAACTTCGAAAAATTTTCTCTGTGTTTCTTCTGATTTGTTACAATTGTTGTTTTGAAACGCCTTTTTCCTTTCTTCTAGTGCTTTCGCACATTCTTGATTCCACCAAGGATGTTTTGGTTTCTTGCTAAGAGGGATTAGTTTTTTAGCAGTCTCGATGATTTTAGTTTGAAAATTTTCCCAGTTCTCTGCAGGTTGTGCTTCCCATTCTTCTGTTATTTTGAAGTCCTTGATTTTGAGTAGATCAAATTTTGGAATCACCGGTGCTTTCCTATTGAATTTCCTTTTAGGTGTGAATTTAATTTTGATTCTGGTTAAATAATTATCTTAATTGATATTAGCACCTCTGCGCACTTGCACATCGTGTATTTCCTTTTGAGGGTATATCTATTACTATACCGCTAAGCAGACTAAGTTTTTAGGTGGTTGAAAATTGTTTAGTTTTTAAGAGGTACTGACTTATTAATCCCGACTCCTTGTGTTGCCAACAAAATTCAGCAAGAATAGCGCTATCACTAACTGATTTTTACTTAATACCCTACTCAAACCTGTTAGCTAGTTTGAGCTAAAAAAGCTTCGTTTGTTACAATCTATTTTCTTTGAGATTTATTAATGTCAATATGAAATATTTTGATATTACACCGGTTAAGTATAAATCCTGAGTAATTTTCTTTCTTTCTATTAAATTTCTTCCGCATTGTCTAAAGCTTTTTTAAAATGTTATAGTTTTCCAGTGAATGTTTGTACAAAATTGCAACGCATACAAAATAATTTAAGATTATCGGAGAGAATCTGAGATAGTGTGGGAGACTGGGAGAATCCAAGCGACCACGAGGTTATCTGAAATATATTCAGAAAAATTCTTAATCTCGAATCTAAAATGTTTTTATTATTACGTCGTGTTTTCATAAATATCTCGTTTGCTTTGCAACGACACACACATTATCCGTTGAATTAAAAAATCGATACAAAATTACATTGAAATCTTTTAATATCAAGAAATGATATAGTTTAAGTTTCTATTGAATTTAAATTTTCTTAGCTTTTAAAAACTTTTTTTATAAAAAAAAATGATATAAAATTAACATTTACGTATTGATTTTAATCAAATTATAATACGTAAATAAGAATCTAAGATTAACATAAAGCATAGAAGATAAATTACAATGGAGAAATGGCGGAGAATTGGATAATTACTAACCAGTTGAGCAACCGCTCAACTGGTTAGATAATACAAAGCAATGCGCAATGAAATATCTTAATTATTACAATATTTATGTTATGAATATTTTAGCTCTTTTCTGTTAAATATGAATATTGTATTTGTTTGTTTGTTTTTTGTGTAAAGGCATTGTCCGTTGAATTAAAAGTCGCGCGCTATCTCTCCCGGATCGCAAACTGCACCGAACCGGAGCGAATGACGAAGACGCGCGCGGAAAGGAAACAACTTGTGTCGTTAGATTATGCCCAGATTAAGTTTTTAATATTTACTTTGTCTACCAGCACAAAGCAAATCAATAAAAATGAATTCAAAATATTATACAAATTGCTAAGTCGCAAACAGAAGAAATTGTAAGCAAGACGCCGAAGTAATAATGTTAATAGCGTTTTATCCATAATTCTGACAAAAACGAAATTAAAATCTTATTAATAATATTTCTAGGTTTCGGCCACTTCTAAGGTTGCTGTTTAACACAATATCCAGAGACAATACGTTTATAATTTGAATTTCATGATGATCCATCTAGATCTAATATGATAACAATATCTGACAACTCCTATAATAGATCAACAGTTCTAGACTATGACCACTCAATATTCTAGGATCTATACAAAAAAAATCGGTAATATTTAGTCATAGAATAGATTTATATAAAAATTAAAATACATTTAAAAATCAAACGAAGCATTTAATTGTTTAAATAAAACCAAGAAAAAAATTATTTATTGTCTGCATGGACGATTCCTCTCGTGCTCACTAATATTCCTCTTTCGCGTTGTATTTTATTTTTTCTCTTCTGTCTGTGTGTGTTATCGCCGTTGGGACAATTAGAGCCGGAGGAATAAACCGTGGATAGATGTTATATAATTGCTTATGGCAAACATGTCGTATAGCATATAATTGTGGCCATGCATCCGTAGAATTATAAGAGATCCTGTATGCATCCATAGGAAAGATCAATTACACGATTATTTTCGACCGCGCCGCGAGGTGAACGAATACTTTTTCTATTCTCGCTTTTCATGTATTCTTCTATTCTTGAATACTTATTTATACTTAAGCAAACATCGCTCGCAACGTAATTTATAGCCAATAGGAATATTTATAATTGGAAAATTTAGAACTGGCGACGACGTTCTAAATGAAAAGTTCCTTGACAATCATTTTATAAAACTTCACAAACTTTCCTTCGTGTATTCCTTTCAACAAATACAAATTTCTTGCGATCCTGTCTTGTATTGCGTTATTATGCAATTTTTTCGGTGCAATTTTTTAATGAAGAAGTGTTGTAAAATTATTTAAAGAACAAGACGTCCTAGAGTAGAAAATTTGATACTCCAAGCAGACAGACAAAAGTGGATTAATAACACCAGACGGGCAAGAAAAGATAGAAAAGACTGGACAAAACTAGGCAACGGAATAAAATCTTAAAGAGTAAATAATGCAATCAGGTCAAATTAGACAGATAAGGCTGGCTATACATACAAGATTAGATACATAAGGAACCAGGTATAAGGCTAGGCCGGATATACAGGTTAAGACAAGACTAAACCGACAAGAGTAGACAGAGAAGCCTAGTCAGACAAGACTAGAGAGATGAGATTAGACAGATAAAACTAGACAGACAAGATTAGACAAAGAGGACTAGAGAAATAATGCTAGACAGACAAGACAAGACAGACTAATCAGACAAGAATAGACACACAGGACTACACAGATAATACTGGACAGACAAGACTAGGCAGACAAAACTAAACAGACAATACTAGACAGACAAGACAAGATAAACAAGGCTAGACAGACTAAACTACACACACAATACTAGACAGACAAAACTAGACAGACAGGACTAGACATAGAAGACTAGACAGACAACACTAGACAGACAAGACTAGATATACAAGTTTAGACAGACAAGACTAAACAGACAAAACTAGACAGATACGACTAGACAGACAAGACTAGCCAAACAAAACTAGACAAACAAGACTAGACAGACAAGACTAGACAGACAAGACTAGACAGACAAGACTAGACAGACACGATTAGACAGATAAGCCCTAAGAGACAAAACTAGATAGACAAGACTAGACAGACAGTACTAGACAGAGAAGACTAGACAATCAAGACTAGACAGACAAGACTAGAGAGACAACTTTAGACAGTCAAGACTAAACAGACGAAACTATAAAGATACGACTAGACAGACAAGACTAGTCAAACAAGACAAGACAAGCAAGGCTAGACAGACAAGACTAGACAGACAAGACTACATAGAAAAGACTAGGCAAACAGGACTAGACAGATAAGAGCTAACAGACAAAACTAGACAGGCAAGACTAAACAGACAGCACTAGACAAACAAGACTAGACAGATGATATTAGACAAACAAGACTAGACAGATAAATATAAACGGACTAACGTGACAGACATAAGTTTTTATGAATTTTTTTGCGAAAGTTAATTATCTCAAATCTGAAATAAACCCCAAGAAAATTGGATTCCACATCAAGTTACAGCAGTTTTCTCAAAATCCTCTCACCAAACTGTAATTTTCCCACTTTTCTAACTTCAACAACAACAAAAAACAATTGAAGCAGTAACGTTACAAAAATAAGTTTTATACGAAATTTTTCGAAATTTAATTTTCTCAAAAGCAAAATAAACTCCAATAAAATCGGATGATTCCCCATCAAGTTTTCCCAAAATCCTGGCAACAAATTGTACATTTTCCACTTTTCTATCTTGAACAACCAAAAAACAAATAAAACAGTAACGTTGCAAAAATATGTTTCGTATGAAATTTTTGCGAAAGTTAATTGTCTCAAATCCGAAATAAACCACAAGAAAATTGGATGATTCCCTATCAAGTTACAGCAGTTTTCCCAAAATCCTCCCACCAAATTGTAAATTTTTCAGGTTTATACGATATTTTTGCGAAATTTAATTGTCTCAAATAACAAATAAACTCCAAGAAAATTGGATTATTCGCATCAAGTTACAGCAGTTTTCTGAAAATTCTTCCTCCAAACTGTAATTTTCCCACTTTTCTAACTTGAACAACCAAAAAACAATTGAAGCAGTACCGTTACAAAAATAAGTTTTTTACGAAATTTTTGCGAAATTTAATTGTCTCAAATGCAAAATAAACCCCAAGAAAATCGGATGATTCGCCATCAAATTACAGCAGTTTTCCCAAAATCCTCCCAACAAATTGTAAATTTTCCACTTTTCTAACATGAACAACCAAAAAACCATTGAAGCATAACGTTACAAAAATTATTTTTTTAAAATTTTTTGCTAAAGATAATTGTCTCAAATTAGAAAGAACAAGATTAGACCGCCAAGACTAGACATATAAGTATAAACAGAAAAGAGTGACACACACGACTAAACAGGGAAGACTAGACAGACAAGACTAGACTAAAAAGATTGGGTAGACAAGACTAGACAAATAAGACTAGAGAGACAAGACTAGACAGACAAAAATAAAGACAATACAATACATAGTATAGTCTCGTCTGTCCTGTCTGGTCTGTTTATATTTATCTGTCTAGTCTTGTCTCTCTAGTCTTATTTGTCAAGTCTTGTCTGCCTAATCTTGTTAGTCTAGTCTTATCTGTCTAGTCTTCCCTGTCTAGACCAGATAAGACTAGACAGACATTACTGGATAGATAAGTGTAGACAACCAAGTCTAGACAGACAAAGCTAGGCAGATAAGAGTAGACAGACAAGACAACACGGGCAAGACTAGTTAGATAAGACTTAACATACAGGGCCAGACAGACAAGACTATGCAGACAAGACTTTACAAACAAAACTAGACAGAGAGGATTTAATAAGCAGTACTATACAAATAAGACTAGATAGACAAGCCTGGCCAGATAAGAGTGGACAGACAAAAATAAAGACAATATAAGACATAGTATAGTCTCGTCTGTCCTGTCTGGTCTGTTTATATTTATCTGTCTAGTCTTGTCTCTCTAGTCTTATTTGTCAAGTCTTGTCTACCTAATCTTGTTAGTCTAGTCTTATCTGTCTAGTCTTCCCTGTCTAGACCAGACAGATAAGACTAGACAGACATTACTGGATAGATAAGTGTAGACAACCAAGTCTAGACAGACAAAGCTAGGCAGACAAGAGTAGACAGACAAGATAACACGGGCAAGACTAGTTAGATAAGACTTAACATACAGGGCCAGACAGACAAGACTATGCAGACAAGACTTTACAGACAAAACTAGACAGAGAGGATTTAATAAGCAGTACTATACAAATAAGACTAGATAGACAAGCCTGGTCAGATAAGAGTGGACAGACAAAGCTAGACAAACATTTCTAGACAGACAAGACTAGAGAAACAAGGTGGTCAGACAAGACAGACAAAACTTATCTGTCTAGTCTTGTCCCGCTAGTTTTTTCGGTCAGTTTGTCTAATTGTGTAAAGTGTGGTCTTGATTATATATTCACTATTGTCTAGACTTTTTATGTTCTTCTATTTAATGAGTTCGTGGTTTATAGTTTTGTCTGTGACATCATAATGACAAACACCTAAGTCAACCTAAGTCCATCGTAACTCGAGGAAATAATTATCATAATTCCAGGTGTAACTAAAACATTTTCTTTTATCTCCAAATAACTTTTTGTTATAACAGATAGTTTGCAATTAATTCTATGTATTTTTTTGCAAAGAAAAATATGATTTACTGTGGAAGGGTTAACATAAGTTTTGCATGAATTCAACCAATTAACATAAAATAATGTAACAAAAAGTCGAAGTTTTTTGCTTGGCTTTAATCTATATTTGTGATGTTGATACTTATTTATTTTGGTTTAATTAGAAGGAATATAGAGGGAAACATTCGTTGACGTTTAAATTAGAAACGTTGATGATCTCGGTCTAAACCAATGCCATAAAGTTGTTGAAATATCGGTTTTTGGTGTGTCACCGCTAATTTATGAATATTTGTATTCACATAACGATGCCCGTCAGCCCAGTTGACATCTCCGGGGGGTTGTGATGGACCGCGGGGGTGGCACGCACCGGAAGGGTTGAAAAGGATAGATTTGTCACTGACGGCTGCTGTCTTGACCGGATCCGGATATCTAAATACATATATACGTTTCTGGATTTATAGAATAGGGGGATTTTTCGGGGGGAGAAGATAATTTCGTGATAAATAATATAAAGGTCAGAATCGTTAGCAGTCCGTAATGAGCGTTTAAAATCTAAAAACAGTCATATTATTTACGATTACCCTATGAATTATGGCGTTCGCGTTTTCAGTTTTAATTCGTTAAGTTGGTATCGGTAGCAGTCAGGCACAAATGTATAAATTAAATGGGGTGGCCCCCGCGCGGAAACTAAATCATTAGTGCGTTAGTTCGAATATATTAATGAAACGAACTATTTCCACTCGGCTTTTACAGAATTTTAATGGCGCATATGTTAATGAGATTGGTATTTTTGATATCGCCCGGTTTTATTTATAAATATAAATATATGTGCGTACTTAATTATAATTTAATTTATGGGTTGCGGGGGCTCTCCGGCAGGAATATTCTGACGACGCGAACGTTCCCGATACGTCTGCACAGCCAGCCCCCAGCCCCACCAGCAACACGCGCCACTCTAATTCCTACAATTTTATTACTTCGATTAATTAATAAAATTTACATCAGCACGCAGTTGCAAATACACTGGAGCTTTTTTATTTTCTAACATTTTTCGTTCCCAGCGCGTAACAAAAAGTCCACCCCTTCACACACAAACGCACATTTCTATTTTGTTATTAATTATTTCCATTGAATTCCCATAACGCATGGCCTTTCATAATAACATTTTTACTATATTTTCCTCCACGAAACAAAAAATAACGTGGATATACGAGAAAGTTTCACATCTGTTTACATTTGCAAGGTAAATCTATTTTTTGTTTCAAAAATCATGCAAATCCTATATTTAAATGATCTGAATAACGTTTGGTACAGGTTTTTAGATTTAAATTTCATTTTAAATTAAATTAAGAAATTGTTAATTTAACAGATTTCTAATTTCCATCAAATTTTAAATTAAATCTTACAACAATATTCTTCTTACACATAGGCAAGTTATCATTAAGTTTTATGGAAAATTATAATTTGGGTTTGTAGAACTTTTATATGGATTAATTTGAGGTATCACTTTGAACGATATTCTAATCAGTTTACAAGTTATCGAGGAAAAGTTAAATGTACTGAAATGCATCATCAATGGTCGAATGAAAGCATGACGTCATGATGGCATATAATGATTTTTTGGCGTCGATAATCATTTTAATCGCCTATGAAATTGATGGTTTTTTTTAAGTCTTATTTAACCTCATCTAGTCTTGTTTAATGCGTAGTCTTGCCTAATACTATCTAATCTTGGATTAGCAGGTCAGAACCATTTTTAACCTTGTTCAGATTTATCCAATTCTGTCCAGTCTTGTCCAATATTAATAAAGCAACTAATTGAAAGTGATTTCAATTTCCAAAGGCATCATTAAAGTCTATCGATAAATATACATCAGCAAGGTGCTTAATATGGCTAAATTTAACTTTAACCATCATAGATTTATAGACAATATCATCATTTATACACAATATTTATAAAACATTTTTTCATGTTTTTGCAATATCCATATAGCGTTCAATACTGAAAGTCCTTGACTAATAACTGTCTATGCATATAGTAAACAATACTTAACGTGCCCTGTGACGTCATCCAAAACGCGCGAAAATGGGAGCGTTCAAACAGGTCCTATTTAATCGGTATTTTATATTTTATTTTAAAAATCAATTTGAACACTTTGAAGAGTATTTATTTTCTTTATTATGTTATAGCGAAGTAAACAGTGAAATAAACAAATACAAAAAATGATGCATATTCGCTATTACATTTTTATTGTGTTTAAAATTTTAACCCATTGCTTTTCAAATTTGTGTTTTGATATTTTTGACGACTATTTTAGTTTCCACCGTATAGTATAGTGTTGGAATTTGGACAATAGTTTTATTGGTTTTTTAGATATTTGAGGAAAACCGTGGATAAATTTCACAAATTACACAATTTTATTTTTGTTGGAAATTAGAGATTTAAAAAAGGATTTTTCTCTTCTGGACAATTTGGGGTAATCGTTAGCATATCGATAGCCTTTCTGGTTTTTGAGAAATAAGCAAACAATTATTTATCCAGTTTTGTAAAGTATTCGTTTTGACATTTTCTTAGAAATTTTGCAACAATATTTTACAGATCTTTCCGCATCTATTAACAATAATAATAATAATAAAATTTATTGCGGCTTAGAATTATATACAGGGTGTCAGGTAAACAAGCGGTAAAAATTCCAGCGGTTATTCCTTCTCATATTCTAAGAATATTTTTCTGTATGATGATTTCTGAAAAAACCCTTTGTTTCGCAAATACAGGGTGAACAAAATTAGCGACAACCATAGTCGATATTTGTTGAAATGATTTATGTAAATAAAAGTATGCCGTACGCCAATGAGTGTATCAAGTACAAAAATATAATGAGTTTATCAAGTACAAAAAACTGTGACGATAACTTGGAACGGCTGTTTTTTCAACTAACCTACAAGTGGATTTCATTTGAATACGTTTCGTTAGTGATCATCAGCTGTATCATTCGCAGTTGTTCACATTAAGTGACGTTTGGCTGTTTGACGTCTCGCTAATAGTTTGTGAAGTCCTCTACCATGTATACGAACGCCGAGATGACTGACATGCATTTCATGGATGGACTTGCTGATTGACGTCATTACAAGCTAGACGATTGTACATTGGACGTTTTCCTAGCTGTAATATCCCCGACCGAAAAATCCTCAAAAACATCAACGTCTTCGTGAAACAGGCACATTGAAAAGAAATGGAGGGCCAGGAAGATTAATGACAGTAAGAACGGTACAATTGGAACAGATTGTGCTGGACATGATATAGGAAGATCCAAGTACTTCTACGCGACAAATTGCCAATACTTTGAGTGTCATTGGACAGTTTTGAAAATTCTTAAGGGCAATTTGTTGTAACCATACCACATTCAACATGTTCAGCCACTACTACTACATGCTGATTATCGTCCACGTATTGCGTTGTGTCAATGGCTTTTGCAAACATTACTTCTAATCCCTTAATTCCTACACAGATTTTTGAAATGTTACTGTTGCAAATTTTGTTCACTCTGTATCTTCGAAACAAAGGGTTTTTCAGAAATCATTATAATTCAAAATATTCTTAGTATAGGCCAAGGAATAACCCCTTTGCCGCATGTTTACCTAATCTACAGTCTACAGTCCTATTTGAACCTGGGCCTCCTCCCACTGCCTACACTTATGCTTGGTGTGTTGATCTTACACAAGTGTAGGGAGCCCGTATAGTTTTTAACGAGGTTGGCGAGCCTCTAGTTGAGGGGGCTCGTGGCAGATTTTTACTGTGATGACTTTGCCAGAGCCATGTACAGGAAAACGGTGGATTATTTTTACCATGTCCAGGATTTGAACCCGGGACTTGCGGCTCCGAAGTCTGACACCTTGTCTACTAGGCCACCACCGTCTCCATATTTACCTAATACCCTGTATAAATAACAATATAAATAATATAATTTGCAGATGTGACTGAAGTCATTCAAAATTTTAAATCTCAATATAATAAATTGCAAGGAATTTTCATTTGTTTAATGAAATTGTTTAACCAAGCAAGAGTTTTTAACCAATTCCATAAAATGCTAAACTTAAACTTGATAACACACACGTGCGTTTGGTTTACGATTCGTTGATTGGTCGAGAGCTGCTACTACGTGTTCATACGTTCAGCGCGCCCCGTGCCACAATTCAAACTAACGGAAATTGACATTGCCTACATTGGGTTGCCTATATCTATGAGCACTCTTAATCCAGTTTAACCCAAATAAGTACTAAATAATAAGGTATGTAACCATTAAGAATGTATTTCTTTTCATTTGTATCAAGTTAAATAATTTAGAGTAACAATTATATATGAAAATACTGTTTCTTCATTATAATGTTAAATAATGTACCTAATAAGAAATAAATTTGTTACATCAAACATATTTTTCTTATTAAACAGAAACAAATTAGTGTGGTCGTAGATAATAGTATATTTCGCAACAAGTGCGGAAAGTTGTCGATTGCACACGAGAGCGAAGATGAGCGCACGAACGAAGTGAGTGCGCTCATTCGCTCGAGGGGGCAATTGACAATGCCGCACGAGTTGCGGATATTATTTTTTATTACGAATGCCAGAAAGACAAAGACTCAAATTTTAAAAAGAATCAGGTGATTCTAAACGCGACATTATTATTTATAATGTCATTCTTTCTGACAGCTTATAACCTTCGGCCAGTTCACTTTTAACTTAACCTCACTTTTTTTAATATTGATTTTGAGATGTCATTTTGTTTCACACGGTTGTCGTTTCTACATGTGTTGACAAAAAGTGTTTGTGTAATGTAATGATTACAGTGCTAAATTAACGAGTTTTACTATTTTTTATTATGAATTTGAGAATGACAATATAAAAAAAAATTAAAATTATGTACCTACTTAAATGAAAAGAAAAAAAAACAGAAACATTATTTTTTTCAACAATAGTTGAAAAAGTTATTAATCATTTTTTTTTCATTATTTTATATTGAACAATTTGATAAATTAAAACTTATGTGTTTTGAGGTTGATGTTGAAATTGTGTTCGTTTCAAAATTTATATTTTCTCTGTTCTGAATTTCAATTGGCACTGGATTTATTTAAATATTTTCTTTTGAAGTAGACGGTCTGTTTGATATAGTATCTGCAATTTGCTGGCCGATTCGCTTTTTGTTGTGGACCGAGTCTTCAACGTAGCCTTCAGCGACTGTATTAGATTTCCATCCTCCATGTCTCTTAAGGGTCAGCAGATCGGCACCAGAATCAGCTAACAGAGTAGCTGATGTTCTTCTGAACGTATGTCCAGTATAAGACTTAGGATCTTTCAAATTTAAATATGCTGCTACTGTTTTAGGCATACTGCCAAAAGTATTGATGCCAATGACTTGTTTAGTACATTTTCCGTTTCGATAATTTGTGAAAAATCTTGTTGTGGTCATGTTGGCAGGACGCAATATGGCATACTTTTTATATATATATATATGGTAAAAATCATCCGTAACTACAAATGATCTCGGCTTATCATTTTTAGTTTTTGGATTTTTTACCAAAAGCATGTTATCTTTATCTTCTATATCGTTCACAGTTAAGTTACACAGCTCATGACGCCTACATGCACCTTGTACCCCAAAAATTAAAGCTACCTAAAATTAAATACATGTAAATAAATTTGTGTATTTATTTATATATTGTATTGAAATTATTAGAAAATTTATTAACTAACCTTCACAGCCAGGAATTGATTGCCTGGAGCTTCTCGAAGAAATTGATTAATTTGTTCAGCACTTAGTGTTTGAGCTTTCTTGCATGTATAACCTTTATTTTTTTGTTTTAAAAAAGCAATTAAACTCGAATAATTACAAATATTAATTCTGTGCTTGATGTGAATCAAGCTTCGCAGCATCGAATAAGTTCCCCACAAACTTGACGGCTTATGAGTTTTGGCCAGTTCATTGAATTATGATAAAACTATCGATTCAGAAAAACTTTTAATTTTTTTTATTGATCGCCATTTCATGAATTTTTCATACGCAGCTTCATATGTACTTCTGGATTTCGTTGGTGTTAATTTTTCAATCATTTCAGTCGCAATTTGTTTGAATTCAGGCGGTGTAGAATCATTTTCTGAATCTGAACTCTCTATTTGACAACTCATAATGACAATAAATTATACATCATAACCACAAATTTCTATTATTGTTATTTTTGATGCGTCATTTGAAAAACATTTGAGATGTCATTTTGTTTCACACGGTTGTCGTTTCTACATGTGTTGACAAAAAGTATCCGGGTAATGTAATGACAACAGTGTTAAACTAACGAAATTATTGTATATGTATGATAATTATCGTATGATTGGCAACGCTGCATGTCACACATGTTCACAAATCTAGTGCGGAAAGTAAACTTTCCGCCCTAAATCTAGGGCGGAAAGTAAATTTTCCGCTCTAGATTTGCAAACAGTCATTTTCTGACCTAAAAAATGGCCTGTAAAATAGTACTTTCTGTGCATGAGTAATAAAAAGTATAGTACATAACTCTAGTTGTAAGACAATTACGTACTCGCGGAATTAAGCGCTCCCCAGTACGCGGGTCGTGCGTAACTGTTCCGCTCGTACGTAATATGCTTCTTACAACTTCCGTTACGTAATACACTATAACACCAATGCAGAAAACGAATTTGCATATAACATTGTGTGATGCTTTTCAATTTGTAATAATTTGCCATTCCTTGCGTTATATGTATGCATATTAGAAGACATAGTCTTATTTTAAGTATTGTAACGTATTCTAATGTTCCACAGGTTTATACATGAAAATAGAAGGCAAGGTTAAACAATTTGTTCTTCCTAAAACGTCTTCTACAGCTCTGTCGACGCTTTTCTTTTCTGCGTAACGAAACATTTGTGGGTACATCTTGAATCGCCCCTAATAAAATATTAAAAGATAGTTGTGAATCGACAATAGCATAGTACAGGCTTAACAAGGTGCTTGTATCTACCGACTTTTTCATTTGAGATATTGCAATATAAGCTCTTGTTAGTTTTTTGCGTATTTACACGTTGTGGTTTGACCACGTAAGTTTCGCATCTACTAAAACCAAGAAATCTTACAGAATTGAATATTTTGTTGCGTTGTTTGCACACAACAATCTGAAAATTGGTTGGTAAAGTTCTTCTTTTGCCCATGTATAAATACATAGTTTTGTCGCTATTTAATATTAGTATGTTTATTGAACACCAACTATTAAATTGTTCGATAGTTTTCGATACCTTCGCATGCAATTCGCTCAAACATTGGCACATATCGCAATTGCGGTATCGTCAGCGAGTAAAATGGTTTAAGCGTCTATATCCCATGGAAAATCGTTTACAAATAAAAGGAACACAAGAAGGCCAAGAAATTATCCCTGTGGTAGGTTTTTTACAGTGCCCGAGGCCAGAACGAGCAAACATTTTCTTCATAAATTTGAACCCGAGCAACCCAAACGTGTCTGAGCCCAGAACGAGCAGTTCAAAGTTATGAAGGAAATGTTACGTTGTCCGCTGTCACTTTCAGAGTCAAAGATTGAAGACGAAATCATAAACGAGACTCACATGTGAAGCCATAGTCTGGAAATTATTAGATTTTTTTTTTTTTAGGTGGGGTTCCTACGACTTCTGCCGCTTCCCACATTTCCTCCGCCAGCGATTTCTGTCTCGCCAGTTTTCTCCTCAATAGTCTTCCATTATCTTCTGGATGTTATCTTCCCATGTTGTTTCTAGTCTTTCTCTTCTTCTTCTATGATGGGGTATGTAATCTAATAAAATTTTTGGAAATCTTTCTTCCCCCATTCTTTTCCATACCATAGTAGCTGTCTAGTCTCAATCCTGTCTAGTGGAATACACACTGGCTGGCTGTTCATCGTATTTCTTCGTTTCTAACACGCTCTATTCTGGATATTCCGCATGCTCTCCGCAGATAATCTATTTCTGTTGTTTCAATTTTCCTTTTATCTTTCTGGGTCACTTGCCAAGTTTCTGCCCCATAAGTCATGATAGGTTCCACAATTGCGTTATATATTGTCTTTTTTGTTTTGAAATTTTTAATCTTTGACCATAATAAAGAATCCAGTACGCGGACCACTCTTCTGCATTGCTGAGTTTTGTTTTCTCTATCTCTCTTAGAATTCCCTTTTTCTGTTATTATGGATAACCTATACGTATTGATACCTATACCTATACGTATTTACACGTTCTTTTTGTTTCAAAGTGTGGAGTTAATTTTGACAAACAAATGTCGGTGTATGTAGAAGGAATCAGTCCGGGTCGTGCTAAAGACTATAGCACTAGTGAAAGTACGGAAGAAATGTCGATCGCTTAATAACGATTCTAAATCCCGCCACTCACTCATAGTTAATCTGATCAGGTCAGCTGACGTACATCCAAAAACTGACCGTGAGTGTGAAATCTTGAGATTTTTAGTTGTCGGCTACCTACGGATTTTCCGGGCGCACCATAAATCCACTGGCTTGGGTTTTTTTGGGTCCGAGTACCCGGACCCGGACTTGACGAGTCCAAGGGTAAATACCCGGTACCCGATACCCGATCTAAGACTCGACGAGTCTCGGGTCTTGAATGTTTGGCTTTGTCTAGTACACCGCGTCGTAAAGAAGATCGACGATTTAGCATTACACTTGATAAATGGACGAGTATGAAAATTCGAACTTATCTAAATATCAATTTTGCATGGAATTGACTCTGAAGTGTATAATTTGGGTTTATGCTGGTTCTGCTATACAATTATAGTCGAAAAAGTAGAACAACACTTAAACACATTTAATATGAATTTTAAAAAACATATAGTTGGTTCAACCGGCGACGGTGCAAGTGTAATGATGAAATTTGGACGAGAATCTTCTAGTCTTTATAATTTCTGTTTGAATCACACTACACACTTATCTGTTTGTGTTGTAGTATATAAAAAGAAAAATATTACCGGCTTGCAAGATGATGATGACCATGGTATAGATGGTAACGATGACGATCAAGATTAAAATTATTATTCTGATAAACTTTAGACAATTTAGAAGGGAATTCATCCATTTGCCTTCCGCTCCTAGCCTCTTGTAGAGTTTTGTTTTATTTACTTATTCACCATAACATTCTCCAAATCCCTTGTTTCTCTAAGTCACTTAACTTAATCCGCAAGTTCGTACAGTATCGCTTGCTTTACCATACGCGTGAATATGAAAAACCCTTTCGTGTTTTTGTTTAAAATTCGAGACAGATTAGACCCGGCCCCGGACCTGAAAAATCGGACTCGGACTCGCCGAGTCTAAAAAGACCGGGTATTCCCAAACCCTACACTGGCTTCAGTTCATTTTAATCACGTCAAACTGACCGCGCATGCTCTTAGTCAATCATAGTTTAACCGCCATGGCGTCAGGACGTGCAATAACAGAAGAATTTAAAGAAATATAGCTTGCAAGATAGCTAGAAATATGTAGATTCGTCCATTCTCAAATAGTACGCCAGTCACTCGATTCCACTAACAACTCATTCAGCAAATTAATATGCAAGTTCGAGTTACGAACTAAATCCGGGTGTTCGTAAAGGTGGTACAGCTCATGGTTGTATCGCCCTCTCCATTCTCCGTTGTCCTCTACGCCTTTATATATGTATCTTAGAATCTCTCTTTCGAAACATCCCAAAATTCTTTCTTACTCCTTAGCTAGGGTCCAGGTTTCGGCTGCGTATGTCAGTACTGGTCTTATTAGGCTCATATAGATTTGCCATTTGGTTCTTCTGGATATAGTCTCGGATTTTGGGTGTCGCATTAGTCCATAATATGTTCTATTTGCAAGGTATAATCTTCTTTTTATCTCTTTGTTGCAGTGGTTTGTTAGTGTTCGCAATTTTGGAGCCCAGGTATATGAATTCCTATACGCCTTCGATGTTACGTTTCCCGATAGTTACTTTTTGTACTTGTGCGTCCCGCTTAAAAACAAACATGTATTTTGTCTTATCTGTATTTATTACTACACCCATTCTTTTTCCAGCATTCAATGTCCGTGAATGCTTGGATCATCTTATTTTTCGAGTTAGTTATTATATCTATATCGTCCGCGTATGCTAGTAGCTGTTCTGACTTGTTGATTATCGTGCCTATTTTGTTTACTCCAGACTCCCTGATTACTTTTTCAAGGGCGATGTGAAATAAAATGTATGGTATGGTGTCTCCTTGTCGTAATCCGGTGTGTATAGTAAAATATCTTGATACACTATTTTGGATTCTCTGCTTTCTCTCTGCTTTCTACTTTTGAAAGAGTTACCTTCGTAAGAAGTACCAGATGTTGTGGTATGCCTAGTTAATCATTGCGCCTAATCATTGCTTCGAATAGTGCTTTTTGATTGACAGTGTCATACGCGCTTCTGAAATCAACAAATAGATGGTGCGTGTCAACATTATATTCTCGTGTCTTCTCTAGGATCTGCCGTAGTGTAAATATCTGGTCTATTGTCGACCTATTTTGACAGAAGCCGCACTGGTAGTTGCCGATCTCCTTGCCGGTCGATTAAGATATTGGCTAGCACTTTGTAGGCAGTATTGAGGAGAGTTATGCCTCTGTAATTTTTGCAGTCTATTTGGTCGCCTTTTTTATTTATATGAATGATTATGCCCGCGTTACACTCCTCTGCTATAGTTTTTTGTTGCCAAATCCTTCCTCCTTCCTTGATCAGGTCCACTGCTGTACCATCATTGCCTGGTGCTTTGTTGTTGTTCAACCTTTGAACGGCTTTCTCTATATCTATGATGGCTGGTATTTCATTTCGTTCTCTGTCTATTGATTTGTGTTCATCCTGATTTGATCGTTGTCTTTCCTGTTGTTTGCGTTGAGGCGTTCTTCGAAATTATCCGCCCACCGGTTTAGTATCTCCTCTGTTTCACAGATAATGTATTTTGCCTTACAATCCGTTTTAACTGATCAGTTAAAAACGTCAGTTCAACTCATTAGTTTAACTGACTGTGCATTCTATTTTTTTCAATAAATAGCCTAAATTGCTTTAGATTTTAAATGTTTTAGATAAATAAAAGAAAAACAGTCCCACGACGTATTCTCCTTCATCGAGTTTCTCTGAAGTTTATTTCTAAAGCTGGAGGAAGCTGTTTCCACCGATTTTTTTTTAACTTGCAGGCATTCCGATTATATGACATTTTTAAGGACATCCAGGATTCTATATTAAGCGGTTAATATACAATCATTCGATTGTATATTAACCGCTCAAATATTTTAGAAAAAGTAGATAAATAGATCCAGCATCAGAGGGTCAGATTTTTTTATGTAGTGGCGCTGTGAACGCCACTTTTTATACCCATGAATATTTCTTCTTCAGTTGCCGTATTAACAAGCTGCGTTAGTAGAATAGCCAAAGTTTTAAAATCATGTTTTATAATTTTAATAGAAAAACCATGGGTTCACGTGGAGTATTTTGAGGAGGATATCTTCAAGACAGCGTATTGTAGTTCAACGGTATAATGATTTTTTTTAATGTGTACGCATAATCATAATCTGTTACAGAGTTAACAATAAATGATTGTTATGGCAGGTCCTTTCTTCTGTCCAGAGTGACATCCATCGATGCACAATTCTCTGTTTATGACTTCAGTGTAGGATGGTGGTGAAACTCAGAAGCGTTCCAGTTGATCCAGTACCTTGAACCTTTTCAACCTCTTGGTTACCAGGTTCCTATCCAGTAAGCTTGAGGCCAATTGGTTTGGGTGGTTTGCGAGTCTTATTTCTTAGCCCTCGCAAAGTAGTTGCATTTCTTCTTTAATGGTGCGAATGTTGAGATCTCTGTGTATCGCAGTATTAGAGATATACCATGGGGCGTCCAATAAGAGTCTAAGAGTTTTAGACTGGAATCTTTGTATGATATTCAGGTTCGAGTTGCTGGCAGTTAGCTGTATACCATATGCCCACACAGGTTTTTTAATGGATTTGTAGATAATAATTTTATTATGCAATATGAGTTTGGACAGCCTGCAAATGAGCCAGTATATTTTGCGGGTTTTAATATCTAGTTCTTTTTTTTTTGTCTTGATTTGCTTGGACCATGTCAACCTCCTAACTCCGCCATAGACGGTCCCAAGCCCGGTTTGCGAAAGGAGGAGGGTAGACACCCTGAATGGCCAGAAACACCAGTGCGTCTCAGGAAGTAGGCTAAGGACGGATAGAGTTGGACTCGCGGCATAGCTGTGAGAACTCCAACATATCCCATCCAGCTGAAAATTGTAAAGCCGTGTCTGTGCGGTTGAGTACACAGACCTGAGCCTCCAGATTGGGGGTTGGGCGATGGGCTAACAACCTATTCCCGGAAAAAAAAAAACTTGTTAAGGAACCTGATGCTTCGCCTCGGATTGGACAGATTCAACGGAAACGACCTGGCAAACGGAAATTTGATCACTCTTTCGGAACCTGGAATGTACGATCCTTGTTCAAACCTGGAGCTCTAAAATCACTCCTAGAACAAGTTGATAAATTTAACATTGATGTTATTGCACTCCAGGAAACTAAATGGCTTGGCAGCGAGATAACCGACATGAGGTCGCACACAATATTTAAAAGTGGAAAACTATCGGGAAGCCGTGAGTTTGGAGTAGCTTTTGTCGTCAGCAAAGCTTTTAAACAGCATATTACCAACTTCAAACCCATTAACGAAAGATTGTGTGCACTTCGCATAAAGACAACATTTTTCAACATCTGGCTCATTAATGTTCACGCCCCAACGGAGGATAAGGACGAGGCCACTAAGGACGAGTTCTATAGTCATCTTGAATCAATTTATGACTCATTGCCCTCAAATGACATCAAGATCATACTAGGTGACTTCAACGCGAAGGTTGGGAAGGAGGAGACACAAAGAGGAACAACCGGAGGGCACAGTCTCCACGACATTAACAATGACAACGGCCAACGTCTAGTTGATTTCGCCTGCAGTAGAAACGTAATAGTAAGCTCAACGTGCTTCCCGCATCGAAGCATTCACAAAAGAACCTGGGCGTCACCTGATGGAAGGACGTATAACCAGATAGACCATGTTCTTATTGATAAAAGGGCAGCCTCCAGCCTCTTAGATGTAAGAACCTACAGAGGGGCTAACTGCGACTCTGACCACTATTTGGTCAAAGCCTCATTCCGGTGTCGAATCGCAAACAGAAGACCTGCAAAATTCCAACCGACACTCAAACTCGACATCGAGAAGCTGAAAGACGAGTCAACCGCAGGCGCATACGCATCAGCTTTAAACAGACATTTTGACCAAATATCCAACCATCACGAAATGCCAATAGAGCAGTTATGGCTCTCCATCAAAAATGGCATTAAGTCTGTCGCAGAGGAGGTTATAGGCCACCAGTCCCGGCGAAAGAAAAACGATTGGTTCGATGATGAATGCCTAGATGCAATAGACAAAAAGAATGTAGCTTACAAACAATTCACCGAACGACCGACAAGAGCCAAGAGAGACATATTTGACGAACTCAGACGATCTGCAAACAAAATTTGTAGAAAGAAGAAAAGAAAGTACCTGAATGAGGAGCTATGCAAAATGGACGAACATTTTAAGTCAAATAACACAAAAGCGGCATATGCAATAGTTAAAAACCAAAAACGAGGGTTTCAACCAAGTACGAGCCTATGCAAGGACGCTGCAGGAGGCATTATCAGCAGCACAGAGGAGATAAAGACGAGATGGGGGCAATATTTCCAACAGTTGCTTAACCCGAATTCACCACCGTCCACTACCGTAACTGACAACTTGACCGAGGCAGCTACTGACGAAAATATAGTGAGCCTCCCTACAGTAGAAGAAGTAAAAGATGCCCTCAGCAAATTAAAAAACAACAAGGCGCCGGGCATAGACAACATTCCAGCCGAACTCCTGAAGAGCGGTGGTGAATGCGTAGCTACAAAAACTCACACCTTGCTGCTACAAATATGGACACAGGAAACACTACCTGACGATTGGCGAAAAAGCATTATATGTCCGATATACAAAAAGGGTGACAAACTGTGCTGCGAAAACTATAGAGGGATTTCATTGCTGTGCACATGCTATAAAATCTTGACGAAGATCATTGAGTCTCGAATTAAACCCTATGCCGAAAATATAATTGGAGAATACCAAGGAGGATTCAGAGCCGGACGATCAACTACGGATCAAATTTTCTCAGTAAAGCAGGTGCTAGAGAAATGCTGGGAATATAACATCGATGTGCACCAAATATTCGTAGATTTTAAACAAGCTTATGACAGTATCGACAGAAGTGTACTGTACACGATAATGCTGGAACTGGGAATACCAGCGAAACTCGTTCGACTGACAAGGCTTACAATGACCAACTCAACATGCCAAGTAAGAATCCAGAACGAGCTGATAACAAGCTTCCTAACGCTCTCAGGGCTGAAGCAAGGAGATGGCCTTGCACCCACACTGTTTAATCTGGCTTTGGAATATGTCGTACGAAAACTCCCTGTTGGCACCAGAGGGACGCTATTATTTAAATCAACCCAAATAGTAGCTTACGCAGATGACATAAACATAATGGCGCGCTCAAAACTAGACGCCAAGGAAGTATTCGTTAATCTTGACACGGCAGCACTAGAAGTAGGGTTACGCATGAATGAAAACAAAACGAAAGTTATGGTACAATCACGAAGAAACACGCCAATCAGACAAAATCTAACGATAGCAAATTATAACATAGAAAATGTGGACAATTTCATATATCTGGGAGCCAATCTCTCCAAAGACGGCAATGAAATCAACGAAATAAAAAGACGCATAATGATAGCAAACAAGACATATTATTCGGTACTTCCTATAATCAAATGTAAAGACGTGCACAGAAAAACGAAGCTGCGAATCTACAAAACAATAATAAGACCTGTACTCTGCTATGGCAGTGAAACGTGGACCTTCATACAGGCATCAGAAAAAATGGTCAATGCTTTTGAAAGAAAGGTATTGCGACGAATCCTCGGACCGGTGAGAGAACAAGGCGCATGGCGAATTCGGTACAATAAGGAATTGTATGTTATTTTTGAGGACCCAGAAGTCTCCACTCTCATCAAACTCCGAAAGCTACAGTGGGCTGGTCATGTACAGCGAATGGAAGACGGAAGAATACCCAAGCGAGTACAAAAAGGAAAAGCGGAAGGAAAAAGACCAGTCGGAAAACCAAGAAAACGCTGGGAGGATTCCATTGACGAAGACAGCAGATCGCTTCTGAAATTTGCAACGTGGAGGACGCGGTCATTGGACCGAGAAAACTGGAGACGGAGCATTCAGGAGGCCAAGGCCCGACTCGGGCTGTAGCGCCATTGATGATGATGATGATGTCAACCTCCTGTACAGGTGCAATCCGAGGTACCTCACGCTGTCAACACTTGGCAATGGCTGGCAATATAACTTTACAGTTGGACAATTCCCTCGTCTCATAGTGAATGTTGTGTGCACAGACTTAGTATCATTGCTTTTATTCGCCATTGGTCGAGCCAATTTTCAATGTCTTTGAGTCCCTTTTGGAGTATTTTCGAAGCCACTTCTGGGTCCTCGTGCACAGCTAGTATTGCCGTATCGTCCGCAAACGTTGCAACATTCGTGTTGTTTCTTACAGACAGATCTGCTGTATACAGCGTATACAGTACAGGACCAAGGACAATTCCTTGTGGATGTAGAATGAATTTGAAAGTCCAGTTTTTGGCGGAGTACATTGATGTAAGGAGCGTGATCGAAAAATAGCATTTAATAATTTTAAAACAAAGTTGGAAATATAGATCAAATATTTGCAACCTAACTTGAATTAGAAATCAATTTTCCAATTACTTTTAAAGAAGTACTCTTAGGTTTTTATAATTATCCCTGAAGTTGTTAATTATCCTCCCTGTCCTCTCATCTATCACTTGCGTTTATAGGCTTACTAGTTCTTTGGAAATTATAAAAACTAAAATTTAAAAAGTTGTAGAACAAATTGCAAATTTCTGATGTTTTCAACAATTCCAATACAAGTTTTTAACAAGTTTTCGTTAAGTTTCTCATTTCTATTCGATTGGTACTAAATTCAGGCCGATAGCCTATTAGATCCAGAGTAATCTGCAACAAACTACAAATCCTAAATTTTCAAAACAAAATTTCTAAAATTTACAGAATGAATGCAATTCTAAATTTTCTAGAAAAGCTTCAAATAAAATTTCCTTCCGCCTCGATGGGTACTAAATACTTATTACACGCTGTGTGTTAAAGACACACAATTATCCATCTAGTCTTGTCTGTTTAATCTTCTATAAATAGTCTTGTCTGTCCATTTTTTGTCTGTGCAACTTCATTTGTATAGTATTGCCTGTCTAGATTACACATGCAGGACTAAGTAGACAAGACTAGACAGACAAAACTAGACAGACAAAACTAGACAGACAAAACTAGACAGACAAGACTAGATGGTCAAGACTAGGCAGACATTAGATAGACACGATTAGACAGACAGTACTAGACAGATAGGACTAGACAAACAAGACTGGACAGCCATGAATAAATAGACAAGACTGGACAGACATACTTAGACATACTAGGGTAGCTACGGTAGACGGGAAAACTAGACAGACAAAACTAGTCATACAAAACCAATCAGACAAAGCTGGATTGAGAAGACTAGATAGGCAGATAATAATAGACGGAGAAGACTAAACGGAGAAGACTAGATAGACGACAATATACATACAAAACTAGACAGACAAGACTAAACAGACAAGACTAGACAGACAATACTAGATAGACACAACTAGACATACAGACAAGACGGTTTAGACTAGACAGACATTAGACAGACAGGACTAAATAGACAGGACTGGATAGGGAAGACTAGACAGAAAAGAGTAGACGGATAAAACTAGACCGACAAAAGTAGACACACAAAACTAGACAGACAAAGCCAGACAGACAAAGCTGGTATGAGAAGACTAGATAGACAGACAATACTAGACGGAGAAAACTAGATAGACGAGCCTATACAGACAAAACTAGACAAACAAGACTAAACAGACAAGACTAGACAGACAAAACTAGATATACAAAACTAGACAGACAAAACTAGATAGACGAGACTAGACGGCCAAGACTATTCAGACATTAGATAGACAGGATTAGGCAGACAGTACTTCACAACTAGGACTAGACAGACAACACTGGATAGACAGAACTAAATGGACGGCACTGGAGAGACTAGACTAGACAGAGTAGATGGACAAAATTAGACAGACAAAACTGGACGCACTAAACTAGACACACAAAACTAGACACGCAAAGCCAGACAGACCAAATCAGACCGACGGAGCTAGCTTGTGACTATATTGACAGACAATAGTCGACGGAGAAGACTAGATAGACGACACTATACAAACAAAACTAGACGCACGAAACCTGACAGACAAGACTAGACAGACAAAACTAGAGAGATAAAACTAGAGAGACTTAATTAAATAGACAAAAGTAGACAGGCAAGGCTAGATAGACAAGATCAAATAGATCAGGCTAGACAGATAAACTAGATATATTAGACGGAGTTGTCTAATTTATTTTTGTTGTCATTATGGGGAATTAGAGCAAATTTTGCAGCGCAAATGCAAAAATCTCATTTCCAAGAAAATGTTTTGAAAGTTTTATTTCGATATATTTTGTACGCTTTATTTGTTTTTTCTATTTTTATAATACCCATTGTTCCCATTTCTTGTCATCTAGAATGAATCCATCAATTTATAAAAGAAGACAGAGCGAAATCCATTTAATGTCCATCCAGGTTGTCAGGTCAATCATCTAAGAATCCTGAAAAGTCCCTTATAGTAAGACCAATTAATAACAGAATGCAGAGAAAGCTGCGGCACTCGTTCTCTCTGTCTATATATTAATTGCTCTCTGATCTGTAACAATACGCTATAAATCCTGTCCGATACTTAGCAGCTTCGCCCAGCCCGGACTTTTTGTGCGGGGTGGCACCGACTCCGGTGAAAAACTGTAGCTAATAAATTACCCTTTCCTTCGCCCGAACACTTTTTGCCAATATGGTCAAACACAACCGGCATCGGACATTTAAGCGTTAAAATCAATAATTTCCGCCGTAAAAGTAATTTCCTTTGTGTTCCGTTTTAATTGTGCCGTTTGAATTATGGTTGTCCACCTTGAGAAACGCCCGCAACAATAAAAATAAATAAAAAAGATTAAAATAAAGAGTAATGGTGCTAATTTACATCAAAAGCATTTTCGTCTAGATTTCGAGTGATACGGGGGTTCGAACCCCAGGATTTGATCTGCTGCTAGAATGCGTGATAACGGGTAATTAAACGGGGGCGACCGCCACCCCATTTCCCTTTTTTTAAACCCCCACGATTCGTGGAACTCCCCCCAGCTCGACATAAATGTAGTCATTGATTGTTAGTTATCGTGAATTTTTAATTCGTTTTTAGGTCATAAAAATGAATCAAGAATGTAAATGGAAATGCAAATTAGTTACAAGTTTTCTTGAAAATATTGATTGTATTTTTTTTAATTGTTAGTGAAACGCGTTTTATTAAATAAATGTGAAATTGTAAGGGTTTTATAAACTTTTCCGTTGAAAAGTTTTTAATCTGTTTCAAATGTTAATTTCCTTTGATTGTTTATAAAATATTTATAATTTAGACTGGAATACTTCTGACTGGATCAAAATCATTTCGGACTGGAAATGACAAAGATTCTGAAAATATACTGAAAATTGTCGAAATAGATTAAAAGTTTATTTAGATTATATAAACCAAAATATTTATTTAACTTCCCTATTTCAAACATTTTGTGGTTTTTTTGTTATTATATAATATATTAATTGTGTTTGAAATTTAGTCAACTTTCTGATTAAAATTTCCAGCCGGCTGAATCTAAATGAACACAAAAAAGATAAGTAATTATAAATCCATTCTCCAATTCTCTTTCCATGGGGTTGATTCCCGAAAAAAACTTGATTATTTAAAATAATTTCGATTCTGCCCAATTACCCCTTTTCCTTTGTGTCGATTTCCTGAAACAAACTGCCGAGCTTAGGGGGAGACGATTGTAAACGTAGATATCCTTTAATTCGATTTGTCTTTGCGGATTAAAATTTTTGCGAGAAAAAAATGTTAAAGGGGGATGTATTATAAAATAAAGATATGTAGGAGAGCAAACATCAAAGAGTTATTCAAGGGGGTGGAATGGGGGGTTGATGCGAATGCAGTAGCTGTATGGAGAGAGTGACTTTTCGCTGCCCTAAAGGAATTAATACATTGTAGTAGCCGCAATACGGGCATAAAGCAAAACTTAATTTAACTAACCCGACCTGTCGGCCCGCGAGTGGAGAGTTAAGGTTTCGGGGGCGCAAGATTGTTAAGTAGTTGTTTGGGCCGCTGCGGCAACAATTAAATTATTTATGCTTTGGTCAACTGGTACCTATACGAAACATAATAGAAAATAAACTTAATTACATACATTTCCAGTTAAGAACAAGCGGACTGTGTGAATGATGTTGAATTAGCAATTGTGAAACATTCAATTTATGAATTATTAGTGAGGGGCCTTCTCGCCCACCCCGAAATCCCACCTGTTTCTTCCGACCGCCGTCCGTCTCCTCTTCTTCCCGTTTGCTGCATTCGGGACTCGTTTCGTTAAATTTAGATTAGATTTTGAAATTTCGGCTTATATTTGGTTTCCGCGCCGCTGTTATGTTTAAATGGTTTTGTTTAATATACGAACTCACCCCTCCGGTCTATTAATAAAAGATATTGTTTTATCAAGAGGGCATAACCGGCCAAACGTTCCTCCTCACTCTCCTGAGTTTTACTATGTGTGTTCGCGCTTGCGAACAGAATTAACGCCCTCCATTAAAATACTTATTATTACACTCAATATATGGAACGCAGCCACTTAATATTCATACGTTCTTCAAGCTTTTACAGCCGTGTAAATGCATGAATTTATTATAAATGCCGGCCGAAACGATGCGGGCTCCACGGAACGCGATTTATATCGCGAAACGCCATAAGGAATCGCGCACAACATCTGTATTACTCTTTTCGATTACATCATTTCATAGAATACATCATCATCTCTAATATCATTTTTCCTTTACATATTTTTATCACATATTGCATTTTGCATAACTTTTTCATACTACATACATTTTATCCTTATTTATGTTAATTTAAACATAGAAATCTATCTGATGTGTAGTAGACCTTTTACATATCATTAAAACCAATAATTATTTATGTATTGGCTACGATCTGTACAAACTATCTTGATCAAAAATATTATCTTATAACAAATATTGATAATCGAGAAAAACTTCGAAGAAAATGACAATGTTGTTAAATAAAATGACTAAGCAAACAGTTTTCAAGAATATGACACTTAACACAAGTCAACCTGAAAGTTATGCCTGAAATTAGGATATTCAATAATATTTATATACCTTGTTTGCATGACTAACAAACAGTCAGTTTACATGACTATAAAAAGTCATGTAAATGTCATGACTATAAAAGTCATGTTTCAAACAAGAAACTTGTAAGTTGTAAGGTTTTAACCTTCTTACATCTTATAAGGTTAATTACTACCAAATTGGCAGATATAAAACACTAGGTAACAGGATTTCTTTCAAGGTAGAAGACAATAAGATTTCTTGTGCAAAATTAAATTTTCTACAAAAATTTTATTTGAAATATATTTCAAAATTTCGTTTATTTTTCGACGTATCTTCAAATCTCTGAACAAAAAAAAATTGTCTTGGTTTTAAAGTAGATTATTACCAACTTCACAGACAAAAAATCACTAAATAACTGGTACCTTCACACCCCCTGCCCCGGGCGGAACATAAACGGGGGGACAAGCGCCGCGTTCATTTTAAAATAAGATTAGAAAGTCCATTTTCAAATCGTGTCCGCGCTAAGAATGTTTGATATTGATAAAACACAATTTCTGGCAAAACAAAATTTGGCGTTACGTGGCCACAGCGAAGATGACACCAGTAGTAATAGAGGCTACTTTTTAGAATTGGTGCATCTGCTGGCAAAGTACGATCCCGTTTTAAGAGAGCATTTAGTAATAATAAAAATGGGCCAGAAAATTTCTCTTACTTATAAGTGACCACACGTCCTGATTTTGGCGGGACAGTCCCGCTTTTTGGAGGACAGTCCCGCGTCCCGTCGATTTTTAAAAATGTCCCGCTTTTTAGAAAATATCTGCATTTCTTATTTTAAACGTATGTAAATACATTTTTGTATATTTATAGACAAGTACATGGATGTATACATTAATAGTAGTTTATGATACAAGTGTGTGAAGAAGGGCTTGTGTGCATGAGTTGCCATGCGTTTGAAGCACGAGCCGAAGACGAGTGGTTTAATCGCAATGAGATTTAAGAGAAATCGCAAAATCGCAATGAGATTTTTTAATCGCAATAGATTTAGTCTAGATTAGGTTATGGTTAGGTTAAGTTATATTAGAGCCAGATAAATCAGTTTGAGAGGCCGAGACTTCTTGATTCAAAATAAGAAAAATTAATTCAATTCTAATATATGTCAAAAAATTTATTTTGCACTACGTCGCCGATTGTTGCTTACAATTAGTAACGCAAGTTGTTGCCATAGTAACAAAAAACAGAAATCATTTAATAATGAAACTCCATTTGATTTACATTGGACTTTTACACACGATTATAATAATGGCATCCTTCACATACAATAATGTATTTATGACTAACTATAACTAAACTATTATTCTCATTTCATCCCATTTGTCCCGCTTTGTCACAATGAAAATGTCGTCACTTTACTTATATATCACCTGAAATTCAAAACAAGTTCATTGAAATTTTAGTAAATAAAGTTGGCCAAGAAATTATAGCTCGTGTCCAAAAGGCCAAGTTATTTTATTATTATTATTATATTATTCCATGATTTTTGACAGCACCCCGGACATTTACCACAAAGATAAAACAAGAAAGTATTATTATATGTTATGATTAGAAACCAGGAGATTCGTGTTGAGGAATCTTTTAGATTTATCTTTTATAGCAAAATGTATTAGAGACATGATACTAGGTAAACTCGAGGCTGATGAGCTCAAAATTATGAACTGTAGAGGGCAAGCTTACGATTATAGACATAGATTGATTTGTAGATTTCGATGGTGACTTGTACTGCCACTTTCATAGATCTATTATACCATAAACTCTTACACTAATCGTTGGTATACTTGCCCATTTAGAGCCTCCCTAGTCGTAAATCTATTAGGAATTTCAGGATCTGGGTGGGATTCATGGACTGCAACTTATCTGCGTTCATGCAGTGGGCCGCAAGGTAAATCTGTCTCTTGCGAAGCAGTGGTCCGCAGTTTTTGAGCAGATGGATGAGATTTTCTCTGCAGAGCCGCAGGATCTGCATCTGTCATCCTCCTCTAGGCCTAGGGCAGAGGTAATTTCTACTGTGTCCTGTCAGGACTCCAGTCAGAATTCTAAATGTTTTCCTATTTAGTTTCAGGCAAACTTTTGCCTGGTTTAAAGCCTGGCTTAACACAGGATTTTTGTTCCGCCCATTTCATCATCTAAACTTAAAATATGGATGGTGTTCATACTCAAACCGCAAAAGGATTCCGAACCTATAAAGGGACTACTATGCCACTACATCCCTTGTTTGCTAGGTTAGGTTAGGTTTTTTAGGCTTCTTCAGTGTGACTAGCTAGACGATACCCAGTATAGCGTTACTTTATTTTTCTCTCTTATTTGGCTTCTCCACGCAGTCCCATACCAGTTTGGCTATCTGACAGAATAGCAATTCGTTTTCTGCGATAGTACCTGTCGAGGTGAAATTGTGCACGACTTTCAATTGCATGTACCTCTGCTTGAAAGATACTTGGGTAGATTTCCATGGATTCAAAGTATTTCATATAAGGTCCGAACACTCGTATATCAAGCCATTCCTATACCACTTGATATCACTTTGCTCAATGTGGTATGCTGAGGATTCATTGCTCCAATCGGCTTTACTAGGTAGTTTTTTTCGAAATGTATTTGCATACGTCCTTTCATCTTTGGGTACTTCCAGCCAGGGAATCTTGGTAGCGAGGTTGTTCCAGTCTCTGCTCGCGATTATTTTAGCTCTGGCTATTCCTTCCTTGTTGAACCTTTCAATCGCCGATCTGGCGACTGTCCTCCATGACAAAATGCAAGTGAGTCGGATCCAGCAGCAGTTCCGTTGCCGCTGTCGGGCGTGACCCCATCGCGCTTTTGATGCAGATACACGCCAGCCTTTGAATCTTCTCAAGCTTACGATAATTCTGCTACAATGGTTGGATACCACATAGCTGTTCAACATTGAACAAAGGATATCAACCCTAATGCCAAAACCTAATGTCCCCTGCTCAAACCATTCAAAAAACCTAGTTTGCCAACATGCGGCTTCAGTGGATGTAAATTCGGTGACTTTCTTTGGCACGCCAGAACGCTGATAATCTTTTTTTCTATGTCGACACACCGGTGGAAAGTTCTTCTTGCAGCCACAGGAAAAAGTTTGAAGAAGATTCAGGACACACGTTGGTGCGCTAGAAGCGATGCTGTAAATTTCATTAGAGATCATTACAAAGAAACTTTAACTGCACTAGAAAATCTGACAGAAATGGACGAAAGTTTGTACACGGACGTATGCAGGAAGTTTATTAGTCGGGTTGGAATCATTTTCGTTTTTATGTTACTTAGGCCTCTGGCAACCGATACTGTGTGAAGTAAATGATGCTCAAAACTATTTTCAAACTGGGGAACTAAGCATTCATCAGTGTTTTAAAAATGTTAGCGCTTTAGAACGTATTGGAAGAAAAAGGAGAGGAATCTGTAGACAAAGCTTTAAGATACGCTAAAAGTTTATGTGGAGAACTTGTGGCATTTCTTTTGACCCCGCAACGACGACCCCCAAGACGAATTAGTAGGAAGCATATAGGTGTATGGCGACGGAAGTAGAGATTTTAAGTTATCGTATGAAGACGACACGAGACTAGCAATGTTTTCTTCAATAGACAGAGTAACTGCTAAAATTCAAGGAAGATGTCAAAAATTGCAGAATCTGGCACAATAATGCGCCTTTCTAAGACCCACAGTGATATTGAGCGTCGACAAACTTAACCTAGATCAAGCTCCTCAAGGCATAAATAGAGAAGAGTTGTAGAAAAGTAGTAGAAAACTTGAGCGCGTACGTCTACGGGCTTTGGTAGCTGCAACAGGCCCAGACAATAAAAAAGAGCTCATTAACTCCGGTTTATTAAAATATATTATTGAGTCTAAACTGGCCTCCACACATATTAAGACTTGTGCTACTAACATCATGGGTAAATAAAAACCTGGACACAGTTTTATCAATAAAGATATATGGTGGTGGAATTCTCATGTCCAAGATGCCATCAGGACGAAAAAGTTAGCGTATAAGACGTGGCTCCAATCGGGACTGGATCTTAATCGTTAACAATATAGAATATTGAGGTCGGTGGCAAAACAGGAAGTGTCAAAGGCTAAAGCAGACCATTACAAGAACATGTAGGAAGAGCTCAACACAGCTGAAAGAGAAAATAATTTCTACAGACTAGCGACATGAAAACGAAACTCTTCGTACTTGGTTCAGAAGTGTAACAATAACTGCTAACTAAAACACAACTGCTCAAATTATCGACCGATTCGCCTGCTTTGCCACACTATAAACATAATCAAGATTTCCTGAAACCAGTATGGTTTTATGAAAGGTACAGGGACAATCGATGCTATTCAAGCTACTCGTCTTTTGATGGCACCTAGAACTTCACACCATGGTACACTTCCACCATGGTGGAAAGGCACCTAGAAAAGAGGAAACCACTCAGTATAGCCTTCTTGGATCTCGAAAAGGCCTTCGACAAGGTACCTCGTGATCAAATATGGTATGCACTACTACAGCATGGGGTACCAGAAGCATATGTTCAATTGGTTCAGCTTCTTTATCGGAATGTCACCAGCTATGTCCGATGTGCTCAAGGAAACTCCGCAACTTTTCCCATAAGAGTTGGTGTTTATCAGGGGTCAGTTTTGTCCCCGCTCCTGCTCATCATCTGTCTTGACACCATCGCAGCCAAACTACTGCAACCACATCCCTGGACCTTGCTCTATTCTGACAATATCATTGTAGCCTGCAAGTCTCGCCAAGAATTGGAACAACATGTTCAATGTTAGAAAACTGCACATGGCCTACGACTTAACATAGGGAAGACAGAGTATATGGAGTGTGGAGTACAAAGTGAAGGATCATTCACATTGATGACATTGATCTCCGAAAATCATCTGTATTCAAATACTTGGGTACGCTAATCTGTTCAGATGGTCAAACACTTCCAAATGCCCGAAACAGGGTTAGCGCTGCATGGATGAATGGCGCCAATTCTCTTGAATCCATTTTAACCGGAATGTGCCATTATATCTGAAGTTAAAAATTTACAGAACCATCGTTCGACCAGTAGCACTGTGTTGTAATGAACACTGGCCAGTAATGAAGAGACATGAACAACAACTACTTGTCATGGAGATGAAGATGTTTCGCTGGACACAGGGACTTACTAGACTGAGCCGCATCAGGAATGATAACATTCGAGCTATATTTTTTGAGACTCCAATCTCTGAAAAAATGAGGGAGAGCCGTCTACGTTGGTATGGCCATGTACTGCGTAGCAATCACTCCTCAGTCGCGAGAACTGCACTTGACATCAGTCCAGAAGGCCGACGACCTCGAGTGCGACCGAAAAAGCACTGGCTGGATACTATGCGGGGGTAAATCCCACAACTAGAGACGCCCAAGATCGATCAGTATGGAAGAAAAAGTGCGGAAAAGCAGACACTGCAATAAAGCGGGATTAATGCTAGGAAGAAGATGATGATTGAGTCTAAACTTGAAGAAGGCTCACAAAGCATTGTCATAATGTTGGTAATATTCTCAACAGCGGCCAATAGTAATGCCAGTTGCGGCAGAAGCGCCTCTAAACAAAAGTTTATTAAAAACTATCTATGGTCGACTATGTCCACATTGAGACTATCAAATTTAGCTATATTGGCAACTAAACATGATGTACATATTGACATTGATAATTGCATAAAAGATTTTGCATTGTGAAAAATACGAAGAGATTTGTAAATAATTAAGTGGGGAAACCACATTTAGGAGGCTGTTTGATACTGATTTTTTAGGATTTTTTTTTTTGGGGGGTGGGAAAAGTTAATTAGAATTTAATCAAATTTTGACATCATTTTATTCATATTTCGAACAATTTCTCTGATTTTTTCAGCCAAAAATAAAAAAGTTACGGTGTGATGTCCGCCGAAGGTTGTAAGTATAGCTTTCCAATTGCGTGCAGTGTAGCCATTCCGATTTTCATGTGAAATCAAAAAGGTTTTGATTTTACATTAATAACTTATTTTCTAAGAATATGAACCTCAATGCAGGCGAAAAAAATGAAAATTAAAAATTTGGCAGGTGTTGGAACCATTTTTCTTCGATTTTCACGATTTTTTTCTCTAATTATGCAAGGAAAAATACCCTTAAAATCATGATATCAACTCACAAGTTGGTTCATATAATTCGAAATTTTATAAAGAAACATACTATCAATTTTCATAATGATCGGTTCCACACTTTTTGAGTTAGATTGCACCCAAATCAGTCATTTCGAGATAAACGAGGTAATGCTCTGCTCGAGCCTGTAGCCTCTACCCGATGTGCACTCGGTTCTATGCTCATAAAATCTAAACGAATGCGAATTTCGATTTGAAATTTTGACAGCGTATTCTTGGATAGTTAAGCTAACGATTTTTGCAATAAAAAATCGGATTTTTTGAACATCCTAATGTGGTTTCCCTCCTTAAGGAATGTAAAGGTATCTATCTGACTTTATACCAATTTTCTTGACTAATGATGATAATATGGGGCGGAGAATTTCCGGTCGGTCCCAGGCGGCGAAAACCCACGTTACGCCACTGGGTAGTTCTGATGATTAATATAAAATATAAATGTATATATTATTTCACTTAGCTATTTTTGGTATCATTGAACAACATTTTTTTTAGCAGAATTAGTTCTGATGCTATTCACTATTATTTTGCTACTATTTTGCTACTATATATATATATATATATATATATATATATATATAATTTTTCAGAATTAGTTTTGATGCTACTATATATTTTTTGCAGAAATAGTAAATATAAATTTAAAAAACTAAATTTATATTTACAAAAGTGTACAGTTGGCACCGAAAAGCGCAAAATGTCTAAAGTCGAACTTCCATAACTCGAACTTCTATAACTCCAATTTTTCTATAACTCGAACTTTTTTAAAAATTTATACGTTTAGAGAGCATTTTACATATAAATTAACTTCCATAACTCGAATTTTCCTTAAATCGTAGTAAAAATGTGTATAATGGTAAAATTATACTTAGAAAATTATCTCTGTAACTCCAATTTTTTAATCACTGCGTACCTTCCAAAATTTATGGTGCCTGATATTGCCTATCATAAACCGTATCCTATTTGTTATAGTAAAGGTGCTAAATATTAAGGAAATTTTAGAGTTTAAACTCATTTTTTCTTCTTGCCTCTGCCGTTACAATTTCAAATATGAATGGTCAGAGAAGAAAACTCACTACGATGTCGTTATCTGACAAAGTGAGGTTGATAAGTGAAGTTTACAAAGGCATTAAAAAGAAAAAAAGTGATTGCAGAAAACTTTGGGATTCCTCTAAGTACACTTTCTTAAATTAAAGAAACCGCGAAGAAATTCTGAACAATGCGGAAAATGTTGCAGCTAATGATGCGACACACCGATTTCGTCGCTAGTGTAGGTTGGCTAGATAAGTATGATATGGGCCAAGGAATTATTACCAATATAAAATTACACTATAGAGCAAGAATTCTGAAAAAACTATAGTTGCCCTAGTAGACAATCAACCCGAACATATTACTTTATGGAATGCTGATACAAACGTGGCAAAAGCGTGGTACATCGATATTCAGCAAGCAACCATAAAAAATTGTTTCAGAAAGGCTGGCTTAAAAAAAAAATAGCGAAACAAACTGGAGTGAAGTAGATGATACTCATCTGTCAGATTTGAAGTCCGCGTATGACACAACATAATCACCATTACGTGGATAATAGTGTCTCTTAATGATTATTTATCTGTTGCTGAAGATGTGGTTATAGCGGACTATCCAACAGATGCCGATATTTTAAACAAGATAACAAAACGCGAAGATGAAGATGTCTTATCTAGCAACGAAACAGTGCCAATTCCACCCACGAACAAATAAATGCGTAATTATGCGAAGTGTACCGCGCATTTTCTACTTTGAGAACTTTTTAGTGGAAGAGAATTTTTTTAATGGAAAACAATTAAAAATTACTGACTTTTAAAAAATAATATAATAATTATAATTATTTTTAATTAATTATAATTATATAACATTGTATTAATAATGTATATTTCTTTTTTGTTTTTTATTTATAAATATATAGATATGTTATATTATGTTATATTTACTTTGAATAAATTGTGTAAAGTGAGTTTTACTCATTAAAATTTTGTATTTATGTAATTCTCTAACTCGAATCTTCTATAACTCCAATTTTTTTTTGTGAACTATAGTAATTCGACTTACAATTAGGGAAGTTCGACTGTAGTTTGTTGTGCTAGTGCTAGATTGTTAGTGCTAGATAATCTACAGATTAAATTCTAAAAATGTGTCAAAATTGCCGCACATTTGACTGTTGTGGAAGCAAAAATAGTTCTGACTTAATAATAATAGTTTATTTAATAATAACGGTTTGCTCATTTACAAATAAAATGGTTATTTATATTATGAAAAAGACATTCGTATACAAATATTAATTGTCACAATTAAAATAATTTTCAAAAGAAAATATTTGTTTTCTGTACATTTTCTCGCGATTTCTTCAAAAATACGCGTGTTTTATCAAGAATAATAAGAAAAACCATAAATGGAACTAAACAAAATTCGCAATAAAATCAGAACAAAAATCGCGTGTAAAGTAAAATAACTGTAGTAACATAAGATAAAACAATAATGGATTTGAGTCAAATCTTGTCTAAATTTTTTCTTTATAATGTGATTATACAATTCTGTATTGCTGTCCGATTAGCTTGGCCTATCTAGTATTATCTGCCTAATCTAGTCTGTTTAGATTGAATATATAGCCTTTAAAGATAGATAGCCTTATTTATAGATTAATGTATTTATAGATTAATTTATAGAGAGCCTTATTTATTAGAATATAGATAATTTTTAGGTAGATAGCCTTTAGATTGAAAGTCTAGTCGATCGAGTTGGTTTAAACATTTTTATCCAATCTAAAGCTTCCTATCTCGACTTAATTATCGCCACTGTTCTATCAAGTATGATTATTATTCATAGAAATATTCTTCCAAACTATAAAAAAATAACTTCTTGAACCGAAAATTCCCTAAGAAGAATCCAATTTAAATAATTGTAACATAATTGTAATATTTCCAATAAGCGAATCCAATCAGCGGTCGGATCTGTGAGAAACTAATAAGTGCGTAAAAGCAAACGAATGCTTAATTAGTCCTCTTAATTCGTGTAGAATTCCCTATAATTGAAATCAATTAATAAAATGCATAAATGTTACCCGGGACGTGTGACCAAGTGGGACAGCGACAGTCCGTCCGCGACGTCCGTCCTCGATCCGCACGCAGAGAGAGAAAGATATAAGCTGTGGCCGTGTCGCGTACAAACTACAGAGTGTTAATTAAATATATCCGGTTTTAAATGCGTGTGGGTATTCGTTACTTCGTTAATTTGTTTAAAATTAATATTTATATTAATTTATTGTCGCGGCAATAACACAGACAATTCTTTTTTTGAAACTCTAAATATAAAGCGGAATGTATATTTTATTATTTTGAGGAGAAATAATCTGGAATTATTTGATGGTAAAGCACGCGATGCAAGAGAAAAACCGATTGAAAAATTGGGTCCATTAATACCAATTTGCCTTGTAATATATTTTTTTATTCGGTGAGAACGCGTTTTTTTTTGTTTTCTGAGAAATCGTTATTTGGTGTAATGACACGCATACACGCATAATCACACGAGAAATAGAAACAAATATTATTTTTTTTGTTAACTAGTTTCTAAAGGATTTTTATACGCTCGGTTTGAAAAAATTATGTTTTCTACTTTTAATGCGCGTTTTGATGGATGTTTGTTTTTTTGTGTAAATCGCGTTCTGTATAAATAAATAATCTTTTTTTTGGTTAATTGTTCTTAATGTTTTCGGTTCCCACTGATTTTCAAGGAAATTTTTGACTAATAGATTTCGAGAAATTTTTCCACGAATCCGCCTTGTTAAAAAAGTGATAACATTTTTAAAACACAATAATTAATTTATAAATTTCTACGGAATTAAGATATTTATTTTGTAATAGTTTGTGCCGCATTAAATTATAAAGAGTTAACAGGAAGCTTTTTGTTTCCTAAATCGCACATACATTTCTCTTTTGTTATAAAGTTTTCTTTGTTATAAATAATTTATTTCTCTTACATCTCAATCCAAGCATTCTCAAACTAAAACTTAATAAAAAGCAAGAATAATTACAGAATCTTCAATTTAACTTAACCTTCCTGGAAGCGCGTTGTTGTAAAATTAACAACGATCATTATTTCATTTAAATAACTCGAATTAGCTTAAACAGAAATTGAACTGAAGTTTCTTCATTTCTTTCTTCGAATATCCTTCCACCATAAAAGCAGGGCCGTTCCTGGATGTTTCAGAAAACATTTCGTAGAATTGTTAAAATCACGCATGTTAATTACAATAAACACCTAGTCTATAACCTTGTTTAAACGTGTTTCAAATGGTTCAACAGCGCGATCGCTCCTGAAAGTATACCTGGCCACACTTCCCTAATGTTCAACCTAATTCACAATCCTAGATTTGATCAAAAACCCAACAAATAACAAACAAATTATTCCATTAAACAAAATCTAAGCATTTTTGGGCAAGATTGGCCAATTCCAATTACCGTCTGACGAGAGCTTGTCGGCGGATCACTTTATTGAATTCCGACTGCGTTTATACAATCTTTTTTTCTTCCGTCTTCCTCCTCCGCGGCATCGCATCTCGTCATTCAAAATCATCGGAGTGTTCGTAATTTTAATAGAAAATTAACCCTAATTGCGGCTGCCTCCCCGACACGGCACCACTCTTTGATTTTGCCCTTAATCCAATAACACAACAAACAGAATCAAAACGAATTATTACCGAAAAATAATATAATGAGGTTGTGCTGACAAATTACGTAAAAAAATAGTCTTGTAAGTATAGTTCAGTCTGTAGTCTCAGTCTTCTCTGTCTAGTCTTCTCTGCTTAGCCTTGTTTGGCTAGTCCTGACTAACTAGCCTTGTCTGCATACCTAGTCTTATTTTACTAGTCTTGTCTCTAAAGATCTGCCTTGTATTGGTTGTCTAACCTTGCTATCTAACCTAACTGTATAACTTTGCTATCAAATTTTGTTGTCTAATCTTGTGTGTACAATCTCGTCTGTCTAGCCTCATCTCTCTAATCTTGTCGCTCTAACCTTGTCGGCCTTGTATTGTCTTGCGTGTCTAGTCTTCTCTGTCTAGTCATGTCTGTATAGTTTTGTCTGCCTAGTCTTGTATGTCTAGTCTTGTCTGTCTGGTCTTGTCTGTGTAATCTTTTCTGACCAGTCTTCTCTGTCTAGTCTTGTCTGTCTAGTCTTGTCTCTCTAGTCTTGTCTCTACTCCTGTCTGTCTAGTCTTGTCTGTATAGTCTTGTTTGTCTAGCCTTGTCTGTGTAGTCTTGTCTGTGTAGCCTTGTCGGTCTAGTCTCGTCGGTGTAGAATTGTATGTCTAGTCTTGTCTGTCTAATCTTGTCTGTCTAGTCTTGTCTGTCTAGTCTTGTCTGTCTAGTCTAATTTGTCTAGTCTTGTCTGCTTGCACTTGTCGGTCTAGTCTTGTCTGTCTAGTCTTGTCTGTCTAGTCTTGTCTGTCTAGTCTTGTCTGTCTAGTCTTGTCTGTCTAGTCTTGTCTGTCTAGTCTTGTCTGTCTAGTCTTGTCTGTCTAGTCTTGTCTGTCTAGTCTTGTCTGTCTAGTCTTGTCTGTCTAGTCTTGTCTGTCTAGTCTTGTCTGTCTAGTCTTGTCTGTTAGTCTTGTCTGTTAGTCTTGTCTGTCTAGTCTTGTCTGTCTAGTCTTGTCTGTTAGTCTTGTCTGTCTAGTCTTGTCTGTCTAGTCTTGTCTGTCTAGTCTTGTCTGTCTAGTCTTGTCTGTCTAGTCTTGTCTGTCTAGTCTTGTCTGTCTAGTCTTGTCTGTCTAGTCTTGTCTGTCTAGTCTTGTCTGTCTAGTCTTGTCTGTCTAGTCTTGTCTGTCTAGTCTTGTCTGTCTAGTCTTGTCTGTCTAGTCTTGTCTGTCTAGTCTTGTCTGTCTAGTCTTGTCTGTCTAGTCTTGTCTGTCTAGTCTTGTCTGTCTAGTCTTGTCTGTCTAGTCTTGTCTGTCTAGTCTTGTCTGTCTAGTCTTGTCTGTCTAGTCTTGTCTGTCTAGTCTTGTCTGTCTAGTCTTGTCTGTCTAGTCTTGTCTGTCTAGTCTTGTCTGTCTAGTCTTGTCTGTCTAGTCTTGTCTGTCTAGTCTTGTCTGTCTAGTCTTGTCTGTCTAGTCTTGTCTGTCTAGTCTTGTCTGTCTAGTCTTGTCTGTCTAGTCTTGTCTGTCTAGTCTTGTCTGTCTAGTCTTGTCTGTCTAGTCTTGTCTGTCTAGTCTTGTCTGTCTAGTCTTGTCTGTCTAGTCTTGTCTGTCTAGTCTTGTCTGTCTAGTCTTGTCTGTCTAGTCTTGTCTGTCTAGTCTTGTCTGTCTAGTCTTGTCTGTCTAGTCTTGTCTGTCTAGTCTTGTCTGTCTAGTCTTGTCTGTCTAGTCTTGTCTGTCTAGTCTTGTCTGTCTAGTCTTGTCTGTCTAGTCTTGTCTGTCTAGTCTTGTCTGTCTAGTCTTGTCTGTCTAGTCTTGTCTGTCTAGTCTTGTCTGTCTAGTCTTGTCTGTCTAGTCTTGTCTGTCTAGTCTTGTCTGTCTAGTCTTGTCTGTCTAGTCTTGTCTGTCTAGTCTTGTCTGTCTAGTCTTGTCTGTCTAGTCTTGTCTGTCTAGTCTTGTCTGTCTAGTCTTGTCTGTCTAGTCTTGTCTGTCTAGTCTTGTCTGTCTAGTCTTGTCTGTCTAGTCTTGTCTGTCTAGTCTTGTCTGTCTAGTCTTGTCTGTCTAGTCTTGTCTGTCTAGTCTTGTCTGTCTAGTCTTGTCTGTCTAGTCTTGTCTGTCTAGTCTTGTCTGTCTAGTCTTGTCTGTCTAGTCTTGTCTGTCTAGTCTTGTCTGTCTAGTCTTGTCTGTCTAGTCTTGTCTGTCTAGTCTTGTCTGTCTAGTCTTGTCTGTCTAGTCTTGTCTGTCTAGTCTTGTCTGTCTAGTCTTGTCTGTCTAGTCTTGTCTGTCTAGTCTTGTCTGTCTAGTCTTGTCTGTCTAGTCTTGTCTGTCTAGTCTTGTCTGTCTAGTCTTGTCTGTCTAGTCTTGTCTGTCTAGTCTTGTCTGTCTAGTCTTGTCTGTCTAGTCTGTCTGTCTAGTCTTGTCTGTCTAGTCTTGTCTGTCTAGTCTTGTCTGTCTAGTCTTGTCTGTCTAGTCTTGTCTGTCTAGTCTTGTCTGTCTAGTCTTGTCTGTCTAGTCTTGTCTGTCTAGTCTTGTCTGTCTAGTCTTGTCTGTCTAGTCTTGTCTGTCTAGTCTTGTCTGTCTAGTCTTGTCTGTCTAGTCTTGTCTGTCTAGTCTTGTCTGTCTAGTCTTGTCTGTCTAGTCTTGTCTGTCTAGTCTTGTCTGTCTAGTCTTGTCCTGTCTAGTCTTGTCTGTCTAGTCTTGTCTGTCTAGTCTTGTCTGTCTAGTCTTGTCTGTCTAGTCTTGTCTGTCTAGTCTTGTCTGTCTAGTCTTGTCTGTCTAGTCTTGTCTGTCTAGTCTTGTCTGTCTAGTCTTGTCTGTCTAGTCTTGTCTGTCTAGTCTTGTCTGTCTAGTCTTGTCTGTCTAGTCTTGTCTGTCTAGTCTTGTCTGTCTAGTCTTGTCTGTCTAGTCTTGTCTGTCTAGTCTTGTCTGTCTAGTCTTGTCTGTCTAGTCTTGTCTCTGTCCTAGTCTTGTCTGTCTAGTCTTGTCTGTCTAGTCTTGTCTGTCTAGTCTTGTCTGTCTAGTCTTGTCTGTCTAGTCTTGTCTGTCTAGTCTTGTCTGTCTAGTCTTGTCTGTCTAGTCTTGTCTGTCAAGTCTTGTCTGTCTAGTCTTGTCTGTCTAGTCTTGTCTGTCTAGTCTTGTCTGTCTAGTCTTGTCTGTCTAGTCTTGTCTGTCTAGTCTTGTCTGTCTAGTCTTGTCTGTCTAGTCTTGTCTGTCTAGTCTTGTCTGTCTAGTCTTGTCTGTCTAGTCTTGTCTGTCTAGTCTTGTCTGTCTAGTCTTGTCTGTCTAGTCTTGTCTGTCTAGTCTTGTCTGTCTAGTCTTGTCTGTCTAGTCTTGTCTGTCTAGTCTTGTCTGTCTAGTCTTGTCTGTCTAGTCTTGTCTGTCTAGTCTTGTCTGTCTAGTCTTGTCTGTCTAGTCTTGTCTGTCTAGTCTTGTCTGTCTAGTCTTGTCTGTCTAGTCTTGTCTGTCTAGTCTTGTCTGTCTAGTCTTGTCTGTCTAGTCTTGTCTGTCTAGTCTTGTCTGTCTAGTCTTGTCTGTCTAGTCTTGTCTGTCTAGTCTTGTCTGTCTAGTCTTGTCTGTCTAGTCTTGTCTGTCTAGTCTTGTCTGTCTAGTCTTGTCTGTATAGTCTTGTCTGTCTAGTCTTGTCTGTCTAGTCTTGTCTGTCTAGTCTTGTCTGTCTAGTCTTGTCTGTCCTAGTCTTGTCTGTCTAGTCTTGTCTGTCTAGTCTTGTCTGTCTAGTCTTGTCTGTCTAGTCTTGTCTGTCTAGTCTTGTCTGTCTAGTCTTGTCTGTCTAGTCTTGTCTATCTAGTCTTGTCTGTCTAGTCATGTCTGTCTAGTCTTGTCTGTCTAGTCTTGTCTGTCTAGTCTTGTCTGCCTAGTCTTGTCTGTCTAGTCTTGTCTGTCTAGTCTTGTCTGTCTAGTCCTTGCCTGTCTAGTCTTGTCTGTCTAGTCTTGTCTGTCTAGTATTGTCTGTCTAGTCTTGTCTGTCTAGTCTTGTCTGTCTAGTCTTGTCTGTCTAGTCTTGTCTGTCTAGTCTTGTCTGTCTAGTCTTGTCTGTCTAGTCTTGTCTGTCTAGTCTTGTCTGTCTAGTCTTGTCTGTCTAGTCTTGTCTGTCTAGTCTTGTCTGTCTAGTCTTGTCTGTCTAGTCTTGTCTGTCTAGTCTTGTCTGTCTAGTCTTGTCTGTCTAGTCTTGTCTGTCTAGTCTTGTCTGTCTAGTCTTGTCTGTCTAGTCTTGTCTGTCTAGTCTTGTCTGTCTAGTCTTGTCTGTCTAGTCTTGTCTGTCTAGTCTTGTCTGTCTAGTCTTGTCTGTCTAGTCTTGTCTGTCTAGTCTTGTCTGTCTAGTCTTGTCTGTCTAGTCTTGTCTGTCTAGTCTTGTCTGTCTAGTCTTGTCTGTCTAGTCTTGTCTGTCTAGTCTTGTCTGTCTAGTCTTGTCTGTCTAGTCTTGTCTGTCTAGTCTTGTCTGTCTAGTCTTGTCTGTCTAGTCTTGTCTGTCTAGTCTTGTCTCTCTTGTCTTGTCTGTCTAGTCTTGTCTGTCTAGTCTTGTCTGTCTAGTCTTGTCTGTCTAGTCTTGTCTGTCTAGTCTTGTCTGTCTAGTCTTGTCTGTCTAGTCTAGTCTGTCTAGTCTTGTCTGTCTAGTCTTGTCTGTCTAGTCTTGTCTGTCTAGTCTTGTCTGTCTAGTCTTGTCTGTCTAGTCTTGTCTGTATAGTCTTGTCTGTCTAGTCTTGTCTGTCTAGTCTTGTCTGTCTAGTCTTGTCTGTCTAGTCTTGTCTGTCTAGTCTTGTCTGTCTAGTCTTGTCTGTCTAGTCTTGTCTGTCTAGTCTTGTCTGTCTAGTCTTGTCTGTCTAGTCTTGTCTGTCTAGTCTTGTCTGTCTAGTCTTGTCTGTCTAGTCTTGTCTGTCTAGTCCTGTCTGTCTAGTCTTGTCTGTCTAGTCTTGTCTGTCTAGTCTTGTCTGTCTAGTCTTGTCTGTCTATTCTTGTCTGTCTAGTCTTGTCAGTCTAGTCCTGTCTGTCTGGTCTTGTCTGTCTGGTCTTGTCTGTCTGGTCTTGTCTGTCTAGTCATGTCTGTCTAGTCTTGTCTGTCTAGTCTTGTCTGTCTAGTCTTGTCTGTCTAGTCTTGTCTGTCTAGTCTTGTCTGTCTAGTCTTGTCTGTCTAGTCTTGTCTGTCTAGTCTTGTCTGTCTAGTCTTGTCTGTCTAGTCTTGTCTGTCTAGTCTTGTCTGTCTAGTCTTGTCTGTCTAGTCTTGTCTGTCTAGTCTTGTCTGTCTAGTCTTGTCTGTCTAGTCTTGTCTGTCTAGTCTTGTCTGTCTAGTCTTGTCTGTCTAGTCTTGTCTGTCTAGTCTTGTCTGTCTAGTCTTGTCTGTCTAGTCTTGTCTGTCTAGTCTTGTCTGTCTAGTCTTGTCTGTCTAGTCTTGTCTGTCTAGTCTTGTCTGTCTAGTCTTGTCTGTCTAGTCTTGTCTGTCTAGTCTTGTCTGTCTAGTCTTGTCTGTCTAGTCTTGTCTGTCTAGTCTTGTCTGTCTAGTCTTGTCTGTCTAGTCTTGTCTGTCTAGTCTTGTCTGTCTAGTCTTGTCTGTCTAGTCTTGTCTGTCTAGTCTTGTCTGTCTAGTCTTGTCTGTCTAGTCTTGTCTGTCTAGTCTTGTCTGTCTAGTCTTGTCTGTCTAGTCTTGTCTGTCTAGTCTTGTCTGTCTAGTCTTGTCTGTCTAGTCTTGTCTGTCTAGTCTTGTCTGTCTAGTCTTGTCTGTCTAGTCTTGTCTGTCTAGTCTTGTCTGTCTAGTCTTGTCTGTCTAGTCTTGTCTGTCTAGTCTTGTCTGTCTAGTCTTGTCTGTCTAGTCTTGTCTGTCTAGTCTTGTCTAGTCTTGTCTAGTCTTGTCTAGTCTTGTCTGTCTAGTCTTGTCTGTCTAGTCTTGTCTGTCTAGTCTTGTCTGTCTAGTCTTGTCTGTCTAGTCTTGTCTGTCTAGTCTTGTCTGTCTAGTCTTGTCTGTCTAGTCTTGTCTGTCTTGTCTGTCTAGTCTTGTCTGTCTAGTCTTGTCTGTCTAGTCTTGTCTGTCTAGTCTTGTCTGTCTAGTCTTGTCTGTCTAGTCTTGTCTGTCTAGTCTTGTCTGTCTAGTCTTGTCTGTCTAGTCTTGTCTGTCTAGTCTTGTCTGTCTAGTCTTGTCTGTCTAGTCTTGTCTGTCTAGTCTTGTCTGTCTAGTCTTGTCTGTCTAGTCTTGTCTGTCTAGTCTTGTCTGTCTAGTCTTGTCTGTCTAGTCTTGTCTGTCTAGTCTTGTCTGTCTAGTCTTGTCTGTCTAGTCTTGTCTGTCTAGTCTTGTCTGTCTAGTCTTGTCTGTCTAGTCTTGTCTGTCTAGTCTTGTCTGTCTAGTCTTGTCTGTCTAGTCTTGTCTGTCTAGTCTTGTCTGTCTAGTCTTGTCTGTCTAGTCTTGTCTGTCTAGTCTTGTCTGTCTAGTCTTGTCTGTCTAGTCTTGTCTGTCTAGTCTTGTCTGTCTAGTCTTGTCTGTCTAGTCTTGTCTGTCTAGTCTTGTCTGTCTAGTCTTGTCTGTCTAGTCTTGTCTGTCTAGTCTTGTCTGTCTAGTCTTGTCTGTCTAGTCTTGTCTGTCTAGTCTTGTCTGTCTAGTCTTGTCTGTCTAGTCTTGTCTGTCTAGTCTTGTCTGTCTAGTCTTGTCTGTCTAGTCTTGTCTGTCTAGTCTTGTCTGTCTAGTCTTGTCTGTCTAGTCTTGTCTGTCTAGTCTTGTCTGTCTAGTCTTGTCTGTCTAGTCTTGTCTGTCTAGTCTTGTCTGTCTAGTCTTGTCTGTCTAGTCTTGTCTGTCTAGTCTTGTCTGTCTAGTCTTGTCTGTCTAGTCTTGTCTGTCTAGTCTTGTCTGTCTAGTCTTGTCTGTCTAGTCTTGTCTGTCTAGTCTTGTCTGTCTAGTCTTGTCTGTCTAGTCTTGTCTGTCTAGTCTTGTCTGTCTAGTCTTGTCTGTCTAGTCTTGTCTGTCTAGTCTTGTCTGTCTAGTCTTGTCTGTCTAGTCTTGTCTGTCTAGTCTTGTCTGTCTAGTCTTGTCTGTCTAGTCTTGTCTGTCTAGTCTGTCTGTCTAGTCTTGTCTGTCTAGTCTTGTCTGTCTAGTCTTGTCTGTCTAGTCTTGTCTGTCTAGTCTTGTCTGTCTAGTCTTGTCTGTCTAGTCTTGTCTGTCTAGTCTTGTCTGTCTAGTCTTGTCTGTCTAGTCTTGTCTGTCTAGTCTTGTCTGTCTAGTCTTGTCTGTCTAGTCTTGTCTGTCTAGTCTTGTCTGTCTAGTCTTGTCTGTCTAGTCTTGTCTGTCTAGTCTTGTCTGTCTAGTCTTGTCTAGTCTTGTCTGTCTAATCTTGTCTGTCTAGTCTTGTCTGTCTAGTCTTGTCTGTCTAGTCTTGTCTGTCTAGTCTTGTCTGTCTAGTCTTGTCTGTCTAGTCTTGTCTGTCTAGTCTTGTCTGTCTAGTCTTGTCTGTCTAGTCTTGTCTGTCTAGTCTTGTCTGTCTAGTCTTGTCTGTCTAGTCTTGTCTGTCTATCTTGTCTGTCTAGTCTTGTCTGTCTAGTCTTGTCTGTCTAGTCTTGTCTGTCTAGTCTTGTCTGTCTAGTCTTGTCTGTCTAGTCTTGTCTGTCTAGTCTTGTCTGTCTAGTCTTGTCTGTCTAGTCTTGTCTGTCTAGTCTTGTCTGTCTAGTCTTGTCTGTCTAGTCTTGTCTGTCTAGTCTTGTCTGTCTAGTCTTGTCTGTCTAGTCTTGTCTGTCTAGTCTTGTCTGTCTAGTCTTGTCTGTCTAGTCTTGTCTGTCTAGTCTTGTCTGTCTAGTCTTGTCTGTCTAGTCTTGTCTGTCTAGTCTTGTCTGTCTAGTCTTGTCTGTCTAGTCTTGTCTGTCTAGTCTTGTCTGTCTAGTCTTGTCTGTCTAGTCTTGTCTGTCTAGTCTTGTCTGTCTAGTCTTGTCTGTCTAGTCTTGTCTGTCTAGTCTTGTCTGTCTAGTCTTGTCTGTCTAGTCTTGTCTGTCTAGTCTTGTCTGTCTAGTCTTGTCTGTCTAGTCTTGTCTGTCTAGTCTTGTCTGTCTAGTCTTGTCTGTCTAGTCTTGTCTGTCTAGTCTTGTCTGTCTAGTCTTGTCTGTCTAGTCTTGTCAGTCTAGTCTTGTCTGTACAGTCTTGTCTGTCTAGTCTTGTCTGTCTAGTCTTGTCTGTGTAGTCTTGTCTGTGTAGTATTGTCTGTCTAGTCTTGTCTGTTTAGTCTTGTCTGTCTAGTCATTGTCTGTCTAGTCTTGTCTGTCTAGTCTTGTCTGTCTAGTCTTGTCTGTCTAGTCTTGTCTGTCTAGTCTTGTCTGTCTAGACTTGTCTGTCTAGTCTTGTCTGTCTAGTCTTGTCTGTCTAGTCTTGTCTGTCTAGTTTTGTCTGTCTAGACTTGTCTGTCTAGTCTTGTCTGCCTAGTCTTGTCTGTCTAGTCTTATCTGTCTAGTCTTGTCTGTCTAGTCTTGTCTGTGTAGTATTGTCTGTCTAGTCTTGTCTGTTTAGTCTTGTCTGTCTAGTCATTGTCTGTCTAGTCTTGTCTGTCTAGTCTTGTCTGTCTAGTCTTGTCTGTCTAGTCTTATCTGTCTAGTCTTGCCTGTCTAGGCATTGTCTGTCTAGTCTTGTCTGTCTAGTCTTATCTGTCTAGTCTTGTCTGTCTAGTCAAAAAAAATCAAAATCAAAAAAAATTTATTACATTATTTAAGTACCAATACAAAAGTAAGACTAAATGTAATGTGTCACTACAAAAAGAATATTAATGAACATAAATAAGTTCAAAAATCTAAATATAAATATAAACTTAGCCATATTAATATAATTAAATTAAATGTAGACGTTTAACAATTGGTTTAAGTATTATTTGTATACGTATGTTATTAACTTTACAATAATGGTTTTTGCTCAAGACATGAACAGAAACTTTTATATGAACCCCTGGAATTTTTGAAATAACGCAAGCGATCACCACAGAAGTATAACCTTAAATGGTATTATCGTTCCTATTCCACAATTGCAGAGGTCCTACCGAATTGCCCACATGGTTGGCATTTAACAATTGTCTATTTTATTTTTTCAATGTATTCGTAAAAACGATTTATACATGCGTTACGTGGCCAGGAATCGGGTTTCATTAATTCGTCGCATTTTTCTACTGGTACCGACACTTTAAAAGAGGAGTACTCCTCTGGGTGTTTAGAAGCCAATTTTTTACACCGTATTGAGTCAAACTTTTTGTTATGTAAATATTGGAGTATATCCTCTTCTTTTAGTGACGGATCCAATCTGTAAACATGCAGGTGGTAGAATCTTATTGCCGTTCTAATTTGGTTTTCGGCGTCGTCGTTTGTCCCATGGATAGTGCTAAATTTTCTGGTGCGTCGTTGTCTATATTTTGGCGTCTCCCAGGTCTCCTTGGATTTCAAATTGTATACTATCTTATCTTGGTTTAGATCCGACTTCTCTCCGCTAGCTTTTGCGGTGAAATATACTGGCTTGATTTCCATTTTTTTCTAAGCAGGTAAATCGACGTTAAATTCCTTGCGTTTTTCCGTCTGTGTAGATAGCGCTATTTCAACCTCGTCGGCAGATTGAACAATTTTTAATAACTCTTCGTTCTTCAGGGTTGAAATTTTCAACTTTTCTGTAAGTTCTTGAGTGATATTCGGCAGAGCTTCCACTTCCTTTTTGATCATTTCCTCGTTCTTTTGTGTTAATAATTTCAACTGATCGGCGAGCTCTTGTATAACATTAGTAAGAGGCTCCACTTCCTTCCTGATCATACTCGATAAAATATTCAGAAATTCTGGACTTTCAAGATAGTTTCTCTTTACACGGGTAGTACTTGATCTTAGCTCTCGAGCCATTTTTGTAAATTTTTTGTTAAATTTTTAGCGAAATAAATATATTCCGCTCTCACGCACGACCGTTCACGTTCAGATGGCGACTGCGACTTGTGTGTCTAGTCTTGTGTGTCTAGTCTAGTCTGTCTAGTCTTGTCTGTCTAGTCTTGTCTGTCTAGTCTTGTCTGTCTAGTCTTGTCTGTCTAGTCTTGTCTGTCTAGTCTTGTCTGTCTAGTCTTGTCTGTCTAGTCTTGTCTGTCTAGTCTTGTCTGTCTAGTCTTGTCTGTCTAGTCTTGCCTGTCTAGTCTTGTCTGTCTAGTCTTGTCTGTCTAGTCTTGTCTGTCTAGTCTTGTCTGTTAAGTCTTGTCTGTCTAGTCTTGTCAGTCTAGTCTTGTCTGTCTAGTCTTGTCTGTCTAGTCTTGTCTGTCTAGTCTTGTCTGTCTAGACTTGTCTGTCTAGTCTTGTCTGTCTAATCTTGCCTGTCTAGTCTTATCTACCTATTCTTGTCTGTCTAGTCAAATCAAATCAAATCAAAATAAAAATTAATATATTTCACTATCTAAGTTATACAAAGCATATGAAAATAGATACAGTACTAGTACATGTGGATCGTATTTTTCGGAATGGAATAGTTTTTGTGGATGGAAGAGTTGAAAAGAATGGAATAGTTGCTAAAGGTGGAATAATTGATGAGGGTGAAATTTTATAATGAATTTTGACATTTGTATATTAAAGAGTAATCAGAATCGCGAGCTGCGCGATCCTTATAGAAAGCTCATCAGCTAATGTTGTATGAGTTGCAAGATGTACAACTTCTACTGCACAGAATATTAACTAATAATTCATCCGTCTCAAATGATTTTAATGCTGTCAGGTTTGTAAAATAATATAATCAAACACTTTTGAGGTGCAATCATATAATGTTGCCAATTGTCTGAAATCAAAGTGACTTTAATTTAAGGAGTGATATTAGAAATGAAAAGTTCCCAACGTTCATAAAAAGGTTACTATATCTAACGATGTGATATTAGTTACTAAGGTGTACAACATGAACGATAAAAAATCAGCTGTGGAGTAAAAAGTTACTGAAAATCTCACTAAAACTTTCATAACCTTTAAATTGATTAAGTGATATTGATGTTGTCAACTTTGACGTTCAACATAACCAACATATTGTTTTAATCAAGTTGGTATCTTGTGTTTTTGAGTTACCAACATACTCAAACATAATCTCACCAACTATTTGTTAAAGTTACATTGTTGTCTTTTTTTTGTCAAAATTGCAAGCCTTAGTTACTAACTTCACTTCATCATATATAGTAACCTCCTTTTATGAAAGTTGGCAACTCTTGGTTTCCAATATCACTCCTCCAATTATAGTAAGTTTGCTTTTAGACAATTAGCAACACTTAGCAAAATTATGTTACTAAAACATAATACACGAAAAAAAATAATAACCAATAAATTACCCAACTGACGTTAATGTCAACTTTGATTTAATTTTCATGTATTTCTTTATTTAAAAAATCCAGTGTCAAGGTTATCGGCCATGAAAATTCCAAAATATTCAAATTGTTTCAATAGAAATATATATGATCTTAATAGATCCAAAAGAGTTTTTATTATATCTATTGCAGTTTTCGAGTTGTTGCTATTTGAATCCATTAGTATCAGTTCCGGTTTGACTTCGAGGGATGCGTATGTGGTCTGGATTTCTATGGCGCTTTGCTACATGTAACCTAATAGCGTAACCTAGGTTAAACCAACATTTAGCTTTACAGCTTTATCTTATTTTTGGATCTCTTGGGTCGCGCTACCGCTTGTAGTTTGTCTTAATTTTTCTTTCGCTTTTCTTTCAGACTAACAGACTTTGCCACTTTAGCTTATTGTAGATCAAGCTGTAAATGCATGTCTGGTAGACTTTGAAGAGTTGGACAAAAAAATATATTTGCAAGTTTTCAATAAATATTTCTTTGTTAAAAACAATCCTGTGTCAAGGCTATCGACCACAAAGGTACCAAAACGTCAATTTAAATAGAAAAATCTATAATCTATATATATCTGAAAGAAATTTCAAAATATCTGTTGCAGTTTTCAATTTATAGTTATTTGAATTTATTAATTTTTGTTATGTCCGAGTCTGAAGGTCTTGATTTATCTGCCGCTTAGCGGTGTACAACCTAATCTAACCGGGGTTAAACTAACGGTCCTTGCAACACTGTCCTATATTGTATCGAAAGCTTGCGCTACCGCGCGTATATTGTCTTGATTTATCTGTCCGCTTCGCGGTGGGCAACCTTATTTTACCCGGGGTAAACCAACATTCCTTGCAACACTGTCCTATATTGGATCGAGAGTTCGCGCTTCCACGCGTATGTTGTCTTGATTTAACTGCCCGCTTCGCGGCGGGCAACCTAATCTAACCGGGTTTAAACCAAAGGTCCTTGCAAAATTGTCCTATATTGGATCGTGAGTTCTCGCTGCCGCGCGTATGTTGTCTTGATTTACCTTTCCGCTTCGCGGCGGGCAACCTAATCTAACCGAGGTTAAACCAACTGTCCTTTTTCACATTGACCTATATTGAATCGAGAGTTCGCGCTGCCGCGCGTATGTTGTCTTGATTTATCTGTCCGCTTCGCGGCGGCAACCTAATCTACGGGGGTTAAACCAACGGTCCTTTTTCACATTGACCTATATTGAATCGAGATCTCGCGCTGCCGCGTGTCTTGGTCTTCATCAGATAAATCAAGACCACATACGCGCTGCCGCAGGTATGTGGTCTTGGTCAGAAAAAATAAATTCTGTGTCAAGGCTATCGGCCACGAGTATACCAAATTTCAATAGAAAGATCTATAAGCTACGCCGAACAGAAAGAATTTTGAATACAACTGTCCAAGTTTTCAAACTATAGTTATTTGAATGTCTTACCTCGTGTGCGACTTTGAGTTTGAGGGGCGGCGACTTCCGCCAGATAAAATATTTTGCAAAAATAACTGAGGGATATTATAGACTGACTAATTCTCTACAATTGTGTGAAATTTTATTGTTCCACGTTATGTGAAACTTACTAAAATAATTTTCCCCTTCTCTGAATTTCGTTTTTGATTTTTTTTCATTTATAAAAAAAAATTCGTCCAAACGGTTCGCTTTGGAAAGATGAAAATGACACAACATTTAGATGAAAATGTGCTCTATAAAACAGCGCTAAATGCATGTTTCTTAGTCTCCGGAAAATTGGACAAAAAAATATATTTGCAATTTTTCAATGAATATTTCTTTATTAAAACAATTATGTGTCCAGGCTATCGGCCATGAAAATACCAAAACATCAATTTCAATAGAAAAATGTATAATCTATATAGATCTGAAAGAAATTTCAATACATCTCTTGCAGTTTTCATTTTATAGTTATTTGAATTTATTAATTTCTGTTACGTTCGAGTTTGAGGGCCGCGGCCGCCGCCAGATAAAATATTTTTCAAAACTAACTAAGGGATATCATAGACTGACTAATTCTCTACACATTTGGCAAATTTTGTTGTTCCACGTTGTGTGAAACTTACAAAAATAATTTTTCAACAAATCCAGACATGTCAATCACGAATTCCGATCAAAACCGAACGCAAAAATTTCAAAATATTCAAAAATTGCGAAAAAATATATTAATCCTTGAAGGATTTCAATGAAACTTATCCTGAATGTGGGTATCCACCAGAGGTATGAGTTGACAAAATTAGAACGCTCCCACTCCAATGGGGACGTCGTGAAGAATGATTTTCTCGTCAACAATTTTATGGAAATATCTCGTGAACGCCTCAAGATGGAAAATTATAACCGGGATATCCGTATGTAAGACGTCGGTGTCTACAAAAAAATATTCTTTGCAAATTTTGTAAAATCCTTCGGTTTGGTCGGAAAAATAAAAAATATAAAATCCAAAAATTTATCCACAGAACGTCCTTTGACAAAGCCAACACGGCTTTGTCAAAGGACGTTCTGTGGAAACAGCTTGCTTCCATTTTATGAAACATATACTCGAGAACATCGAGAAAAATAAGCCAAGCGGAATTTTCCTGGACCTGTCCAAGGCGTATGACACGGTAAATCATGAGATTCTTCTAAATAAACTGAGGGGGACAATGAGGGGACAAGTAGCCGAACTTATAACATCGTATCTAAAGAAAAGAAGACAAATAACGCAAATCAACACGGAACAAGGCAAAATCAAATCAAGCACTAGAACAGTCACCATCGGAATACCACAAGGAAGTATCACTATATACTTAAGGAAAGATGATCACTAACGATTTTGTTTTTCCCAAGGAATGATGATATTATAACTGTAATTAGTTTTTCCAATAGTTTTGAGAAAGATGGTTGTAAACTTATCGGTCTGTAATTTTCTATGTCTTGCTTGTCTCCATTCTTATAAATCGGTATTATAATACATACCTTCAGGCTTTCTGGAAAGATTCCGTATTGAAAGACATTGTTTATTATTCTTTTTTGATATAACGTCCATCTTGTTTTAATGATTAGGGTAGTTTAACTCAGCTGTTTGGACAATTTTTTTTCAAGTATTTTTATTAAAATTGAGCCAACGTTTCGACCTGTATTCGGTCTTTCTCAAGGCTACAAAGGAAAAACAAAATTACAAATTACTAAATAACATAATTATAAAAATTCTTAAATACGTATATAAAAATTACAACAATTTACAATAATAATTTTTTATGATTAGATAAAAGATTTTGTAATAGGAAAAATTAAAAACTATTTGTTCTCACCTAATTTTTTTAAATATTATTAGATTTTGACATTTATTTTTTTTAAATTTGAAATTTATATTAATTTTTGTTAGTAATTGTTTTCCTCGACATTACTATAATAGTAAATGAAAATAAACCAAAATAAATAAATTGAAGTTAAAATAGAAATCATCACATTTCAAAAAAGCATGAAATGAAATAAATTGTGATTAATTTGGCGTTTTATAGTAAAAGTCTAAAAATTAACTTAAAAAACAAGACCAAAAAACTCAATTTTTTTGTCGGAGTGCGTATAAATTGGGTGAATAGGAAATTAAAATTTATTTTATGGTGGGAAATTGTTTCATTAAATAATGAATTAAAATTAATTTAGTCAAATATAAACTAGAAAACAGTTTAAACTTTTTTAATTAAATTGCAATAAATCTTACTTAGGCCATTGACATCTTCTCTATAATTTACTGTATTGTGTTTTTTAATGAAAATCATTTCGCTAATGTTGCGTTTGTAGAAATGTTTTTCAATGTCTAATATTGAGATGTTATCAAAATCAAAATGATGACCAGATTGGAAAATATGAGTTGTTAAAGCGGTTTTATCGGAATTTAAATGAACATTATTACAATTTTACTTATGGTGGCGTGTTCTGTCTTTTAAATGTTGTTTTGTTTGGCCTATGTAAGATTTATTGCAATTCGAGCAATCGATCTTGTAAATCAAGTTTGAGTTTATTGTCTTAGGTAGTGGATCTTTAAGTTTTGTGTAATACTGTCCAATTGTTTTTGTATTATTATATGTAAATTTGCAATTGTAAGGACTAAGTATTCTTTCAATGTTTTTTGTAAGTGATCTATATATGGTAAACTAAAAAATGTGTGGGTGTTGGTTTCAATATCTGTCAATGTTTTTAATTTGTTTGTATGCTCGTAATTGTTATTAGTTTTATCTTTACTTAGTTCTAGTCTTTTTTTCAAATATTTATTAACGCATTGTTTCACAATATAACTGGGATAATTATTTTTGATTATTTTTTTTTTTATTTTAGCTACATTATCTAATAAATAATTAACAACATTAATTTTCTGTTTTGTGTTGTGATGACTGAGGTAATTTAATATTCTATTAGGGTTAGTAGGTTTAGTATACCAATTTGAGATCAACTGTTTGTTATGTATAATTATTTTAGTGTCTAGGAATGGAATAGAGTTATCACTTTCTATTTCTATTTTAAATTGAATATTTTTATGAAAACTGTTAAATGTGTTAAAAATTAATTTTCTTTTTTCTTTTGGAACTAATAATATTGTGTCATCTACCTACATTCTAATTAGTAGAAATTGAATTTTTAATTTATCTATTACAAATTTGAAAGTTTCGTTCATAATTAAATTAGCTAAAGTGGGACTTGTTGGAGCTCCCATTGCTGTGCCATCGATTTGTTTGTAAAAATTTTCTTTGTATACAAAATAAGCTGATTCAAATGTAAATTTTATTAACTTTAAGAATAGGTTTTTATCTAAACTTGTGTATGGTTCAATAGAAGACCAATTGTTATTAACTATTGTGATAACTAATTCCCTAGGGATATTAGTGAATAATGACACAACATCTAGAGAAATGAGAACATAATCCTTAGGAACTGTTATTTTTTTTAAAGATTCAACTAGCTCGAACGAGTTTTTTATGTTGTATGGTGAGGTTGACAAATATTGGACTAAAACTGAATGTAAGTATTGCCCTAGATAATAACCTGGCGAATCAATACAACTAACGATGGGTCTGAGGTTTAATTGAGGTTTGTGTGTTTTTCTAAGGCAATATAGTTGGGTGGTACCGAATTGTGTCAAATCATTGTCTTGTACTGTTCTTCTGTGATATGGTGTCCTGTATGTAGTTCTTTCACTAGGGTATTGGAGATACGTTGATATTTTGAAGTGGGATCCTTATTTTCGTATACCACAACCAATTTGTTCATTACTTAGTTTAGGCCCAAAATTTGCTTTTGAAGATAATAAAGTTCTCATTCTCAAACTAATAAAAGATGTAGAATTTTGCATCCAGAAACAAATTGACTGTGAAGAAGAAAAGAATATAGCAAGAAACAAAATTACAGGATCAATTCACAATTACATAAACAAGAAACCTAGCACAGTTTGGAACCAATCAATAGAAAAAGAACTTTCAGGAACGATAAAATTCTTAAAAAACAATGATAACTTATTAGTGAGCAAGTCAGATAAAGGTAATATAACTGTAATCATGTTTAAACATGAATATGAAACAGAAGTTAATAAAATGGTAAATAATACGAATACTTGCTCGAAACTAAATAAGGATCCCACTTCAAAATATCAACGTATCTCCAATGATATCTCCAAGTAAAACAAAACAACATTTAAAAGACAGAACACGCCAACATAAGTCGATTGTAATAATGTTCATTTAAATCCCGATAAAACCGCTTTAACAACTCATATTTTCCAATCTAGTCATCATTTTGATTTTGATAACATCACAATATTAGACATTGAAAAACATTTCTACAAACGCAACATTAGCGAAATGATTTTCATTAAAAAACACAATACAGTAAATTGTAGAGAAGGTCAATGGCCTAAGTAAGATTTATTGCAATTTAATTAAAAAAGTTTAAACTGTTTTCTAGTAGATATTTGACTAAATTAATTTTAATTCATTAATTAATCAAACAATTTCCCACCATAAAATAAATTTAAATTTCCTATTCACACAATTTATACGCACTCCGACAAAAAATTTGAGTTTTTTGGTCTTGTTTTGTAAGTTAATTTTTAGACTTTTACTATAAAACGCCAAATTAATCACAATTTATTTCATTTCATGCTTTTTTGAAATGTGATGATTTCTATTTTAACTTCAATTTATTTATTTTTGTTTATTTTCATTTACTATTATAGTAATGTCGGGGAAACCAATTACTAACAAAACTTAATATAAATTTCAAATTAAAAAAAAAAAAATGTCAAAATCAAATAATATTTAAAAAAATTAGGTGAGAACAAATAGTTTTTAATTTTTCCTATTACAAAATCTTTTATCTAATCATAAAAAATTATTATTGTAAATTGTTGTAATTTTTATATACGTATTTAAGAATTTTTATAATTATGTTATTTTGTAATTTGTAATTTTGTTTTTCTTTTGTAGCCTTGAGAAGGACCGAATACAGGTCGAAACGTTGGCTCAATTTTAATAAAAATACTTGAAAAAAATGTGTCCAAACACCTGAGTTAAACTACCCTAATCATTGTTTATTATATATTTTAATGGGTTGGCTATTTCCTCTCCCACTTCTTTTATGATATCCATGGTAATTTCATCATACCCCGGACTTTTACTATTTTTAAGTTGTTTTATGGTGTCTAAAATTTCTTCTCTTGAGGTTGGTCGTAGAAACATCGTGTTTGGTTCGTTTGTTATATTGTCCTTGTATTCTCTGTTAGGAATTTGTTTTAGTAACAAAGAATCTCTTTCGGCATAGAATTTGTTGATATTTTCCACTGATTTATCATGATCGAGTTTCTCGAGTGACGTGGGTTGATCATGATTTTTATCGTATATTTTTGTTATTTCTTTTATAACATTTCATTAGGTTCTTGTTATTCCTTATTCTTTTTTCAAAATATTTTCTTTTTTCGATTTTTAATGATTATATTTTCTATGTGTTCTGTTAAATTGTTGTTTTAAGTTTGGGTGGAACTTTATTAATATCTGCATTATCTCAAGTTCCGTTTTTGATTTCCCTATAAGTGGATTAGAAAAAATTAGTGTTTTTTTTTTCTTTATTTTGTTTTGATGTCCGACGGAAATGCTCATTATATCCAGTCATAAAAATTTCCATAAAACTGTTCCATTGGTTATTTACTTCACTCTCCTTGTTTCTGTATAGGACGTCCCACGTTTGTATCTGAAAGTATTCTCTAAAATATTTCCTATTTTCTTCTGAGAAAACCTTTGAAAATTACAGTGTGTTTTAGGTTTTTTTATTTGCATTGTGATTTGCTGAGCGCAGTGATCAGATATATGGTAGTTTGCTGTATTCACTGATTATTTCCATGGAATATTTGTTGCGATGTTGTCACGTTCCTAATGGTGGATTGCTTTCAGTGTTCATGGTTAGCCTTGTAAGTTTGCAGCAAGTGCTCTAGTTCTTGACTCTTTTTTGTTCTTTTTAATATGTTTATGTTAAAATCACCTGCAATTATTACCTTTTTGTCCTCATAATCACAATCCTTTTGTCCTCACAATCATAAATTGTGTGATTTTGGATAGTATTTTGTGGAGTTTATCCATAAATGTCTTTACGCATGAAAGTGGTGCTCTATATATTCCAATTATTACTACTGATTCTGTAGGTATTATGTATATTTATTACCCTTACGGGTTTATAAATTGATTCCAAAATTTACATATATAACTAAAACTAACATCGAACATAATATAAATAAGAATAATAATAAAAAAGAAAAAAGAAAAATTAAAAAAAAAGAAACATATGCTGCTCAAACTAAAAATAAAAAAAAGAAAGTCACTAAATTCCTATCCCTAAACCGATTACCAGCTTCCCTCCCCACATATTGCTCTTCTTCTCTCCTCAACTTTCTTCATCCAATATATCCCTCTTCCATCCTCGTTTAAAATCTCTTCTCTACACTCGTCTCTTTCTCTCATTTCTGAACATTCGTTCAGCAAGTGCTCTATCGTCTCCTTGTTTTCTCCACATATCCTGCATACTCTATTCCTATCTTCCATCCAAAACTTATTCTCTCTCTCTTCATTTCCACATCTGAATCTTGCCATTGTCACTCTCTCTTTTCTACTTTCTCTTCCTAGGTACTTTGGAAGTTCTTCCGTTATTATTTTTTCATATTTCCAATTGTACCTAGACTCCCTAATTCTTGCTCTCCTTTCTTGCCTTTGCACATCTCTATCTCTCTGGACTAATTCCTCTGTCATTACTCTACCTCTCTCTCCCATTCTTTCTATCTCTGCTCCTGCATACCCGTTTCTTTCTAGATATGCCTCCCTCTCTTTCCACACCCCCTTTCCTATTTCTTTCCTTTTTTCTTTGAGGCAATCTTGCAGAATTCTGCACTCTCCTCTCTCTATCACTCTCTCCTCAAAACTTATTGCTCTCTTTCCTGCTTCTATTCTTATTCCATCTCTCTTTGTTTCCTCCATCACTATATACCCCGGAGTCTCTCTACCTAGTCCTAGCACCCATTTCAAATATTTTTCTTGTACCCTTTCCAGCCCTTCTTGCTCTCTCCATCTCCATATTTCCGCTCCATACATCATCACACTTTTCACCAGGCTATCAAACATCATCACTCTTCTTCTATAGTCGTGTCCAAATTTTCTCTCTCCTATTCCCCATACCGCTCCTAGTATTTTATTAGCTTTCTTTACTAACTCTCTTACGTGTGCTGTTTCAGCATTTCTCTCATTAAACACGTACCCTAGGTATTTAAATTCTTCTACTTCTTCAATTTTCTCCTTCTCCCATCTCCACTCAATTACTCTTCTATTGCCACCCCCTTTTCTAAACACCATCATCTTGGACTTCTCCCCATTCACTGTCAGATTTTTCCTCCTCATATATTTCTCCATGTTTCTTATCATTTCTTTTATCCCTTTCTCGTCTCTCGCTAGCACCACCAAATCATCCGCGTAGGCTAGGAGCTACACTTTTTCTTTGACCACCACAACCCCACCCGTCTGCGCCTTGCTGAACATCTCCTCTATATCTCCAAAAAATGCTGCAAACAGGCTGGGGCTTAGTGGGCAGCCTTGTCTCACTCCCTTATGCGTATTAAAACCTTCGCTCACCCTTTCACCAACTCACACTCTACTTATTGTTTCTTCATAAATCTCTTCCAATTTTGATATCAGATGCTCCTTTATGCTTTTCTTTCTCAGGCATTCTCACAGTGCCTCTCTTACCACATTATCAAAGGCCTTCAGGTCCACAAATAATGCATACATCTTGCCACCCCTCTTTTTTATCTCATTCCCTACTATGTGATTCAAGATGTATACATTATCCATGGTCCCTCTCCCTTTCCTAAATCCCGCCTGTCCGTCTGGTATCACACCCCGCTCCTTCAATTCCTTCGTCAATCTCTCTTCCAAAATCATTGCATATAACTTATATGACGTATTGAGCATGGTGACCCCCTGTAATTGCTTGCTGTTTCCCTTTCTCCTTTCTTATATATGGGACATATTATCCCCTCTTGCCACTCCTGTGGGAAGCCCTCTCCCTTCCACACTCCAGTCATTATCTCCAACAGCCTGTCAGCTTCCCTTTCAGTTCCATATATCCACGATTCATTCTGTATACCGTCCCTCCCCGGTGCCTTTTTCTTTTTCAGTTTACTCAGTTGTTGTTCTAATTTTTCTCTTGTTATCTCTTCTATTTCTCCCACCCTGTGTTGAGTCTTTTTTTTCCTTGTCTGATTTCATCACCACCCAGCAGCTCACTGAAGTACTTTCTCCATTCCTCCATAGTAATTATATTACTCACTCTTTCTACTTTTTTCTTTCTTTCCCTATTTATGTATTTCCATAACTCTATTTCCGTCTTTATGCCTTTCATCTTTAGTTGTTCTTCCATCCATTTCTTTTGCTTCTTCTCTTTGCATACTAATTTGTACCTCTTGGGTGCTCTCTTGTACTCTTCATTACTTGCTTTTCCTCTTTTCCAATTTCTTAATTTCTTTCTTACTGCTTGCTTCCCTTCCCTGCATTCTTTATCCCACCACTCGGTTTTCAAAGACCCCACCTTCACTTTTGTCTCTATCACTTTTTTTTTCGGTTGCATTTTTTTAAGTGATCACCCAGTTCTTTCACTTTTTCGTTTATCCATTCCTCTTCGTATCTAGCCTCCCTAATTCTTATTCTATAATTTTCTATTCCTTCTTCCGTCCAGATATTCTTCACAATTTTTCTTCTAACATCCTTCTCACTTCTTCTATCTTTCTCTCTTCATTTTGTCTTCACTTCCAATGGCATATGATCCGACTCGACTCTCTCTCCCACCTTGAATTCTTCTATTTCATCCCATGCTTCTTCATTTACCATAACATAGTCAATAACTGTCTCCCCTCTTGGTCCGATATATGTGTACTCTCCTTTCTCATCTCCTATGCTGTTTCCATTAAGTATGTTCCACCCTCTTTCTTCTACTAGACTAATCAGTAGTCTCCCTTCCGCGTTTTCTGTTGCGTCTTTTGTTGGTCTTCTTTCTATTGTTGTTTGATCTTCTTCTAGTCGTATTCCTTTTTCCCCAATTCTTGCGATAAAGTCCCCCCCAATCACCAGAGTTCCCTCGTCTTGCTGTTGTACTCGCTCTTCTATCATTCTCTTCGTTTTTTTCATAGTTTTGCTGTATATTGTTATAATTCTCCATTTTCTCTGTCTACTTTTCACCGTTCTTTCCATATTCCCTCTTTCTTCTTTTGCTTCGGTTTTTTCGGTTTTTCTTCTTCCAAACCCTTTTTCACTCCCATTATTATCCCCCCTTTAGCTCTCCCTTTCCTGCTTACCCTCTCTGCAAATTGGCACTTCCACTTAAACTCTTTCGGCAATATTTTTTCCAATTTTTCCCACCCCTTCTCTTCCACCCACGTTTCTACCATTCCCACTACATTGTCTCAAAAACATTGTCTCAAAACTCATTGTCTTTGTTTTTTATCCCCGCTGTGTTCCAGTATACTATTCTTAATTGCTCCGTTTCTTCCTTATTCCTCTCCGTGTTCGTTTTCCGTTTTCTGTCCTGTCGTCTTTTCCTTGTGCTCTTATTCAAAAATGTGTTGTGTTTAACTCCCCCTTTTCATTATCCCACTTAAAGCCTTTTCCGTCTATCCATATCTTTTTATAACCGACTTTCACCCACCGTCCTTTTTGTCGCTCTTCTTTGGCTAGCGCTCTTAATTCCTTCTGTATGTCTCTTTCCTTCTTTGTCAGATCGTCTTCTATGTATACTCTCTTTTCCCTTTTTCTCTTAGTTTCCTCTTATTTTCCATAACTTTCCGCTTTTCACCCCAGGTCCCAAGTTCCGCCACCAACATTTTCCTTCCACTTACTTTATACATCTCTTTCACCCTCACTTCTACCTCTAATTCTGCCTTTATCCATTCTTCCAGATTCTTCTCGTTCTCACATTCCCCTCTGTCCAGTCCCGTTACAACAATATTCTTTTTTCTCATTATTTTTTCCTTCTCTTCCATTTTCTTCTCCAGTCTTTTCATTTTTTCATTTAGTTCCGTCTTTTCTCTTTCCCATTTTTCTTCCTTTTTACGCATCATATTTTCATGTTCCATTTCCCGGCTCATCTTCCGATTCTCTTCCTTTATCTCCCCTATATCTTCCATAATTTTTTTCAGCATCTTCATTTCCTCACCCATTTCCTTTTTAGCCGGTGATATTTCCAGTTTCTTACTTTTTAGAAAGGGGTTCAACCTTTCTTCTGACTCTCTTCCCTTTTCCTTTTATAATCTTCGTCTCGGTCGCTTTCGCTGTCACTTTTTTTCATTTTTTCTTTTTCCTTCTTTTTTTTCCTTATCGCGCACCCTAAAACACGCGTCACAAATAAAAAAACTAAATCCGTAAAACCCGCTTCACAAAACACGTCCGCTCCGCTCAACCGCTCGAATTGGATTCACTACTGATTCTGTATTTAACGTAGTTTCCACGGCGGCACACTCAAAAACCGTGGCTTCTGCAAGCTCATTAATGTCATTTCTGGGTCTGCTGGCAATACATTTGTCACAATAAATTGCCACTCCTCCATGTCTCCCTTCGTTCTACAAAAACAAGAAATTAAATCATATGTGCTTTTCCAATGTTCAGTAACAACCAGAAATTTACATTGCCTATTGTTTTCCCACATATATTCAATGCGGTCTATTCAATTGCCGATGGATTGTGTATTTTGGTTTATTAGACTGATGGTGTTAGATTTTAGTGAAAGATCTGTCTCGGTTGGCGTCTTCGAAAATTTGGTTGACGTCTTCTTTCTTCTATCCGAAAGTTGTATCCTTCATGTAGGATACCTTCTGGTCAGAAGGAGTGCTCGTAAACCTCATCCTTCAAATAATCTAACTCCACTCCCACTTTGAAGCTCTTATTATGAGTATTGATTTTTTTTAAAAATCGCAAAAATTGCAGAGCTTTTCTAATAAATCTCTTCCTTCAGCCATCTTGGTTTTTTCTCTCCAGTCTTGTCTGTCTAGTCTTGTCTGTCTAGTCTTGTCTGTCTAGTCTTGCCTGTCTAGTCTTGTCTGTCTAGTCTTGTCTGTCTAGTCTTGTCTGTCTAGTTTTGTCTGTCTAGTCTTGTCTATCTAGTTTTGCGCCTCCAGTCTTGTCCTTCTAGTTTTGCCCAACTAGTCTTGTCCGTCTAGTATTGTCCGCTTAGTCTTGTCCGGATAGTTTTATCCATCTAACTCTTGTCCGTCTTGTATTGTCAGTTGAGTCTTATTCGTCTAGTCTTGTCCGGCTAGTCTTGTTCGTCTATTCTTGTCGGTCTAGGCTTGTCCGTCTAGGCTTGTCTGTATAGTCTTGTCCGTCTAGTCTTGTCCGTCTATTCTTCTCCGTTTAGTCTTGTCTATCTAGTCTTGTCCGTCTAGTCTTGTCCGCCTAGTCTTATCCGTCTAGTCTAGTCTGACTAAGCTCGTTTCTTTATTCTTGCCGCTCTTGTCTTGTTTGTCTATTTATATAAATATCAAAACTGTGACAATAATTATCAAAACCGTCAAAATAAAGAAATCGAAAGTATTTTAGTATCCCAAATCTGTGAAAATAAATCTCAGATAGTTAAACCATTATACATGATGACGCAGATTCAATTGTTGATAACTTTGCCCATTGAAACCTTTATAGATCAATTTAATCACATCCGTTTTCTTTAAGCATTTTCATCATTAGCTCTAGCTATTGAAAGCTTTTCTTTGCTTTCAGCAGAAACTAGCAGAGAACCCAGAGTTAACCTAAAGACTAATAATAACTCGTATATATCTAGCGAACTATACGAGTTTAAGACTTTGTTGAACCGTGAATACATTAAGCTTAAAAGAAATAAGGTGAGTTTTTCTTACAGTTATATATCATTTAAATTTTGAAATGTTCTCTGCTTGTAGTCCTTCACACATCTACGTTTAATAGCTAGTGTAACTAACAGCATAGCGCTTAGTTCCCTCTATTGGAGACTGGGAAACGATTCCTCTTTAATATGGTACAACTACAACCTATTAATAGCCATAGCAACCCTTTCGATTGTAGGTGGAGCAATGCTAACGGCTGTATTCTGTAAGTATAAATATATTGCAATCTAAAAAATTATTATATCATTTATATCAATGGTCCCGGTGAAAATGAAGTGTCGCTGAACTTAAATGGGCCAACAATGTGTCAGAGAAGTGTCTGTTGAACTGAAGTTTGAACCATGAAAATTCGCAGAACCGATTTATTGTGAGGTGTGGTCAAAATGTCGGGGAAGAGTTGACATTCGCGCTATCGAAATATCAGTGATGTAGCGTTGAATTGTTTCCTTGTGAATTGTTTCCTTGTGATGTCGGGAAAGTGTTTCCATTTACTCCGCCCGACACTTCGTTTGTCTCAAAAGGCAGGGAAACGTGGGGTTGTAACCCTACAATATATAAAGGGTATAGAGACTTCCAAACTCTGACAGTTGATAGCGGCTTCATAATGTTGAAACTACACTTGTCGAATTGGCTATCATTTATTCAGTCTGTTTTGCCAAATCACCATGGACGGATACAACGTTCAACAACACGTGCAACTGATAAAAGTGCTTTATCAAAATGGATGTTCTGTTCGGTCAAGGTTCCGCGCGCTGCGCTCATTTTACGGTCGCCATAACCGTCCTACCGACAGGACTATTCACAGAGTGGTAGATAAATTTGAGTCCACTGGTGCTGTAAATAATAAACCAATACCAGTACGACGACGACACGCAATCTGCCGAAAACATTACTGTTGTCCGCGAGAGTATGCAAGAAAAAGACAGTTGATTTCGCATCTCTCACAAGAACGGTCTTTCGCAGACCACAAGTTTTTCGGATTTTGCGTCGTAACTTGGACCTGCACCCGTACAAAATTCAACTGACCCAGGAGCTGAAGGTAAATTACCATAGACAGCGACAGTGTGCGCTGAATGGGTTTTGGAGCAGTTGAAAACTAACCATAATTTTAATAAAAAAATCTTCAGCGATAAGGCCCATTTCTGGATGAATAATATACCAATATCTATCCACTTGAAATCCAAGAGTGTGCAAAGCATACAGAAAAAGTCACTGTTTGGTGTGAATTTTGGGCTGGCGGCGTCATCGATCCATATTTATTTTAAAACGACATTGGCTAGGTCATCACCGTCAACGGCGAACGCTATGGGTCGATGATTACCAACTAATTTTTGCCAGAATTGGATAATATAGACACCAAGGACATACGGATTCAACAGGACCGCACTAAGTGTCACACACCTCTTGCCACATTAGACAATCTGCACGAGCGATTTTAAGGCATAGTCGTCTGACGTGGAGGTGATTTGAACTGCCCCCCGAGATCGTGCGATTTGACTTCGATAGATTTTTTCTTGTAGGGTTTTCTTAAGTCGCATGTCTATACGAATACGCCACAAACCACAGCGGTCCTCAAAGCCAACATAATTCATGCCATCGGTCAAATTCCGCCTGATTTATGCGGCAGAGTCATGGAAAATTGGACATTTCGGATGCGCGCCAACCAGGAAGCCAGCGACATTTGCAGGATGTTATATTCCATACAAAATGGCATCGATAAGCCTTAAACAAATAACAAATTTCGATAATATCTACACACACACTTTATTTAAATTTAAAGATAAGAAGCGCTTAATGAAAAAATCCTATATATGCTTTTCAGAAGTGTTGAGGTGGTCTTGTCTATCTGGTAATGCCTGTCTGATCTCATCTTGTCTGATCAATTTAGTTTGTCCAGTCCTGTCTCTGTAGTCCTATCTGTCTAGTTCTTTCTATTGATTCTTGTTTGTCTAGTGTTGCTAGTCTAATCCTTTCAAACCAGTATTCTTTCGCTTTTCCATCTAAATTAATTTTGTTTTAGTTCCAACTGAGGTTAAGATTTTGAGGAAAGAATATTTCAATGGGTACTACAGCTTGAAGCATTTCTTTTTCAGCATTTCCGTCTTGGAACTGCCATTATCGGTAAGTAAACAAATTAAATCAGTCTACGAATTCGGACTAAATTAATCCATTTTCACAAAATAACTGGTTCAAACGACACTTGGACATTACCGACACATCCTTAAGACACTTCGACATTTCATTTTTTTTTTACAAATCCCGGAAATAATCATAGAGATATTAATTCGGTGAAGACCAGGGAAGAAATGTTTGCTTTTTGCACGGCGTTGCCTCCAGATATGAGATCCGCTCCTCAGGAGGACAATATCGCCGATAAATGGATTAAGAACAAGCGAGTGCCAGAGAGAATTGCCAACGTGGCCATTGTTTGGAAAGGAATCGAAGACTTGGAGTCTACTAGGGGATATTGTAATTGGTTGATGGATAATCCGGCCGATCTATTTGCTGAAGGCCGGGTTGTCGGAAGGCAAGCTCGGCTTTAACTTCAGCAAGCGGTTGTCGTATAAGTCCGAAGATGATATTAATCTAGTCAAATTACAATAGTCTAAAAATGACTGCTTGATAAGGTACATCAACTATGGAATTGAGTAATTTTTTTCTAGTAAAACTTGGGAAATCCTTTATCACATGTGACCTGACTTATGGTTTCTTGAAGATCCTTCGCGAGGACAAAAAATAAGGATTTCATTTTTTTCAAATGTTATAAACAAGGGGCCCTTTCCCTCTTCCTCCTTTCGCCCTTACCCATTTCCTACTTCCACACCAAACATCCGCCTAATACTTTACATTCATATTTCAGTTTATCTGCAACTTCACTTTAATTTTAATCATCTACTTCTGCACTGAACAACCGCCTGAAAGCAAAAGATTCGTCATGTTGGTAACGCTCGGATACATGCTTGGAATCGTTTCTCAAAGCCTGGGACTCTTGTTAGGTGCATCCCTAAATTTAAATGTAAGTCTAATATCTAGATCAGCCCGCTCTATTGCTCTAAAAGTTGGTATACTTACCCATTTAAAGCAAAACCTCTAGTCCTGATTCCTCTAAAAATTTCAGGATCTGCATTCAAGTTACATTTGTCTCTTGCGGAGCATTGCTTAGCAGTATTTTAACAGCTATATGAGGGTTTCCTCTACTTAGCTGCAGAATCTGCACCCGTCATCTTCCTCTAGGCGTAGGGTCTAGAGGTGTTTTCTAAGTCTGCAGTTAATTTCAGGAAAGCTTTTGTTCTTTTCTGGTTGAAAGATTGTCTTAACTCTTTAGGCTTGCCTGTCTAGTTTTGTCTAGGCTGGGCTAGCTAGAGGCGACTAGATTAAACTATGTGTTCTTACTTTTTGCAGAACGCACTTATAGTGATTTCTTTAGTCCATACTTCTTGGGCGCCCGTCAGTGGATTTGCGCTAACGTTCTGTGATGTTCCTGATTATCTTAAGTTTTTCGCTTACACTTCATATTTGTATTACGGACTTGATGGAATGGCTGGAGCAGTATACGGTCACAACAGGACGAGGCTCTCCTGTCCGGTTGACAAATTCTGTTTTTACCGGCTAGGGGATGATTTCTTGCGGGACATGTGTATGGGAGCTGACAATTTTTGGAGCGATTTTGGAATCCTCTGTTTATTTTATTTGGGATTGAGGCTCGCCGCATATTTTTCCATGTGGTGGAATATCAACCGACGCTAAATCAAATTATTTTTTGTTGTTATTATTATAACTATTTAATTGCTAGATATTTTATTTATATACATATAATATTTCTTAAACTACTTCTTTTAATAATTTACTCAACCATATTTCAAAGAAACTACTTTTGGCCAATATTCCTGTATTTATTTAATTTACTGCTAACTTTCCCTGCCCGACCTTTTTCCTTTAATGTTTAATCAACCTGCCATCTTAGTTTTTAACCCCCGACACAAAAATAGGGGTGTTATAAGTTTGACATATCTGTCTGTCAGTTTCTCCGTCTGTCCGCATTAGTAGCTTATGGAATCGGATTGTAGCTCGTAAACGGATGGACAGATTTTGATGCAGTTTATTTTTGTTTGAAAGCTGACGTGATCAAGAAGTTCCTTAGCTAGAAATTATGCAGATCTATTCAGGCGTTTGATAATCATCAGCTAATTTCCTACTTGACAAAATTAATTTGAAACCAATTTGACACAAACGTTAGTCTAGTTACTTATATACAAACTTGTTATCCAAGTAAATGTGTTTATATGAATTTAATTCGAAAAATAATAACTCTAAATGCATTATCACGTCAATTAAAAATTAATTCTACCAAATAATCACCTAAATATAAACTAATTACTATTATCATCTAACCAAAAAAACTTAATCTTTTTTACCAACTTATTAAAACGGAAGCTTTAATATATAAATATATTCAACCTTTTCGTAGCTCTATAATATTATTAACACTTTTTAGAACTACAAAACAAATGTCATGTTGAAACACAACAAATATTTGTATGCTATTGGCTAGTGCCAATTGTTTTTAAGATCACATCTTCTTTTCATAAATAGCATACAAATATCTGTTGTGTTTCAACATGAGATTTGTTTTGTAGTCCTAAAAAGTCTTAATAATATTATAGAGCTACGGAAAGGCTGAATATATTTATATATTCAATCTATATTCCGCTTCAATAAGATTGTATCTATACTTTGGTTTCACATATTTACAAATAAATTAAAGAAAACACGCAAGTTTGAACAATACAATAAATTTAAAAATTTAAGTAATCCCCGACACAAAAAAACTGTAAAAAGTAAAAAAATAGAATTTCTCTCCTGCCCGTTTAACTTCATTAAAAGTACCTATTAATATTTTGATGATGAGCGTCGCCGTGTCGGGGGACTGCTAAGTAAAACGAATAATAAAACTAGAATACAAAGAAATAAATAAAAGAAAGAAAGAAATAAAAGATTGATAATAATAAAGTATACAAGGACCTACTCTGTGTAGGCAATGTACGTAAGTAAAAAAAACAACAATATCCAATAGGGAATATGCAAGTGATTTAAATTTATTTGATTTTTTTTAACCCCAATACTTTATGATCTTGACATTACACCTATACCATTATTTTCTCATTTAGTATTATTTAACTCCATAAAACTTAAATAAAAAAAAATCCAAATTATGCAAGCGAAATTCAAATTTGCCAAACGCATCACCATTGCTCGAATCGAAATATGCTCTTTGACGTGCACGTTAGGACATATATCGGCGCCGATATTCACTGTTCTGTTTTGCAGTGAAATATTTCTGTAGTGTTTTCCAGTACCTAGTGCGATTGTGATATATAGTGAGATTATAAATTATCAAGAACAATGACTGGAAGTGGATTTGTAAAGCACAATCGGACAATCTTCCAAAAATAGATGCATTTATGACAGCATATTTTGTTTCGCGTGCGCATGCGCGAAAGATGTAGGTAGGTTATAAACCTTGATTGGGACTTTATCACAAACTTTATCTGGTTTACTTATAATAGTGTTTACATTCCGGTACTAGACAATATCTATAAAATGGTTTTTATGCTTTTTCCATTACCGAAATAGCGATTCAAACTGAAAATTCTTAACTGTCTATACAAATAACAACACTGAACGACAACGTTATCTGCGACGTCATCCAAAGCGCGAGTTAAGGAAGCTGCCCAAGGCCAACACCAAGTCTGCACCTGCAAAAGTGCTGAAACTAACATTTCAGCTTATCTTTCATATATAAAGATATGCGGAGAGGAAAGGCATTCAATTCATATTATTCAATTCATATAATTAATTCATATTATAGCATTCATATTATATTATATTTTAATTGTCATTTTATTTTGTTAGTATTAAGTGAGTTGTTCCTGAATAAATTTTTGAAGTCTTTTTAAAAACTTATTCGAGTGTTGCGAACCCAAAACTAGCGCAGTCGGTAGGATCTAGGCGAAACTCTGTATCAAACAATTGTTTTTGGGTATCAACCCTTAAGCCTAGCCGAAACAAGAAGATCCTGAAGATACAAAAACTTCCATCGAGGAAAAGTTACAAGATCCAAAGGAAATTCCAGATTCCACAACAACACTCAACACAAAGGAACTTCCTGAAGAAAGTCCAACTTCGACTCTATTCTGGGACTCGTTAGATTAAGAAGACCTGGGAAAAGGACAACTTCTCCAGATCCTATAGGCATTAGATTAAGAACAACCAAGAAAGAAAAAACATGAAACTCATCGCAGTAATTTTAATGTAAGTGTTCATTCCTTTTTTAAAAAAAATAATTTCCTAAACACTTTTTGAATTTCTCTAAGACAATTTATTCAAAATAATCAATCAAAAAATTAATCAAAATCAATTGATTCGTTTATAAGAATTAGTTTAGTTAATAATCCACAAAAATAAATCAAAATGGCACTAAATGTACCACTATTACGTTACCAAGCCGATAACATCCCTCACTTTGACGGCAACCCAAGACAGTTGCACAGATTTATAAATTCATGCGAACATTTTCTACAAACTTTCCAAAATGTTCAAAACGCAAACGACCCATTAAACATTTGCTTGCTTGATACGGTCCTATGTAAATTAAGAGATCGTGCTGCCGATTTAATTAGCACCAGGACAGAACTGAATAGCTGGCATTTAATAAAAAATGCATTAAATCAGACCTTTTCAGATCAGAGAGGTACAGACTGTCTAATACAAGACCTAATATCCATGAAACCTCTAAGAAACGAAACCCCTATCCAATTTGGCATGAGGATACAGGACTCACGAAGTTTATTATTTTCTAAATTAAATTCTACAATTGAAGACGAAGACGAGAGACAAATTAAAATTAACCATTACGACGACTTTGCTCTAAAAACTTTCATTCACGGCTTACCATATCAAACACAATTAGTAATCAGATTAAGAAACCCCAATTCGATTGAACAAGCTTTAGCCTTTGTAACAGAAGAGGAAAATTTTAAATATGTTAACACTGGACATAATCCGAATTTACAGCAATCTACTTACAGACCGCAACCACTATTTAACCCCAATTATTCGAAACACAATTATCCAATACAAAATGTCCCAATGAAAAATGTCAAACAAAATTATCCTCCAAAACCTCAACCAAATTATCAACCAAATTTTCAACCTAACTTTCAACAAAGATACCAACCAAACTCTCAACCCAATTACCAACAAAGATACCAACCAAATTCTCAACCCAATTACCAACAAAGATACCAACCAAATTATCAACCAAGATCCACTAACATTCCTATTTCAAAACCGAACTTTCCACAACATCAACAATTTAATAATCAACCAAAACCATCTCCATTCAACCCAAGATCCAGTCACATGACTAAGAATTTTTCACCGATTAACTATAGACCTGAACCGATGGACACTAGCTCTGGAAACACCTCTAGACCTAGACAAACCTTTGCAATAGAAAATTTATATACACAAGAAATAAATCAAAACTACCAAGACAATCAAGACTCTTATGGCCAACCAAACCATCAAAACTACCAAGATTATCAAGACTCTTATGACCAACAAGATTATCCAAACTCAAATAATGCTAACGCAGAATATGATAACAATCATAATCTAAACTTTCAATCAGAAGAAACCCCACAACAGCCAAATTTTCACATGACTTACCCATATCCCGACCAAACATAATTCGGAAAAAATTTCAAAACTGTTCAATTTCAATACCACCACGTACTCAAAAAATTGTAAAATTACCCGTTAAATTGAATAAAGGATTAGGAATATTAAATTACACAGCTTTCTCGAATAATACAGAAATGCCTGAAGCCCTAGTAAACGTAGACAACAATTTTGCAATTACTACCATAATAAATTCAAGCGAAAAATTAGCAAAAATAGATATAACTTCACCTTTTGAAATTAATGAAATCGACCCTTGCACCGTAAATTTTGTTAATAAAATGGAAACAGAAGAGAATTCTTCTTTTACTTCATATGACAATATCTTAAAATCAAATTTAAAAAATTTAAGACTAGAACACTGTAATTCAGAAGAACGAGAATCAATTAGAAAATTATGTTTAGAATTTCGTGATATATTTTATTGCGATCAAATTCCATTGACATTCACAAACAAAATTCAACATAAGATCAATTTAAAAAATGAATCACCCATTTATACCAAGAGTTATAGATATCCTGAAATACATAGATCCGAAGTTAAAGAACAGATTTCTAAAATGCTAAACCAAGGGATTATTCAAAATTCCACCTCCCCGTGGTCCAGTCCAATTTGGATCGTACCAAAAAAATTAGACGCTTCTAATAAACGTAAATGGCGCTTAGTAATCGACTACCGCAAATTAAACGAACAAACAATAGACGACAAATACCCCCTTCCAAATATTACTGACATTCTTGATAAATTAGGCAAAAGTCAATATTTCACCACACTAGATTTGGCCAACGGATTTCATCAAATTGAAATGCACCCAGACGATATACCCAAAACTAGTTTTTCTACAGAAAACGGACATTATGAATTTCGTAGAATGCCATTCGGTTTAAAAAATGCACCTAGTACTTTCCAACGCGTAATGGACAACATATTACGTGGACTTCAAAACGAAACTTGCTTAGTATACCTTGACGATTTAGTAATTTTTAGTACATCATTACAAGAACATATTTCACGATTAAGAGACATTTTCAGTAGACTTAGAGAATCAAATTTCAAAATACAAATGGACAAATCTGAATTTTTACGCAAAGAAGTGCAATATTTAGGACACGTGGTTACCCCTCAAGGAGTTAAACCTAACCCCGATAAAATTTTAGCTATCAAAAACTTCCCCTTACCAACAACACCAAAAGAAATTAAATCATTTTTAGGACTCGTAGGTTACTATAGACGTTTCATACCAAATTTCGCTAAAATTACTAAACCAATGACAACGTGTTTAAAAAAGGATTCTAAAGTTAAACATACACCAGAATTTATTCAGTCATTTGAACATTGTAAACAACTATTAATTAATCCACCCATTTTACAATATCCCGACTTTGAAAAAGACTTTGTATTAACCACAGACGCTAGCAATTATGCTATAGGTGCCGTATTGTCACAAGGCAATATTCCAAATGACAAACCAATTGCATATGCCTCACGAACTTTGAACGAAAGCGAATCTCGATATTCCACAATTGAAAAAGAACTGTTAGCAATTGTGTGGGCATGTAAATATTTTCGTCCCTACCTTTTCGGTAGAAAATTCAAAATTTATACAGACCATAGACCACTGACTTGGCTTTTTAACTTAAAAGAACCAAATAGTAAATTGATTAGATGGAGACTTAGACTTGAAGAATTCGATTATGACATAATATTCAAAAAAGGAAAACAAAATACAAACGCTGACGCACTATCACGAATAAATTTAAATGCAATAGAAACCGAAAGCACCTTTAACAATCCAGGTGAAATTAACCAAGACATTTTAGATTATTTACGACATCTTTCTGAAAACCCTATCGAAAATACACAACCTTCAACCAGCGGTACGCAAGAAAACATAACAACTTTCCCTAAAATCAAAATTCTACAAGACATCCAAATTAAACCCCCACAAATCCAAAATGACGAATCATTCCATTCAACTGCACATTCCAATAGTAATAGTAATAATATAAATAACGGAATACCCATTCTAGACGATATAATCAATAATAAATCAAATCAAATCATTATTTCAAAAAACCCTTATAACAAATTAGAAATAAAAACTGAAGACTTTGGCTATCATAAAATCCTTCTCGTTAAAATCCCCATTTCAAATAAAAATTTAATCCTTGAACTCTTAAAAAACTACACCTCCGAAAAAAAGACATTTTATTTATATTTTCATACAGACTCGATGTATTTAGATTTTAATGAAGTATATTTAGATCACTTCTATGAAAAAGGACTTAAATTAGTAAAATGTACAAAGATGGTAAATTCAATTTTAGACGAAGAAGAAAGAATTATGCTAATAAAACATCAACATGAAGGTAAATGTAATCATCGCGGAATAAACGAAACACTTGAGAAATTGAAAAGAAATTATTACTGGCCCTCTATGAAAACTGACGTAACAAACTATATAAATAATTGTAACGTATGCCAAAAATCTAAGTACTTAAGAAAACCACCTTATGTCCCTATAGTATTAACCGAAACTGTAGGTAAACCCTTCCAATTTTTACATATCGATGTTTTTAAGTTTGACAACCAAAATTTCTTAACGATAATAGACGCTTTTTCTAAATTAGGACAAGCTATACCAATTCAAAGTAAGACAGCTATCGAAATTTGTAACGCATTGATTAATTACTTTTCTTATTACGGCCTTCCAGAAAAAATTACAATGGACAATGGTACTGAATTTAAAAACGAAATAGTTAAAGAACTTTTAAAACTACATAAAATTGAAATCCACTTTACCACCCCACTCCATCATGAATCCAATGCACCTGTAGAAAGATTTCATTCTACCTTAATTGAACATCTAAGAATATTAAGACAAACTAATACCACAAATAATGTTGTAATACTAATGAAATATGCTATAATTGCATACAACAACTCTATACATTCTTCTACAAATTTTACGCCATTAGAATTAACTCTCGGACATACAAATACACGTGACCCTTCTTGTTTAGTTGACTCTTCATTCTATTCTGACTATATAATGAATCACAAAGAAAAAATCAATCATGTTTATAAAAAAGTTAACGAACGACTCGAAACTAAGAAAGAAAAAGTACTAGACAAACGTAATCTCAAAGGACCAGAACAATACCAATTTCAAATCGGACAAACTATTTATAAAATGAATAATAGACGTAATAAAAAAGAAAATAAATTTTTAGGCCCTTACATACTGACTGAAATACTAGAAAACAATAAAGCTAAAATAAAAAATAAATCAAATAATAAAATAGAAATTATCCATATGAAAGAATTAAAAACTCCCTCTATTACAGATCCTGTTCATGCTTCGCAAAAGAAATAACACTACCCAAACTTTACGACTTAAATGATAACCCTGGACTATTACCACTAAAATTAGGAACTACACAAAACATTATCGACTATTGGTCATTTATACAGATCCTTGACTTGACAAGCATAACCAATGAATTTTACGTTTTGCAAAGACAAATTCGAAAATTTAGAACTACAGTCAAAAATTTAACAATGTATAAAGAAGAATACCATAACTCATACAATGTTATTTCTAATATAGAAAATACAATAACCAATCAAATTAGACAAGTAAATCCCTCAATAAATATAAGAACTAAAAGAGGTATAATTAATGGATTAGGCTCAATAATTAAAATATTAACTGGCAACCTTGACCAAACTGATGCTGAAAAATATGATAAAGCTATCTCTACCATCTTAAATAACCAAGGAAAATTTAAAACGATTATTAAAGAACAAATCACACTCCTGCAATTGGCTACTAATAAATTTAATAATGAAACTCAAAAATTGGCACACAATCAAATAATATTAGAAACCCGTATTACGCAAATAGAACAAGAACTAAAAACAAAACATTCAAGTTATACAGAAATGTACGAATTTATGTTATTACAGACAGTTCTCTTCCAAATTACAACATCACTACAACTAATTCAAGAAATATTTGAGAAATTGGAAACATCAATTTCTTTTTCAAAATCTAATGTGTTTCACAACTCATTAATTGAACCTTTAGAATTATTACAAGAACTAAAACTTGTTAACGATCAATTGAAAGAAAACAAATTGCCATTTGAACCTAAATTAGAAAATATATTATTATTCGAAAAAGTAATGAAAATCAAAAGTTTCATTAGAGAAAGTCAAATAGTATTCATAATTCAAATTCCAATTGTTGAACCCAATAGTTATAACCTTTACCGTCTATATCCATTGCCTACTCCAACAAATGGAAAATACAAAACCATTTTTCCACAAACAAAATACCTATCATTAAATGAACACTACTACATGCAGTTCAATGAAAAATGTAATGAAATTAACCCCGAAGAATTTATATGTCAAGAAATGGACCATCAAGAGATAACCAAAGAAGCTCCTTGTGAAATACAAATGCTAAAATTTGCTAAAAACATTTCAAGTTGTCACCAGATTTCCACAAAGATCCAAAACCCCAAAGTACAGAAAATTGAAAACAACAAATGGTTATTAATCATCCCTAAAGCAATAGTGGCAGTGCAACAGTGCGGAAAAATTAAAGATAGTTTCCCAATTAACGGAACATTCATGTTAGAACTGAACCCATATTGTGAAATTAATATTGGAAGTATAAAAGTCAAATCTTATCAAAATTCAAAACCAAATTTTCGAGTTATCGAAATTCCTAAATTAAACTTTGAAAATCAACTTAAAATAAATAATCAATTGCAAATAAAACCCATAGAACTTGAATCTATAAATTTCAATGAAATTAATAACTTCCAACATATTCTAGACTTGCAAAATAAAGAACTTGATAAAATCATGAATCAACCATTGTTTTCAGATAAACCAAGTGTGTGGACATTAATACTCTATATTATATGTGTCGCAATAACTTCTTATCTGTTATATAAATTCTGGAAAACAACTCGAGTCATCAAGAAAGAAAATTCCAAGACCATGGACATCATCGTCTAATCTCGCACCTGCAACGCTAGATAATCAAACTTATCCCCGGAGGAGTTAAGGAAGCTGCCCAAGGCCAACACCAAGTCTGCACCTGCAAAAGTGCTGAAACTAACATTTCAGCTTATCTTTCATATATAAAGATATGCGGAGAGGAAAGGCATTCAATTCATATTATTCAATTCATATAATTAATTCATATTATAGCATTCATATTATATTATATTTTAATTGTCATTTTATTTTGTTAGTATTAAGTGAGTTGTTCCTGAATAAATTTTTGAAGTCTTTTTAAAAACTTATTCGAGTGTTGCGAACCCAAAACTGGCGCGATAAATGGGACCCTTCAAATAGATTATATTATATATAGACCCTTCAAATTTATTCGGTATTTTATATGTTATTTTAAAAATTAATTGAAACACTTTCAACAGTACCTATTTATATTTTTTACTATATTAAAACACAGTAAAAAGTGAAATAAACAAATAAAAAAATTGATGCATATTCCCTATTGTTTAGTTTTGAGTGTTGATTGAATTTTTCCGAAAAAATTGCAAAATAAACACAACCGTCAACGACGTCTCTCAAGGAACGCCTCTTATAGAGGTGGTATAATATCGATACGTACAATTTGAAAATAGTAGGTATTTTCTATTTGTTATACCCATATTATTTTATTAAGATACACTTAATAATAACGGCGGGTCTATAAATTAATAATAATTGTCTAAATAATTAGTCGTTATACCTATATTCGTTATACGTGTGTTATGTAGGTATCACTAATTATACTTCTTTACATAGCCGTCTTCAAAGACTCAAAGACTCCAAAGACTATTAATTAATTAAATTTTAATCTAAATCTCTACAAGTTTTATTTGAAATAATACAAAATTTCGCCTGGTTTTCGCGTTATTCTCGCATTTCTCGCGAAACAAAATCTGTATTATTACTACCACCACTACAAAAGCGAAGTTTCAGAGGGTACTGTGTAACAAAAACGGTGTTATTTGAAGTAAAATCAGTCATCAGAAACAATTTACAGTCGACACTAAGAACTCAATTTATGAGCAATTACTTGTGCTTCACCACGGCTTCTTCTTTTAATTTTCAAAAGTGAAATTAAGGACAGGGGAAGACCGGAGAATCAGTACGCAAAGCGGAATCAACATCAACTCCTGAACGGACGGGGAATCTGTGGCTCGATAGACTAGACGGGTTACTCAAACAAGAATATATACACTAGACAAAATAGAGAAACTAGACAGACTTCAAAGATTAGACAAACTAGACTAGACAGACGGGACTAGACAGACAAGACAACACAGACGAGACTGGACAGACAAGACTAGACAGACAAGGCTGTACAGACAAGACTAGACAGACAGGACCAGGCAGACAAGACTTTTTTTTTTGCACGTGCTGGGAGGTGAAAATCTGCAAAAAGACACCACTCGACCCGTGCCGAGTGATAGTGTGGGGCTGCCCAGAAGGGGCGGCCCACTAAAAAACCCCCTACCATTCAAGCCCCACAGCCAGAACCATAGGAAACGTGATGGAATCCAAAGTTGGCATAACTTCATCACGTACCTCCGCCTTTCATTACTAAAAAAAAATAAAACCGTTTGCACGCCGTGACTTTCGCTACTGGGGTCGTTTCCTACCCAGACTCCTCACTCTTTCGTTCGCCAGAAGGTCCAGCGGTATGATTCCAGCATCTAATGTTATTAGCGCACTCATCTTCTTTGTTCTCTGTGTGCCAGCTGAAAGTTTTTTGTTGGCTTCTGAGACCCTCAAAACAGCATCTACGGTAGACCGTCCCTCACGAAATCCATACTGCCTATCTGAAAGATTTTTGCGTTTTTTGAGTTCTTCCTTTAGTCTTGAGAGCAGTAGATATTCCAGCAGTTTCCCTGTTACATCAAGTAAACATATTGGACGGAATGAGGTAGGTTGGTCTGTGGGTTAGTTCCCTTTTCTAAGTAGAACGAGTTTTGCCTTTCTCCAACTTTCCGTAAATTTGCCGTCTGCCATAATTAGACAGACAAGACTAGACAGACAAGACTAGACAGACAAGACTAGACAGACAAGACTAGACAGACAAGACTAGACAGACAAGACTAGACAGACAAGACTAGACAGACAAGACTAGACAGACAAGACTAGACAGACAAGACTAGACAGACAAGACTAGACAGACAAGACTAGACAGACAAGACTAGACAGACAAGACTAGACAGACAAGACTAGACAGACAAGACTAGACAGACAAGACTAGACAGACAAGACTAGACAGACAAGACTAGACAGACAAGACTAGACAGACAAGACTAGACAGACAAGACTAGACAGACAAGACTAGACAGACAAGACTAGACAGACAAGACTAGACAGACAAGACTAGACAGACAAGACTAGACAGACAAAACTAGACAGACAAGACTAGACAGACAAGACTAGACAGACAAGATTAGACAGACAAGACTAGACAGACAAGACTAGACAGACAAGACTAGACAGACAAGACTAGACAGACAAGACTAGACAGACAAGACTAGACAGACAAGACTAGACAGATAAGACTAGACAGACAAGACTAGACAGACAAGACTAGACAGACAAGACTAGACAGACAAGACTAGACAGACAAGACTAGACAGACAAGACTAGGCAGACAAGACTAGACAGACAACACTAGACAGACAAGACTAGACAGACAAGACTAGACAGACAAGACTAGACAGACAAGACTAGACAGACAAGACTAGACAGACAAGACTAGACAGACAAGACTAGACAGACAAGACTAGACAGACAAGACTAGACAGACTAGACTAGACAGACAAGACTAGACAGACAAGACTAGACAGACAAGACTAGACAGACAAGACTAGACAGACAAGACTAGACAGACAAGACTAGACAGACAAGACTAGACAGACAAGACTAGACAGACAAGACTAGACAGACAAGACTAGACAGACAAGACTAGACAGACAAGACTAGACAGACAAGACTAGACAGACAAGACTAGACAGACAAGACTAGACAGACAAGACTAGACAGACAAGACTAGACAGACAAGACTAGACAGACAAGACTAGACAGACAAGACTAGACAGACAAGACTAGACAGACAAGACTAGACAGACAAGACTAGACAGACAAGACTAGACAGACAAGACTAGACAGACAAGACTAGACAGACAAGACTAGACAGACAAGACTAGACAGACAATTTTGTAGGCATCCCCCCAGGTGTCTTCTTCGATGCTTTTGCACAGCTTTTCCCAATGTGTTTTTTTGGAAAGGTTTATTTCTCTGCGTAATTCCTTTTTTGCGTCGTGGTATGAGCGTTTCATCTCCTCTAGGCTTTCATCGTGTTTTGTCTTTCGGACGCAGCGAAGGTACCTTCTTCTTATGGATATACACGTTTTCCTTTTGGTTGCTATGGCTTCGGTCCACCAGTAGACGCTTTTCCTCCTGTTGTTCTTGTTCCTTCCGGCTATGGGTGCTTTGCATGCTTTGGTTACTGCTGCTATTAGTGTTTCAACTGTGTTGACTTGAGCCTTGTTTAGCGATTTAGTTAGGTATTCGGCGACTTTTTCTTCGTTGTTTTTTGTGATTTTGATAATTTTCGTATATTGTCGGTTGTTCATCTTGCTTTTAGGATGTTCTTCCATATAGATTTCAATATAGCGGTGGTCGCTTAGCGATTCTGTGTCGAGAACCTTCCATACCGGAATTAGATGTGCAATGTCCCATAAGGCAAAAGTGAGATCTATAATGGAACTCGATTTTCCCCTCTCGAATGTAGCCTTGTTTCCCTTATTTTGCAGGTAGAGGTCCAGTTCTGCGGCCCATTCCATTATGATGTCTACCCCACGGTCCATGTTTGTGCAGCCCCAGTACGGCGACTTGGCGTTAAAGTCCCCTCCGATTATTTTTCCCTTTTTCTGACTTCGTATGTGCCGGCTGAGTAAATTAAGTGAGGTTGAGAGCTTATTGATTTCATCATTTGGAGAAAAATAGCAGCTATATATGATGCAGTTTTGGAGTTCTATCCATGTATATCCAGGTCCACTACCTGTGTCTACGACGCTTAGTTTTGGGTTGATAATTCTTATGGCTGTGTCACTACTTGGGTCGGTGTACCAGTTTGAGTCACTAACAAGTTTTTTGTTAGGTTCACTTATCAGTAGTATATCTGTTTGTTGTTCTGTAGCGGTAGCGTGTAGAATGTCGTGTGCTGCCCGGCATCTCATCAGGTTAATTTGCAGGATTTTCAAGGTCATTTTTGTGGACTTGGGTGCCATCTCGTTCGCTTCGCCTCCGCGAGAGCTGGAAATCCGAGCGCGTTCCGGGATCGTTCTGGTTTCCCGCATTTGGTGTCTCTTTTATTGTTGTGTTGATATCTTTTTCTTCAGCTGTAGGTACCGTGGCTTGGACTTTCGGGCCCGCTTGCGGGTTCTTTCTTGCTGCCTTTAGCTTGTTCACTTCGGCTCTGTATATTTCGCAGCTCATTTTGCCCGCTTGGTGCCCCTCCTTTAGACACACGTAGCATTTTTCGTTGTTGGTGCATTCTCGCGAAGTGTGACCCTTTTGTGTGCATTTCATGCAGTGCCCTGTCATGTCTTTTCTTGGCTGCGTGCATTCTTTTTTGCGGTGTCCATAGCCCAGGCAATTGAAGCATTTGGTGGGCTCTACTACTTCATGGACTCGGCAAGAGGCCCATCCTACTCTTAGTTTTCTAATCTGGCCAAATTGGCGGGCTGAGCTGATGTCCATACTGACGACTGCGACTAGTGAAAAGCCGTCCCTGCTATTTTTCAGGCTATGAACTTTAGCATAGTGTTGCATCTTGGGTCCTTCTACTGCGTTCTTTATTGCATTCTCCACTTCCTCCATGGTCGTTGTTTCCTCTATGTCTCTGATTATAAAGGTTTGCATGCGTTGCTTTGTTTCAAGGGCTGAGATGGTACCATGTAGTTTCTCTGTTACCTGTTTTTTGAAGACGTCGATTGCGCCCTCCTTTCTCGCTCTTACAGTCAGTTTCACGTTTCCATTTGCTGTTCTTCTCACGGCATTTACGCTTATGCCAATTGCGTTAGTGTCGATCGCCATCTTCATCCTCGCGACAGCGTCAGCGGGGGTGCAGCCTGACCCTTCCTTCAGTTTTATTGTTATGTTCTTAGTTTGTTGTTTCCGGGCGTCGACTGCTGTCGTTTCAACTTGGTGGTTTCTGTTCGTAATTTGAGCGTAGGTCTTTTTGGATGTTTGAATTTAAAAAAAATGCATTCTATCATTTTCCTTAGCGAGCCAGAGTATATTGCATTGGTGGGTACAATCACGATTTTTTTGTTTGTAGAATTATCTACGGTCGCTTTCAGTTTCTTGAGGGAGTCAAAGCGATGCTTGCAGGTCATGTTCTTGCGGATGTTATCCCATTCGTCTTTTATGCCTTCCAGGTTTAAGGTGTAAGTGTAGTGCTCCCTATTGTTGGTTGATAGGTCCTCACCATCGGTACACACACAGGTGGTGCTCTTCAGGAGTGTTAAGGATCCGTAGGATGTTTTCCCATGGTGTATTGCGTCTCTCAGCTGCCTCCTGTTTTCAAGGAGCCTTTTTATTAGAGGATTGTCTTCGTCAGTTTGCATATCTAGGAGATAAACTTGATCGTACTCTTCGTCGGGTGTAGGGGTGTTTCCGTGTGACACTATTGTGGTGGCATAGGCAGATTCCTTCCATTCCTTCTTTTCCACAATCATAAATTCATCGAAGGTTTTTATTTTGGGTACCTCTGGCAGCGTTTCCCCAGCAATTCGTTCCTGTGTAATGTTGGGATCGTCCTTGTTGAAGCTAGGAGTCTGTGTGCTGGCACAGCATGTACGTTTGGGTTCCAGCTGATCGGTTTCAACTTGTATGTCTGCGTCGTAAGTTGGTATTTCAATTTTTTCCCACTTATGGGCTTCAAACGATTCTTGGGCTGAGTCTCTGTTGACTTTTTCGACTTGTCTTTTCAGCTTGTCTATCAGAGTCTTAATCTCTCTCTTTGTGCTTGGGCTTTCTTCGACGACCTTGACGAGCTGGGCTGTGTGCAGTACTATCGAGTGTACAGCTTCTATGATATTGAAGGCAGTCGGGCACTCCTTCTTTTTTATTGCCTCTATTGAGTCCCTGTCAGATTCGATTGACGTGTCTGCCACTTTCCTTTTTTTCATTAGAGAATCGCTCATAGAGTAGCATCGCTGTTTGGCTAGTAGTGTTCAGTCTACTGTGGGGCAGTCTAAAGTTGTCCGTTTCTCTATCTCTACTTCTGTCTGGACTTCCAGTAGTGAATACTTGCGCTCCGGCCTGGTCGCCTACCAAGAGTGCTTTGTCTTTCGCGAAAGGTGCCCCCCCGTATTCCGTGGAGCAGCGTCTGAGTAATCAGACGACCGGATTCCCTCCTGTGGAGGACCGGCCCGGGGATATCTACTTTTCCTATCGCTTTCCATCGCTCCGTGAGGAGATTTGCCAGATGATGGGGCTGCCACCTGAGACCTACTGGCTGGCCTATGTCCGGTGTAATGCTGGTTCGTCGTACGCGTTTTTTATTCCTGGAGGTTGTCTCCTCCTGGCTCTATTTGGTCCACGGTGGCTATTTTATTTCGCCACTACCCGCTGGTAAACCAGTGAGAGCTTTCCCCCATCCGCCACCCGGGGGACGCGCCCAGTAGGAGTTTGGCTTCTCCCCTGAGAGACAGACAAGACTAGACAGACAAGACTAGACAGACAAGACTAGACAGACAAGACTAGACAGACAAGACTAGACAGACAAGACTAGACAGACAAGACTAGACAGACAAGACTAGACAGACAAGACTAGACAGACAAGACTAGACAGACAAGACTAGACAGACAAGACTAGACAGACAAGACTAGACAGACAAGACTAGACAGACAAGACTAGACAGACAAGACTACACAGACAAGACTAGACAGACAAGACTAGACAGACAAGACTAGACAGACAAGACTAGACAGACAAGACTAGACAGACAAGAATAGACAGACAAGACTAGACAGACAAGACTAGACAGACAAGACTAGACAGACAAGACTAGACAGACAAGACTAGACAGACAAGACTAGACAGACAAGACTAGGCAGACAAGACGAGACAGACAAGACTCGACAGACAAGACTAGACAGGCAAGACTAGACATACAAGACTAGACAGACAAGACTAGACAGACAAGACTAGACAGACATGACTAGACACACAAGACTAGACAGACAAGACTAGACAGACAAGACTAGACAGACAAGACTAGACAGACAAGACTAGACAGACAAGACTAGACAGACAAGACTAGACAGACAAGACTAGACAGACAAGACTAGACAGACAAGACTAGACAGACAAGACTAGACAGACAAGACTAGACAGACAAGACTAGACAGACAAGACTAGACAGACAAGACTAGACAGACAAGACTAGACAGACAAGACTAGACAGACAAGACTAGACAGACAAGACTAGACAGACAAGACTAGACAGACAAGACTAGACAGACAAGACTAGACAGACAAGACTAGACAGACAAGACTAGACAGACAAGACTAGACAGACAAGACTAGACAGACAAGACTAGACAGACAAGACTAGACAGACAAGACTAGACAGACAAGACTAGACAGACAAGACTAGACAGACAAGACTAGACAGACAAGACTAGACAGACAAGACTAGACAGACAAGACTAGACAGACAAGACTAGACAGACAAGACTAGACAGACAAGACTAGACAGACAAGACTAGACAGACAAGACTAGACAGACAAGACTAGACAGACAAGACTAGACAGACAAGACTAGACAGACAAGACTAGACAGACAAGACTAGACAGACAAGACTAGACAGACAAGACTAGACAGACAAGACTAGACAGACAAGACTAGACAGACAAGACTAGACAGACAAGACTAGACAGACAAGACTAGACAGACAAGACTAGACAGACAAGACTAGACAGACAAGACTAGACAGACAAGACTAGACAGACAAGACTAGACAGACAAGACTAGACAGACAAGACTAGACAGACAAGACTAGACAGACAAGACTAGACAGACAAGACTAGACAGACAAGACTAGACAGACAAGACTAGACAGACAAGACTAGACAGACAAGACTAGACAGACAAGACTAGACAGACAAGACTAGACAGACAAGGCTAGACAGACAAGACTAGACAGACAAGACAAGACTAGACAGACAAGACTAGACAGACAAGACTAGACAGACAAGACTAGACAGACAAGACTAGACAGACAAGACTAGACAGACAAGACTAGACAGACAAGACTAGACAGACAAGACTAGACAGACAAGACTAGACAGACAAGACTAGACAGACAAGACTAGACAGACAAGACTAGACAGACAAGACTAGACAGACAAGACTAGACAGACAAGACTAGACAGACAAGACTAGACAGACAAGACTAGACAGACAAGACTAGACAGACAAGACTAGACAGACAAGACTAGACAGACAAGACTAGACAGACAAGACTAGACAGACAAGACTAGACAGACAAGACTAGACAGACAAGACTAGACAGACAAGACTAGACAGACAAGACTAGACAGACAAGACTAGACAGACAAGACTAGACAGACAAGACTAGACAGACAAGACTAGACAGACAAGACTAGACAGACAAGACTAGACAGACAAGACTAGACAGACAAGACTAGACAGACAAGACTAGACAGACAAGACTAGACAGACAAGACTAGACAGACAAGACTAGACAGACAAGACTAGACAGACAAGACTAGACAGACAAGACTAGACAGACAAGACTAGACAGACAAGACTAGACAGACAAGACTAGACAGACAAGACTAGACAGACAAGACTAGACAGACAAGACTAGACAGACAAGACTAGACAGACAAGACTAGACAGACAAGACTAGACAGACAAGACTAGACAGACAAGACTAGACAGACAAGACTAGACAGACAAGACTAGACAGACAAGACTAGACAGACAAGACTAGACAGACAAGACTAGACAGACAAGACTAGACAGACAAGACTAGACAGACAAGACTAGACAGACAAGACTAGACAGACAAGACTAGACAGACAAGACTAGACAGACAAGACTAGACAGACAAGACTAGACAGACAAGACTAGACAGACAAGACTAGACAGACAAGACTAGACAGACAAGACTAGACAGACAAGACTAGACAGACAAGACTAGACAGACAAGACTAGACAGACAAGACTAGACAGACAAGACTAGACAGACAAGACTAGACAGACAAGACTAGACAGACAAGACTAGACAGACAAGACTAGACAGACAAGACTAGACAGACAAGACTAGACAGACAAGACTAGACAGACAAGACTAGACAGACAAGACTAGACAGACAAGACTAGACAGACAAGACTAGACAGACAAGACTAGACAGACAAGACTAGACAGACAAGACTAGACAGACAAGACTAGACAGACAAGACTAGACAGACAAGACTAGACAGACAAGACTAGACAGACAAGACTAGACAGACAAGACTAGACAGACAAGACTAGACAGACAAGACTAGACAGACAAGACTAGACAGACAAGACTAGACAGACAAGACTAGACAGACAAGACTAGACAGACAAGACTAGACAGACAAGACTAGACAGACAAGACTAGACAGACAAGACTAGACAGACAAGACTAGACAGACAAGACTAGACAGACAAGACTAGACAGACAAGACTAGACAGACAAGACTAGACAGACAAGACTAGACAGACAAGACTAGACAGACAAGACTAGACAGACAAGACTAGACAGACAAGACTAGACAGACAAGACTAGACAGACAAGACTAGACAGACAAGACTAGACAGACAAGACTAGACAGACAAGACTAGACAGACAAGACTAGACAGACAAGACTAGACAGACAAGACTAGACAGACAAGACTAGACAGACAAGACTAGACAGACAAGACTAGACAGACAAGACTAGACAGACAAGACTAGACAGACAAGACTAGACAGACAAGACTAGACAGACAAGACTAGACAGACAAGACTAGACAGACAAGACTAGACAGACAAGACTAGACAGACAAGACTAGACAGACAAGACTAGACAGACAAGACTAGACAGACAAGACTAGACAGACAAGACTAGACAGACAAGACTAGACAGACAAGACTAGACAGACAAGACTAGACAGACAAGACTAGACAGACAAGACTAGACAGACAAGACTAGACAGACAAGACTAGACAGACAAGACTAGACAGACAAGACTAGACAGACAAGACTAGACAGACAAGACTAGACAGACAAGACTAGACAGACAAGACTAGACAGACAAGACTAGACAGACAAGACTAGACAGACAAGACTAGACAGACAAGACTAGACAGACAAGACTAGACAGACAAGACTAGACAGACAAGACTAGACAGACAAGACTAGACAGACAAGACTAGACAGACAAGACTAGACAGACAAGACTAGACAGACAAGACTAGACAGACAAGACTAGACAGACAAGACTAGACAGACAAGACTAGACAGACAAGACTAGACAGACAAGACTAGACAGACAAGACTAGACAGACAAGACTAGACAGACAAGACTAGACAGACAAGACTAGACAGACAAGACTAGACAGACAAGACTAGACAGACAAGACTAGACAGACAAGACTAGACAGACAAGACTAGACAGACAAGACTAGACAG